>JAUIMM010000008.1:1065000-1677500 GCA_031769625.1 Taudactylus pleione | reverse complement strand
GGCTCTGCAGTGCCGGCAATGGGGACTGCACCACACTCGCCATCTCAAAGATATTGAAAGCGATGCTTGACAAACAGCTGTTTGTTAAATCCATAAAAGATGGTATAACCCCCTTAGCGAGTACTAAAGGGGTTATGCTTCGTTGATAAGTGGGGGCCTTTGATTGGTGGTGGGATTATCTGCTAGGGGGCTCCAGTCAAAATTTTGCCTAGGGCACCAAATTGCCTAGGGCTGGCTCTGGTTACCCTGGAGGGGAGGCAGCCAGGAACAGATAAGGGTAGCCCTCCTGGAATCAGCATCAGTCCGCACAGACAATATGGCTCCTCTTCCAGATCTTCGCGGTGTCTGGGCTGCTGATCAGCGCATGCGCACAGTTCACACGTGAAAAAATCAACTTCACTCGGCATCGCTGTTTAAAGAGAGGCACAGTGCTGCCGTTTTTTTTAACACTAGCGCTCGCCGGCGAGCTCTTCAATGATGAATTCTGGACTGTAAAAAAAAAAAATTCCGGCGAGCGCTAGTGCTAAATATCTTAAATATCTTTAGTGTAAAACACTTTATAGTAAATGGAGCCCATAGTGTGGCAGTGAGGGTACTTTGCCACGTTCTAATGTCCAGTACAGAACTCATTCCCCAGAAGGGGCAGAATGGGTTAAGAATCCTACTGCTTACTACTGGAAAGGTCTTACACAAAGCTGCACTATCTGGGTGAGATTGATTGGTGTGTGTGTGTGAAGGTATAAAGGATTCTGGGATCCAGTGGGCGGTGCTTCCGACGCTGACTTTCAGCCAGACGATAGAGAGGGCTGGTGTGGCATAGATAGTGTTAGGGAGCCACGACAGATGTACGAATGTCATGTTACCTTTGTGAAGAACTAGAAAGCCATTCGACATAACTGAACGGTGGGAAGAGTCGTTCTTTGTAAGCAGATTTCTTGCAATAGTTTCAACTTGATTTTGTGGCTGCTCAGGCACAGTGGTTAGCATTGATATCTCGCAACATTGGGGTCATGGGTTCAATTCTAACCAGGAACTTACCAAATTTGTATAGTTTTAGTCTTGATAGTACATTATAAAAATAACTTCATAAATAAATACATGCATTTCTATATGCATATACAATGGGATATAAACATGATAAAGATATACATGAGAAACAAACACAAAATAGGACTTAGTAAGGAGGAAGCATGGCGATCAGAGATTGGAAAAATTATGGAGTCTAGGGATTGGGACAGGCCTCCCCCAAACCTGGCACAGTGAAATCAGGGGCAGCCATCATAGAAAGTGGGGGATCCCCCCTTAGTACTTACTGTCTGGTGAGCATCAATGTTACCCTATGCCAGTGGTGCCTGGCCACACCTACAAAATGGGGCAACCCCCCATTTTTGTATAATGGTCCCAGTCACTACTCCCCCCAAATGCCGCAGCATGTCAGTCATGTTGTGGCTCTGGGGAACTGCGAGCGATCTTGCAAAGGGAGACCTGCACTTGCGCAGTACAGATTCTCAGGGTCTCTCTGTTCCCTTTCAGGAAATTTCCATGCTAACACTTTTTCTGCCCATTTGGGTTTAAAAAAAAATTCGGCATGTTCGAATGAGTAAAAAGAGTAATGAGATTTTCTGAAAATATAAAGTCTTCTGAAACAAAATGGTTTCATTTGTGCGGTTACTGGAAAAAAAAATTTATTGATATTGATATTTGAAAGGTGACAAGCGCTAACGTCAGAAAATGGCCTCAGCACAAGGGTGAGAAAACCTGCAGGAGCGAAGGGGTTAATGCAAGTTCTGATAATTAATATTTGCACCTCAAATTCTGCAAGTGGTTTAATGCCATCCACCTGCAATAATGCACAAATAGTTGTGAACGTTAGCAATAGTCCTTATACAAAAATGATTATAAATATATAACCACTCAGTTTTCTAAGAACAAATGTCTTTAGCAGCATTCAAGATCAGTACCAACCAATCAGTTAATAACTGTCATGTTACAGGCTGTGTTTGAAAAATGACAGTTAGGGGTTGATTGGTTATCTCTCTCCACTTTATCTCTCTCCAAGCTTTAATAAATCCCTCCCATAGATTATTACCTTAATATAAGTCTGCTCAATCTGGACAAGCAAAGGTTAGTTAGCTCTGGACGTCAGAGAGAATTGCAGGTCCTACCCTAGGGTTAAATCTCAAAATAGAGATTTCAAAAAGTTCCTTACCAGAAATGTCTACATCCCACTTCTAACACCAACTGATTGTGCAAGCTGTAATAAATCTGTGCTCTCAGTAGGGTGAGCTCATTTAGAAAGAAGCTATAGTAGAATATAGCATTATTTTTTTTATCACTATATACGAATCGAAACAAACAAAAAAAATTAAAAAAGGGAGAGCATTAATTTTTGATCCATGCAATAATATATAGCTGAGACACATGTCAGTACACTTTCCTGTCTTTTTGATAATAAAAGCTTCATATATTGAAATTAAGGTATCTCAAATATATTTTTGTTCTGTTCTCAATTCTCTACACATCAAATGATGTATCTCAATAGGCATAATCACCTAGACATCATGAAGTACCAATGTTCTCATCACACATACAGAATTGCCTATAACTGATGAAGGACCAGCTACAATACTAAAGTTAACTTCTCCATACCCTAAACCTGCTTATTTGTCAAGGATAATTTGTGAGAGGAATACAAATTGGTATGGACCAGAGCCTGGAAGTGCCAGGTCCAGTTTGGAGAGCTGAACCAGAGCCGTAACTAGGTGCCCTGGCCAAAATAAAACATTGGCGCCCCCCTATTTTACAAATAGGTACATAAGATGCATGTTACCTTATGGGGAAGGGCCATGACACATCTTATGTGTCCCTTATAATTATGAAGTTGAACCAATCCCTTTATACCACTGTTATCCAGGTGTCATTGCTAAATACAGTGTGAATTCAATGGCTGCAGTGATGATACACAATAATTATGCCGTATAACTCACCAGCTCTAGATTTATGAGAGTGCTGGGGAAGCTGCACCTGCCGTAGGATTTGTCCATCAGACAGCCGTGCACAAGCCTGGAGATGGCAGTGTAGGTCACAGACTGCAGGTACAGAAAGAGCGCTGTTTGTAGTTTATATGTAGCAAATATCAGTGGCATGGAGATCGGTGTATGTACCCTGTGACAGCGGCTGAACTCACCTGCAAGGGTACTCGAGATATGCTGGTAACACATGGGTCGGGAATCGATGGCTGTGTTCAGATCTGCCTTCAGAAATTGTGGGGCAGATACTCCATGGTGTCTGAATGCAATGTGAGAGGTGATAGGTTTGAGTCCCAGGTATTACTATTATTATGAAATGTGTATGTTAAATAAAAGAGGATGTGACTGATTGTGCTTGGGGAGGTGGCCAGATGGAGGAGGAATCGGCCAGTGAGGATATAGGGGCAGCCAGGAGATAAAAGAAGAGGAAGCTACAAATGAGAATGATTATAAACATAAAATTGACAGGCCTGAACAGCTCCCCATTCCCTGCGGTGCCCTGTGACGTGGTACATGTCACACCACCCTAGTCACGGCCCTGCACGTTCACATAACTTAGCTTCAACAATATGTAACACAAACCCATAGAAGTTAATCAGATTCTAGCTATCATTTTATAGAATGTACTTGATAAATGGAATGTAGATGCTGATTGATTGATATGGGTAATTTCTCCAATTTCCATCTTTAGAAGCTTCAGTACATCACCCCCATAATGTCATATGGCAGATGGGGCTTCAAAGTGGTCACATTTTCTGTGGTAGTTTTGCGCTTGGATCCAGGCTCCAACATAATTAACTTGATGCTTTAACTCTGACCAATCTTGTCACCTACAATTTTGAGTCAGATGTTTTATAACCAAGGAACTATCTATCCAGGACAGCATCATGGTCAGTAATGGGATCCAGTCTGACTTCTATGTTCCCTACTGTTACAGAGTATCTATGGCCATGTAATTAGCTGTCTCAATAATTCTAGCAGGAACTAGTACTAAGACCCCATTGCATTAAACAGGTCTCAGGTGGGAAACTCACACTATATACACCTCTCTATCATACTGTATACACCTCTCTATCATACTATATACACCACTCTATCATACAGTATACACCTCTCTATCACACTATATACACCACTCTATCACACTATATACACCTCTCTATCATACTGTATACACCTCTCTATCATACTATATACACCTCTCTATCACACTATATACATCTCTCTATCATACTGTATACACCTCTCTATCACACTATATACACCTCTCTATCATACTGTATACACCTCTCTATCACACTATATACACCTCTCTGTCATACTGTATATACCTCTCTATCAAACTATATACACCTTTCTATCATACAGTATACACCTCTCTATCATACTATATACACCTCTCTGTCATACTGTATACACCTCTCTGTCATACTGTATACACCTCTCTGTCATACTGTATACACTTCTCTATCACACTATATACACCTCTCTGTCATACTGTATACACCTCTCTTTCATACTGTATACACCTCTCTATCATACTGTATACATCTCTATATCACACTATATACACCTCTCTATCACACTATATACACCTCTCTATCACACTATATAAACCTCTCTGTCACACTGTATACACCTCTCTATCACACTATATACACCTCTCTACACCTCTCTATCATACTGTATACACCTCTCTATCATACTATATACACCTCTCTGTCATACTGTATGTACCTCTCTATCATACTATATACACCTCTCTATCATACTATATACATCTCTCTATCATACTATATACATCTCTCTATCACACTATATACACCTCTCTATCATACTGTATACACCTCTCTATCACACTATATAAACCTCTCTGTCTCACTGTATACACCTCTCTATCACACTATATACACCTCTCTACACCTCTCTATCATACTGTATACACCTCTCTATCATGCTATATACACCTCTCTGTCATACTGTATATACCTCTCTATCATACTATATACACCTCTCTATCATACTATATACATCTCTCTATCACACTATATACATCTCTCTATCACACTATATACACCTCTCTATCATACTGTATACACCTCTCTATCACACTATATACACCTCTCTATCATACTGTATACACCTCTCTATCACACTTTATACACCTCTCTACACCTCTCTATCATACTGTATACACCTCTCTATCATACTATATACACCTCTCTGTCATACTGTATATACCTCTCTATCAAACTATATACACCTCTCTATCACACTATATACATCTCTCTATCACACTATATACATCTCTCTATCACACTATATACACCTCTCTATCATACTGTATACACCTCTCTATCACACTATACACACCTCTCTATCACACTATATACACCTCTCTATCACACTATATACACCTCTCTATCATACTGTATACACCTCTCTATCACACCATATACACCTCTCTATCACACTATATACACCTCTCTATCATACTGTATACACCTCTCTATCACACTATATACACCTTTCTATCATACAGTATACACCTCTTTATCACACTATATACACCTCTTTATCACACTATATACACCTCTCTATCACACTATATACACCTCTCTATCATACTGTATACACCTCTCTATCATACTGTATACACCTCTATATCACACTATATACACCTCTCTATCATACTGTATACACCTCTCTATCATACTGTATACACCTCTCTATCACACTATATACACCTCTCTATCACACTATATACACCTCTCTAACATACTGTATACACCTCTCTATCATACAGTATACACCTCTCTATCACACTATATACACCTCTCTATCACACTATATACACCTCTCTATAATACTGTATACACCTCTCTATCACACTATATACACCTCTCTATCACATTATATACACCTCTCTATCACACTATATACACCTCTCTATCACACAGTATACACCTCTCTATCATACTATATACACCTCTCTATCACACTATATACACCTCTCTATCACACAGTATACACCTCTCTATCATACTATATACACCTCTCTATCACACTATATACACCTCTCTATCACACTATATACACCTCTCTATCATACTGTATACACCTCTCTATCACACGGTATACACCTCTCTATCACACTATATACACCTCTCTATCACACTATATACACATCTCTATCATACTGTATACACCGCTCTATCACACTATATACACCTCTCTATCACACTATATACACCTCTCTATCACACTATATACACCTCTCTATCATACTGTATACACCTATCTATCATACTGTATACACCTCTCTATCACACTATATACACCTCTCTATCATACTGTATACACCTCTCTATCATACTGTATACACCTCTCTATCACACTATTTACACCTCTCTATCACACTATATACACATCTCTATCATACTGTATACACCTCTCTATCATACTGTATACACCTCTCTATCACACTATATACACCTCTCTATCACACTATATACACCTCTCTATCATACTGTATACACCTCTCTATCACATTATATACACCTCTCTATCACACTATATACACCTCTCTATCACACAGTATACACCTCTCTATCATACTATATACACCTCTCTATCACACTATATACACCTCTCTATCACACAGTATACACCTCTCTATCATACTATATACACCTCTTTATCACACTATATACACCTCTCTATCACACTATATACACCTCTCTATCATACTGTATACACCTCTCTATCACACTATATACACCTCTCTATCACACTATATACACATCTCTATCATACTGTATACACCTATCTATCATACTGTATACACCTATCTATCATACTGTATACACCTCTCTATCACACTATATACACCTCTCTATCCTTCTGTATACACCTCTCTATCCTACTGTATACACCTCTCTATCACACTATATACACCTCTCTATCCTACTGTATACACCTCTCTGTCATACTGTATACACCTCTCTATCACACTATATATACCTCTCTGTCATACTGTATACACCTCTCTGTCATACTGTATACACCTCTCTGTCATACTGTATACACCTCTCTATCATACTGTATACATCTCTCTATCACACTATATACACCTCTCTATCACACTATATACACCTCTCTATCACACTTTATAAACCTCTCTGTCATACTGCATACACCTCTCTATCATACTAGATACACCTCTCTGTCATACTGTATATACCTCTCTATCATACTATATACATCTCTCTATCATACTATATACATCTCTCTATCACACTATATACACCTCTCTATCATACTATATACACCTTTCTATCACACTATATACACCTCTCTATAACACTATATACACCTCTCTATCATACTGTATGCACCTCTTTATCACACTATATACACCTCTTTATCACACTATATACACCTCTTTATCACACTATATACACCTCTCTATCACACTATATACACCTCTCTATCATACTGTATACACCTCTCTATCATACTGTATACACCTCTATATCACACTATATACACCTCTCTATCATACTGTATACACCTCTCTATCATTCTATATACACCTCTCTATCATACTGTATACACCTCTATCATACTGTATACACCTCTCTATCACACTATATACCCCTCTCTATCACACTATATACACATCTCTATCATACTGTATACACCTCTCTATCACATTATATACACCTCTCTATCACACTGTATATACCTCTCTATCACACTATATACACCTCCCTATCATACTGTATACACCTATCTATCCTACTGTATACACCTCTCTATCCTACTGTATACACCTCTCTATCACACTATATACACCTCTCTATCCTACTGTATACACCTCTATATCCTACTGTATACACCTCTCTATCACACTATATACACCTCTCTATCACACTATATACACCTATCTATCATACTGTATACACCATCTATCACACTATATACACCTCTCTATCCTACTGTATACTCCTCTCTATCACACTATATATACCTCTCTATCATACTGTAGCCAGCGGTAATTTTTTCAGCAATTTGTGCTATAGGTGCTCTTCTGTGGGATTGGACCAGAGGGGCTAGCCTTCGCTCTTCGTGTGCATCAGTGACAGTGTTGTGCAGTGAGGTCAATGGCTGTGGAGGCACACATGGAGATGAGTATGAGTGCTGGGAACCTATCTCACCCTCTACTCACTGTAACTCTCCCCTCACTACACTAAGATTCAGTGTCCATTGATTCTCCTACCTGCATCACTATGTCTTGTCTTGCTGCTGCTGACTGAGTTCCGAGCTCTAAAAACTGTAGGACACTTCCTGGTCACATGACACATCCAAGGTTTTCATCAGTGCTTGAGGCACACCTCCCATACTCAGAGGCATGCCTCTATTAGCTCTCTTTCTGTGCAGCTTACTGCCCGTGTTGTGGCCTCGCCCCCATCTCTGCAAGCAATGCCTGACTATACAGAAGAGAGGCTGAGCTGCTGCTGCCTCATCTCTCATCTCACTGCAGTCCCAGGGAGCTCCACAAAGCTGGTGAGTGTTAACTCTAAAAATGATTACAAGAAATAAAGAAGATGTTAATAAGTTCTAAATATCTTCTTTGTATTATTCTAATAATAATTTATATAGAACCTCAGTAGCATGACACGGCCCTGATCAGTGAGTCTTGGGCACCAATGACACTGTCACCAGTTCACCGGTTGTCCTTCCTTGGACCACTTTTGATAGGTACTAACCGCCGCAATACCGGGAACACCCCACAAGACATGCTGTTTTGGAGATGCTCTAGTCATCACAGCTTGACCCTTGTGAAAGTTGCTCAGATCCCCACGTTTCCCATTTTTATGTTTCCAACACATCAACTTAGCGAACTGACTGGTCACTTTAATTGCCATTGTAACAAGTTAATCAAAATTATTTACTTCACCGGTCTCGGCTGTTTTAATATTATGGATGATTGGTATATATATATATATATATATATATATATATATATATATATATATTAGGGGTGAGCGGGTTCGGATTTCTGAAATCCGAACCCCCCCGAGCCCACCCGATCCGAGGCCGGCTCGACTTTTCCCGCCTGACTCGGATCTGAAATTGAGGCAAAACGTCATCATCCCGCCTTCTGGGTCTCGCGGGTTTTGGATCTTATATAAGGTACCCGCGTCAGCGCCATTTTCTCACTCGGCTGTGGACAGTGAAGAGGGAGGGTGAGAGTTAGGGCTGGCTGGGCTGTGTAGTGTAGTGTAGTGTAGTGCAGAGTAGTGTTGTGCTGTGCTGTGCTGTGCTGCTGTTGTCCATAGGGGCTGTGTCCACTACTTCAAAGTCCATAGGGGCTGGCTGTGTTGTGCTGTGCTGCTGTTGTTAATAGGGGCTGTGTCCACTACTTCAAAGTCCATAGGGGCTGGCTGGACTGTGTTGTGCAGTCAGTTGTCCATAGGGGCTGTGTCCACTCCAAAGTCCTGTGCAGTGTCCCAGTCCTAAAGGGGTGCTGTAGTGTTGTCCAGGGGGTGCTCTGTCCATCAGGGGTGCTCCCCCCAAGTGCTAAAAAAAAATATATTTTTTCTGTGTTTGTGAATTGTGTGCGCAGTAGCCGCATGTGCATCAACAAAGTAGTGCCAAGCGTGCGCCTTTGTCATATGTAAAGGGCCGGCTGGCTTGACCGTTAAAGGGTGCTGTAACCCCCAAAGTACACTCCAAACCACATAAAAAAATATTTTCTGTATTTGTGAATTGTGTGCGCAGTAGCTGCACGTGCATCAACAAAGTAGTGCCAAGCGTGCGCCTGTGTCATAAGTAAAGGGCCGGCTGGCTTGACCGTTAAAGGGTGCTGTAATCCCCAAAGTACACTCCAGTCCAAACCAAATAAAAAAATATTTTCTGTGTTTGTGAATTGTGTGCGCAGTAGCCGCACGTGCATCAACAAAGTAGTGCCAAGCGTGTGCCTGTGTCATAAGTAAAGGGCCGGCTGGCTTGACCGTAAAAGGGTGCTGTAACCCCCGAAAGAACACTCCAGTCCAAACCAAATAAAAAAATATTTTCTATGTTTGTGAATTGTGTGCGCAGTAGCCGCACGTGCATCAACAAAGTAGTGCCAAGCGTGCGCCTGTGTCATAAGTAAAGGGCCGGCTGGCTTGACCATTAAAGGGTGCTGTAACCCCCAAAGTACACTCCAAACCAAATAAAAAAATATTTTCTATGTTTGTGAATTGTGTGCGCAGTAGCCGCACGTGCATCAACAAAGTAGTGCCAAGCTTGCGCCTGTGTCATAAGTAAAGGGCCAGCTGGCTTGACCGTCAAAGGGTGTTGTAACCCCCAAAGTACACTCCAAACCAAATAAAAAAATATTTTCTGTGTTTGTGAATTGTGTGCGCAGTAGCCGCACGTGCATCAACAAAGTAGTGCCAAGTGTGCGCCTGTGTCATAAGTAAAGGTCCGGCTGGCTTGACCATTAAAGGGTGCTGTAACCCCCAAAGTACACTCCAAACCAAATAAAAAAATATTTTCTGTGTTTGTGAATTGTGTGCGCAGTAGCCGCACGTGCATCAACAAAGTAGTGCCAAGCGTGCGCCTGTGTCATAAGTAAAGGGCCGGCTGGCTTTACCGTCAAAGGGTGCTGTAACCCCCAAAGTACACTCCAAACCAAATAAAAAAATATTTTCTGTGTTTGTGAATTGTGTGCGCAGTAGCTGCACGTGCATCAACAAAGAAGTGCCAAGCGTGCGCCTGTGTCATAAGTAAAGGGCCGGCTAGCTCATTTCTTAAAGGGTGGTGTAACCCACAAAGTGCACTACTCTCCAGCAAAAATAAAAAAATATTTTCTGTGTTTGTGTGCGCCTTAGCAGCACGTATATATCAATATAACATAAATGGAGGACCAAACTTTCTCCGATAAAAATAAAATAGGGAAAGATCAAGAACCACTTCCTCCTAGTGCTGTTGCTGCTGCTGGGAGTTGTTCATCATCCCAGAGAGGAAGTAGGAACACCACTACTTTTACTAAACAAATGACCCTCCAACAGTCCCTAGCGATGAGGATGAAGTACGACAGCAGTCATCCTGAAGCAAAACGTATAACTGAGGCCTTGACTGCTATGTTGGTGTTAGACGTGCGTCCGGTATCCACCATTAGTGCAGTGGGATTTAGACAATTGATGGAGGTAGTGTGTCCCCGATTCCAAATCCCGTCTAGATTCCACCTGCATCCTTAAAGCAGCAGCGACAAGCGTGCGTCTGTCTGTTAAAGGGTGGTGTAACCCTCAAAGTGCTCCAAAAAAAAAACAACTATTTTTTTAATGTGTTTGTGACTTGTGTGCGATGTAGCCGCACGTGCATCAACACAGTAGCAGCGCCAAGCATGTGCCTGTGTCATAAGTCAAGGGCCGGTTTGGACATCTGGTCCGGACTGAAGGACGTGCCAACAATTTCTGACAAGTCTACTGTCACTGCATATGATACTGTCCTCAAAGCAGCAGCGACAAGCGTGCGTCTGTCTGTTAAAGGGTGGTGTAACCCTCAAAGTGCGCTCCACAAACAATAAAAATATTCTTCTTTTTTTGTCTGTCTTTGTGAAATGTGTGGGCTGTAGCCGCACCTGCATCCTTAAAGCAGCAGCGACAAGCGTGCGTCTGTCTGTTAAAGGGTGGTGACACCCTCAAAGTGTGCTCCACAAACAATAAAAATATTCTTCTTTTTTTTTCTGTCTTTGTGAATTGTGTGGGCTGTAGCCGCACTTGCATCCTCAAAGCAGCAGCGACAAGCGTGCGTCTGTCTGTTAAAGGGTGGTATAACCCTCAAAGTGCGCTCCACAAACAATAAAAATATTCTACTTTTTCTTTCTGTCTTTGTGAAATGTGTGGGCTGTAGCCGCACCTGCATCCTTAAAGCAGCAGTGACAAGCGTGCGTCTGTCTGTTAAAGGGTGGTGACACCCTCAAAGTGTGCTCCACAAACAATAAAAATATTCTTCTTTTTTTTTCTGTCTTTGTGAATTGTGTGGGCTGTAGCCGCACCTGCATCCTCAAAGCAGCAGCGACAAGCGTGCCTCTGTCTGTTAAAGGGTGGTGTAACCCTCAAAGTGCTCCAAAAAATAAAAAACTATTTTATGTGTTTGTGACTTGTGTGCGATGTAGCCGCACGTGCATCAACACAGTAGCAGTGCCAAGCGTGCGCCTGTGTCATAAGTCAAGGGCCGGTTTGGACATCTGGTCCGGACTGAAGGACGTGCCAACAATTTCTGACAAGTCTACTGTCACTGCATATGATACTGTCCTCAAAGCAGCAGCGACAAGCGTGCGTGTGTCTGTTAAAGGGTGGTGACACCCTCAAAGTGTGCTCCACAAACAATAAAAATATTCTTTTTTTTCTGTCTTTGTGAAATGTGTGGGCTGTAGCCGCACCTGCATCCTTAAAGCAGCAGCGACAAGCGTGCGTCTGTCTGTTAAAGGGTGGTGACACCCTCAAAGTGTGCTCCACAAACAATAAAAATATTCTTCTTTTTTTTTCTGTCTTTGTGAATTGTGTGGGCTGTAGCCGCACTTGCATCCTTAAAGCAGCAGCGACAAGTGTGCGTCTGTCTGTTAAAGCATTACATCGGTGACAGCATCTAAGTAGGCATGTCAGACAGTCCATACCTGTACTGGCAGGAAAAAGAAGCAATTTGGAGGTCCCTGTACAAACTGGCTCTATTTTACCTGAGTTGCCCCCCCTCCAGTGTGTACTCCGAATGAGTGTTTAGTGCAGCCGGGAACCTTGTCAGCGAAATGCGTAGGAGGTTGCTTACACAAAATGTGGAGAAGATGATGTTCATAAAATTAATTATCAACTCTTCCAGGGAGACCAGCCTCCAGAACGTACAGAGGGACCTGTGGTTGTGGATTCCAGCGGAGATGAATTAGTACTCTGTGAGGATGAGGATGTACACAACACGGAAGAGGGTGAGGAATCGGTGGATGAGGAGGATGAGGACGACATCTTGCCTCCGTAGAGCCAGTTTGTGCAGGGACAGATTAATTGCCAGCTTGTTTTGTGGGGGCCCAAACGAACCAATCATTTCAGCCACAGTCGTGTGGCAGACCCTGGCGCTGAAATGTTTGGTTTGTTAAAGTGTGCATGTCCTGTTTATACAACATAAGGGTGGGTGGGAGGGCCCAAGGACAATTCCATCTTGCACCTCTTTTTTTTCTTTGAATTATGTACTGTTTGGGGCCTAGTTTTTCAAACTGCCATCCTGTCTGCCACTTCAGTGTCACTCCTAGATGGACCACGTGTTTGTGCCGCCCACTCGTATCTCTTAGCATAGTCATCCAGCTACCTCGGTGCAAGCTTTTGGATATAAAAACACTATTGTGAGGTGTGAGGTGTTCAGAATAGACTGGAAATGAGTGGAAATTAAGGTTATTGAGGTTAATAATAGCATAGGAGCAGAAAAACCCACAAATTCTGTGATTTTAGCTGTTTTTATGCTTTTTTAAAAAAAAATACAGATCCAAAACACAAAACCCAGAACCCAAAACACGGAAGGGTGGTTTTGGCATAACCAATCCAGATCCAAAACACGAAGAAAGATCCAGATCCAAAACCAAAACACAAAATATGAAAGTGGCCGGTGCACACCCCTAATATATATATATATATATATATATATATATATATATATATATATATATATACAGGGGCGTTTTAAGAGAGGAGGGGGCCTGTGTGCACGACGGCCATTTTTCCGGTGTTCTGAGCAGCAGTGACACCCGATGTGAGACCTTGGACAGGTAAGTTTAAAAAAAAATATGGGTGCAGTGTGTGCGGTGCGGGACCCGAGTGCCCCACGCACACTGCACCCATTATAGATACGCCACTGTATATATACTAGGGGTGTGCACCGGCCACTTTTCGTGTTTTGTGTTTTGGTTTTGGATCTGGATCTTTCTTCGTGTTTTGGATCTGGATTGGTTTTGCCAAAACCACCCTTCCGTGTTTTGGGTTCTGGGTTTTGTGTTTTGGATCTGTATTTTTTTGAAAAAAAGCATAAAAACAGCTAAAATCACAGAATTTGTAGGTTTTTCTGCTCCTATGCTATTATTAACCTCAATAACCTTAATTTCCACTCATTTCCAGTCTATTCTGAACACCTCACACCTCACAATAGTGTTTTTATGTCCAAAAGGTTGCACCGAGGTAGCTGGATGACTATGCTAAGCGACACGAGTGGGCGGCACAAACACGTGACCCATCTAGGAGTGACACTGCAGTGGCAGGCAGGATGGCAGTTAGAAAAACTAGGCCCCAAACTGTACATAATGCAAAGAAAAAAAGAGGTGCAAGATGGAATTGTCCTTGGGCCCTCCCATCCACCCTTATGTTGTATAAACAGGACATGCACACTTTAACAAATCAATCATTTCAGCGCCAGGGTCTGCCACACAACTGTGGCTGAAATGATTGGTTCGTTTGGGCCCCCACAAAACAAGCTGGCAATTAATGTGTCCCTGCACAAACTGGCTCTACGGAGGCAAGATGTCATCCTCATCCTCCTCATCCACCGATTCCTCACCCTCTTCAGTGTGTACATCCTCATCCTCACAAAGTATTAACTCGTCCCCACTTGAATCCACCACCACAGGTCCCTCTGTACCTTCTGGAGGCTGGTCTCCCTGGAAGAGCTGATAATTCATTTTGATGAACATCATCTTCTCCACATTCTGTGGAAGCAACCTCCTACGCCTTTCGCTGACAAGGTTCCCGGCTGCACTAAACACTCTTTCGGAGTACACACTGGAGGGGGGGCAACTCAGGTAAAATAGAGCCAGTTTGTACAGGGGCCTCCAAATTGCCTCTTTTTCCTGCCAGTACAGGTATGGACTGTCTGACATGCCTACTTGGATGCTGTCACCGATGTAATCCTCCACCATTCTGTCAATGGTGACAGTATCATATGCAGTGACAGTAGACATGTCAGAAATTGTTGCCAGGTCCTTCAGTCCGGACCAGATGTCCAAACTTGGTCCTGCCTGCCCTGCATCACCGCCAGCGGGTTGCTTAGGATACCTAAGTTTTTTCCTGGCAGCCCCAGTTGCGGGAGAAAATGAAGAAGGAGCCGTTGACGTGTCACGTTCCGCTTCAGCTGACAGTGTGTTCACCAGCAGGTCTTTGCACCTCTGCAGGCTTGTGTCGGCCGGAAAGAGAGACACCACATAGGCTTTAAACCTAGGATCGAGCACGGTGGCCAAAATGTAGTGGTCTGATTTCAACAGATTGACCACCCTGGAATCCTGGCAAAGCGAATGAAGGGCTTCATCCACAAGTCCCACATGCCGAGCGGAATCGCTCCGTCTTAGCTCCTCCTTCACTTTCTCCAGCTGCTTCTGCAAAAGCCTGATGAGGGGAATGACCTGACTCAAGCTGGCAGTGTCTGAACTGACTTCACGTGTGGCAAGTTCGAAGGGCTGAAGAACCTTGCACAACACGGAAATCATTCTCCACTGCGCTTGAGTCAGGTGCATACCCCCTCCTTTGCCTATGTCATAGGTGGATGTATAGGCTTGTATGGCCTTTTGCTGCTCCTCCATCCTCTGAAGCATATAGAGGGTTGAGTTCCACCGCGTCACAACCTCTTGCTTCAGGTGATGGCGGGGCAGGTTCAAGAGTGTTTGCTGGCGCTCCAGTCTTCGGCACGCAGTCGCTGAATGGCGAAAGTGGCCAGAAATTTTTCGGGCCACCCAAAGCGTCTCCTGCACGCCCCTGTCGCTTTTCAGAAAATTCTGCACCACCAAGTTTATTGTGTGAGCAAAACATGGGACGTGCTGGAATTTGCCCAGATGTAATGCCCGCACAATATTGGTGGCGTTGTCAGATATCACAAATCCCCAGGAGAGTCTAAGTGGGGTAAGCCACTGGGCGATGATTTCCCTCAGTTTCTCTAAGAGGTTGTCGGCGGTGTGCCTCTTACTGAAACCGGTGATACACAGCGTAGCCTGCCTTGTAACGAGCTGGCGTTTCTGAGATGCTGCTACTGGTGACGCTGCTGCTGTTGCTGCGTAAGGTGATACATCTACCCAGTGGGCTGTCACAGTCATATAGTCCTTAGTCTGCCCTGTTCCACTTGTCCACATGTCCGTGGTTAAGTGGACATTGTGTACAACGGCATTTTTCAGGACACTGAGGACACTTTTTCTGACGTTTCTGTACAGTCTCGGTATCGCCTGCCTAGTGAAGTGGAATCTAGACGGGATTTGGAACCGGGGACACACTACCTCCATCAATTGTCTAAATCCCACTGCACTAATGGCGGATACCGGACGCACGTCTAACACCAACATAGCAGTCAAGGCCTCAGTTATACATTTTGCTTCAGGATGACTGCTGTCGTACTTCATCCTCCTCGCTAAGGACTGTTGGAGGGTCAATTGTTTAGTAAAAGTAGTGGTGTTCCTACTTCCTCTCTGGGATGATGAACGACTCCCAGCAGCAGCAGCAACAGCAGCAGCGGCAGCAGTAGGCGTAGCAATGCAGGATCCTCCGGAGGAATCCCGGATAGGAGAGTCAGTCATGCCAGTGATATGGCCTGCAGGACTACTTCCGATCCTGACTAAGGAGGAAATTGACGAGGAGGGAGTTGACGGTGTGGTTTGCAGGCGCTTGGATACAACAGGACAACGGGATTTAGGTGTCCCTGGACTGCTTACGGTCTGAGCCAAAGTTTCTGAACTTGACAGTAACTTTTTATGAACGCGCTGCAGGTGCCGTATAAGGGAGGATGTTCCTAGGTGGTTGACGTCCCTACCCCTACTTATTTCACCTTTACATATGGTACATATGGCAAGACAGTTGTTGTCCGGATTTGGATAGAAATATTGCCAGACCAAAGAGGTGGAATGTTTGGTCTTCTGCCCAGGCATGACCGTGATGGGCTTTTTCATCCCACGGACAACAACTGTCTCCCCCGGAGCCTGATTTAAACAAACCACATCACCATCAGAATCCTCCTCGCCAACTTCCTCCTCAGCGCCAGCTACACCAGTATCCTCATCCTGTTGTACTTCAACAGTGACATCTTCAATTTGCATATCAGCAAGTGGACTGTGGGTGCTCCTTTCAGCACTTGCAGGGGGCGTGCAAATGGTGGAAAGAGCCACCTCTTCCCGTCCAGTGCTGGGAAGGTCAGGCATCGCAACCACCACCACACTTGGACTCTCTTTGGGGTTTGTGATATCTTCTTAGAAAGCACAGTTCTTCGCTGTGCTTTTGCCAGCTTAACTCTTTTGATTTTTTTAGTGGGAGGAGTGCTTCCATCGTCATGTGAAGCTGAACCACTAGTCATGAACATACTAGGGATCGACCTTAGCCGTTCCTTGCCACTCCGTGTCGTAAATGGCATATTGGCAAGTTTACGTTTCTCTTCAGCTGATTTAAATGTCTTTTTCAAGGTCATTTTCCTGAACTTTGCCATTTGGGATTGTATGTGCCCTCTACTATGACATTGGGCATCGGCCTTGGCAGACGACGTTGATGGCATGTTATCGTCTATGTCATGACTAGTGGCAGCAGCTTCAGCACTAGGAGGAAGTGGTTCTTGATCTTTCTCTATTTTATTTTTATCGGAGAAAGTTTGGTCCTCCATTTATGTTATATCGATTTGATATATACGTGCGGCTAAACACAGAAAATAAATTTTTTTTTGGTTCGGACTGGAGTGTACTTTGTGGGTTACAGCACCCTTTAACGGTCAAGCCAGCCGGCCCTTTACTTATGACACAGGCGCACTCTTGGCACTACTTTGTTGATGCACGTGCGGCTACTGCGCACACAATTCACAAACACAGAAAATAATTTTTTTTTAGGTTTGGACTGGAGTGTACTTTCGGGGGTTACAGCACCCTTTAACGGTCAAGCCAGCCGGCCCTTTACTTATGACACAGGCGCACGCTTGGCACTACTTTGTTGATGCACGTGCGGCTACTGCGCACACAATTCACAAACACAGAAAATAATTTTTTTTTGGTTTGGACTGGAGTGTACTTTCGGGGGTTACAGCACCCTTTAACGGTCAAGCCAGCCGGCCCTTTACTTATGACACAGGGGCACTCTTGGCACTACTTTGTTGATGCACGTGCGGCTACTGCGCACACAATTCACAAACACAGAAAATAATTTTTTTTTAGGTTTGGACTGGAGTGTACTTTCGGGGGTTACAGCACCCTTAACGGTCAAGCCAGCCGGCCCTTTACTTATGACACAGGCGCATGCTTGGCACTACTTTGTTGATGCACGTGCGGCTACTGCGCACACAATTAACAAACACAGAAAATAATTTTTTTTTGGTTTGGACTGGAGTGTACTTTCGGGGGTTACAGCACCCTTTAACGGTCAAGCCAGCCGGCCCTTTACTTATGACACAGGCGCACGCTTGGCACTACTTTGTTGATGCACGTGCGGCTACTGCGCACACAATTCACAAACACAGAAAATAATTTTTTTTTTGGTTTGGACTGGAGTGTACTTTCGGGGGTTACAGCACCCTTAACGGTCAAGCCAGCCGGCCCTTTACTTATGACACAGGCGCACGCTTGGCACTACTTTGTTGATGCACGTGCGGCTACTGCGCACACAATTCACAAACACAGAAAATAATTTTTTTTTTGGTTTGGACTGGAGTGTACTTTCGGGGGTTACAGCACCCTTAACGGTCAAGCCAGCCGGCCCTTTACTTATGACACAGGCGCACGCTTGGCACTACTTTGTTGATGCACGTGCGGCTACTGCGCACACAATTCACAAACACAGAAAATATATTATTTTTTTAGCACTTGGGGGGAGCACCCCTGATGGACAGAGCACCCCCTGGACAACACTACAGCACCCCTTTAGGACTGGGACACTGCACAGGACTTTGGAACTGACTGCACAACACAGTCCAGCCAGCCCCTATGGACTTTGAAGTAGTGGACACAGCCCCTATTAACAACAGCAGCACAGCACAACACAGCCAGCCCCTATGGACTTTGAAGTAGTGGACAACAGCAGCACTACACTACACTACACTACACAGCACTAACTCCCACCCTCCCTCTTCACTGTCCACAGCCGAGTGAGAAAATGGCGCCGACGCGGGTACCTTATATAGGATCCAAAACCCGCGAGACTCGGAAGGCGGGATGATGACGTTTTGCCTCGATGTCAGATCCGAGTCAGGCGGGAAAAGTCGAGCCTGACTCGGATCGGACTCGGATCGGGGGGGCTCGGGGGGGTTCGGATTTCAGAAATCCGAACCCGCTCACCCCTAATATATACATATATATTTTCGTACATATTCAGCACACACTGTGTGTGTGTGTATATATATATATATATATGCATATGCACACACATACTTTTAAAGCAGGATAAGATATCATAATTACCCATTATTTATATAATATATAGCACAACATTTTATGCAGTACCCTACAATAGAGTCTGTAATTACCCATACCATTCCATGCCCCAGTGAAGACTATGATTTAATTTCCTATCACAGGCATAAGAGCTCTGGGATGAATTCACTTTAAAGCTAAACATGTCACCAGAACCCGGACAAGTCAGTGGAACGGGGAGAATATCACATAAATAGCATCCTGGTTATATTTGAACACCGGTTCACAGTGTTGTGAGACAGCAATACTGACCACCATGCTGTCCATCATCTATGCTCTATTAAAGACTGACAGAATAATAAAGTGAAATGGAGTGTTACTTATAAATCTATCGGTCTGTAAATGATTGCTGGTGCAATGTGTGAATGAATGGAAATGAAGCCAGCCGTGCGTTGACGTGTGTGGGAGGATAAAAAGGAGATTGTTTAGCAAAATTGCGCAACATCCAGAGTAAAGAAAAGACCACACATTGTCGCTTTGTGGATTTGCGATCCTAAAAGAAAAGAGCCGCGTTGCCATTGGGAGCCACGCTGCCTTCAGCGCTTGGCCACACAGGGGGATAATGTGCGCGGTGATTGTGTGGCATAGTGGGAGGGATTATTCATCGTACAGAATGTTTATGTGAGTCATTGTGATGCAAACAAGATACAGTATGTGCTGCACTTTCAATACTCTAATATTTTCTATAAACACCGATTTACTCTCTTTATATTACAGAGGTGAGGTGGGATTATAACAGCAATGACCTAGAAATTGAGCTAAACAGTTAAAATGTATGAGTTGCTCATATAGATCCTGTAATGAAAGTACTGACATGTGCAAAGGGATTCATCTACTGTATGTCCTGATTACTGTATATTAGGGGTGTGCACCGGCCACTTTTCGTGTTTTGGTTTTGGATCTGGATTGGTTTTGCCAAAACCACCCTTCCGTGTTTTGGGTTCTGGGTTTTGTGTTTTGGATCTGTATTTTTTTGAAAAAAAGCATAAAAACAGCTAAAATCACAGAATTTGTAGGTTTTTCTGCTCCTATGCTATTATTAACCTCAATAACCTTAATTTCCACTCATTTCCAGTCTATTCTGAACACCTCACACCTCACAATAGTGTTTTTATGTCCAAAAGGTTGCACCAAGGTAGCTGGATGACTATGCTAAGCGACACGAGTGGGCGGCACAAACACGTGACCCATCTAGGAGTGACACTGCAGTGGCAGACAGGATGGCAGTTTGAAAAACTAGGCCCCAAACTACATAATGCAAAGAAAAAAAAGAGGTGCAAGATGGAATTGTCCTTGGGCCCTCCCACCCACCCTTAAGTTGTATAAACAGGACATGCACACTTTAACAAACCAATCATTTCAGCGCCAGGGTCTGCCACACAACTGTGGCTGAAATGATTGGTTCGTTTGGGCCCCCACAAAACAAGCTGGCAATTAATCTGTCCCTGCACAAACTGGCTCTACGGAGGCAAGATGTCATCCTCATCCTCCTCATCCACCGATTCCTCACCCTCTTCAGTGTGTACATCCTCATCCTCACAGAGTATTAACTCGTCCCCACTGGAATCCACCACCACAGGTCCCTCTGTACGTTCTGGAGGCTGGTCTCCCTGGAAGAGCTGATAATTCATTTTGATGAACATCATCTTCTCCACATTCTGTGGAAGCAACCTACTACGCCTTTCGCTGACAAGGTTCCCGGCTGCACTAAACACTCTTTCGGAGTAAACACTGGAGGGGGGGCAACTCAGGTAAAATAGAGCCAGTTTGTACAGGGGCCTCCAAATTGCCTCTTTTTCCTGCCAGTACAGGTATGGACTGTCTGACATGCCTACTTGGATGCTGTCACCGATGTAATCCTCCACCATTCTGTCAATGGTGACAGTATCATATGCAGTGACAGTAGACATGTCAGAAATTGTTGCCAGGTCCTTCAGTCCGGACCAGATGTCCAAACTTGGTCCTGCCTGCCCTGCATCACCGCCAGCGGGTTGCTTAGGATACCTAAGTTTTTTCCTGGCAGCCCCAGTTGCGGGAGAAAATAAGAAGGAGCTGTTGACGTGTCACGTTCCGCTTCATTTGACAGTGTGTTCACCAGCAGGTCTTTGCACCTCTGCAGGCTTGTGTTGGCCGGAAAGAGAGACACCACATAGGCTTTAAACCTAGGATCGAGCACGGTGGCGAAAATGTAGTGGACTGATTTCAACAGATTGACCACCCTGGAATCCTGGCAAAGCGAATGAAGGGCTTCATCCACAAGTCCCACATGCCGAGCGGAATCGCTCCGTCTTAGCTCCTCCTTCACTTTCTCCAGCTGCTTCTGCAAAAGCCTGATGAGGGGAATGACCTGACTCAAGCTGGCAGTGTCTGAAGTGACTTCACGTGTGGCAAGTTCGAAGGGCTGGAGAACCTTGCACAACCCGGAAATCATTCTCCACTGCACTTGAGTCAGGTGCATGCCCCCTCCTTTGCCTATATCATAGGTGGATGTATAGGCTTGTATGGTCTTTTGCTGCTCCTCCATCCTCTGAAGCATATAGAGGGTTGAGTTCCACCGCGTCACAACCTCTTGCTTCAGGTGATGGCGGGGCAGGTTCAAGAGTGTTTGCTGGCGCTCCAGTCTTCGGCACGCAGTCACTGAATGGCGAAAGTGGCCAGAAATTTTTCGGGCCACCCAAAGCGTCTCCTGTACGCCCCTGTCGCTTTTCAGAAAATTCTGCACCACCAAGTTTATTGTGTGAGCAAAACATGGGATGTGCTGGAATTTGCCCAGATGTAATGCCCGCACAATATTGTTGGCGTTGTCAGATATCACAAATCCCCAGGAGAGTCTAAGTGGGGTAAGCCACTGGGCGAAGATTTCCCTCAGTTTCTCTAAGAGGTTGTCGGCGGTGTGCCTCTTACTGAAACCGGTGATACACAGCGTAGCCTGCCTTGGAACGAGCTGGCGTTTCTGAGATGCTGCTACTGGTGACGCTGCTGCTGTTGCTGTGTAAGGTGATACATCTACTCAGTGGGCTGTCACAGTCATATAGTCCTTAGTCTGCCCTGTTCCACTTGTCCACATGTCCGTGGTTAAGTGGACATTGTGTACAACGGCATTTTTCAGGACACTGAGGACACTTTTTCTGACGTTTCTGTACAGTCTCGGTATTGCCTGCCTAGTGAAGTGGAATCTAGACGGGATTTGGAACCGGGGACACACTACCTCCATCAATTGTCTAAATCCCACTGCACTAATGGCGGATACCGGACGCACGTCTAACACCAACATAGCAGTCAAGGCCTCAGTTATACATTTTGCTTCAGGATGACTGCTGTCGTACTTCATCCTCCTCGCTAAGGACTGTTGGAGGGTCAATTGTTTAGTAAAAGTAGTGGTGTTCCTACTTCCTCTCTGGGATGATGAACGACTCCCAGCAGCAGCAACAGCAGCAGCGGCAGCAGTAGGCGTAGCAATACAGGATCCTCCGGAGGAATCCCGGATAGGAGAGTCAGTCATGCCAGTGACATGGCCTGCAGGACTACTTCCGATCCTGACTAAGGAGGAAATTGACGAGGAGGGAGTGTGACGGTGTGGTTTGCAGGCGCTTGGATACAACAGGAAACGGGATTTAGGTGTCCCTGGACTGCTTACAGTCTTAGCCAAAGTTTCTGAACTTGACAGTAACTTTTTATGAATGCGCTGCAGGTGCCGTATAAGGGAGGATGTTCCTAGGTGGTTGACGTCCCTACCCCAACTTATTTCACCTTTACATATGGTACATATGGCAAGACAGTTGTTGTCCGGATTTGGATAGAAATATTGCCAGACCAAAGAGGTGGAATGTTTGGTCTTCTGCCCAGGCATGACCGTGATGGGCTTTTTCATCCCACGGACAGCAACTGTCTCCCCCGGAGCCTGATTTAAACAAACCACATCACCATCAGAATCCTCCTCGCCAACTTCCTCCTCAGCGCCAGCTACACCAGTATCCTCATCCTGTTGTACTTCAACAGTGACATCTTCAATTTGCATATCAGCAAGTGGACTGTGGGTGCTCCTTTCAGCACTTGCAGGGGGCGTGCAAATGGTGGAAAGAGCCACCTCTTCCCGTCCAGTGCTGTGAAGGTCAGGCATCGTAACCACCACCACACTTGGACTCTCCTTGGGGATTTGTGATATCTTCTTAGAAAGCACAGTTCTTCGCTGTGCTATTGCCAGCTTAACACTTTTGATTTTTTTAGTGGGAGGAGGGCTTCCATCGTCATGTGAAGCTGAACCATTAGTCATGAACATACTAGGGATCGACCTTAGCCGTTCCTTGCCACTCCGTGTCGTAAATGGCATATTGGCAAGTTTACGTTTCTCTTCAGCTGATTTAAATGTTTTTTTCAAGGTAATTTTCCTGAACTTTGTCATTTGGGATTGTATGTGCCCTCTATTATGACATTGGGCATCGGCCTTGGCAGACGATGTTGATGGCATGTTATCGTCTATGTCATGACTAGTGGCAGCAGCTTCAGCACTAAGAGGAAGTGGTTCTTGATCTTTCTCTATTTTATTTTTATCGGAGAAAGTTTGGTCCTCCATTTATGTTATATCGATTTGATATATATGTGCGGCTAAACACAGAAAATATATATTTTTTTGGTTTGGAGTGTACTTTGGGGGTTACAGCACCCTTTAACGGTCAAGCCAGCCGGCCCTTTACTTATGACACAGGCGCACGCTTGGCACTACTTTGTTGATGCACGTGCGGCTACTGCGCACACAATTCACAAACACAGAAAATAATTTTTTTTTTGGTTTGGAGTGTACTTTGGGGGTTACAGCACCCTTTAACGGTCAAGCCAGCCGGCCCTTTACTTATGACACAGGCGCACGCTTGACACTACTTTGTTGATGCACGTGCGGCTACTGCGCACACAATTCACAAACACAGAAAATATTTTTTTTTTTGGTTTGGAGTGTACTTTGGGGGTTACAGCACCCTTTAACGGTCAAGCCAGCCGGCCCTTTACTTATGACACAGGCGCACGCTTGGCACTACTTTGTTGATGCACGTGCGGCTACTGCGCACACAATTCACAAACACAGAAAATATTTTTTTTTTGGTTTGGACTGGAGTGTACTTTGGGGGTTACAGCACCCTTTAACGGTCAAGCCAGCCGGCCCTTTACTTATGACTAGGGGTGAGCGGGTTCGGATTTCTAAAATCCGAACCCCCCCGAGCCCCCCCGATCCGAGTCCGATCCGAGTCAGGCTCGACTTTTCCCGCCTGACTCGGATCTGAAATCGAGGCAAAACGTCATCATCCCGCCTTCCGAGTCTCGCGGGTTTTGGATCCTATATAAGGTACCCGCGTCGGTGCGATTTTCTCACTCGGCTGTGGACAGTGAAGAGGGAGGGTGGGAGTTAGGGCTGTGTAGTGTAGTGTAGTGTAGTGCTGCTGTTGTCCACTACTTCAAAGTCCATAGGGGCTGGCTGTGTTGTGCTGTGCTGCTGTTGTTAATAGGGGCTGTGTCCACTACTTCAAAGTCCATAGGGGCTGGCTGGACTGTGTTGTGCAGTCAGTTCTCCATAGGGGCTGTGTCCACTCCAAAGTCCTGTGCAGTGTCCCAGTCCTAAAGGAGAGCTGTAGTGTTGTCCAGGGGGTGCTCTGTCCATCAGGGGCGCTCCCCCCAAGTGCTAAAAAAATAATATATTTTCTGTGTTTGTGAACTGTGTGCGCAGTAGCCGCACGTGCATCAACAAAGTAGTGCCAAGCGTGCGCCTGTGTCATAAGTAAAGGGCCGGCTGGCTTGACCGTTAAAGGGTGCTGTAACCCCCGAAAGTACACTCCAGTCCAAACCAAAAAAAAATTATTTTCTGTGTTTGTGAATTGTGTGCGCAGTAGCCGCACGTGCATCAACAAAGTAGTGCCAAGCGTGCGCCTGTGTCATAAGTAAAGGGCCGGCTGGCTTGACCGTTAAGGGTGCTGTAACCCCCGAAAGTACACTCCAGTCCAAACCAAAAGAAAAATTATTTTCTGTGTTTGTGAATTGTGTGCGCAGTAGCCGCACGTGCATCAACAAAGTAGTGCCAAGCGTGCGCCTGTGTCATAAGTAAAGGGCCGGCTTGCTTCACCGTTAAGGGTGCTGTAACCCCCGAAAGTACACTCCAGTCCAAACCAAAAAAAAAATTATTTTCTGTGTTTGTGAATTGTGTGCGCAGTAGCCGCACGTGCATCAACAAAGTAGAGCCAAGCGTGCGCCTGTGTCATAAGTAAAGGGCCGGATGGCTTGACCGTTAAAGGGTGTTGTAACCCCCGAAAGTACACTCCAGTCCAAACCAAAAAAAAATTATTTTCTGTGTTTGTGAATTGTGTGCGCAGTAGCCGCACGTGCATCAACAAAGTAGTGCCAAGAGTGCGCCTGTGTCATAAGTAAAGGGCCGGCTGGCTTGACCGTTAAAGGGTGCTGTAACCCACAAAGTACACTCCAGTCCAAACCAAAAAAAAAATTATTTTCTGTGTTTGTGAATTGTGTGCGCAGTAGCCGCACGTGCATCAACTAAGTAGGGCCAAGCGTGCGCCTGTGTCATAAGTAAAGGGCCGGCTGGCTTTACCGTTAAAGGGTGCTGTAACCCCCAAAGTACACTCCAGTCCAAACCAAAAAAATATATATTTTCTGTGTTTGTGAATTGTGTGCACAGTAGCCGCACGTGCATCAACAAAGTAGTGCCAAGCGTGCGCCTGTGTCATAAGTAAAGGGCCGGCTGGCTTGACCGTTAAAGGGTGCTGTAACCCCCAAAGTACACTCCAGTCCAAACCAAAAAAATATATATTTTCTGTGTTTGTGAATTGTGTGCGCAGTAGCCGCACGTGCATCAACAAAGTAGTGCCAAGCGTGCGCCTGTGTCATAAGTAAAGGGCCGGCTGGCTTGACCGTTAAAGGGTGCTGTAACCCCCAAAGTACACTCCAGTCCAAACCAAAAAAAAAATTATTTTCTGTGTTTGTGAATTGTGTGCGCAGTAGCCGCACGTGCATCAACAAAGTAGTGCCAAGCGTGCGCCTGTGTCATAAGTAAAGGGCCGGCTGGCTTGACCATTAAAGTGTGCTGTAACCCCCAAAGTACACTCCAGTCCAAACCAAAAAAAAATTTAATTTCTGTGTTTGTGAATTGTGTGCGCAGTAGCCGCACGTGCATCAACTAAGTAGGGCCAAGCGTGCGCCTGTGTCATAAGTAAAGGGCCGGCTGGCTTGACCGTTAAAGGGTGCTGTAACCCCCAAAGTACACTCCAGTCCAAACCAAAAAAATATATATTTTCTGTGTTTGTGAATTGTGTGCGCAGTAGCCGCACGTGCATCAACAAAGTAGTGCCAAGCGTGCGCCTGTGTCATAAGTAAAGGGCCGGCTGGCTTGACCGTTAAAGGGTGCTGTAACCACCAAAGTACACTCCAGTCCAAACCAAAAAAATATATATTTTCTGTGTTTGTGAATTGTGTGCGCAGTAGCCACACGTGCATCAACAAAGTAGTGCCAAGCGTGCGCCTGTGTCATAAGTAAAGGGCCGGCTGGCTTTACCTTTAAAGGGTGCTGTAACCCCCAAAGTACACTCCAGTCCAAACCAAAAAAATATATATTTTCTGTGTTTGTGAATTGTGTGCGCAGTAGCCGCACGTGCATCAACAAAGTAGTGCCAAGCGTGCGCCTGTGTCATAAGTAAAGACCCGGCTTGCTTGACCGTTAAAGGGTGCTGTAACCCCCAAAGTACACTCCAGTCCAAACCAAAAAAATATATATTTTCTGTGTTTGTGAATTGTGTGCGCAGTAGCCGCACGGGCATCAACAAAGTAGTGCCAAGCGTGTGCCTGTGTCATAAGTAAAGGGCCGGCTGGCTTGACCGTTAAAGGGTGCTGTAACCCCCAAAGTACACTCCAGTCCAAACCAAAAAAAAAATTATTTTCTGTGTTTGTGAATTGTGTGCGCAGTAGCCGCACGTGCATCAACAAAGTAGTGCCAAGCGTACGCCTGTGTCATAAGTAAAGGGCCGGCTGGCTTGACCGTTAAAGGGTGCTGTAACCCTCAAAGTACACTCCAGTCCAAACCCAAAAAAATATTATTTTCTGTGTTTGTGAATTGTGTGCACAGTAGCTGCACGGGCATCAACAAAGTAGTGCCAAGCTTGCGCCTGTGTCATAAGTAAAGGGCCGGCTGGCTTGACCGTTAAGGGTGCTGTAACCCCCAAAGTACACTCCAGTCCAAACCAAAAAAAAATTAATTTTCTGTGTTTGTGAATTGTGTGCGCAGTAGCCGCACGTGCATCAACAAAGGAGCAGCGCCAAGCGTGCGCCTGTGTCGTGCGGCTGGCTCATTTCTTAAAGGCTGGTGTAACCCACAAAGTGCACTACTCTCCAGCAAAAATAAAAAAATATTTTCTGTGTTTAGCCGCACGTATATATCAAATCGATATAAAATAAATGGAGGACCAAACTTTCTCCGATAAAAATAAAATAGAGAAAGATCAAGAACCACTTCCTCCTAGTGCTGAAGCTGCTGCCACTAGTCATGACATAGACGATAACATGCCATCAACGTCGTCTGCCAAGACCGATGCCCAATGTCATAATAGAGGGCACATACAATCCCAAATGACAAAGTTCAGGAAAATTACCTTGAAAAAAACATTTAAATCAGCTGAAGAGAAACGTAAACTTGCCAATATGCCATTTACGACACGGAGTGGCAAGGAACGGCTAAGGTCGATCCCTAGTATGTTCATGACTAGTGGTTCAGCTTCACATGACGATGGAAGCCCTCCTCCCATTAAAAAAATCAAAAGAGTTAAGCTGGCAAAAGCACAGCGAAGATCTGTGCTTTCTAAGAAGATATCACAAATCCCCAAGGAGAGTCCAAGTGTGGTGGTGGTTGCTATGCCTGACCTTCCCAGCACTGGACGGGAAGAGGTGGCTCTTTCCACCATTTGCACGCCCCCTGCAAGTGCTGAAAGGAGCACCCACAGTCCACTTGTTGATATGCAAATTGAAGATGTCACTGTTGAAGTACAACAGGATGAGGATACTGGTGTAGCTGGCGCTGAGGAGGAAGTTGGAGAGGAGGACTCTGATGGTGATGTGGTTTTTTTAAATCAGGCTCCAGGGGAGACAGTTGTTGTCCGTGGGATGAAAAAGCCCATCACGGTCATGCCTGGGCAGAAGACCAAACATTCCACCTCTTTGGTCTGGCAATATTTCTATCCAAATCCGGACAACAACTGTCTTGCCATATGTACCTTATGTAAAGGTGGAATAAGTAGGGGTAGGGACGTTAACCACCTAGGAATATCCTCCCTTATACGGCACCTGCAGCGCGTTCATAATAAGTTACTGTCAAGTTCAGAAACTTTGGCTAAGACCGTAAGCAGTCCAGGGACACCTAAATCCTGTTGTCCTGTTGTATCCAAGCGCCTGCAAACCACACCGTCAACTCCCTCCTCATCAATTTCCTCCTTAGTCAGGATCGGAAGTAGTCCTGCAGGCCATGTCACTGGCATGACTGACTCTCCTATCCAGGATTCCTTCGGAGGATCCTGCATTGCTACGCCTCCTGCTGCCGCTGCTGCTGTTGCTGCTGCTGGGAGTCGTTCATCATCCCAGAGAGGAAGTAGGAACACCACTACTTTTACTAAACAATTGACCCTCCAACAGTCCTTAGCGAGGAGGATGAAGTACGACAGCAGTCATCCTGAAGCAAAACGTATAACTGAGGCCTTGACTGCTATGTTGGTGTTAGACATGCGTCCGGTATCCGCCATTAGTGCAGTGGGATTTAGACAATTGCTGGAGGTAGTGTGTCCCCGGTTCCAAATCCCATCTAGATTCCACTTCACTAGGCAGGCGATACCGAGACTGTACAGAAACGTCAGAAAAAGTGTCCTCAGTGTCCTGAAAAATGCCGTTGTACCCAATGTCCACTTAACCACGGACATGTGGACAAGTGGAACAGGGCAGACTAAGGACTATATGACTGTGACAGCCCACTGGGTAGATGTATCACCTTACGCAGCAACAGCAGCAGCGTCACCAGTCGCAGCATCTCAGAAATGCCAGCTCGTTCCAAGGCAGGCTACGCTGTGTATCATCGGTTTCAGTAAGAGGCACACCGCCAACAACCTCTTAGAGAAACTGAGGGAAATCATCGCCCAGTGGCTTACCCCACTTAGACTCTCCTGGGGATTTGTGATATCTGACAACGCCACCAATATTGTGCTGGCATTACATCTGGGCAAATTCCAGCACGTCCCATGTTTTGCTCACACAATAAACTTGGTGGTGCAGAATTTTCTTAAAAGCGACAGGGGCGTGCAGGAGACGCTTTGGGTGGCCCGAAAAATTTCAGGCCACTTTCGCCATTCAGCGACTGCGTGCCGAAGACTGGAGCGCCAGCAAACACTTTTGAACCTGCCCCGCCATTACCTGAAGAAAGAGGTTGTGACGCGGTGGAACTCAACCCTCTATATGCTTCAGAGGATGGAGGAGCAGCAAAAGGCCATTCAAGCCCATACATCCACCTATGACATAGGCAAAGGAGGGGGTATGCACCTGACTCAAGCGCAGTGGAGAATGATTTCCGTGTTGTGCAAGGTTCTCCAGCCCTTCGAACTTGCCACACGTGAAGTCAGTTCAGACACTGCCAGCTTGAGTCAGGTCATTCCCCTCATCAGGCTTTAGCAGAAGCAGCTGGAGAAAGTGAAGGAGGAGCTAAGACAGAGCGATTCCGCTTGGCATGTGGGACTTGTGGATGAAGCCCTTCATTCGCTTTGCCAGGATTCCAGGGTGGTCAATCTGTTGAAATCAGACCACTACATTTTGGCCACTGTGCTCGATCCTAGGTTTAAAGCCTATGTGGTGTCCCTCTTTCCGGCTGACACAAGCCTGCAGAGGTGCAAAGACCTGCTGGTGAACACACTATCAGCTGAAGTGGAACGTGACACGTCAATAGCTCCTTCTTCATTTTCTCCCGCACCTGGGGCTGCCAGGAAAAAACTTAGGTATCCTAAGCAACCCGCTGGCAGTGATGCAGGGCAGGCAGGACCAAGTTTGGACACCTGGTCCGGACTGAAGGACCTGGCAACAATTTCTGACATGTCTACTGCATATGATACTGTCACCATTGACAGAATGGTGGAGGATTACATCGGTGACAGCATCCAAGTAGGCATGTCAGACAGTCCATACCTGTACTGGCAGGAAAAAGAGGCAATTTGGAGGCCCCTGTACAAACTGGCTCTATTTTACCTGAGTTGCCCCCCCTCCAGTGTGTACTCCGAAAGAGTGTTTAGTGCAGCCGGGAACCTTGTCAGCGAAAGGCGTAGGAGGTTGCTTCCACAGAATGTGGAGAAGATGATGTTCATCAAAATGAATTATCAGCTCTTCCAGGGAGACCAGCCTCCAGAACGTACAGAGGGACCTGTGGTGGTGGATTCAAGTGGGGACGAGTTAATACTTTGTGAGGATGAGGATGTACACACTGAAGAGGGTGAGGAATCGGTGGATGAGGAGGATGAGGATGACATCTTGCCTCCATAGAGCCAGTTTGTGCAGGGACACATTAATTGCCAGCTTGTTTTGTGGGGGCCCAAACGAACCAATCATTTCAGCCACAGTTGTGTGGCAGACCCTGGCGCTGAAATGATTGGTTTGTTAAAGTGTGCATGTCCTGTTTATAAAACATAAGGGTGGGTGGGAGGGCCAAGGACAATTCCATCTTGCACCTCTTTTTTTTCTTTGCATTATGTACAGTTTGGGGCCTAGTTTTTCAAACTGCCATCCTGTCTGCCACTGCAGTATCACGCCTAGATGGGTCATGTGTTTGTGCCTCTTTCGCCATTCAGCGACTGCGTGCCGAAGACTGGAGCACCAGCAAACACTCTTGAACCTGCTCCGCCATCACCTGAAGCAAGAGGTTGTGACGTGGTGGAACTCAACCCTCTATATGCTTCAGAGGATGGAGGAGTAGCAAAAGGCCATTCAAGCCCATACATCCACCTATGACATAGGCAAAGGAGGGGGTATGCACCGGACTCAAGCGCAGTGGAGAATGATTTCCGTGTTGTGCAAGGTTCTCCAGCCCTTCGAACTTGCCACACGTGAAGTCAGTTCAGACACTGCCAGCTTGAATCAGGTCATTCCCCTCATCAGGCTTTTGCAGAAGCAGCTGGAGAAAGTGAAGGAGGAGCTAAGACGGAGCGATTCAGCTCGGCATGTGGGACTTGTGGATGAAGCCCTTCATTCGCTTTGCCAGGATTCCAGGGTGGTCAATCTGTTGAAATCAGACCACTACATTTTGGCCACCGTGCTCGATCCTAGGTTTAAAGCCTATGTGGTGTCTCTCTTTCCGGCCGACACAAGCCTGCAGAGGTGCAAAGCCCTGCTGGTGAACACACTGTCAGCTGAAGCGGAACATGACACGTCAACAGCTCCTTCTTCATTTTCTCCCGCAACTGGGGCTGCCAGGAAAAAGCTTAGGTATCCTAAGCAACCCGCTGGCAGTGATGCAGGGCAGGCAGGACCAAGTTTGGACATCTGGTCCGGACTGAAGGACCTGGCAACAATTTCTGACATGTCTACTGCATATGATACTGTCACCATTGACAGAATGGTGGAGGATTACATTGGTGACAGCATCCATGTAGGCATGTCAGACAGTCCATACCTGTACTGGCTGGAAAAAGAGGCAATTTGGAGGCCCCTGTACAAACAGGCTATATTTTACCTGAGTTGCCCCGCCTCCAGTGTGTACTCCGAAAGAGTGTTTAGTGCAGCCGGGAACCTTGTCAGCGAAAGGCGTAGGAGGTTGCTTCCACAGAATGTGGAGAAGATGATGTTCATCAAAATTAATTATCAGCTCTTCCAGGGAGTCCAGCCTCCAGAACGTACAGAGGGACCTGTGGTGGTGGATTCAAGTGGGGACGAGTTAATACTTTGTGAGGATGAGGATGTACACACTGAAGAGGGTGAGGAATCGGTGGATGAGGAGGATGAGGATGACATCTTGCCTCCGTAGAGCCAGTTTGTGCAGGGACACATTAATTGCTAGCTTGTTTTGTGGGGGCCCAAACAAACCAATCATTTCAGCCACAGTTGTGTGGCAGACCCTGGCGCTGAAATGATTGGTTTGTTAAAGTGTGCATGTCCTGTTTATACAACATAAGGGTGGGTGGGAGGGCCCAAGGACAATTCCATCTTGCACCTCTTTTTTTTCTTTGCATTATGTACAGTTTGGGGCCTAGTTTTTCAAACTGCCATCCTGTCTGCCACTGCAGTATCACGCCTAGATGGGTCACGTGTTTGTGCCGCCCACTCGTGTCGCTTAGCATTGTCATCCAGCTACCTCGGTGCAACCTTTTGGACATAAAAACACTATTGTGAGGTGTGAGGTGTTCAGAATAGACTGGAAATGAGTGGAAATTAAGGTTATTGAGGTTAATAATAGCATAGGAGCAGAAAAACCTACAAATTCTGTGATTTTAGCTGTTTTTATGCTATTTTTCAAAAAAATACAGATCCAAAACACAAAACCCAGAACCCAAAACACGGAAGGGTGGTTTTGGCAAAACCAATCCAGATCCAAAACACGAAGAAAGATCCAGATCCAAAACCAAAACACAAAACACGAAAAGTGGCCGGTGCACACCCCTACTTATGACACAGGCGCACGCTTGGCACTACTTTGTTGAAGGACGTGCGGCTACTGCGCACACAATTCACAAACACAGAAAATATTTTTTTTTTTAGTTTGGACTGGAGTGTACTTTGGGGGTTACAGCACCCTTTAACGGTCAAGCCAGCCGGCCCTTTACTTATGACACAGGCGCACGCTTGGCACTACTTTGTTGATGCACGTGCGGCTACTGCGCACACAATTCACAAACACAGAAAAAACATTTTGTTATTTGGTTTGGAGTGTACTTTGGGGGTTACAGCACCCTTTGACGGTCAAGCCAGCCGGCCCTTTACTTATGACACAGGCGCACTCTTGGCACTACTTTGTTGATGCATGTGCGGCTACTGCGCACACAATTCACAAACACAGAAAATATTTTTTTTTTAGCACTTGGGGGGATCACCCCTGATGGACAGAGCACCCCCTGGACAACACTACAGCACAGGACTGGGACACTGCACAGGACTTTGGAGTGGACACAGCCCCCATGGAGAACTGACTGCACAACACAGTCCAGCCAGCCCCTATGGACTTTGAAGTAGTGGACACAGCCCCTATTAACAACAGCAGCACAGCACAACACAGCCAGCCCCTATGGACTTTGAAGTAGTGGACAACAGCAGCACAGCGCAGCACAGCACAACACTACTCTGCACTACACTACACAGCCCAGCCAGCCCTAACTCCCACCCTCCCTCTTCACTGTCCACAGCCGAGTGAGAAAATGGTGCCGACGCGGGTACCTTATATAGGATCCAAAACCTGCGAGACCCGGAAGGCGGGATGATGATGTTTTGCCTCGATTTCAGATCCGAGTCAGGCGGGAAAAGTCGAGCCTGACTCGGATCTGACTCGGATCGGGGGGGCTCGGGGGGGTTCGGATTTCAGAAATCCGAACCCGCTCACCCCTACTGTATATCATACTAATGCTATCTATTTCCTCTCATCGTCCTCAGATACAAGCTCATGGGTTCAGTCTGGGATGCAATAAAGGTTGGTGCTCAATGCCAGACCCAATTGTAGACTATTACAGAGTTACGCAACTCTGCTCCTCTCCAGCAGTTGTAGAACTACAAGTCCCAGCAGGCACTGGCAGCCAGTAGAGCCACATGTAAGTTTGCACTTCTCTGCTAGGTGTCCCAGGTTGCAGCCTTCACAGTGACTGAGGGCTCTATTTATTAACATTATTTTTACTAAAATAAAGTGAAAAAGGGTGTTTTCACACCCTTTTCACATTATTTTAGTTTCACCTGTAGTTACTATAGGGCAATTGGAGTAGAATTAGTAAAATTCTACTCCAACCCCCAGTATCACTTATTTTTTGTAAAGCAGATCGCATTTCCCATAATTGTAATGGGAAATGTGATCCGACCTAAGTTACTAAAAATAAATTGTAAAAAAATACCGGGGGAAGCCCTGTGATAATAATGCCACCTGGAGGTGGCGTTATCCAGGGTCTCCCCCGGTTACCGGGCTCCCACTCTGCTCTAATGGGGAGAGCAGAGGCGGGAGCCGGTACCAGTAATCAGCTGTGTGGTCTAAGCAGACCACAAGCTGATTACTGTAAAAAAAAGAAAAAAAAATTAAACATTTTTTTTTTCACTTACCTGAATCCAGGGACCGGTGATCGGGCCTCCGGTGATGGCTCCTCTCTGGTCAGCTGGTCTCCCATAGTACACTGGGGCCCGGTCATCAGGTGATCGGGCCCCAGTGCAGTATGGGAGATCACCTGATCGGGAAGCCTGGAAAAGATCACCGGAGGCCAGGAGGATGCAGGTAAGTGTAATGAAGGGAGGGGGGGGTCACGGGGGGGAGGGGGGATCGCGGGGGTCCGTGATCGCGGGGGGCGGGGCTTAGCGCCGGGGGTGGGGCTTAGCGTCGGTGGGGGGGTAGTAGCGGTGGTCGGTCGGCGCATGCGCGGGCTCTTAGTTGTGGTATTTTTTCCGAAAATACTGCGACTAGAGTGCGGATGGGATCCGCAGGGACAGAGCTTTATCGCAAGCTCTGTCCCTGCAAGGGATTTATAGTAAATCCCTGTGATATTGCCTGAATTCGCAATGCGAATTCACTCGGTAATATCACACTACAATCCGCATTCAATATGCGGATTGTAGTAAATAGAGCCCACAATGTGGGTTGGGTACGATTGGTCGACAGTTATCCTGTCAACATACATCATATCAGTGTCAACATGCAGATATAGTAACATGATGAACGTTCGTCAAATGGTCCCTGGTGGTCTAGTGGGGTCTTGTCTTGTCCCGGCAACTCCAGCTTCTTCTTCTGGGTCCAGGCGGTCACCTGGACCCAAAACAGTTTTGGTAACTATGTCCCAGTAGCAAAGTATTAAGGGGTCTATTTACTAAGCAGTGTTAGGAGACAGTGTGAAAAGTGATAAGAAAGTGATAAGGTGCCAGCCAATCAGCTCCCAACTGTCATTTTTCAAACACAGCCTGTGAGATGACAGTTGGGAGCTGATTGGCTGGCACCTTATCACTTTCTTATCACTTTTCACACTGTCTCCTAACACCGCGGCAGTCATTTTCCAGACGTTTTTGCAGGCGCAGACACTGGAGCCGACGTGGGACTCCGGAGAGGTAAGTTTTAGGGGTGCAGGGTGTGCGGTGCAGGACCCATTATAAATACGCCCCTGCATATACTACTGAATACTTGGTGGAAGAGATACAGTTTTGCTGTTCCCCACAGTAAATTTAGGGGTCACCATCCACTCACCACAGTCACTCTGCTCTTCTCGGAATGTGCAGGGACTTGGACTGGTGCGATGAAGCTCGGATTAGACAAGCTCCTAAATAGGTGAGGTAGGTTCTTAGAATCTACTTACCGACAGCCGTGAAGGGGAGCCCCAGGTGGACGGTGCGGGGGTGTGTGTGATATGTTGAATGACATCACTGCGGCTCCGATCAGCAGCATTCTGCAACGTGGGCGGGAATGGCGATGACATGGGTTTTCTGTGAATTGCATAAATTAAGTCCCCAAAACTGGCTGTATCCGGGAGGATGACCTTGGGTTGTACCTACGCTAGGGCCGTTACTAGAACTATGCTAGAGGAGCTGATGCAGAGCTGAAGGGAGGTGCAGGGAATTCTTTGTCTAGGGTCATTTGATTACAATTGAGGGCTTGGTGAGAGGGGGGCTTCAATATTGTACTTGCCCCATTCTCCAAAATTTACACAGCTACAACTGTGGGACAACCTACTCACGCGAGAGCTCGAGCGGGCTCCCTGAAATGTGGGATTGTCCTGAACATCCTGGGAGAGTAGGTAAGTGTCTTATATCAGTTATATGTGGATGCAAGTAATGGCAGAACTACGGCTGTTCCTCCCCCACAGGCTCCGTAGCTGAGACTCCCGGCGATGGCCTCTGGCTGAAATATTAGGTAGAGGAAAAATCTGAATCTGGATAGGTAAAAAGGTCAGATCTGGTGGAAATGATTAAACAGAGGAGAAGCTACGGGCAGGGGATACGGTCATAATCCCGGTGCTGGCATCCCGAAGGTAAGTAGCCGTGTTAGGGGGTAGGTTAGCGTTACGGTTTAGGATTAGGCACTAGAGGGAGGGTTAGGCACTAAGGGGGGAGGGTTAGGTTTAGGCACTGGGGGGAGGTTGGGTTCAGGCATCGGGGAGGGAGGGTTAGGGGGAGGTTTAGAATACCTACCGATAGGTGTCAGCATCCTAACCCTGTCGAAATGCCGGCATTGTGATTCTGACCGCTGGCATCCCGTACCTAACCCAAGGACAGGCGTAACTGGAATTCTATAGCCCAAATGATCTATCAGGTACACTGTAATTCAACAACAAAGTATTTATACCAGGGGCATTTCTAGAGAGGAAGGGGCCCATGTGCAGTCTCCGACACGGGCCCCCTCCTCTTCGCCCAGGGCCGGTAGCGCACTGAGCTGTGCGCGGCCAGCGCCGGAGTTAAAGACTCTGGGCACCCAGGAGACCGGAGGAGGAAAAGGCATCCAAGTCCCTCGTCACAATTCGGACTAGCTTCCTATAGGGAGGATCGAGGCTCAACGGGCTGGCGCCATCTGAAGATGTCATTAGTTCCTGCAGTCAAGCTATTACAACGTTCAGTTTTTTGGAGCTTGATAAATTGGGTAATTATTACAATGTCCTCATACACCCTATGGGAGTGGTGTGGCACAGAGGAGCTGATTCAGACCCGGACGCTAAGCTGCGCTCTCTCGCTACTGTCAGGGGCCGGGTATGCAAATTCCGCAATGGCACTGTCTGGTGTAAGGACGCCCTCTATGTCTTAGTGAGCGACAGCAGAGCGAACGAACGCCAGTCTGTAGACGCCCACTTTTCTTTCTTAACACACGTCATCTCCAGGATGTGTATGAATAACCAGAACCATCGAGATCCATCGGAGCTGCACGCAGCGCCTGAGGTAGACCCTACCCCACCGCAAGCACTGCGATCACTGCAGGCTGAAATACAACCAAGTGACGTATTCAATGACGCTTCCATGCTAATTATACACACCCATAAAACTCAGTTTTGATGCCCAGACATGCCTGCATTCGCACCACTCCCCCGTTCACAAACACTTTCCCGTTACCACCCATAAACGGCGCAATCTGTCACTCAAAGTAGTGTCCAGTCTGTGTACTACGAGCGCACGATTCCCGGACGCAGTGACTGGTTCGTGCATGCGTATTTTGATGCATACACATGAGCAGACGGGCAATAATCACCCATAGCGTGCGTTCGTAGCTTAGCGAGCGGGTCTGAATCAACTCCAGAGTCTTTAACGACTGTCAGAGATATTTATTTAATAAAATATTTATATAGATCCCACATATATTCCGCAGCACTTCATACCTAGGGCAGGTCAGGAGATGTGTGACCATTACTACATTCGCTATGCAGCGGAGGGCGAGATATTTACTGTATGTTTGTTTGCAGAAGTTTCAATATCCGAGAAACTGTTCCCTCCCTCTTGTATAAATGGGTCATTCACGACTTGTGCTAATCTCTCAGTCGGCGCTAGGAACACCAGTCCAACAGCGTTTTCTAAAGATAAGCCAGGCAGACAGGTCACATCAGTACTGCTCTGTGTCCGTTGCCTCTGGCCTGTTCTCACAGCAGCTGAACCTCAGCAAACCGCTAGGACGTGATAATATATATATATATATATATATATAAATGTCCTTTGTGCCGAGCTGGGCATCATAGAAAAGACATCTGGCTGAATATTAAAAACATTTCCGCTGACAAATGTCCTCAAGTAACTTGATGCATTAATAGCTTGCTAACTCCAGCTGTAATTCTCCCCCCTATGATTTTTAACTAATGACGTTATAAAGAAATCTATCTATATTGGAAACATGTATAGAAATGTCTACTGTACAATCTGTGACACTGACTGCAGCAGACATGGTATTTGTAGCCAGAGCCGTAACTAGACTTTTTGGTGCCTTGTGCCAGAAAGAGCATTGGTCCCCCCTCATTTTTCAAAGGGACATAATTCACCCAAAAAAGGGCCATGGCTTCATGGGGAAGAGCCAGGGAAGAGATAGGGGAGGCCAGGAGGTGCTGGGGATAAATAGGGACATAATATAGTGCACCTGAGAGAGGGCCATGGCCTCATGGGGAAGGGCCAGGGAAGAGATAGGGGAGGCCAGGAGATGCTGGGGATAAATAGGGACATAATATAGTGCACCTGAGAGAGGGCCATGGCCTCATGGGGAAGGGCCAGGGAAGAGATAGAAGAGGCCAGGAGATGCTGGGGATAACTAGGGACACAATATAGTGAACCTGAGAGAGGGCCATGGCCTCATGGGGAAGGGCCAGGGAAGAGATAGGAGAGGCCAGGAGATGCTGGGGATAAATAGGGACATAATATAGTGCACCTGAGAGAGGGCCATGGCCTCATGGGGAAGGGCCAGGGAAGAGATAGGAGAGGCCAGGAGATGCTGGGGATAAATAGGGACATAATATAGTGCACCTGAGAGAGGGCCATGGCCTCTTGGGGAAGGGCCAGGGAAGAGATAGGGGAGGCCAGTAGATGCTGGGGATAAATAGGGACATAATATAGTGCACCTGAGAGAGGGCCATGGCCTCATGGGGAAGGGCCAGGGAAGAGATAGAAGAGGCCAGGAGATGCTGGGGATAACTAGGGACACAATATAGTGAACCTGAGAGAGGGCCATGGCCTCATGGGGAAGGGCCAGGGAAGAGATAGGAGAGGCCAGGAGATGCTGGGGATAAATAGGGACATAATATAGTGCACCTGAGAGAGGGCCATGGCCTCATGGGGAAGGGCCAGGGAAGAGATAGGGGAGGCCAGTAGATGCTGGGGATAAATAGGGACATAATATAGTGCACCTGAGAGAGGGCCATGGCCTCATGGGGAAGGGCCAGGGAAGAGATAGGGGAGGCCAGGAGATGCTGGGGATAACTAGGGACACAATATAGTGAACCTGAGAGAGGGCCATGGCCTCATGGGGAAGGGCCAGGGAAGAGATAGGAGAGGCCAGGAGATGCTGGGGATAAATAGGGACATAATATAGTGCACCTGAGAGAGGGCCATGGCCTCATGGGGAAGGGCCAGGGAAGAGATAGGAGAGGCCAGGAGATGCTGGGGATAAATAGGGACATAATATAGTGCACCTGAGAGAGGGCCATGGCCTCATGGGGAAGGGCCAGGGAAGAGATAGGGGAGGCCAGTAGATGCTGGGGATAAATAGGGACATAATATAGTGCACCTGAGAGAGGGTCATGGCCTCATTGGGAAGGGCCAGGGAAGAGATAGGAGAGGCCAGGAGATGGTGGGGATATATATAGGGACATAATATACTGCACCTGAGAGAGGGCCTTGGCCTCATGGGGAAGAGATAGGGGAGGCCAGGAGATGCTGGGGATGAAATAAGAGGAAGCTACAAGCAAGAATGATAATAAACAGAAATTTGAAAGGCCCAAACAGCTCCCCCTGACCTGTGGTGCCCTGTGCGATGGCACCGGCCGCACTACCCTAGCTACGGCCCTGTTTGTAGCACCCACCTTGTTCTAACGGCTCTAACCGTAACCATAGCAAATCATGTGACTGCTACGGGGCCCAGCGACAGCAGAGGCAAAAATGCGCTATGGCTTCATAACAAATTTACCCAGACAGCAATGGCCTATCTAGAATGGGGGCAGAGTATGCAGCGCATATGGGCATCTGGGTCCAGGGGCTCCTGCATAGCACACCCTGCACCCATTTAGTATACTTACCTCTCCGGAGCACCGTGCTGCCGCCGCACAAATCACAAAGAAAATGGCACGGCAGCCATGTTTCTGGAGACCCACGCATGTGCACAGTGTCATTGTCTGCTCACACCTGCGCTGCATAGACAGGAGGGTCCAGCACAGAGGCTGCACATGGGCCCCCTCCTCTCTTAATACACCACTACCAGGCAGCAATATGATTTAGACTGAATTGATGATAAATTGAAGTGAAATGTACTGGATAAGTACTGCAATTAGTACTCTGCTTTATGTGATGCTGACTGGGGATGGAGCAGACATCACGTTGGGTGCATGGGGTTACTCATCACAACTTTGCTATGGTTCCAAATATTTATGTTACAGCCCTGATTGTTCTTCCTGACTTTCCAAATAAGAGCTTTTCCTTTATGTATGTGTTACATTTTACCCCTCTCCCCCAGACCTGTACTCCCTCCCCCCTCCCCTGTACCTTTCTCCCCCCACACCTGTACCCCCTCCACCCACACCTATATCCCCCTCCCCCTTCACCTGTACCTTTCTCCCACCACACCTGTACCCCCTCCCCCACACCTGTACCCTTCTCCCCCCACACCTGTACCCCCTCCCCCCACACCTATACCCCCCTCCCCCTACACCTGTACCTTTCTCCCCCCACACCTGTACCCCCTCCCGCCACACCTGTACCCTTCTCCCCCCACACCTGTACCCCCACCCCCCACACCTGTACCCCCCCTCCCCCCACACCTGTACCCTTCTCCCCCCACACCTGTACCCCCTCCCCCACACCTGTACCCTTCTCCCCCACACCTATACCCCCCTCCCCCACACCTATACCCCCCTCCCCCCACACCTGTACCCCCTCCCCCTACACCTGTACCCTCTTCCCCCCACACCTGTACCCACTCCCCCCACACCTGTACCCCCCCCACACCTATACCCCCCTCCCCCTACACCTGTACCCTTCGCCCCCCACACCTGTACCCCCTCCCCCTACACCTGTACCCTTCTCCCCCACACCTGTACCCCCTCCCCCACACCTATACCCCCCCTCCCCCCACACCTATACCCCCCCTCCCCCCACACCTATACCCCCCTCCCCCCACACCTGTACCCCCTCCCCCACACCTGTACCCCCTCCCCCCACACCTATACCCCCCTCCCCCCACACCTGTACCCCCTCCCCCACACCTATACCCCCCTCCCCCTACACCTGTACCCTTCTCCTCCACACCTGTACACCCTCCCCCCACACCTGTACCCTTCTCCCCCTACACCTGTACCCTTCTCCCCCTACACCTGTACCCCCTCCCCCACACCTTTACCCCCTCCCCCTACACCTATACCCCCTTCCCCCCACACCTGTACCCACTCCCCCGACACCTATACCCCCCTCCCCCCACACCTGTACCCTTCGCCCCCCACACCTGTACCCCCTCCCCCCACACCTGTACCCTTCTCCCCCACACCTGTACCCCCTCCCCCACACCTATACCCCCCCTCCCCCACACCTATACCCCCCTCCCCCTACACCTGTACCCCCTCCCCCACACCTGTACCCCCTCCCCCTACACCTATACCCCCTTCCCCCCACACCTGTAGCCACTCCCCCCACACCTGTACCCCTCCCCCCACACCTATACCCCCCTCCCCCCACACCAGTACCCTTCGCCCCCCACACCTGTACCCCCTCCCCCCACACCTGTACCCTTCTCCCCCCACACCTATACCCCCCTCCCCCCACACCTGTACCCTTCTCCCCCTACACCTGTACCCTTCTCCCCCACACCTGTACCCCCTCCCCCCACACCTGTACCCTTCTCCCCCACACCTGTACCCCCTCCCTGACACCTATACCCCCCTTCCCCCCACACCTGTACCCCCTCCCCCACATCTGTACCCCCTCCCCCACACCTATACCCCCCTCCCCCCACACCTGTACCCACTCCCCCCACACCTGTGCCCCCTCCCCCCACACCTGTACCCTTCTCCGCTGCAGACAGAAATACTTTCCTTTCCCATCAGACATACTGTATGTTTAGGTGGGGGTGTTAGAGGAAAAGGAGAAAGGTACAGAGGAGATAATGGAGGACCCGATTGCTGTGGCTAACTCCTGTATCCAACAAAAAGTATTTCCCTAACGACAGGCCATAAACATACAGTATTTCCACATTTACATTCGCACAACCGTATGGTTATCGTCTCTTTAAGTCGAGGTCCAGCTACTACCCGCTCCTTGGTGGCATCCTCTCTGCCAGCGACGGCCAGCTGTGTCAGGTGCATGCTACTGTAAGGGAAATGTGACTGGAATTGCTGAACATTGACTCATAACAAGTCTTATATGGTAAAAGCTACAACCTGTCATGACCAGAGTTGTTGTACCTGATGATTCGCGGTCTCTGTCTGTGCGGGTGCATTGGCACAGTCCTACCGGTGGGGGTGCTGGTGCCTGGAGGATGGCGCAAGGTGCACGTGGATGCCTGATGGGTACAAGCCATGTGGTGACAGGTAAGACTGGCAGCACTGCCATGTTGGGGATTGCTGGGCGCCGCCATCTTGGTTTGGGGCATGTGACCTGAATGGGCCAATCAGGTTGGAGCATCTTGTGTTTACTCTCAGCAGCCTATCATGCACTTTCCCATGGTATATAAGGCTGTCCAGCACGCCCTCTAGTTGCCAGTGCAATATATACACAGCGCAATCTGTGTGAGCGTTCTCTGTGCTCCTCAGCTCGGTGTGATAATTGCAGTCCCAGCAGTGCTCCGTTTCCTGCTCTGTCTCCATCACAGGATGATCCTGGATACCCGAATCTGCCCTGCTATACCCTGTTACGGTTTGTATACCCTCCAGCACTCTGGACTCAGGGCCTGATTCAGAGACGGACGCTCTGAAAGAGCGCTCGCTGTGAATCAGGGCGTTTTTTTTTGGTAGCTGTGGGTGACCAACGATCAACATCAACAGCCCCCCCTTTTGTAGTGAGCCACGGAGTGAGAGAATTTCTCTCTCGCTCCGGGGCTTGCGCACGCGCAGTGCAGCCGCTGCGTGTGCACAGAGTACACCATCGACCCACTCGCGAGCGGGTCTGAATCAGGCCCACAGAACCTACTCCAGTACAGTACTTCAGACCTCTGTTCCTCAGTCACACCTCCATTGGACTTTTGTTTTTTCTGCCAGACACCTGCTCCCAGACTCACTAATTGGACTGTGTTTCCCTGTGAGACATTTGTTTTCAGCCTCACTTCACTTGGACTTGTTTATTTTCTGCCAGTTTATATATTTATTACCACTTCATGAACAATAATACTCCTATTAAACTTGCTGCATCCAATACTACAACCCTGTTCCTGTTTCTTCTCCTGCATCAACCCTAGGTTCAAAACATAGGGCCTGATTCAGAGCCGGACGCTCTGACCAGAGCGCTCGCTCTGAATCAGGGCCCTCCTCCATGAAAATGGAGCGGCCTCCTGGCCGCTCGCATAGCTGTGGGTGACCACCCACAGCATATGCGAGCGGCCAAAAAGATGGTCGCGATGGTATTGACCATCGCGACCATCGGACTTGCGACGGAGACCCTGCGGTAGGGTCTCCCTGCCACAAGGCCTGGAGTGATTTTGGCTCTATCAGAGCCAAAATCACTCCCACTGACATCACTAGTGATGTCAGTGGGGCCGGCTTCAGACGGTAGGCGTTCCCATGGGAACGCCTCCATCTGGCAGGCACGCCCCCGGCATGCCCACCAAAGGGGGCGTGCTGTCAATCAACATCGACAGCACGCCCCCTTTGGTGCGAGACCCGGAGCGATGGGAAGCCCGTCGCTCCCCGGGTATCGCGCATGCGCAGTGGGGAACATTGACCCACTTGCGAGCGTACTGCCGCTCGCGAGTGGGTCTGAATGACCCCCATAATCCAGACCTGACACTACCTAGACTATGACCCACTGCCATGATTGTGTTATTATCCCTGCTAGGGCACTGTGATTTAAGGGTATGGCGACTTAAGGGTATGCTGATTTAAGAATATGCCAATTTTAGGATATGCTGATTTAAGGGTATGGCGATTTAAGGTTATGATGATTTAAGGGTATGGCGATTTAAGGATATGATAATTTAAGGGTATGGCGATAAAAGGGAATGGCGACTTAAGTCAGCCCCTAAGAGCTACTTTTAAAATATTTTTAATATACATATTATAAAGTATCTCTGCACTTACCATAGGCCCCGCACCCATTATAGATACGCCCCTGCATAGGCCCCGCACACCCTGCACCCATTATAGATACGCCCCTGCATAGGCCCCGCACGCCCTGCACCTATTATAGATATGCCCCTTCACAAGCCCCGCACACCCTGCACCCATTATAGATACGCCCCTTCATAGGCCCCGCACACCCTGCACCCATTATAGATACAACCCTGCATAGGCCCCGCACACCCTGCACCTATTATAGATACACCCCTGCATAGGTCCCGCACACCCTGCACCCATTATAGATACACCCCTGCATAGGCCCCGCACACCCTGCACCCATTATAGATACGCCCCTGCATAGGCCCCACACACCCTGCACCCATTATAGATACGCCCCTTCATAGGCCCTGCACACCCTGCACCCATTATAGATACGCCACTTCATAGGCCCCGTACACCCTGCACCCATTATAGATACATCCCTGCATAGGCCCTGCTCACCCTGCACCAATTATAAATGCTCCCCTGCATAGGCCCCGCACACCCTGCACCTATTATAGATACAGCCCTGCATAGGCCCCGCACACCCTGCACCTATTATAGATACGCCCCTGCATAGGCCCCACACACCCTGCACCCATTATAGATACGCCACTTCATAGGCCCCGTACACTCTGCACCCGTTATAGATACACACCTGCATAGGACTCGCACACCCTGCACCTATTATAGATACACCCCTGCATAGGCCCCGCACACCCTGCACCCATTATAGATACACCCCTGCATAGGCCCCGCACACCCTGCACCCATTATAGATACTCCCCTGCATAGGCCCCGCACACCCTGCACCCATTATAGATACACCCCTGCATAGGCCCCACACACCCTGCACCCATTATAGATGCTCCCCTGCATAGGCCCCGCACACCCTGCACCCATTATAGATACGCCCCTGCATAGGCCCCACACACCCTGCACCCATTATAGATACGCCACTTCATAGGCCCCGTACACCCTGCACCTATTATAAATGCTCCCCTGCATAGGCCCCGCACACCCTGCACCCATTATAGATACACCCCTTCATAGGCCCCGTACACCCTGCACCCATTATAGATACACCCCTGCATAGGCCCCGCACACCCTGCACCCATTATAGATACACCCTGCATAGGCCTCGCACACCCTGCACCCATTATAGATACACCTCTGCATAGGCCCCGCACACCCTGCACCCATTATAGATGCTCCCCTGCATAGGCCCCGTACACCCTGCACCCATTATAGATACACCCCTGCATAGGCCCCGCACACCCTCCCCCAATTATAGATACACCTCTGCATAGGCCTCTCACACCCTGCACCCATTATAGATACACCCCTGCATAGGCCCCGCACACCCTGCACCCATTATAGATACGCCCCTGCATAGGCCCCGCACACCCTGCACCCATTATAGATACACCTCTGCATAGGGCCCGCACACCCTGCACCCATTATAGATACGCCCCTGCATAGGCCCCGCACACCCTGCACCCATTATAGATACGCCCCTGCATAGGCCCCGCACACCCTGCACCCATTATAGATACACCTCTGCATAGGCCCCGCACACCCTGCACCCATTATAGATACGCCCCTGCATAGGCCCCGCACACCCTGCACCCATTATAGATGCTCTCCTGCATTGGCCCCGCACACCCTGCACCCATTATAGATACGCCCCTGCATAGGCCCCGCACACTCTGCACCCATTATAGATACACCTCTGCATAGGCCCCGCACACCCTGCACCCATTATAGATGCTCTCCTGCATAGGCCCCGCACACCCTGCACCCACTATAGATACACCCCTGCATAGGCCCCGCACACCCTGCACCCATTATAGATGCTCTCCTGCATAGGCCCCGCACACCCTGTACCCAATATAGATACACCCCTGCATAGCCCCGCACACCCTGCACCCATTATAGATACGCCCCTTCATAGGCCCCGCACACCCTGCACCCATTATAGATACACCCCTGCATAGGCCCTGCACACCCTGCACCCATTATAGATACACCCCTTCATAGGCCCCGCACACCCTGCACCCATTATAGATGCTCTCCTGCATAGGCCTCGCACACCCTGTACCCATTATAGATACACCCCTGCATAGGCTCCGCACACCCTGCACCCATTATAGATACACCCATGCATAGGTCCTGCACACCCTGCACCCATTATAGATACGCCCCTGCACAGGCCCCGCACACCCTGCACCCATTATAGATACACCCCTGCATAGGCCCCGCACACCCTGCACCCATTATAGATATGCCCATGCATAGGCCCCGCACACCCTGCACCCAATATAGATACACCCCTGCATAGGCCCCACACAACCTGCACCCATTATAGATTCGCCCTTGCATAGGCCCCGCACACCCTGCACCCATTACAGATACGCCCCTGCATAGGCCCTGCACTCCCTACACCCATTATAGATACACCCCTGCATAGGCCCCGCACACCCTGCACCCATTATAGATACACCCCTTCAGAGGCCCCACACACCCCGCACCCATTACAGATACACCCCTGCATAGGCCCCGCTCACCCTGCACCCATTATAGATTCGCCCTTGCATAGGCCCCGCACACCCTGCACCTATTATAGATACGCCCCTTCATAGGCCCCGCACACCCTGCACCCATTATAGATACGCCCCTTCATAGGCCCCGCACACCCTGCACCCATTATAGATACGCCCCTTCATAGGCCCCGCACACCCTGCACCCATTATAGATACGCCCCTTCATAGGCCCCGCACACCCTGCACCCATTATAGATACGCCCCTGCATAGGCCCCGCACACCCTGCACCCATTATAGATACACCCCTGCATAGGCCCCGCACACCCTGCACCCATTATAGATACACCCCTGCATAGGCCCCGCACACCCTGCACCCATTATAGATAGACCCCTGCATAGGCCCCGCACACCCTGCACCCATTTTAGATATGCCCCTTCATAGGCCTTGCACACCCTGCAACCATTATACATACACCCCTGCATAGGCCCCGCACACCCTGCACCTATTATAGATATGCCCCTTCATAGGCCCCGCACACCCTGCACCCATTATGGATACGCCCCTTCATAGGCCCCGCACACCCTGCAACCATTATAGATACACCTCTGCATAGGCCCCGCACACCCTGCACCTATTATAGATACACCCCTGCATAGGCCCCGCACACCCTGCACCCATTATAGATACACCCCTGCATAGGCACCACACACCCTGCACCCATTTTAGATTCGCCCTTGCATAGGCCCCGCACACCCTGCACCAATTATAGATACACCCTTGCATAGGCCCCGCACACCCTGCACCTATTATAGATACGCCCCTGCATAGGCCCCGCACACCCTGCACCTATTATAGATAGGCCCCGCACTCCCTGCACCTATTATAGATACGCCCTTGCATAGGCACCACACACCCTGCACCCATTATAGATACGCCCCTGCATAGGCCTCGCACACCCTGCACCCATTATAGATACGCCCCTGCATAGGCCCCGCACACCCTGCACCCATTATAGATACGCCCCTGCATAGGCTCCGCACACCCTGCACCCATTGTAGATACACCCTTGCATAGGCCCCGCGCACCCTGCACCTATTATAGATACGCCCCTGCATAGGCCCCGCACACCCTGCACCTATTATAGATACGCCCTTGCATAGGCACCACACACCCTGCACCTATTATAGATACGCCCCTGCATAGGCCTCGCACACCCTGCACCCATTATAGATACGCCCCTGCATAGGCACCACACACCCTGCACCCATTGTAGATACACCCTTGCATAGGCCCCGCACACCCTGCACCTATTATAGATACGCCCCTGCATAGGCCCCGCACACCCTGCACCTATTATAGATACGCCCTTGCATAGGCACCACACACCCTGCACCCATTATAGATACGCCCCTGCATAGGCCTCGCACACCCTGCACCCATTATAGATACGCCCCTGCATAGGCCCAGCTGCTGATGACAACTGCATCTATGTCCCAGACATAACTATAAGCTAGATTAAAAGTAGAGATGTGCGCTGCCCCCGTGTTTTGAATTCGAATTTTGGATCTGGATTCATCTTCGTGTTTTGATTTTGGTTTTGGATCTGTTTTATTGTTTTTTAAAGAAATTGGTAAAAAGTTTTTAAAAACAGCGAAAAATCATGTCATTTTTGCACTCCAAATCCCGAAATTCTGATTTAAAATCTGAATTCCGAACCACGGAAGATCAGAGCAGTGACTCATCTGTCCAGATTCACGAAATTCAGGTGGATTCGGATTGCTGGAGAACCGAACCGCACATCTCGGTCCGTTTGAACGCCGTTTCATGGGCGTGCATAAATTAGGCACTGCGATCTCCTACGCAGCATGAGAGAACTCTGCGTGTCAGGAGAGCTGCCGAGTCTGCGGATGGTCAGACCTGCCGCAAGGGCAAGATGGCTGCTCGATGTGTATCGATGTTGCCGATATTTACGCAGGAAAGTGACATCATGTGCAGATAAGAAGGCAGCAGCAGGCGTCCCTATGATCAGGAGATCTTGGGACCATTAACATATTTTTTCTGTTGCGTTCTGTACAAAATTGCAGCTGCGATCGCATTAACGTCCATCTCTGGAACAGACCCAATGTAAGACTCTGCTCCGTACTGAACCAACTTATACAATATTGCCTAATTTTTCTGCATTGAGCGTCCCATTGTGTGAGGGCAAAAAGCTGGAAATGCGTCCATGGAAATACGCCGCGTGCTGAAAGGCTGGAATTGGCTCCCTGCACTTTCATACTCTCCCCCTCTGCCCTTGTATCCGTCTCTCTGATTCTTTTCTCTTTCTGCTGGCAAAACAACCTCATCTGACTTCACACAGACCCCGCACAGCTGATTACACCAAACAATATTGCAGAGAGCTTTGATTTCCCTGGCTGGTACTGGCTGACTGGTGTAACAATGAATCAATCATAAATACAACTAATACACATTGTCTATCAAGGCATTATATTCTGCCTGCAGGGGATCACAAAGGCAGTGTCGGGGGATGGTGCACTACGCTTTGTCGTAGGTTGGGAGAAAATATACATATATATATAATACATATTTAGAGCTCAATTTGGGCCGATTCAGAGCCTTTACGTTAAGCATTTTTATTTACTGTGCATCTCAGTCGCGTCCCGCATGGGCCCCGAATGTGCTTATAGGGAGTCACAGTTGTGATTTCAGACGCACACAATGGCAAGTACATGTGTGGAGCGTTCCTGGGCGGTGGCTGTACGGACGCACGGAGATGGTCCGCCTTATGGGCGTGTTATGGGAGTGGGCGTGTCGCTGAAGTGTTTCCGTACACAGGCGCTTCCTCTCTCACACAGGAGGCCATACTCAGATGGAAAATCTGCACCTGACATAGGGCTGGCGCGCGTTTTCATGGTGCAGCCAATGGTGGCGTATTAAGATGCACCGGGCGGTGTGACAGCATCTATGGGCCTGATTCAGAGATGTACGTACACCCGGTGGTTTACGGTCGCCTTCGATGGTCGAGTGCCTGGTCATGCGCAGAACGAGTCCTACGTGTTAGCGCGTGGTTTCCCCACATGACTGACATGCTGCAGCCTGATTGACAAGTTACGGCTGTTTGAGGGGGGACAGGGGGAGGTGGAGGTGCCAGCCTGCCTTCCCAGAACGGGGGGACGTGTCACCCCCGTTGTCTGGGAGTGCCGATGCCAGGTTCTGCGTCGGAGGATGCACATTTCCTGGCCTCGCAGGCAGGAGGCGGTCAGTCTGAGTAAAGCTTCGGGCGCAGCACTTGGATCACGGATGCTGACAGGAGACGTCTTTTTCCTTCAGATGTCTCCTGCAACATTACCATATTTACACAACGCTGCTGCATCCAAAGACACAGCAGCTTTGTGTTCTGCGTCCATCTCTGGATCAGGTCCTATATAAGCTGAAAGTGGGCATCTCAGTCCTCGTACATATAGATGCACTGATGTACAGTAAACCATAGAAGAACTTTGTAGATTCTTTTGCATAAAGTCGCAGATGGATGATAGACAAAAGACATGGACACTGCTGCGTCAGATCCGTGCACTTAGGGGGTGATTCAGCTTTGGACGGAATTGCAAAGCAACACACAGGCAGCACACAGGCAGCATGCAGAGAGCACGTAGGCAGCACACAGGCAGCACGCAGGCAGCACGCAGGCAGCACGCAGAGAGCACGTAGGCAGCACGCAAGGCAGCATGCAGGCAGCATGCAGGCAGCACACAGGCAGCACGCAGAGAGCACGTAGGCAGCACGCAGGCAGCACGCAGAGAGCACACAGGCAGCACGCAGGCAGCACGTAGGTAGCACGCAGGCAGCACGCAGAGAGCACACAGGCAGCACGCAGGCAGCACGCAGAGAGCACGCAGGCAGCATGCAAGGCAGCACGCAGGCAGCACACAGGCAGCACGCAGAGAGCACGTAGGCAGCATGCAGGCAGCATGCAGGCAGCACGCAGAGAGCACATAGGCAGCACGCAGGCAGCATGCAAGGCAGCATGCAGGCAGCACACAGGCAGCACGCAGAGAGCACGTAGGCAGCACGCAGGCAGCATGCAGGCAGCACGCAGGCAGCACACAGGCAGCTTTGCAATTCCGTCCTTGCTAATATTCAAATACAGCAGGAGGCATATGACACCCCCTGTTGCATTTGCGATTCCATCACTGCGTCCGAGGTTGCAGGTTGGGATCACCATCGCGACCATCAGTCGTGATGGTGGACGGCGTCGGGCCACCGACCAGCAGAGTAAACTAAAGCTTACTCAGGCTGGCCAGCTTGTGAGGCCAGGAAACTGCATCTGTACACGCAGTTCCTGGCCTTGCCACTCCCGGAAAATGGGGACGAAACACCCCTGTTTCCGGGAACACCAGTTGTTACCGCACCACCCGTTAAATGCCTCTGCTTGTCAATCAGGCAGAGGCATATAAGGGTCTGTGGACCTCATTCAGAGCCGGACGCTATCAGCCGTTCGCTCGTACGCATTCGATTGTTTCAAACCACGCATGCGTCCGGATCTCATTGCGCATGTGCGGCCAGATCATTGCGGTCATTTTTCGTTCGCTCGTATACACAGCGAACAGGAAGTGACCTATGTCATTTGATTGACAGAATGTTCCGTTTATGGGTGGTAACGGGGGTGGAGATGAGAAAACGCAGGCGTGGCAAGGCATTTTTTGGGCGTACATGTATTATCTTGTGCAAACGTCCAATGTGGACGCTATTTTGTACACGTCACTGTGTGATCCAATTTCCATTAAGACTACTCGCTCAGCTTGTGGTCTGGTATAGTCTACCGCAGTGATGATGGTCTCTTCGTACTTCCCTGGACTCATCGATGGTGTTGCGATTAATCAAGTGAGGCAACAAAAACAATTAACTTTTAATTGCTAAACAGCTTGTAAGGTGTTTAGCAAATAGGTCTTTTTTAGTAGCTAAAAAACGAACGCAGGTGAACTACTCAGCTGCTAATTTCTGGGACATACAATCAATTAGCTAACAAATGTTTGTGTTTTTTGTGTGCTTTTTACATATTTGTAAGTGTTTATTTTTTAGGCAAACAATATTGTACGCATGTTTGGTTTTTAGCATTTTTATTTTTTGACCAAGAAACCAATCGTCCTTTTGTTTTTGGATAATTGTTAATTAAAACTCATAAATTGTTTTTAACCCTTGTTTTTTTATCAAAATATTAAATGTTTCTATTTCCGTTGTATTGTTTGTAAGTTTGTTAGAGGGATTACCTTTTATCCAGTTTGTGAATAAATCAACAATAGAATTTTGCAAATTTGGTTCAAAAGTTTACAATTTTTTTTTTTTTTTTAAGTTTTTTTTTTAAGTAAACATATTTTTTTTCAGGGAACAAAATGTAGAACACCTCCTCATCCTGCACACACCCCTGGGCCAGCTCCTCCAAATCTGTGAGCTCAAGTGACACAGGGGTGGGACCCCCACCTGTCCCCCCTGCATGCCTAGCCCTATCAGCCAGTTTTTGTTTAAGCCGATAATTGAAGTCGCTCCATCTGTTGGTTAAAAAGTAGGCATTATTACTGCAGTATTTGGACCTGTAACCATTTTTGAATCAAATGTAGTTTTGACGTACCGGCGTTTGACCTCCCGGGTTGAACGTTCAAACTCACCCACCCCATTGACAGCATTGGCTATGTCGTCCCACAGTTTCCATCTCTGGGTTGCACCCATATTCCTTGGTGCCTGTGCTAGGTTGTCATTGCACATTTGGACCAAAACCTCCATCTCCTTCCTTGTGAATTGTGGCTGTCTTTTCTTTTTGGACCTAGTTTGCCTACTAGGCCCAGCAGCCTCTTCCATGGCATCCTCCACACCTTTTTTTTAAATGGCAGAAAATATTGAAAAGTTAAATGTTTCCAAATGTAATGTTAAACATAGGCATTTTCACATAATTTTGTAAATACTTACATGGCGCCTCTTGGCTAGTACTTTGCTGCTCTGTACTCATTGTGTTTTCGCAATGTAGCAGACCGATTTAGGTCGTCAGTGACGTTTTTAGACACGAGTCAGCATTATTCGGCCGCATCATTCCTTGTGCACTCCTATTGTCCGTCCTTAATTTGAGCGAGAAAATAAAGCCTATTTATGGCTTGGTGTGACTCCCTTCGTGGTGGCATTTTTGGATTGTTGGAGGTTTTTCGGTGTAGTGGTTTGTTAGTTCTTTGCTGGTTTCTGGAAGGAGTGGTTTGTATTTTTTTGACGTTTGGTTTTTTTCTTACTTTGTTTCTTTGCGTTAGCATTTTTGCGGTTTTATTTTACTCTTTTTAGTTATATTTTTGAGTAAGTATTTCCACAATTCCCCTAAAAATGTAATAATAAATAGTTTACATTTTATTTTTTTTATGTTTTTTTTTTTTTCAGTTATTTTGGCAGTGACCAAGTGACCTTTTCTAACTTTGGGATATTTGTCTGTTTTTGGTAAGTGTTTTTGGTTTTAAGAATTAACAAATTCGATGTGTTGGTCTTAGCATATGTTTCATTAAGTAATGTGTGTTCTTTTCAGTGTAAAATCATGTCTTAACTCTATATGTAGCGTACTATTTTGCGAACTAATGTGTGTTCTTTTCAGTGTAAAATCATGTCTTAACTCTATATGTAGCGTACTATTTTGCGAACTAATGTGTGTTCTTTTCAGTGTAAAATCATGTCAACTCTATATGTAGCATACTATTTTGCGAACTAATGTGTGTTTTTTTCTGTGTAAAATCATGTCTTAATTCTAAATGTAGCGTACTATTTTGCAAACTAATGTGTGTTCTTTTCAGTGTAAAATCATGTCTTAACTCTATATGTAGCATACTATTTTGCGAACTAATATGTGTTCCTTTCTCTAAATTTTCACCAACTAGATTTGGATTAATTCCTAGTTTTTTAAATTAATCTAAAAAATATTTTCTACTTTTGAAATGTAGGTGGAATTTCACATGACACGACCCAGGCCTGTAAGAATCTTTGGTTTGCTTTGAAAAGATAAGTATATTTTTCTGAACACATTTGTCTAAAACAATAACTACCTGACTTAACATTTCAGGTTGATGTTGGTCGTATTATACTGGCCATGGTTCCAGAACCCGACCAACCTCAACTTCGTCCCAGGCGTAGGCCTCGTAGGCGTGCAAGGCCCCAGATATATAGAACACGTGTCACCCTTTTTGGAATGCCAGATGATGAGGTGTTAAGGCGATACCGTCTTCCGCCACAAATCATCATAGACACTCTCTCATTAATAGAGAGTGGTCTTGAACGGCAAATTGACAGTCCTACAGCAATACCACCACTTACGCAATTAATGTCAGTGTTATATTTTTGTGCCTCAGGATCCTTTCAAACCACCATCGGAATAGTGGCAGGAATATCCCAATCCTCCTTTTCAAGGATCCTGAGGGCAGTGATGGAGGCACAATTTAAACACCTCCATCATTTTATTAAAATGCCATTGGATATGGATTCCCTTAATGTGGTGAAGGCTAATTTTTACCAAATTGCTGGCTTCCTACACATCATAGGGGTTGTGGATGGCACTCACATACCACTTCAGCCTCCAGCCAGGCTGGAGGCTATATTTAGGAACCGAAATCACTTTCACTCGATGAATGTAATGGTGGTATGTGATGCCTCCCTCCAGATCCTGTCCCTGAATGCCAAATTCCCAGGCAGTGCACATGATTCCTTCGTCATCCGGCAATCAGGGATTTGGCATAAATTAAACAACCTACAAGCTGGTGATGCGTGGCTTCTGGGTAAATTGACACCTTCTGTTGAAACCAATGCAAAGCTTGGTACACAATGGTCCTGATGTTTTTTTATATTTTTTCACAGGAGACAGTGCACACCTTGCACGCCCTGGCTGCTCACTCCTTATTTGGTTCCCACACCAGGGCCACAAAGTCAGTATAATTCCGCACTTACAGCCACCAGGAAGGTGGTGGAGCGCTGTATCTGCCTTTTAAAAGACCAATTCAGATGCCTCCACCGCTCTGGTGGCGACCTCATGTATTTGCCGGCTTTGGTTTCCAAAATTGTGGTCCTGTGTGGGATTTTTCACAACATCGCCATAAGGAGTGGTGTCCCAATGCAGCCAGAGGATGCCTTGCCTGAGGACGGCCCCCCCGAGGTTGGTCGGAGGTCAGTATGTGGGGGGGCCATACGCAAGTTGTTGCAAGATTTTTTAGGTAATTATTTCAACAAATTTATTTAATTTGACACAATGTAGACATGTAATATTTTAATGTACACTTTTAACTTGTTTTTTTTTTTTGTTTTATTCCCTAAAATGACCATACAAATCCATGCATACTACCTGATCCACAAAAATGACTTTATGTGGACACATTGGATATAACTTCGGGAACACTGATTTCTTCTCCTCATTTGTGGATTCATGTTGGCATGCTACTTCTTCAAACAGTTCCTGATTTTTTTTCTTTGTGGTTTTGGGTGATTTTTGGACTTTTGTGTGTGTGTTTACATTGTTTGAATTTATTGTGTCAATTCACTTGGTGTTTATTATTTGTGTGCATTAAAATTATTTTTTACGTTACCCAACCATTTCCATCATCAATTACAACCAAGTGTAACCTGTTTCAAAAAATGCAAAGTTGCTTAATGCCTAATACTGTAATTTCTTAGGGCCTGATTCAGAGCCGCTCGTAAGCGGCCGCTTGTTCGTTCCGAGCGATGTTAGCCCAACTGCGCATGCGTACGGATCGTTATACGAATGCGCTAACCAGTCAGTGCGGCCGAAATTCATGTGCTCGCAAAATTGCGAATGCCTGCTATTTTGAGTGACAGAAAGAGGCGTATGTGGGTGGTAAAAGGGGAAGGTGCTTGAAAATGGGGAGTGGAAATCAGAACGCAGGCGTGCTTAAAGGTCAAAATGGGCGTTTTATGGGTGTGCATATTTAAAACAGCAGCGTCATTGACCACGTCACTGGGTTATTTTAGAGTCAGAACTGCTCGCAAAATTGTGGTAGCAAACACCAACCACAAGAATAGCGAGCAGTTCATACCCTTGTCGATGTACTCGATTAATCTAATAAATAGCGGACATGACGTAGGATGCGAGCGGCCAGGGGGCGTATTTTTCCGAAAAACGAACGCAAGTTTTGCTCACTCGTTCAGACATAGAGGCGTGAACAGACCGCAAACAGCAAACGGTTCATTTGAATAGCCACCCCTTGTTTTAGAACGAACGACCGCAAATAGCGAGTGGCTCTGAATGAGGGCCTTAATTTGTAATCTTTAGTACCCTGCTTTGTTGCTCAAAACAAACCAAAGGTATTATGCTGAATCAGTATGTTGTACATTCTAGGCCTAAGCAGGTAGCTTTAATTTTTACATTACCCCCCCAAAAAAGAAAATCTCTTTTGAAGGTTAATTCTAGAAACCTATTGGTATTGTTATGTGTTTAATGTGCAAGCTTACATACTTACTTGAGCTTTCTTCAAACAAATGTACATTACTTAAAAACTCAGGGACAAATAGTAGACTTATGTAAGGTTCAACAATCTAAGATTTACAGACAAGGAATGAGACTTAAATAAATCAAAATAAACTTTATTTTTATGGGTTTTTTTTGGGTAAGGTGAATAAAATTAGTGGCGCAGGATGGCCAAAAGATGGTCCATTGCCACCAGCATGGCAATGACATGCCCCCGTATCTCGGTTAATCCTGCAGCAATGGCCTCTATACGCCTCTGTCCCTCTGTGGGTTTAAAAAATGTGCGGATTGCTAAAATGACACCTTCATTTAGATTATAACAACCAACCAAAATTTCAGACTATACCAAAAAAAAAAAACAGTTACCAAAACATGTCCAAAACAAAAGGAATGCAAAAAGAAAAGCTTTAAAACTAATAAGGTCCCAAAAAGACTAAAGAAAATCATTATAAATATTTTACAAAAACAAACAAAAAACTAAGACATTTGTTGGTAGCGTAAACAAGAAATACACCAGTGTGAGTGTTTGGACATGTGTCATATGTGTAAGGGGAAAACATCCTTGACATTGTTTCACAAAGATATATTTAAAAAACTTTGGACCTACTTTACTATTTTGAACTGCACAGGCAAAAGGACAACATCAACCAAAATAACAGAAACATAACCAAAAACCATAGTTTAAAATGTAAACATACCGTGCACATTGCTAACTGGGCCTGGAGCCCAGAATTCCGCCTCATCAGAGGTGGGCCAGTGGCTGAGGGAAGGAGGAGGGGTAATGTGGGATAAAGTGGAGGGTGAGGAAAATAGAGGGGGGGTTGGAGTGGAGGGGGAAGTTGGAGGGATGTTAATGTGTGGAGAGGGAGGGGACTGACGGGTGGCAAGGTCTGGGGTGGATGGGGAATTTGGGGCAGAGTGGGAGTGGGGGATAGGGGTCGAGACAAACGTCTGCGCCGTGTGAGTCTCCGCTCTGCCCCTAAATGATGGATAAAAACATGAGTAATTACAATTTGCCTTTTAGTCTTTTGATTTTACCCCAAAAATTTGTACACAAACAGGGCTATACTGTAAACAAGCACACGCAAGTATGTCCAAATAAAACAAATAGGGCTATACTGTAAACATGCACACGCAAGTATGAGAATCCCAAAACAAACAGGGCTATACTGTAAACAAGCACATGCAAGTATGAGAATCCAAAAACAAACAGGTCTATACTGTAAACATGCACACGCAAGTATGAGAATCCAAAAACAAACAGGGCTATACTGTAAACATGCACACGCAGGTATGAGAATACAAAAACACAAATAAAAAAATAACCATACACAGAAACACTTACTATGAACTATTTGGAGACGCAAACGGGCCAGCAGGCGTCGGGATCTGCGCCTCAGATTGGACCACCTTCTTTCAAGCTGGCCGATATTTCTGCGGTAGCCGATCGAACGCAGGCGGTGCCAACCGCTTGCGGAGGTTAGTGATGGCGCGTGGATAATTTGTGATTCTCTGGTCCATCACTTCAGTGAGGACCAGGAGTTCACTGCGACAAAAAGCGGTGGCTCTCATGATGGCAATGATTTTTTTTACACAAACCAGTTTTAATAAAGGTCCTAGAAAAAATTTGATTGGCTAATGTACTTTGTAAATTAACAGGAACAATTTTATTGGTTATTGTATGAGTCATGTGACCTACACCCTCACAAATATAATGTGAGTTATGATAGGCTTGATGCAGTGACATGCGTAAGCTAATTTAAATATCAAACTTAAAGTATTTAAATATGCCTATAAAAAAAAAACGCAAAACAATAGCAGCATTCTAACAAACTATTAATTTCGAAAAACCATCCCCTTGGTCAAACCGTACGTATTCTGCGGAAGAAATGACACACACTAACAAGAATAAAGTTTATTGACAGTGAAAAAAAAAAACCAGGATTGCAAACATGTGAATAACAATTAAGGTAATTAATATAGTTGCCATTAATCGACTCAAGTATGTTTGCAGAATGAAATAGCAGGCAATCAAAAACTGACAGGGCCACTTCCGGAATTGACTTGTGCGAGCGCTCAATGCAACCAAAGAGGAGACGGACGCTCGCTATTTTGAACACTCGCTAGCTAGAGGAGGGGTTGGGAGAATATGTGGCGGAAGGATAGCTATGAGCGAACATACGAGCGAGCGCTTAAATTTACATTTTTCCGCTCGTACGGCGGACGAGCGAATGGCCACTTGCGTCCGGGTCTGAATCAGGCCCTGTGTGTGATCACGCAGAACCCATTCTGCACATTCGCAGAGCAGTTCCTGCGCATAATCGGGAATCTGCGTTCAGCATTGTGCATATGTGCAATTCTGAATCAGGCCCTTAGTTCCATAAATAGGTAATTTATCAATTCTGCAACATTACAGCTACAGTATATCTAAATTGTTACCAATGTTCAATAATAACCTGTAATAAAACTGCACCGAGATGCCCTATACTTCCCTCCCAGGGAGAAAGCTACTAGACTGTAGGTGGAAATTCAGCATTAGAGTCACTCCCAGGCACTTTATAAGATCCTCCTCACATTTATACTTTTGCTGACACATTTCAGTCTCAGAACACAGGGCCTGATTCAGACCTGGAAGCTATTTGCGGCCGCTCGCTTTCAAAAAGGGGCCGGATATTTAAATTGTGTGCTCGCTCTTTGCGGTGTGAGGACGCCTCTATGTCTGTGCGAGCGTCCGCTAAATGCGCTTGCTATTTTTTTCAAGACGCCCCTTTGCCGTCCGCAAATCACATCATCTCCTGTTTTTATTAGATTAATCGGGAACATCGAACGGCATCTGAACTGCTCGCAGCGCTTGAGGTAGGAATTACTTCTCGCAATAACTGCGAGCAGTTCAGGCTAAAAGACAACCAAGTTACGTGATCGATTACGCTCCTTTGCTAATTATGCACTCCCATTAAACGCCCTTTTGACTGTTGGGCACGCTTGCGTTCGCACAACCACTCCCCCATTTTCAAGCACCTTCCCCCATTACCACCCACAAACGGTACATTCTGTCACTCAAATTAGCAGCCCCTCTGTGTTTTACGAGCGCACGATTTCCGACCGCAATGACTGGTTTGCGCATGCGCATTGCGAACCATACGCGTGCGCAGTTGGGCGACCATCGCTCAGAGCGAGCATGCGGACGCTTACGAGCGGGTCTGAATCAGACCCACAATCCCTAAAATTGTTGCAGAGAGTGTACAGATGCCCTTCCCCGAGCAGCGATATAAGCGCACTGGCTGATTATGTGGAATTCCACAATATAAACAAACCAACTACTTTTACCCAACACACACAGCTAGATCCATACAGTATGTACTACAAGTATTTCTCTATTATCAGTGGTAAAATCTTGGTCCTCTTAGGGTACAAGGGTACAAGCAGGGGCGCCGAGAGGGGGGGGGGAGCAGGTACAAATTACCCGGGCCCAGACTTGCTGGAGGGTCACGGCGGGGGCCCTGGTCCGGCACCGCCCACCCCCTCCCTCCTACGTCACAGCAGCCCAGCACACGCTGCTGTGTGCTGGGCTGCAGTGTGAGACTGCTCGCAGCAGCTGGAACAGTCTCCTATGCCTATGGGGGAGCGATCATGCTGATCGTGACCCCCATTGGCTGTGCGCCAGGCTGAGGGGCTCACAGTGCCCCCCTCCCAGTGAAGCAGCGCTGCTAAACTGTTTTTTTTTCTGTGTTTTTTTCCTAAGGGGACGTGGCCACGCCTCCCCTGATTAGGCCACGCCCCCTGTCACCCGGGCTCACCGCGGCTCTTGGCGGCCCTGGGTACAAGCTACTTTCCTAATCTCCCTTGTTGTAACATCCAATATTAAAAGCTGCATTTATCCTTGCATGTTATACCACATTATTCACCCCATGGAAGAACAGCCCGTTGTACCATTTAGATCATACTAGGGAAGTCGATCAAATGAGCCATTGAAAAAGGGGCGTCATTCCCGCCATCATATCATACCTTGCAGCGACATGTAGTTATCGCATATGAACCATTCAACTGTTTAGCCATGCAAGGAGCTCTGCTTGAGCTCTCACTTTCTCCTTCTTGCATATGCAATCAGAGCAGCCACTGGAAAGAAGCAGCCGATGGTGGCAACCATCCTAATTACAGCACTGAATGGAGGGAGTATCTCCATCGGGTTGGGCACATCAATGGTTTCCGATGACCATCCCTAGATCATAACTTAAAATGCTCCCTATTTTAAAATGGGAGCAAATTAGTCCATGGCCATGATCCGTCACAATCTGTCCCAATCACACCACAATCCTAAATCTCATTTAATTGCTGTCACAAGCTGCCGCACTGCGAATGCTGTGCAAGGTGAACATTGGGCATGTGTTCACTGAATCTCCGCCTACCTCCTGTCCATCATTCTGTGGATCAGTCCAGATTGTCTCCGGCATCTATATCCTGCTGGCACTCACGCTGTTCCGATGCCGGTGATAGAGTTCTCGTGTTTCCGGTTCTGGCTTTGTCGCCTGTCTCCAGTTGAGCTCCAGTTTTCCTTCTATATTGTTGTTCCGATGTTTGTGTCATCCAGGCGGCACGGATAGTATCCTTTGTACTGCGTCAGCTGCGTGTGTCTACTCGACGGCTCAGGTCGCACTCCAGTGACTTTTGTGCGCAGTCTTGTGCATTTAGCACCAGTGACTTTGATAAAGCTATACACGGCTACTGCCACATCTTGCAAAGTTATTCCAGCCCTCAAGGCTGCTACACAGCCCAAAGACCGCCTTCCGGCCCACCTAGCCAAGTTTCTACCAGCTCACAAAGCTGTTGTACGGCCGCATCCAGCCAAGAGTTCCAGCCCTCAAGGCTGTTGCAGGACTTTACTCAAGAGTCATACACATCCTCCTAATAATTGTTCCATTGCACCATTATTCAGGGTTCCCCAGGTTTCCAGGGTTCCCAAATGTTTGTAGGACTCCTCTCCTCACATTAGCAAGCCCGCTAGCCCCCTCCTTATTCTGCTTTGCCCATCCCGCACTGTGCCTCCTGCACAATGATGAAGAATACCCCATAGCTCCCATTTCCTCCGAGCAGAATAAATCTGTTGCAGTGAATCCGTTCACACAGCAGAGAGCTCAGTAAGAAGGGAGCAGGTCTCAGAGTAGCCTGGGTGGCAGGAAAATTAGGCTAATTAGGCTAATGCCATCTACCATGGTAGTTATACCCATAAGTCAGATTCCAGCATGCATGAAATAAGTATATTAACCATTAGAGGAATAAATGTTGAATTAAGTGTGGGGAGACAGGCAGGGGCAGTGGAGAGACATAGCGTCTCATTCAGACCCGCTCGCGAGCGCAGGACGCTCGCAAGCGGGTCAATGTTACCCCAATGCGCATGGGCACGATGGAGGGAGCTACAAGGTGCGCATGCGCGAGACCCGGACAGCGACAGCCAACCTGTCGCTCCGGGTCTCGCACCAAAGGGGGCGTGCTGTCGATGGTGACTGACAGCACGCCCCCTTTGGTGGGCGTGCCGGGGGCGTGGCTGCCAGAGGGAGGCATTCCCATGGGAACGCCAACCGTCTGGGTCCGGCCCCACTGACATCACTAGTGATGTCTGTGGGAGTGATTTTGGCTCTGATTGAGCCAAAATCACTCCAGGGCTTGCGGCCACGAGACCCTACCGCAGGGTCTCGTCGCAAGCCCGATGGTCGTGATGGTCTTGACCATCGCGACCATCATCATGGACGCTCGCATAAGCTGTGGGTGGTAACCCACAGCTATGCGAGCGTCCAAAAGGCCGCTCCACATTTAAATAGAACGGTCCTGATTCAGAGCGAGCGCTCTGGTCAGAGCGTCCGGCTCTGAATCAGGGCCACAGACAGGAGAAGGACAGAAAGGCTGGCATAGATAGGGGAAACGCAGTGTGCCAGGAGCCACAACCCATTGCGGGGCAAAAAGTGGGGGGCAGGCAGCAAATGTAGTGAACTTGTGGCACTAACTGACCCATGACCCCCACCCATATACAGAACACTGGAAATATTACACCAGTATGGATCATGCCAAAACTGCGCCAGCTTCTAGTTACCTGAAATGAATATCCAACATAAAAATAACTATCAGCAATGACCTTGGCAGTGAGCATCAGTGGTGGTTGTGCCTCGAGCAGTCATGGTAGTGGGCAGAGCCATCAGGCAGTGGGGCCAACAGTGGATTTCATTACTCTTTCCCCAATTTTGCATCTGTACATTTCTCCATATCACCCTTTGTGTGTCTGTCTCCAATTTTATATGTGGGCCAATTTCTCTCCATCCATCTCTGTCTCCCCATGTTTGTTCTCCCTGCATTCGCCGGACGCGTTGTGTGCTAACCTTGCCTACAGAACTTTGTGTTTTCTCCTGACTATAGTTGTGCTGGTCCCACCTATAGGACGCTACTCCCAGAATCTATTTTGAGATCCGCTGTAGATTCCTAATCCTCCCCTATATACTTGACTTTGGTCTACATTTTTCTAGTAACCTTTTATTGTAGATTGCTGTACTATATATAATGTATATATTTTTAATTTAGTTAGGTACTCCAATGCATGGCAGATCGTATATGAAGGAAGAAAGAGGAACAGATCTTGAATAATACCTTCAAACAAGATGGATACAATATTTAATACATATTGCACTCACATAATACCAAAGGGATGAAGCAGGATACCGGCGGGCGCTATCCCCCCGACAATATCCCAACACTGACATCCCGACATGGGAATAAAGATAGGTGTCGAAATCACGACGTCTATCATCAGGGGCATTTCTAAAGAGGAGGGGGCCCATGTGCAGTCTCCGACACGGGCCCCCTCCTCTCCGTCTGAGCGGTGCGCGGTCACCGCCGCATTTATAGACTCTGGGCACTAGAGTGTGACCAGGTTCTATAGCGCATACACAGGTCACTGTGAAAATGGCCGGGGCAGTCATTTTCCCTGTTCTGCGCATGCACAAACGACGGGAAAATGGCCGTGGCAGCCATTTTCCAGTCGATTTTACAGGCGCAGACACCGGAGCCGACTTGGGACTCCAGAGAGTTACGTTTTTTAGGTGCAGGGTGTGCGGTGTGGGACCCCTTGGACCCAGGAGCCCATATGCCCCGCACACCCTGCACCCATTATAGATACGCCCCTGCCTATCATTAGCCCCACTACAAAATCCCAACACCCGGCATACCGAACGAACGTAAGCCGGGTGTCTTAGCGTTTAGCCTTGGGGGGGGAGTTAGGTTTAGGGACCCCCGGGGGGACTTAGGGTTAGGGTAAGGAAGGGGGGTGTTAGGGTTAGGTACCACTAGAGGGGGTTAGGGTTAGGCATCCCTCCGGGAGGATTAGGTTTAGGGTGCGGTGAAGGGGTGTTAGGTTTAGGTACTAACAAGGGGGAGGTTAGGGTTAGGCACTAGGGAGGGAGGATAGGGTTAAGCACCACTAAATGAGGGTTAGGGTAGGGAGAAGAAAGAGTTAGGGTACTTACCTGCTGCAGTCGGGATTTCGATCCATCAGGCTGCCATTGTAGGTATTTGATCCGGCCGGCATTACATACCAATTCCAATGCAAAAACATAAACAGCAATAAAACATGTGAGGTCACATTGTATATTGTACTAAAGAACCAAGGTAATCCCGGTTCCTTTAGACTGTCTGTAGGAAAGTCCTTTCCGCAGCTGTAAACAAGCCAGGAAACCCACATATCCATACTCTCTCACTGTGCCTCAGCCTAGCGTATCTTTATCAAAGCATGTAGTGAGGTTCCAAACATTCGGGGAGATGTACTAAGCCTTGAAAAGTGATGAAAGCGGAGGGTGATAAAGTACCAACAAATCAGCTATTAAGTGTCATGTTACAGGCTCTGTTTGAAAAATGACAGGAGCTGATTGGTTGGTACTGTATTACTCTCCACTTTCTCACTTTTCAAGGCTTGGTACATCTCCCCCATTTTCCCTTAAACATCCCCTCCTTCCAATAAGAAACAACATTCCATAGGGTGAAATGCATTAGCGGAGAATTGAAAGTTCATGTCTCTGTGTGCGGGATGCATCAACGCTAAAAATGCCGTCATTGCTTAGACAATGCAGTTATTGGAGGTTTCACCGCATTTTCAATATGCACCAAACATTTTCCATATGCACCAAGCTTCCAGGGTCCCCCATGGTTTGCACATGCGCTAGCCGATGGCCGCGCATGCGCAGAGGGACTCAGGTCATAAACCCGAAAGTCCCCTCACTGCACTCTCATAATAGGAGAGCTGTCATTTGCATAAATGTACATGCATACGGCGTTACTAAATGCCACTATGCTATGCACGCGATCATTGGAGAGATGCATCGCATCGCATCCAAAATGCTACGCTTGATGGCGAATATGGAAGTTCGAAACAAAAAGTTCAGTGCGTTACAGCCAAATTAGAAGTAAACAGGAAGTATTTTGCATTCCAGTTCATGCTTTTCAATATCCAGATTCTATTTAGCAGCTGCAGTCAGAGTGACTCCCGTACACTTCAATACACCCATAGTCCAAAAACAAGAAGTAGTGCATTTTGAAAATTGCAACTTTATCAAGCTCTCTTGTATGCGTCTCATAGTGCTGGAAATATAAGTGTTCCACACATTAAAAGGTCCTCCTTTGTCACATGTTTATAATATGTTCTTTTTGGCATAGGGATAATTTCATAAAAAAAATAAAACAAAAATGTAAATATACAGATACACAAACCATATCACAAATAAATAATAAAAAAACAATATATATAGAGTCATCTAATCAAGTATTATAATAATTATTATAATATATATATATATATATATATATATAGAGGAATGAAAAATATCTACAGAAACCATTTAATTTCAAAATCGAGGTTAATACCCTAAGCAAACAAGGTGCCCAAATGATGGAGCCACTTCATTTCAGCCTTAGATAATTGTGTATCTAGCTGTTTATTTCTCCATTGAAGCTTTATATGTACTATACCGAATTAATTTTTTATATGATGTTCTGAAGATCCATGGACGTTTCTAATATGAGCTGACAGGACGTAAGTCTTCAATCCCTTCTTTAAATTAGGTATGTGTTCTGACATATGAGTTTTAAGTTGTCTTGAAGTGCGGCCAGTGTAAAACAGTCCACAAGAACATTCTATCAGATAAATTGCATTATCGGTCTGACATGTAATAAAACCTTTTATTTTATAGGTTTAAGTGTTAACAATAAATTCACTCATTTTACTTGACTTACATATGTACACTTTACATATGTTACATGAACCACATCTAAAAAAAAGCCTTTACTCTGTGGCTCTTTACATGTGGGGCATCAATAAAACTCTTAACCAATTTATTTCTAAAATAATGTGTTCGCTTGTAAATACATTTTGGTTTAACTGGTATTATCTTTCAGAACTTGATCTTTCTTCAAGGTATTCCATGCATATAATTTTTTTTAATTTAAAAAAAGTTTTATATTGGTTACTATAGTCTGTAATAATTGGCAACTGCAGATTGTTAGTATTAGATTTTTCATCCTTTCTGCTGAAAAGATCCTCCCTATTCATTTTTTCTATTTTAATTTTAGTTTCAGTCAGAATTGCTTTATTTTAGCCTTCTTCAAAATAAATAGCTATTTTTTTAAATAAAATTAACTAATAATAAATAATAAGATCATTTTAAATTATATAAATGTTGATTTAGTCTCTCACAGAATTCATCTAAATCTTTCTTTTCACCTCTCCATACAAAAACTATTTAATCTATGAAATGTACCTGAGTACTAGGCCCACCCCTGCCTTTAACTGGGCTCTGATGGTAAAATGCTCCCAGTAAGCCATAAAAAGATTGGCATAACTGGGGGCAAACCTGGTGCCCTTTGCCAATCTTGTACGCTGAAGGATTGATTCAAAAAGAAGTTTATAGACTCCAAACAAATTTTCCTTGATAGTCGTTTAAAGGGTGCATACATAAGTAGATATTATAAAACATTTCTAATTCTAAATTAAATGTTCTATATTTAAAAGTTTTATGTAGTGTCCACAAAAGCTGACATATTACTAGAATTAGTATTAATCCCTGCAGTAATAGGGCTACTGGGTGGGTTCTCTAAATTATTATGAATTTTGGATAGGACATATATTATGGGAGTAGAGGGATTCTTAATGTTAACATTTTTTTGTGTTATTACTTAATCTTTTAAAGCTTTAATAATTAAGATGTCTTTTTTATGTTCAATAAAGGAATTACTCTTAGTTTCTTATGTTTTACATCTTCCAATTACCTTTTCATCTAATTTTTATATTTCTATATGTTCATGATCACTACCCCACCCCTTTATTGCCAGGTTTTATAATATTTTCAGAATGTTTGTGGATTTTCTTAGCTATTTTTTCCTTCCTTGTCAAATATATTTTTTATTATTATTATTTTTTTACCACTCACAACCTTCTCTAAATCATTCAGGACAAGTTTGTTAAAGTTTTCTATGAAGCTTCCTTTTAAATGACTTGGAAAACAAGTTGAACTCTTTAAATTTAGATGGAATATCTTCTGTTGATGTAATTTCTCTTTGTGTTATCCTGAAGAGCAAAAAAAATGCATTGTTAATTTCTGAATATGTTTTTGTAAATCTATAAATGTAGTGAAGGAGTCTGAAGCTGGAGGGCAACATTTTAGTACCTTATTAAGAACTGATAATTCATCCTTTGTTAATATTTTTTTTAATTAAATTAAAAACAAAATTTGCATCCTCATTATGTGATCTCTTTATTCCTATTCATTTCTATATTTTTTTCTATTTGTTACCTTCTCTAGTCCATCTCTTGTAATGATTATCTTTATTCCATTTACTCTCATAGGGTTTATTTTCATAGGCAGAAACCTATGATGGTCACTCGATATCTTTTAATGTGATTCTTTCCTATTCTCCTTAGGATGATTGAAGAATTATATTTATCACTTTTCTATTTATCACTTGTCATCACAATTGGTGGACTAATATTGTTGTAAATACTACACTATATGGTATTTTTATTGTAATTTTTTTTTATTGAATACACGCAAGACAAATCTGAGAGTTACAAGGAAGAAAATACAGAATCTCATCACCAGAAAGCAATTTAATGTTTTTGTTGGTTTTAAAAATAATAATTACTCTTTCGAGCACTGTGTGTTTTCTTCAAGTATATAAATCATAATTTTTTGAAATATACAATATAACAAAAAATGGTGAATAACCCCAATAAACACTTATACAAACACAACAGTGTTTGGAAAAATTAAATATAAAAAAGTGCTTCTTTTATCTCCAGCTTCAGAAATTAAAATAGATCTAACATCTTTAGAGTTATATACTTTAAAAAAAAAAAGAACTTATGGGATCAACACAAATATCTTTGTCGATTCCCTTTTCTATTTCTTCCAAACATGACTTTCACATACTGTAAGTCCCATGAAAATAAAGTGAAAAATATATGATGCAACACCGTTTGACAATAAAAAGGTGTATTTTTGTTTAATAACAAATGCCACTCGCATAAGAATTATGTTACAAATAATAACACATCACAAAAACAATAACATTTGGACCTCCTACCAGAAATAGGATAATGTAGCGCACAACAGCATACTGTACAGTGTGATACAGATGGCAAAGGGTCCCTTTTTTCCTGGGTGAAAGTTCTGCCCTACAGTCCACTTCTATGCTGGGGTCTCAGTCCAATATCAGGAACATCTCCTCAGGGCCTTAACATGGAAAATATCCTTTAATAGAAACGCGCTAAGGAGCCAGGAGAAATCCAGGTAAGCAGCAGAGAGTTATTATCAGGAATTTCCAAGTCACACAGACAATGCAATGTATCGTCTGGGTCCACACTTGCCCTGTCTGCACTCTAGAGAAGTGTTCTGCCAAATATGGTGAATGAAGAAGGCCTCCTGTGCACATGGGCAAATTAGATAAATAGCAGGAGAACCATTGTATACATATCTGAAATACTAACCCCCTAAGGTACTGTATTGCCAATGCAATTCTCCGATATGTGCCGCAACCCCTCTATGTTCAACCACAAAACAGCCCCCATAGGTTTCTACGGTGTCTCCTATGCAGTCAGATTTACCAAGCACCAGAATACGAAGCTGAAGATAGCATTAGCCAATGGGCTACAATAAGTAATAGTGCTTATTTCCTTATTATTTCTTTGACCTCTTTGATTTTTGACAGTTGCGCAATTTCTACGTATTCTTGGATCTCGCTGTCCTATAATGTTATGCTCTCTGCCAGACTTATAATTCCTACTATCCAAATGAGGAATTTCAGTGCGGAGAGAAAAGCCAGAGATGATTACTATTAGATACTTATGTAGTTGTCATGGCGATGAGTACATTGCAGAATTGAGATGGTTTGAACAAGGTTTATTTGTTGCACGTATTAAGAAACATCAAACGTCAAGGACCTGACTTGACAGTTCATTGTGCTTCTCCACGTCCTGTAACGATGAGTGGAAACAAGATTGAACTTCTCAATAAGACTGTAGAGGTGTGAGGATGGTTTTACATTTCAAGCATTTATCTGTTACCATTTCCGAGGTACAAAGAAAGTTGTTGAGTTCTGCAAATATGTACATGTCACAGTCTGTGGTAAATGTTATTTTATTTAGCAATAGCCGGACTCCGTTCAACAGCACAAATGCAACTTTGTTTAGAAAGAGGGGGGAAGGGATGAGGGGGTGGGTGGTGTCCAGGGGCTGGCTGGCAACTTTTAGCCTGGGGGGCAAATGCATGCAGGCGGCCCTGGCAGAGGAGTAGCGTGTAGCCAGGGTGCCCGAAGAACGTGCGTGCTACGGCGCCGCCCCCCCTCAAGTGTTGCAGGGAGGAGGCGGGTCCATATGGGATTAATGTAAGGTAAAAATAAAGATTAGGGGCAGCCCCCTGTCGTAGTGCCCATATGCAGTGCCCCCGTGTGCCACAGGAGATAACACCCTTATGCAGGCCTCCAGTAGTGCCCCCAGTAGTGATCCCCCCCTATGCAGTGCCCCTTGTGCACCCAGTAGTGGTACCCCTTGTTCAGTGCCCCTTGTGCACCCAGTAGTAAGCCCCTTATATAGTGCCCCCAATAGTGGTACCCCCCCCATGCAGTGCCCCCAATAGTGGTAACCCTTATGCAATGTCCCTTAAATAGTGGTCCCAGTTGTAGTCTCCCCCCTATGCAGTACCCCCAGTATTGCCCTTTATAAAGAGCCCCCAGCAGTGGTCCCTCACAGTGCCTCCAGTGGTAATCCCCTCCCCCTATGTAGTGCCCCTAGTAGTAGTCCCCTCCCCCCTATGCAGTGCCCCTAGTAGTAGTCCCCTCCCCTTGTAGTGCCCCCAGTAGTAGCCCCCCCTTGTAGTGCCCCCAGTAGTAGTAGTAGTCCCCCCTTGTAGTTCCCCCAGTAGTAGTAGTCCCCCCCTTGTAGTGCCCCCAGTAGTAGTGGCCCCCCCCTTGTAGTGCCCATGAAGTAATCCACCCCCCTGGTAGTGCCCCCAGTAGTAATCCCCCCCGGTAGTGCCACCATAGAAATCCCCCCCTGGTAGTGCCCCCCTAGTAATCGCCCCCCTGGAAGTGCCCCCAGTAGTCCCCCCCCCCAGTAGAGAGAGACTTAATTAAAAAAAAAAAAAACTCCCGCTCCTTGTCCCGACGCTTCCACCGGCTCCTCTGGCCGCTTTGCATTATGGGAGAGACGTCATCATGACGACGGCTCTCCCATTACCGACTGCGGGAGCCGGAAGATGGCTCCCGCAATGGGAGCAGCGGCAGCCGATGAGAGTCTGTCAGACTCTCAGCGGCTGCTGATTACAGCAAACACACAGCTGCCGGCTCCGGCGGCTGTGTGTTTGTGCTGTGTAGCGCTGACCGGACTCCGTCCGGTCAGCGCTACACACGTGGTGCAGTCTGTGTCACAGTGACACAGACTGCACCGGCCCGCGGCCCGCATGACGCTGCGGCCCGGGGGGCACATGGCACCCTGCCCCGCGGCCCAGCCCGCCACTGGTCGTGTCCCAGAACAGGAGACCCAATAGGGTTCTCCAGCATTCATGTCTTCCCCGGTCCTAGAGCAATATCTGAGCTGGTTCTCCCTTTAACCTACCCACGCACCCTCCATGGCTCATTATATATCACAGCTACTGTAGGCTTGATTCTGAGTCACAATGTGCTAAACTTACATACACCGTCCACAATAAGAATTCAAATGCAAGTATCCACCCGCATTCTGAGTTTTGCAGATCTCGCAATTGCACAACCCCCAGCCCTGTATATGCCAGAGTATGCATCATCACTATTAACGGCACTTATACCTACCCCGTGCAGGGTGCAAGAGGCCTGTCTGATATAAGCACCCCCTCTGCATATATATGACTCAGAATATGGTGTCAATCTGGCTACACACCCACAAAAAAAACACTTTGCACCCCACAGGAAAAAAACAAAAACACATTGGCTCTGACAGGAAAAACATAAAAAGCTCACTAATTGCCCCAGCCTCAACAAAAGACTGACCTGACCTGTCGGTAGCAGATTAAAAGAGAGAGAGAGCAGCTCCCAGTTCCTCCCTCAGCTGCAGGCAGCAGCGGTTGCAGCCTTAGTGTGTGTGGGGATAGGTCTAGTGGGTGGCAGGTGACAGTCTGCGGGGACAGGTGTGGTGGGTGACATGGTTAGAGAGTCTGCGGGGACAGGTGTGGTGGGTGACAGGGTGACCGAGTCTGCAGGGACAGGTCTCAAAGAAGACAGGGTGAGAGAGTCTGTGGGGACAGGTGTGGTGGGTCATGGGGTGAGAGAGTCTGTGGTGACAGATTTTGTAGGTGATAGGATGAGAGAGTCCAGGGGACAGGTCTGGTAGGTGACAGGGTGAGAAACTCTGTGAGGACAGGTGTGGTAGGTGACAGGGTGAGAGAGTCTGCGAGGACAGGTGTGGTAAGTGTGGTAGGTGACAGGGTGAGAGAGTCTGTGAAGACAAGAGTGGTAGGTGACAGGGTGAGAGAGTCTGCGAGGACAGGTGTGGTATAGTAGGTGTGGAAGGTGACAGGGTGAGAGAGTCTGTGAAAACAAGAGTGGTAGGTGTGGTAGGTGACAGGATGAGAGAGTCTCCGAGGACAGGTGTGGTGGGTGACAGGGTGAGAGAGTCTGCGAGGACAGGTGTGGTGGGTGACAGGGTGAGAGAGTCTGCGAGGACAGGTGTGGTGGGTGACAGGGTGAGAGAGTCTGTGAAGACAAGAGTGGTAGGTGACAGGGTGAGAGAGTCTGCGAGGACAGGTGTGGTGAGAGACAGGATGAGAGAGTCGGTGGGGACAGGTGTGGTGGGTGACAGGATGAGAGAGTCGGTGGGGACAGGTGTGGTGAGTGACAGGATGAGAGAGTCTGTGGGGACAGGTGTGGTGAGTGACAGGGTGAGAGAATCTGCGAGGACAGGTGTGGTGAGTGACAGGGTGAGAGAGTCTGCGAGGACAGGTGTGGTGAGTTACAGGATAAGAGAGTCTGCGGGGACAGGTGTGGTGAGTGACAGGATGAGAGAGTGTGGGGACAGGTGTGGTGGGTGACAGGATGAGAGAGTCTGTGGGGACAGTTGTGGTGAGTGACAGGTTGAGAGAGTCTGCGAGGACAGGTGTGGTGAGTGACAGGATGAGAGAGTCTGTGGGGGCAGGTGTGGTGAGTGACAGGGTGAGAGAGTCTGCGAGGACAGGTGTGGTGAGTGACAGGATGAGAGAGTCTGTGGGGACAGATGTGGTGAGTGACAGGGTGAGAGAGTCTGCGAGGACAGGTGTGGTGGGTGACAGGATGAGAGAGTCTGTGGGGACAGATGTGGTGAGTGACAGGGTGAGAGAGTCTGCGAGGACAGGTGTGGTGGGTGACAGGATGAGAGAGTCTTTGGGGAAAGGTGTTGTGAGTGACAGGATGAGAGAGTCTGTGGGGACAGATGTGGTGAGTGACAGGATGAGAGAGTCTGTGGGGACAGGTGTGGTGAGTGACAGGATGAGAGAGTCTGTGGGGACAGGTGTGGTGAGTGACAGGGTGAGAGAGTCTGTGGGGTCAGGTGTGGTGAGTGATAGGATGAGAGAGTCTGCGAGGACAGGTGTGGTGAGTGACAGGATGAGAGAGTCTGTGGGGGCAGGTGTGGTGAGTGACATTGTGAGAGAGTCTGCGTGGACAGGTGTGGTGAGAGACAGGATGAGAGAGTCTGTGGGGACAGATGTGGTGAGTGACAGGGTGAGAGAGTCTGCGAGGACAGGTGTGGTGGGTGACAGGATGAGAGAGTCTTTGGGGAAAGGTGTTGTGAGTGACAGGATGAGAGAGTCTGAGGGGACAGATGTGGTGAGTGACAGGAAGAGAGAGTCTGTGGGGACAGGTGTGGTGAGTGACAGGATGAGAGAGTCTGTGGGGACAGATGTGGTGAGTGACAGGATGAGAGAGTCTGTGGGGACAGGTGTGGTGAGTGATAGGATGAGAGAGTCTGTGGGGACAGGTGTGGTGAGTGACAGGATGAGAGAGTCTGTGGGGGCAGGTGTGGTGAGTGACAGGGTGAGAGAGTCTGCGAGGACAGGTGTGGTGAGTGACAGGGTGAGAGAGTCTGTGGGGACAGGTGTGGTGAGTGACAGGGTGAGAGAGTCTGCGAGGACAGGTGTGGTGAGTTACAGGATGAGAGAGTCTGTGGGGACAGGTGTGGTGAGTGACAGGAAGAGAAAGTCTGAGGGGACCGGTGTGGTGAGTGACAGGATCAGAGAGTCTGTGGGGACAGGTCTGGTGAGTGACAGGGTGAGAGAGTCTGTGGGGGCAGGTGTGGTGAGTGACAGGGTGAGAGAGTCTGTTGGGACAGGTGTGGTGAGTGACAGGATGAGAGAGTCTGTGGGGACAGGTTTGGTGAGTGACAGGGTGAGAGAGTCTGTGGGGACAGGTGTGGTGAGTGACAGGGTGAGAGAGTCTGTGGGGACAGGTGTGGTGAGTGACAGGATGAGAGAGTCTGTGGGGACAGGTGTGGTGAGTGACAGGGTGAGAGAGTCTGTGGGGACAGGTGTGGTGAGTGACAGGGTGAGAGAGTCTGTGGGGACCGGTGTGGTGAGTGACAGGATGAGAGAGTCTGTCGGGACAGGTGTGGTGAGTGACAGGATGAGAGAGTCTGTCGGGACAGGTGTGGTGAGTGACAGGATGAGAGAGTCTCTGGGGGCAGGTGTGGTGTGTGACAGGATGAGAGAGTCTGTGGGGACAGGTTTGGTGAGTGATAGGATGAGAGAGGCTGTGGGGACAGGTGTGGTGAGTGACAGGGTGAGTCTGCGAGGACAGGTGTGGTGAGTGACAGGGTGAGAGAGTATGTGGGGACAGGTGTGGTGAGTGACAGGGTGAGAGAGTCTGTGGGGACAGATGTGGTGAGTGGCAGGATGAGAGAATCTGCGAGGACAGGTGTGGTGAGTGACAGGGTGAGTCTGCGAGGACAGGTGTGGTGAGTGACAGGGTGAGAGAGTCTGCGAGGACAGGTGTGGTGAGTGACAGGGTGAGAGAGTCTGCGAGGACAGGTGTGGTGAGTGACAGGGTGAGAGAGTCTGCGAGGACAGGAGTGGTGAGTGACTTGAAGAGAGAGTCTGTGGGGACTGGTGTGGTGAGTGACAGGATGAGAGAGGCTTTGGGGACAGGTGTGGTGGGTGACAGGGTGAGAGAGTCTGTGGGGGCAGGTGTGGTGAGTGACAGGGTGAGAGAGTCTGTGGGGGCAGGTGTGGTGAGTGACAGGGTGAGAGAATCTGCGAGGACAGGTGTGGTGGGTGACAGGGTGAGAGAGTCTGCGAGGACAGGTGTGGTGAGTGGCAGGATGAGAGAGTCTGCGAGGACAGGTGTGGTGAGTGACAGGGTGAGAGAGTCTGCGTGGACAGGTGTGGTGAGTTACAGGATGAGAGAGTCTGCAAGGACAGGTGTGGTGAGTGACAGGATGAGAGAGTCTGTGGGGGCAGGTGTGGTGAGTGACAGGGTGAGAGAGTCTGCGTGGACAGGTGTGGTGAGAGACAGGATGAGAGAGTCTGTGGGGACAGATGTGGTGAGTGACAGGGTGAGAGAGTCTGCGAGGACAGGTGTGGTGGGTGACAGGATGAGAGAGTCTTTGGGGAAACGTGTTGTGAGTGACAGGATGAGAGAGTCTGAGGGGACAGATGTGGTGAGTGACAGGAAGAGAGAGTCTGTGGGGACAGGTGTGGTGAGTGACAGGATGAGAGAGTCTGTGGGGACAGATGTGGTGAGTGACAGGATGAGAGAGTCTGTGGGGACAGGTGTGGTGAGTGATAGGATGAGAGAGTCTGTGGGGACAGGTGTGGTGAGTGACAGGATGAGAGAGTCTGTGGGGGCAGGTGTGGTGAGTGACAGGGTGAGAGAGTCTGCGAGGACAGGTGTGGTGAGTGACAGGGTGAGAGAGTCTGTGGGGACAGGTGTGGTGAGTGACAGGGTGAGAGAGTCTGCGAGGACAGGTGTGGTGAGTTACAGGATGAGAGAGTCTGTGGGGACAGGTGTGGTGAGTGACAGGAAGAGAAAGTCTGAGGGGACCGGTGTGGTGAGTGACAGGATCAGAGAGTCTGTGGGGACAGGTCTGGTGAGTGACAGGGTGAGAGAGTCTGTGGGGGCAGGTGTGGTGAGTGACAGGGTGAGAGAGTCTGTTGGGACAGGTGTGGTGAGTGACAGGATGAGAGAGTCTGTGGGGACAGGTTTGGTGAGTGACAGGGTGAGAGAGTCTGTGGGGACAGGTGTGGTGAGTGACAGGGTGAGAGAGTCTGTGGGGACAGGTGTGGTGAGTGACAGGATGAGAGAGTCTGTGGGGACAGGTGTGGTGAGTGACAGGATGAGAGAGTCTGTGGGGACAGGTGTGGTGAGTGACAGGGTGAGAGAGTCTGTGGGGACCGGTGTGGTGAGTGACAGGATGAGAGAGTCTGTCGGGACAGGTGTGGTGAGTGACAGGATGAGAGAGTCTGTCGGGACAGGTGTGGTGAGTGACAGGATGAGAGAGTCTCTGGGGGCAGGTGTGGTGTGTGACAGGATGAGAGAGTCTGTGGGGACAGGTTTGGTGAGTGATAGGATGAGAGAGGCTGTGGGGACAGGTGTGGTGAGTGACAGGGTGAGTCTGCGAGGACAGGTGTGGTGAGTGACAGGGTGAGAGAGTATGTGGGGACAGGTGTGGTGAGTGACAGGGTGAGAGAGTCTGTGGGGACAGATGTGGTGAGTGGCAGGATGAGAGAATCTGCGAGGACAGGTGTGGTGAGTGACAGGGTGAGTCTGCGAGGACAGGTGTGGTGAGTGACAGGGTGAGAGAGTCTGCGAGGACAGGTGTGGTGAGTGACAGGGTGAGAGAGTCTGCGAGGACAGGTGTGGTGAGTGACAGGGTGAGAGAGTCTGCGAGGACAGGAGTGGTGAGTGACTGGAAGAGAGAGTCTGTGGGGACTGGTGTGGTGAGTGACAGGATGAGAGAGGCTTTGGGGACAGGTGTGGTGGGTGACAGGGTGAGAGAGTCTGTGGGGGCAGGTGTGGTGAGTGACAGGGTGAGAGAGTCTGTGGGGGCAGGTGTGGTGAGTGACAGGGTGAGAGAATCTGCGAGGACAGGTGTGGTGGGTGACAGGGTGAGAGAGTCTGCGAGGACAGGTGTGGTGAGTGGCAGGATGAGAGAGTCTGCGAGGACAGGTGTGGTGAGTGACAGGGTGAGAGAGTCTGCGTGGACAGGTGTGGTGAGTTACAGGATGAGAGAGTCTGCGGGGACAGGTGTGGTGAGTGACAGGATGAGAGAGTCTGCGGGGACAGGTGTAGTGAGTGACAGGATGAGAGAGTCTGTGGGGACATGTGTGGTGAGTGACAGGGTGAGAGATTCTGTGGGGACAGGTGTGTTGGGTGACAGGGTGAGAGAGTCTGCGAGGACAGGTGTGGTGAGTGACAGGGTGAGTCTGCGAGGACAGGTGTGGTGAGTGACAGGGTGAGAGAGTCTGTGAGGACAGGTGTGGTGAGTGACAGTGTGAGAGAGTCTGCGAGGACAGGTGTGGTGAGTGACAGGGTGAGAGAGTCTGCGAGGACAGGTGTGGTGAGTGACAGGATGAGAGAGTCTGTGGGGACAGGTGTGGTGAGTGACAGGAAGAGAGAGTCTGTGGGGACAGGTGTGGTGAGTGACAGGATCAGAGAGTCTGTGGGGACAGGTGTGGTGAGTGACAGGGTGAGAGAGTCTGTGGGGACAGGTGTGGTGAGTGACAGGGTGAGAGAGTCTGTGGGGACTGGTGTGGTGAGTGGCAGGATGAGAGAATCTGCGAGGACATGTGTGGTGAGTGACAGGGTGAGTCTGCGAGGACAGGTGTGGTGAGTGACAGGGTGAGAGAGTCTGCGAGGACAGGTGTGGTGAGTGACAGGGTGAGAGAGTCTGCGTGGACAGGTGTGGTGAGTGACAGGATGAGAGAGTCTGCGGGGACAGGTGTAGTGAGTGACAGGATGAGAGAGTCTGCGAGGACAGGTGTGGTGAGTGACAGGGTGAGAGAGTCTGCGAGGACAGGTGTGGTGAGTGACAGTGTGAGAGAGTCTGCGAGGACAGGTGTGGTGAGTGACAGGGTGAGAGAGTCTGCGAGGACAGGTGTGGTGAGTGACAGGATGAGAGAGTCTGTGGGGACAGGTGTGGTGAGTGACAGGAAGAGAGAGTCTGTGGGGACAGGTGTGGTGAGTGACAGGATCAGAGAGTCTGTGGGGACAGGTGTGGTGAGTGACAGGGTGAGAGAGTCTGTGGGGACAGGTGTGGTGAGTGACAGGGTGAGAGAGTCTGTGGGGACTGGTGTGGTGAGTGGCAGGATGAGAGAATCTGCGAGGACATGTGTGGTGAGTGACAGGGTGAGTCTGCGAGGACAGGTGTGGTGAGTGACAGGGTGAGAGAGTCTGCGAGGACAGGTGTGGTGAGTGACAGGGTGAGAGAGTCTGCGTGGACAGGTGTGGTGAGTGACAGGATGAGAGAGTCTGTGGGGACATGTGTGGTGAGTGACAGGGTGAGAGATTCTGCGGGGACAGGTGTGGTGGGTGACAGGGTGAGAGAGTCTGCGAGGACAGGTGTGGTGAGTGACAGGGTGAGAGAGTCTGTGGGGACAGGTGTGGTGAGTGACAGGATGAGAGAGTCTGTGGGGACAGGTGTGGTGAGTGACAGGGTGAGAGAGTCTGCGGGGACAGGTGTGGTGGGTGACAGGGTGAGAGAGTCTGCGAGGACAGGTGTGGTGAGTGACAGGGTGAGAGAGTCTGTGGGGACAGGTGTGGTGAGTGACAGGATGAGAGAGTCTGTGGGGACAGGTGTGGTGAGTGACAGGGTGAGAGAGTCTGCGAGGACAGGTGTGGTGAGTGACAGGATGAGAGAGTCTACGAGGACAGGTGTGGTGGATGACAGGGTGAGAGATTCTGTGGGGACAGGTGTGGTGGGTGACAGGATGAGAGAGTCTGTGGGGACAGGTGTGGTGAGTGACAGGGTGAGAGAGTCTGTGGGGACAGGTGTGGTGAGTGACAGGATGAGAGAGTCTGTGGGGACAGGTGTGGTGAGTGACAGGGTGAGAGAGTCTGCAAGGACAGGTGTGGTGAGTGACAGGATGAGAGAGTCTGTGGGGACAGGTGTGTTGGGTGACAGGAAGAGAGAGTCTGTGGGGACAGGTGTGGTGAGTGACTGGACAAGAGAGTCTGTGGGGACAGGTGTGGTGAGTGACAGGATGAGAGAGTCTGTGGGGACAGGTGTGGTGAGTGACAGGGTGAGAGAGTCTGCGAGGACAGGTGTGGTGAGTGACAGGGTGAGAGAGTCTGCGAGGACAGGTGTGAGTGACAGGATGAGAGAGTCTGTGGGGACAGGTGTGGTGAGTGACAGGGTGATAGAGTCTGTGGGGACAGGTGTGGTGGGTGACAGGGTGAGAGAGTCTGCGAGGACAGGTGTGGTGAGTGACAGGGTGAGAGAGTCTGTGGAGACAGGTGTGGTGAGTGACAGGCATAGAGAGTCTGTGGGGACAGGTGTGGTGAGTGACAGGGTGAGAGAGTCTGCGAGGATAGTTGTGGTGAGTGACAGGGTGAGAGAGTCTGTGGGGACAGGTGTGGTGTGTGACAGGGTGAGAGAGTCTGTGGGGACAGGTGTGGTGAGTGACAGGATGAGAGAGTCTGTGGGGACAGGTGTGGTGAGTGACAGGATGAGAGAGTCTGCGAGGACTGGTGTGGTGAGTGACAGGGTGAGAGAGTCTGTGGGGGCAGGTGTGGTGAGTGACAGGATGAGAGAGTCTGTGGGGGCAGGTGTGGTGAGTGACAGGATGAGAGAGTCTGCGAGGACAGGTGTGGTGAGTGACAGGATGAGAGAGTCTGCGGGGACAGGTGTGGTGAGTGACAGGATGAGAGAGTCTGCGAGGACAGGTGTGGTGAGTGACAGGGTGAGAGAGTCTGCGAGGACAGGTGTGGTGAGTGACAGGATGAGAGAGTCTGTGGGGACAGGTGTGGTGAGTGACAGGATGAGAGAGTCTGTGGGGACAGGTGTGGTGAGTGACAGGGTGAGAGAGTCTGCGAGGACAGGTGTGGTGAGTGAAAGGGTGAGAGAGTCTGCGAGGACAGGTGTGGTGAGTGACAGGATGAGAGAGTCTGTGGGGACAGGTGTGGTGAGTGACAGGGTGATAGAGTCTGTGGGGACAGGTGTGGTGGGTGACAGGGTGAGAGAGTCTGCGAGGACAGGTGTGGTGAGTGACAGGGTGAGAGAGTCTGTGGAGACAGGTGTGGTGAGTGACAGGCATAGAGAGTCTGTGGTGACAGTTGTGGTGAGTGACAGGGTGAGAGAGTCTGCGAGGATAGGTGTGGTGAGTGACAGGGTGAGAGAGTCTGTGGGGACAGGTGTGGTGTGTGACAGGGTGAGAGAGTCTGTGGGGACAGGTGTGGTGAGTGACAGGATGAGAGAGTCTGTGGGGACAGGTGTGGTGAGGGACAGGATGAGAGAGTCTGCGAGGACAGGTGTGGTGAGTGACAGGGTGAGAGAGTCAGTGGGGGCAGGTGTGGTGAGTGACAGGATGAGAGTCTGTGGGGGCAGGTGTGGTGAGTGACAGGATGATAGAGTCTGTGGGGGCAGGTGTGGTGGATGACAGGATGAGAGAGTCTGTGGGGACAGGTGTGGTGAGTGACAGGGTGAGAGAGTCTGTGGGGACAGGTGTGGTGAGTGACAGGATGAGAGAGTCTGCGAGGACAGGTGTGGTGAGTGACAGGATGAGAGAGTCTGTGGGGACATGTGTGGTGAGTGACAGGATGAGAGAGTCTGTGGGGACAGGTGTGGTGAGTGACAGGGTGAGAGAGTCTGTGGGGAAAGGTCTGGTAACAGTCCCCCACAGTCCACCTTTCACAGCACTTCCCCCCTTTTCAATGCATTAAAACAATGGGATTGGCACCCAGCCGCCAGTATTTCTGCAGCAGTGCTGCCCGTAGGGTCATTTGGACAATACAGGTAGGCACCCGTGTGTACAGCTTAAAGACACTCCGGGCACTGCTGCAATTCTGGGTTCTGGTGGCCCCTGCCCCTATGCGCAGCATCATGGCTTAATTACCAAAGGAGGCAGGGCCGGCACAGGCCGTTGTTAATCCCTGTTACGACCCCGGTGGCCACATTCGGACTTGTGTACTACTCACAATAAGGCACCGTACCCCTATGTTATAGAAGGAGATGTAAGCTGACTTACACAGAGCCCCAGGGTTTCATCTGTGGGTTCTTCACCCAAAATTGGATTTCAAATTGTGCAGTAAAATTATTTTAGATTTGTGTTTATAAATCAAATAAGCATAATGAAATGGTTTGTGTGTCACTTTCCAAAAAATAAAAGATAAACCTTTTACACTGGTGTTAACATTTCTCTGCTGTACTGAGAGATCATCATGGCTGCTCCCAAGCAGGGGCGTAGTACTGGCAAGGGGGCGTGGCCTAGATATGACATCGCCTTATAAAAAACAATAAACACCAGCAGTATATAGGGGAGGCGCCGTTGAGCCCCTCAGCCAAGGGTAGATCCAGGGGGTGTGGTGGGTGAGTCACCCTTCACCCTCCTATCAGGTGCAGTGCAGGCCTCCATGTACTCACTGTAGTTCAACACACAGACAGCAGTGTGTACTGGGCGCAGCTGCAGCTTACAGGGTGCGGGTAATCAGTACCCGTCCCTTCTCTCGGTGCCCCTACGCCCACCTGTGCAAGCTGTGATCATACAGCGGATGTAAGACACTATAATACTCCTTACTGTACCATTTCTTTTACATATGTAATTAGATGCCTGTGAATGAATTCCCCCTCATGGTATCACTGGAATAAAAATATTCTTTGTGAAATGTGACATTTTCTTCTACAAATTAATAATGCAGCAATCACTGATGTACAGTACATGTAAATTATTTATTCTCTGATAAAGTCTCTTATTCATTTATATAATGACTATAAAAATACTGAGATTTTATACATTGACATTTTCTAACTATGGCCCTGATTCAGAGCCGGACTTTCTGACCAGAGCGCTCGCTCTGAATCAGGGCCCACCTTCATTAATATGGAGCGTCCTCCTGGACACTAGTATAGCTGTGGGTCACCACCCACAGCATATACGAGCGTGCTAAATGATGGTCGCGATGGTCTTGACCATCGCGACCATCGGAACTGCGAGTAAAAGCCTGTGGTTGGGTTTTTCAACCGCAAGGCCAGGAGTGATTTTGGCTCTATCAGAGCCAAAATCACTCCCACTGACATCACTAGTGATGTCAGTGGGGGCGGCTTCAGACGGTAGGCGTTCCCTTGGGAACGCCTCCATCTGGCAGGCATGCCCCCGGCACGCCCACCATAGGGGGCGTGCTGTCAGTCACCATCGACAGCACGCCCCCTTTGATGAGACACTCCGAGCGAAGGAAAGTCCTTCACTTGTCGGGTCTCGTGCATGCGCACGACGGAGCTCCCTCCGTCGTGCGCATGCACAGTGGTGACCATCGACCCACTTGCGAGCGGATAGCCGCTCGCGAGTGGGTCTGAATGAGGGCCTATGTTAAGTAATGAATTGAAAGAGGGATTTTATGGCGTTATGAAGATGGGTCCCTCTCCGAATATGAAGATCATAAGCAGCCTCCTTTGCCACTGATTGCCATGGGATTTCAAAAGGCAATAATACTACATGCGGGACCAGGCGTGTTTTGCATTGCCCTTTCAAATCCTGCAGCTGGAAAGTCACACAAACACGATGAGAACATACAAACTCCACACCAATAGGACCCTGTCAGCCCCAGTGCTGTTAGGAAGCAATCCTAACCGTGGCGCCAATGTGCCACCCTTCCAAGGGATAATGAAGAAAATATCTATAACACTTCCATATGCCCTGCACATTTCCTCATCGAGCTGCTGACAAGCGCACGCTGGGAAAGGGTTAAAGAATTTCCTGTATTGTTGAGCAGTTTTACAAAAATACTTGTTGATGTTGTGAACATCACACAGGATAATTGCGCCAGCTGTCAGGAGTTTCGGGATGATGATGTGTTATGGGTCCCTGCAAATAACATACTATTATGCAGCATTGACAGCGCTAATTGAGAACTGCGCTACTGTTTATTCATGAGATGGCCCTCAGTCACAATTACACATAAGTAGAAGCGCACATGCCGGTTACTCTGCGTTATTCAGCCTCCTGAATAGGCTTCAAATTATTAAATGATCAGTCAAACAGGGCATCTCTGGCATAATGATAGATGGTAGCCCTGCAATAAATCGCTGTCCCTGTCTTCAGGGCCGGCAACAGAAATCTTGGGGCCCCGTACACTTATATCTCTGGGGCCCCCAACCACCCCCCTCCCAATGCCCCCTCCTTTATCCCTCTTCCAAACACACATGCCGGGTCCATACACAATTATTACATATAGAGAAATGCACATATATATACTATATACTGTATATACATACATCATACATATACACACATACTGTATATATACATACATATACACACAGATATATATACACATATGCACACACATACACTATATGGATAAAAGTATTCGGACGCCTGACCATTACACCAATAGGGACTGTAATTCAAATACATATACTTTAATATGGAGTTGGTACCCCTTTTATAGCTATAACAGCTTCCACTCTTCTTGGAAGGCTTGCCACAAGATTTTGGAGTATTTCAGTGGGAATTTGTGCCCATTCATTCTGTAGAGCACAATCTCCTTTCCAGTTCATCCGAAAGGTGCTCAACGGGGTTGAGGTCAGGGCTCTGTGCTGGCCAGTCAGGTTCTTCCACACCGAACTCATCAAACCATGTCTTTATAGTCCTTGCTTTGTGCACTGGGGCACAGTCATGTTGGAATAGAAAAGGGCCTTCCCCAAACTGTTGCCACAAAGTTGGAAGCATAGCATTGTCCAAAATGTCTTGCTATGCTGAAGCATTAAGACTGTCCTTCACTGGAGATAAGGGGCCTAGCCCAAACCCTGAAAAACAGGCCCATACCATTATCCCTCCTCCACCAAACTTCACAGTTGGCACAATGCAGTCAGGAAGGTAACGTTCTCCCGGCAACCGCCAAACCCAGACTCGCCCAAAAAGAGAAGCGTGATTGGTCACTCCACAGAGCACGTTTCCACTGCTCCACAGTCTAGGCTCTGTGTGCGCTTTACATCACTCCATCCGACACTTGGCATTGGACTTGGTGATGTGAGGCCTGCATCAGACCCTCCAACATGATCCGTTCCATTAGGTACAAAACACTCTGCTCCTGGACTTCCCTCTTAATTTATGATTGTGCTGAAACACCTGTCTCATCTATTACCTAGTTCAACACAGGTGACTGCAATCATACATTAGGTGGGAAGTCCAGGAGCAGAGTGTTTTGTACCGAATGGAACGTGTCATGTTGGAGGGTAGGCTGCATGCAGCTGCTCGGCCATGGAAACCCATTCCATTAAGCTCCCACCGCACAGTTTTCGTGCTTACATTAATGCCAGTGGAGTTTGGAACTCTTCAGCTATGGAATCAGCAGAATGTTTGCGACTTTTATGCACCATGCACCTTAGCAGTCATTGACCCCGCTCTGTGATTTTACGTGGTCTTCCGCTTCATGGCGGAGTTGCTGTTATTCCTAAACGCTTCCACTTTCTAATAATATCACTTACAGGTGACCATGGAATATCCAGCAGGGATGAAATTTCACGAACCGACTTACTGCAAAGGAGGCATCCTATTATAGTACCATGCTTCCTATCACAGTACCACACATTCCTATCACAGTACCACGTTTCCTATCACAGTATACCACGCTTCCTATCACAGTACCACGTTTCCTATCAAAGTACCATGCTTCCTATCACAGTACCACGCATCCTATCACAGTACCACATTTCCTATCACAGTACCACGCTTCCTATCACAGTACCACACTTCCTATCACAGTACCACGCATCCTATCACAGTACCACGTTTCCTATCACAGTACCACGCTTCCTATCACAGTACCAGGCTTCCTATCACAGTAACACACATCCTATCACAGTACCATGCTTCCTATCACAGTACCACGTTTCCTATCACAGTACCATGCTTCCTATCACAGTACCACGCTTCCTATCACATTACCACGCTTCCTATCACAGTACCATGCTTCCTATCACAGTACCATGCATCCTATCACAGTACCACGCTTCCTATCACAGTACCACGATTCCTATCACAGTACCAGGCTTCCTATCACAGTACCACACTTCCTATCACAGTGGGGAGTTTGACTGGGGCGGTACACCTGTCAAACCATAACGCAGGTGTCCTAAGGCGAGCTCAGGGAGGACAGAAAGCTCCCGTGGAGCAGAAGGGCACGATTCCTATCACAGTACCAGGCTTCCTATCACAGTACCACACTTCCTATCACAGTACCACGCTTCCTATCACAGTACCACGTTTCCTATCACAGCACCACGCATCCTATCTGGGAGCATCCTATCACTGTACCACGCTCCCTATCACAGTACCATGCTTCCTATCACAGTACCAGGCTTCCTATCACAGTACCACGCTTCCTATCACAGTACCACGCTTCCTATTATAGTACCACGCTTCTTATCACAGTACCACGCTCCCTATCACAGTACCATGCTTCCTATCACAGTACCAGGCTTCCTATCACAGTACCACGTATCCTATCACAGTACCACGCTTCCTATCACAGTATCACGCTTCCTATCACAGCACCACGCATCCTATCACATTACCACGCTTCCTATCACAGTACCATGCTTCCTATCACAGTACCATGCATCCTATCACAGTACCACGCTTCCTATCACAGTACCACGATTCCTATCACAGTACCAGGCTTCCTATCACAGTACCACACTTCCTATCACAGTGGGGAGTTTGACTGGGGCGGTACACCTGTCAAACCATAACGCAGGTGTCCTAAGGCGAGCTCAGGGAGGACAGAAACCTCCCGTGGAGCAGAAGGGCACGATTCCTATCACAGTACCAGGCTTCCTATCACAGTACCACACTTCCTATCACAGTACCATGCTCCCTATCACAGTACCACGTTTCCTATCACAGTACCATGCTTCCTATCACAGTACCACGCTTCCTATCACAGTACCACGCTTCCTATCACAGTACCACGCATCCTATCACAGTACCAGGCTTCCTATCACAGTACCACGCTTCCTATCACAGCACCATGCATCCTATCTGGGAGCATCCTATCACAGTACCATGCTCCCTATCACAGTACCACGCTTCCTATCACAGCACCACGCATCCTATCTGGGAGCATCCTATCACTGTACCACGCTCCCTATCACAGTACCATGCTTCCTATCACAGTACCAGGCTTCCTATCACAGTACCACGCTTCCTATCACAGTACCACGCTTCCTATTATAGTACCACGCTTCTTATCACAGTACCACGCTCCCTATCACAGTACCATGCTTCCTATCACAGTACCAGGCTTCCTATCACAGTACCATGTATCCTATCACAGTACCACGCTTCCTATCACAGTATCACGCTTCCTATCACAGCACCACGCATCCTATCACAGTACCAGGCTTCCTATCACAGTACCACGCTTCCTATCACAGCACCACGCATCCTATCACAGTACCAGACTTCCTATCACAGTACCACGCTTCCTATCACAGCACCACACATCCTATCACAGTACCAGGCTTCCTATCACAGTACCATGCTTCCTATAACTGCACCACGCATCCTATCTGGGAGCATCCTATCACAGTACCACGCTCCCTATCACAGTACCATGCTCCCTATCACAGTACCATGCTTCCTATCACAGTACCAGGCTTCCTATCACAGTACCACGCTTCCTATCACAGTAACATGCTTCCTATTACAGTACCACGCTTCTTATCACAGTACCAAATTTCCTATCACAGTACCACGCTTCCTATCACAGCACCACGCATCCTATCTGGGAGCATCCTATCACAGTACCACGCTCCCTATCACAGTACCACACTTCCTATCACAGTACCACGCTTCCTATCACAGTACCACACTTCCTATCACAGTACCACACTTAATATCACAGCACCACGCTTCCTATCACAGCACCACGCTTCCTATCACAGCACCATGCTTCATATCACAGTACCACACTTCCTATCACAGTATCACGCTTCATATCACAGTACCACGCTTCCTATCACAGCACCACACTTCCTATCACAGTACCACGCTTCCTATCACAGCACCACGCTTCCTATCACAGTACCATGCTTCCTATCACAGTACCATGCTTCCTATCACAGTACCACGCTTCCTATCACAGCACCACGCTTCCTATCACAGTACCATGCTTCCTATCACAGTACCACACTTCCTATCACAGTACCATGCTTCCTATCACAGCACCACGCTTCCTATCACAGCACCACGCTTCCTATCACAGTACCACACATCCTATCACAGCACCACGCTTCCTATCATAGTACCATGCTTCCTATCACAGTACTACGCTTCCTATCACAGTACCACGCATCCTATCTGGGAGCATCCTATCACAGTACCATGCTCCCTATCACAGTACCATGCTTCCTATCACAGCACCACGCTTCCTATCACAGTACCACGCTTCTTATCACAGCACCACGCTTCCTATCACAGCACCACGCTTCCTATCACAGCACCACGCTTCCTATCACAGTACCATGCTTCCTATCACAGTACCATGCTTCCTATCACAGCACCATGCTTCCTATCACAGCACCACGCTTCCTATCTCAGCACCACGCTTCCTATCACTGTACCACGCTTCCTATCACAGTACCACGCTTCCTATCACAGTACCACGCTTGAAGTCACTGAGCTTTTTACGACCCATTTTGTATCACAAATGTTTGCAAATGGAGACTGCATGGCTAGGTGCTTGATATTATATACATGTGGCAACGGGTCTGATTGAATCACCTCCATTCAATAATTAACAGGTGTGGCCAAATACTTTTGTCCATAAATATATACATACACACACATACATATATACACAGACACACATATATACACAGATGCACAAACATATACATCAGTCAGTAGAGTGAAGACTTAATTTCAGGTCCCCAACGCCACCCTGTGCACCTGCAGACACTCCTGACCGGTCTTGCAGGCGAGGGGAGGACGGACTATTGGAGGAACAGGCAGCTGTAGGAAGGTAAGACACAGCTAGGAGGGATCTGAGTAGATCTCTCTGCTGCAAAGCTGCCGTTTATACATAATTGGATGCTGTACGCCATCTCAAGATGGCGTACAGCAACACCATCAAGTTCTGGAAAAAATGCTTTTTTGGAACCTGATGAATTACATAATTTCTACAAAGTATGGGGACTGTGGAAATGATCGGGGTAGACTGGTTACCAAGAGATATAAGTAATATCTCATGCATTAATAAATTGCCCTTTCTACAAAAGTGGGTCAACATTTTATTTTTCACCTACTTCTGTAGAAATTAAGGCATGACGAATAGATCCAAAAATTAATACATTTTTAGCCCATGACCCTCCATAGCGCTTAAAAGTGCTGCAACCTTTAAATATAATTTTGAATAGTAACTTTGCCCATAGGCCCAGGACACTCCTGCAAGATGATTTTCTTCTGTGCGGTCGCCCAGTTGAAACCCCAAAATACCCATTTCATGGATCCCTCAGAAAGATCCGCAAATTTGCTCCAGTGAATACGCAGTTTACTAAGACTCGCTAGATGTGACCACATATGGACCTGTCTGCCGCACAGAATCAGACTTAGAGTTTCTCCATATCTTCTTGTAACATATGTATATTGCAGTAATTCACTTTGTACGTGTTAATTATATTATTCTCATTTTACCAGCATTTGTGTCACTTAGATTTCATCTCCTGTAAGCTTTATATTGCCTATTTTCCCCCTGAATATACAACAGTAGCTGCAGTTACAGATTATACGTATTATTAGGCAGACTATTGGCTGTTTTACACTTAATAATTCCACTTAATAATTTCTGTAGTGGTTGTCAAAGTATTGGTTTATACATACAATGTCCTTATACCGTCTGAAAATGACTGCGCCACAAAGTGTTTTATCCCAGTAGGTGTTACAGGTGAGGTTACAGTAGGTGTAATTAAAGGTCGGAATGAAGTGTACATATAGAAAATGACCTACAGTGTCCAAGGGTGTTGGGTTTGGTATCCCAGTGGCTGAATAGCCGCCGGGTGAAATAACGACAGCGGAATCCCGATGAGGAGAGATTCCAACAGGAGAAGGTAAGTAGTCTAAGCCTACCACTGTCCCCCCCTAACCTTCCCTTCCCTAACACTCCTGGGGGGGTGCCTAACCCCAAGGCCCTCTGGGGGGTGCCTAAACCTAACCCCCTCTCCCCGCACATAACACTCCCGAGGGGGTGCCTAACCCTAACCTCCCCCTGGTGGTGCCTAACCCCCCCTCCCTGCAGCCTAACCCTAACCCCCCTCCCTGCAGCCTAACCCTAACCCCCTCTCCCCACACCTAAACCTAACACCCCAATTGCTCTATTAAATATCCCAGACCAATTGCCATCCTTATGGGAAGTTTTCATTAAAATACATCCAGTGGAAGTCCCAGTACAGGCTCAATGGGTCAAAGTTCTGCCCAGCGTACACCAACGGGAGGTCCGACCCTAACATCCCTGAAACCTGGCCAGGATCCAACTGGACCACGTCACATTGGTTTCATCCCATTCGGTGCAGGGGTGTCCGAAAGCATAACTGGACAGACAAACAAACAGCAAAAAAAAAAAACAAACAGACCAACAAATGTTATATATAAGATGCAGGGAAATTATACTAATGATTCCATTTGAATATGCAGTATATATACTCTTCAGGGAGTCAGGGAGATTGCTGCTATTTCAGGAAGTCTCTCTGACAATCCGTGAGAGTTGTCAAGTAAGCCTCAGCATGATGTAATGACTCCAAATACACGGAGAACAGGTCGGCACAGGGTGTATAATTGCCCTGTTACGGAGCTGCCCAGATTATCTTTTTTATACAGGCAATAATGGTGATCATGTCACGGCTGCAACAGCATCGCATGAAGGTTACTTTCCTTGTATATCTAATTAGGGATCAGATCTCCATGAGGATATTTGATTGTTACATACTTGGGAATGGGATGTCCCAACACCAGTCAAAATCCTGGCGCCAGCATCCCGACCGCTGACACCCCGATGGTAAGTATTGGGGTTAGGGGGAGGGTTAGGTTTAGGCACTAGGGGAAGGGTTAGGCACTGGGGGGGGGGTAGGGTTAGGCACTAGGGGGAGGATTAGGGTTAGGCACTAGGGGGAGGGTTAGGCACTAGGGGGAGGGTTACGGTTAGGCACTAGGGGGAGGGTTAGGCACTAGCGGGAGGGTTAGGCACTAGGAGAAGGGTTAGGCACTAGGGGGAGGGTTAGGCACTAGGGGGAGGTTTAGGGTTAGGCACTAGGGGGAGGGTTAGGCACTAGGGGGAGGGTTAGGCACTAGGGGAAGGGTTAGGCACTAGGGGGAGGGTTAGACACAAGGGGGAGGGTTAGGCACTAGGGGAAGGGTTAGGCACTAGGGGGAGGGTTAGGGTTAGGCACTAGGGGAAGGGTTAGGCACTAGGAGGAGGGTTAGGCACTAGTGGGAGGGTTAGGGTTAAGCACTAGGTGGAGGGTTAGGCACTAGGGGAAGGGTTAGGCACTAGTGGAGGGTTAGGCACTAGGGGGAGGGTTAGGGTTAGGCACTAGGGGGAGGGTTAGGCACTAGAGAGGGAGGGTTAGGCACTAGGGGAGGGTTAGGCACTAGGGAGAGAATTAGACACTAGGGGGAGGGTTAGGGTTAGGCACTAGGGGGAGGGTTAGGCACTAGAGGGAGGGTTAGGGTTAGGCTGCAGGGAGGGAGGGTTAAGTTTAGGGGAAGGGGTAGGGTTACGGTTAGCCTACTTATTGGAAGGTGTCGGCGTATGGCTTATGCCGACAATCTACTCTAAACTTACAAAAAGGTTGAGAGTTCATCCCGAGTTAGAGCCTGCTGTAGCTGTTCTAGGTTAGCTCTAGGCTGCGTGATTGTGATTATTTTTATTTATTATTTATGCCAGTTAGTTATATAGCGCACACATATTGCACAGCGCTTTGCAGAGAATATTTAGCCATTCACATCAGTCCCTGATGCAGTGGAACTTACACTCTATATCTCCTAACAGATTGACACGCACACACATGGGTTCATTTTTGTCAGAAGCCAATGAGCCTACCTGTATGTTGTTGGATTATCGGAAGGAACCAGAGCACCCCAAGGAAACCCACGCAAGCACGAGGAGAATGTACAAACTCCACTAGGTTCAACTATGGAATGGACCAGCAACCAAATCATGAGCGGATAGCGAATGGTGACTGATCCTATTTAAATTCGGAGGAGGGCTAGTTTCAAATTTGAGAATTCTAAAGTAATTGGTTGCATCATCCCTGACATCAGACATCAATAAGTAAGTGATAAATCAGCTTTCCGTCCGCCGGCAGAGTTCCATCACAGCCTACCTCTGTCGTTCCTCTCTTATTGGCCTTCTGACAAGTATAAGTGTGACTGACAGCCACTTCATTCAAACTACTCTGAATTCATATTAAACTCATTTGCAAGTAACAGAGGAGAGAGTTCATCACTGCTGAGATTGTTATTTTTGATTTGAGAAGATTTAGGCTGATTTATTGATCTAATTTATGAGGAGTTTTCTTGTTTTTGTTCTAAGGCAAAACTGAAATTCCAATTTGTTTTTAAAATATTACAAAAAATGAAATGTTTCTATTGTATATGTGTGTGTAAGTATGTGTGTGTGTGTGTAAGTGTATATGTGTCTAAGTATATGTGTGTGTGTAAGTGTATATATGTGTGTAAGTGTATATCTGTGTGTATGTTTGTGCAAGCATATGTGTGTGTGTGCATATGCATGTTTGTGTATATGTATGTGTTGCATACTTATCTACTCTCCTGGAAGTTGCAGGAGACTCCCAAATTTTCTGGCAGCCCCCCACATTCCCGGAAGAGTGTCCGGGTCTCTCGCACCCTACAAACTTCCAAGTGAAGTGGGCAGGGTGGGGAGATATTTGCTTGGAATCGCAGTTCCATAAGGAAGGGGCAGTGCTAAATGATGCAAAAATCTGACACTTAGGGCCTAATTCAGAGCCGCTCGTAAGCGGCAGCTCGTTCGCTCCGAGCGATGTTTGCCCAACTGCGCATGCATACGGATCGTTATACGCATGCGCGAACCAGTCAGTGCGGTCGAAATTCATGTGCTCGCAAAATAGCGAATGCCTGATAATTTGAGTGACAGGAGGAGGCGTATGTGGGTGGTAACGGGGGAGGGTGCTTGAAAACGGGGAGTGGAGATCCGAACGCAGGCGTGCTTAAAGGTCAAAACGGGCATTTTAAGGGTGTGCATAATTAATACAACAGCGTCATTGACCACGTCACTGGGTTATTTTATAGCCAGAACTGCTCGCAAGATTGTGGTAGCAAAAACCAACCCCAAGAATAGCGAGCAGTTCATACCCTGGTCGATGTACTCGATTAATCTAATAAATAGCGGACATGACGTAGGATGCAAGCGGCCAGGGGGCGTATTTTTTCAAAAAACGACCGCAAGTTTTGTTCGCTCATTCAGACCTAGAGGCGTGAACAGACTGCAAAGAGCGAACGGTTGATTTGAATAGCCACCCCTATTTTCTGGACGAGCGAGCGCTAATTGTGTCCGGCTCTGAATCAGGCCATTAGCCCCGTCCCCTCCTTGTGGCTGTTTGATGTGATGGGGCGGGGCCTAAAGTAGGGATGAGCGGGTTCGGTTCCCTGAGAACCGAACCCACCCGAACTTCGGGGATCCGGGGCGATCCGAGCCCAAGCTCGGATCTCCCTGTCTGCCCCGGATCCCTCTCCCGAGGCAAAACCTCGAGATCTGCTGTCGGATCTCGAGGTTTTGCCTCGAGCGGCCATTAAAAAAAAAATGCCTTTGCCTTTAATGGGCAAAGTGCTGATTGGCTGACAGAGCCGTCTGTCACGGCTCTCAGCCAATCAGCATTATGGTGCTCATTTGCATGTAGCACGGACTCGTGAGATCCGTGCTACATGCATCTGTGTGATTGACAGTGACACAGAGCACAGATGGGTCAGTGAGACCCGTCTGTGCTGCTGTGTATTTCAATGACACAGATGCACGCACGGACCAGGAGATCCGTGCTACTTGCATCTGTGTCATTGACACAGAGCACTAACGGGTCCGTGAGACCCGTCTGTGCTGCTGTGGTAAATAAAAAAAAAAAAACCTGTGTAAAAAGAGAAAAAAATGGCGTCCTCCCCCCCAAAAAAAGAGCAACCAGCCCCGGGCATTAGTGACCCAGTGCTGGGTGTGCTTAAATACAGGGGACAAACGACATAGGGGTCCCCTGTACTTAAACACAACCAGCACCGGGCTAGTCAGAACCAGAGCTGGTTGCCAAAATACGGGGGACAAACGACGTAGGGGTCCCCCGTATTCTGCGCAACCAGCTCTGGGCTCTGATCCGGTCCTGGTTCTGGAAATACAGGGGAAAAAAATGAGTAGGGTTCCCCTGTATGTTCCAGAACCAGCACTGGACTTTTTCTAGCGGGGGGCTGATGCCACAGCCAGGGGAGCCCTTTCACCGGGCCCCCCAGCCGCAGCATCAGCCCTGACCGCTAGTCAGCCCAGGCCGGGGATCCCTGGAGAGCTGGGGACCCCCCCAATAAAGGGGTCACCCTCTCCAGGGCACCCCAGGCCCAGGCTGATAGCCCGGGGCCATCCCCGCCACCCCTGGTGGCGGTGGGTGGCGGGTTGATTGTGTGGTGTGGTGTAAATAAAGAATATCAAACATTGTCTTTACAAGTAGAACTGCAAGTCCCAGCAAGCCTGCCCCGCATGCTGGTACTTGGAGAACCACAAGTACCAGCATGCAGGGCATTAAGGGCCCACTAGTACCTGTAGTTCACCTGTAAAAAAATGTTTAAAAAAAACACAGGACACACACACCGTGACAGTATAAGTTTATTAAACATACATACACACACACACACACACACACATGTACACATACTCACCTATGTAACCCTGTAGCATCGGTCCACTTGTCCGGTAAAGTATCCATAGGGGACCTGTGAAAAAAAACATACTCACCATCTCCTATGCGAGGTTCTGTCCTCTTCGTTCCAAAGTAGGCATCCCCGGACTTGGCAAAAAAAAAAAAACGAAAACGCGATCCACGAACTTAGTACCGTTCTATAGAACGGTACTTCCCGAATGAGAGCTTAGCGGCGGGGTATCACCATGGAAACCCCGCTGCTAAGCGTTCATTGGCTGAGAGAGGCCATCTCCCGTCTCTCTCAGCCAATGAACGGCTCCCTCCATTGTAGTCAATGCTGGGAGCCGCAAGGTTATTAAAGTTTACCCTGCGGTTCCCACCATTGACTACAATGGAGGGAGCCGTTCATTGGCTGAGAGACGGGAGATGACCTCTCTCAGCCAATGAACGCTTAGCAGCGGGGTTTCCATGGTGATACCCCGCCGCTAAGCTCTCATTCGGGAAGTACCGTTCTATAGAACGGTACTAAGTTCGTGGATCGCGTTTTCGTTTTTTTTTTTTGCCAAGTCCGGGGATGCCTACTTTGGAACGAAGAGGACAGAACCTCGCATAGGAGATGGTGAGTATGTTTTTTTTCACAGGTCCCCTAGGGATACTTTACCGGACAAGTGGACCGATGCTACAGGTTACATAGGTGAGTATGTGTACATGTGTGTGTGTGTATGTATGTTTAATAAACTTATACTGTCACGGTGTGTGTGTCCTGTGTTTTTTTAAACATTTTTTTTACAGGTGAACTACAGGTACTAGTGGGCCCTTAATGCCCTGCATGCTGGTACTTGTGGTTCTCCAAGTACCAGCATGCGGGGCAGGCTAGCTGGGACTTGCAGTTCTACTTGTAAAGACAATGTTTGATATTCTTTATTTACACCACACCACACAATCAACCCGCCACCCACCGCCACCAGGGGTGGCGGGGATAGCCCCGGGCTATCAGCCTGGGCCTGGGGTGCCCTGGAGAGGGTGACCCCTTTATTGGGGGGGTCCCCAGCTCTCCAGGGATCCCCGGCCTGGGCTGACTAGCGGTCAGGGTTGATGCTGCGGCTGGGGGGCCCGGTGAAAGGGCTCCCCTGGCTGTGGCATCAGCCCCCCGCTAGAAAAAGTCCAGTGCTGGTTCTGGAACATACAGGGGAACCCTACTCATTTTTTGTCCCCTATATTTCCAGAACCAGGACCGGATCAGAGCCCAGAGCTGGTTGCGCAGAATACAGGGGACCCCTACGTCGTTTGTCCCCCGTATTTTGGCAACCAGCGCTGGTTCTGACTAGCCCGGTGCTGGTTGTGCTTAAGTACAGGGGACCCCTACGTCGTTTGTCCCCTGTATTTAAGCACACCCAGCACTGGGTTACTAATGCCCGGGGCTGGTTGCTCTTTTTTGGGGGGGTGCACGCCATTTTTTTCTTTTTTTACACAGGTTTTTTTTTTTTTTTTTACCACAGCAGCACAGACGGGTCTCACGGACCTGTCATTGCTCTGTGCCAATCACACAGATGCATGTAGCACGGATCTCCCGGGTTCGTGCTACATGCAAATGGGCACCATAACGCTGATTGGCTTCCTGTCTGCCACTGCAGTGCCACTCCTAGATGGGCCACGTGTTTGTGCCGCCCCCTTGTGTCGCTTAGCATAGTCATCCAGCTTCCTCGGTACAACCTTTTGGCCTAAAAACAATATTGTGAGGTGTGAGGTGTTCAGAATAGAGTGGAAATGAGTGGAAATTAATGTTATTGGGGTTATTAATAGCGTAGGAACAAAAAAAGGCCCATTTATGTGATTTTAGCGTTTTTTTTTTATTTTTTAAGAAAAAATCCAGATCCAAAACACAAAACCCAGAACCCAAAACACGGAAGGGTGGTTTTGGCAAAACCAATCCAGATCCAAAACACGAAGAAAGATCCAGATCCAAAACCAAAACACAAAACACGAAAAGTGTCCGGTGCACACCCCTAGCCTAAAGACATAAGAGCCCAGCCCTGCCCCTCAAAGGGATCGGCTGCATCTCCTCTCTGGGCTTCTCCCGGGGTGGAGATTTTAAATGTCGGCAAGTATGGTGTATTGGGATTTCTACATGAACATTTTCCAGCCTTCTTATTCTATTTATTTTATTATGGATATTATGGGGTAAATTTTCTAAGAGTCGAGTCTGATCGAGTTTGTTTTTTTATTAACTAAATTGCAATGCTGAAACTCGGATGATTTGAGGCTTCTGAAACTCTCCAATTTACTAAGAAGCGAGTTTTCCGATGGTCTATTAGATCGAGATTTCTCACCCAAGATGCAAGTGTCTTCTTGCAGCCAAACTCTCCCAAACAAGCAGCCTGCACATATCAGTGAGATAGGCTGCTTGTGATTTATACCTGGAAAAATTAATTTAAAGTAGGGGTGTGCATCGGCCACTTTTCGTGTTTTGTGTTTTGGTTTTGGATCTGGATCTTTCTTCGTGTTTTGGATCTGGATTGGTTTTGCCAAAACCACCCTTCCGTGTTTTGGGTTCTGGGTTTTGTGTTTTGGATCTGTATTTTTTTGAAAAAAAGCATAAAAACAGCTAAAATCACAGAATGTGTTGATTTTTCTGCTCCTATGCTATTATTAACCTCAAAAACCTTAATTTCCACTCATTTCCAGTCTATTCTGAACACCTCACACCTCACAATAGTGTTTTTATGTCCAAAAGGTTGCACCGAGGTAGCTGGATGACTATGCTAAGCGACACGAGTGGGCGGCACAAACACGTAACCCATCTAGGGGTGGCACTGCAGTGGCAGACAGGATGGCAGTTTGAAAAACTAGGCCCCAAACAGTACATAATGCAAAGAAAAAAAAGAGGTGCAAGATGGAATTGTCCTTGGGCCCTCCCACCCACCCTTATGTTGTATAAACAGGACATGCACACTTTAACAACCAATAATTTCAGCGCCAGGGTCTGCCACACGACTGTGGCTGAAATGATTGGTTCGTTTGGGCCCCCACAAAACAAGCTGGCAATTAATCTGGCCCTGCACAAACTGGCTCTACGGCGGCAAGATGTCGTCCTCATCCTCCTCATCCACCGATTCCTCACCCTCTTCAGTGTTGTGTACATCCTCATCCTCACAGAGTATTAATTCGTCCCCGCAGGAATCCACCACCACAGGTCCCTCTGTACGTTCTGGAGGCTGGTCTCCCTGGAAAAGTTGATAATTCATTTTTATGAACATCATCTTCTCCACATTTTGTGGAAGCAACCTCCAACGCCTTTTGCTGACAAGGTTCCCAGCTGCACTAAACACTCTTTCGGAGTACACACTGGAGGGGGGGCAACTCAGGTAAAATAGAGCCAGTTTGTACAGGGGCCTCCAAATTGCCTCTTTTTCCTGCCAGTACATGTATAGACTGTCTGACAAGCCTACTTGGATGCTGTCACTGATGTAATCCTTTAACAGACAGACGCACGCTTGTCGCTGCTGCTTTGAGGATGCAGGTGCGGCTACTGCCCACACATTTCACAAAGACAGGAAAAAAAAGAAGAATTTTTTTATTGTTTGTGAAGCGCACTTTGAGGGTTACACCACCCTTTAACAGACAGACGCACGCTTGTCGCTGCTGCTTTGAGGACAGTATCATATGCAGTGACAGTAGACTTGTCAGAAATTGTTGGCACGTCTTTCAGTCCAGTCCAGATGTCCAAACCGGCCCTTGACTTATGACACAGGCGCACGCTTGGCGCTGCTACTGTGTTGATGCACATGCGGCTACATCGCACACAAGTCACAAACACAAAAAAAATAGTTTTTTATTTTTTGGAGCACTTTGAGGGTTACACCACCCTTTAACAGACAGACGCACGCTTGTCACTGCTGCTTTGAGGATGCAAGTGCGGCTACAGCCCACACAATTCACAAACACAGAAAAAAAAAGAAGAATTTTTTTATTGTTTGTGGAGCGCACTTTGAGGGTTACACCACCCTTTAACAGACAGACGCACGCTTGTCGCTGCTGCTTTGAGGATGCAGGTAGAATCTAGATGGGATTTGGAACCGGGGACACACTACCTCCATCAATTGTCTAAATCCCACTGCACTAATGGTGGATACCGGACGCACGTCTAACACCAACATAGCAGTCAAGGCCTCAGTTATACGTTTTGCTTCAGGATGACTGCTGTCCTACTTCATCCTCATCGCTAGGAACTGTTGAAGGGTCAATAGTTTAGTAAAAGTAGTGGTGTTCCTACTTCCTCTCTGGGATGATGAACAACTCCCAGCAGCAGCAACAGCACTAGGAGGAAGTGGTTCTTGATCTTTCCCTATTTTATTTTTATCGGAGAAAGTTTGGTCCTCCATTTATGTTATATTGATATATACGTGCGGCTAAGGCGCACACAAACACATAAAATATTTTTTTATTTTTGCTGGAGAGTAGTGCACTTTGTGGGTTACACCACCCTTTAAGAAATGAGCCAGCCGGCTCTTTACTTATGGGACACTGGCGCACGCTTGGCGCTGCTCCATTGTTGATGCACGTGCAGCCACAGTGCACACAATTCACAAACACAGAAAATATTTTTTTATTTGCTTTGGAGTGTACTTTGGGGGTTACTGCACCCTTTAACGGTCAAGCCAGCCGGCCCTTTACTTATGACACAGGCGCACGCTTGGCACTACTTTGTTGATGCACGTGCGGCTACTGCGCACACAATTCACAAACACAGAAAATATTTTTTTATTTGGTTTGGAGTGTACTTTGGGGGTTACAGCACCCTTTAACGGTCAAGCCAGCCGGCCCTTTACTTATGACACAGGCGCACTCTTGGCACTACTTTGTTGATGCACGTGCGGCTACTGCGCACACAATTCACAAACACAGAAAAAATATTTTTTTTTTTAGCACTTGGGGGGAGCACCCCTGACGGACAGAGCACCACCTGGACAACACTACAGCACCCCTTTAGGACTGGGACACTGCACAGGACTTTGGAGTGGACACAACTGACTCCACAACACAGTCCAGCCGCCCCTATGGACTTTGAAGTAGTGGACACAGCCCCTATGGACAACAGCAGCACAGCACAACACAGCCAGCCCCTATGGAATTTGAAGTAGTGGACACAGCCCCTATGGACAACAGCAGCACAGCGCAGCACAACACTACTCTGCACTACACTACACTACACTCCACTACACAGCCCAGCCCGCCCTAACTCCCACCCTCCCTCTTCACTGTCCACAGCCGAGTGAGAAAATGGCGCCGATGCGGGTACCTTATATAGGATCCAAAACCCGCGAGACCCGGAAGGCGGGATGATGAAGTTTTGCCTCGATTTCAGATCCGAGTCAGGCAGGAAAAGTCGAGCCTGACTCGGATCGGCCTTGGATCGGGGGAGCGCGGGGGGGGTCGGATTTCAGAAATCCGAACCCGCTCACCCCTAATTTAAAGTTAATGTTTTTTAAAAATTTTGTAGTGTTCCTCCCCCAAAAAGCATAACCAGCCCCAGACTGCTCAACCAGTAGGGGTCCCCCTAATTTAAAACCAGCACTGGGCTCAAATCCATCCAGGGTGTAATGCCACATCCAGGGGACCCTTTCACTGGGTCTCCCCAGCCAAAGCAATATCACCCCAAGCTGGTCAGCCCAAGCCTGGGATCTCAGGGGAGGTGGGGACCCCCCAATAAAGGGGTCCCCCCTCTCCCGAGCACCCCAGGCTTATGCTGAAGCACAAGGCTCTTCCCCACTCCTGCACGGGGATAAATGTGGTAAAAATAGATAGAAACTATTGTTTTTTACAGTGGAACTACAGTTGCCAGCATGCCTGCCCTTTGGCACTTATGGAACTAAAAGTGCAGCAGACGGTCTGCTGGGCCTGGAGTCCCGGGCCTGGAAAGAGCAGGAGCCCGGTGACAGCAGAGCAGAAGATATGAATTGGGCTCCGGCAGCCTGGGAGAAAACACGCCGCTGACGGTATTTGAAATATGGCACCATCCGCGAGCCATTACAGCTCACGGGCTGGCAGCCAATCAGGAGTGGCTGCGATGGCTGCTTCTGAATGGCTGCTGGCACACGAGTTGTGATTGGCTCACAGCTAACGACATAATTGAAATGCCGCCGGCAGCACTGTTACTCCCCGGCTGCCTGTATATCTGCATCGCTGTCTCCCGGTCCGCTGAAGAAACAAGGTAGGACTCGGACTATGCCCCTCCACCTAGTGCAGCTAGCCTTCCCTACCCTAACCTCCTACTCCAGCCAGCCTTCCCTATGCTCCCCTTGTCCAGTCAGCCTTCTCTGTCCTGTGCCCCCCAGGCCAGCCAGCCTTTCCTGCCCTGTGCTCTCCCTATTCAAGCCAGCCATCTCTGCCCCGTGCTCCTTCCTGGGCAGCCAGCCTTTGTTGCCTTGTGCTCCCCCCTAATCAAGTCATTCTTCCCTGCCCTGTCCCCCCTTCCCAGTCCAGCCTTCCCTGCCCTGTGTCTCCCCCCTAGTACACCTAACCTTCCCTGACCTGCCACCACCCTAGTCCAGTCAGCTTTTCCTGCACTGTGCCCCCCAATTATGGTCCAGCCTTCCCTGCCCAGTGCACCCCCAATCCAGCCTTTTCTGTGCCCTCCCAGTCCAGGCTTCCCAGCCCTGTGTCCCCATGTCCATCCTTCCTTCCCGACGCCCAAACTTTGAAATTATTAAACTGGTTTACTCACCAATTGATGTCCCACCTCCCAGTGTAACTCCACCCACATTATACACAGCTCCACCCACCTCTGCTCCATCCCCCAGGGGGGCCCTGCCTATTTTGTCAGTACCGGGCCCCACGATTTCTGATGGCAGCCCTGTTGGCACCCGTACCCTGCTGTAATAAAAAATAGTGAAAAAACCATAAGACACACACAACGTAGTAAGTACAATTTTGTTACATACCTACCACACTCACACATACCTGCTGCCAGCTGTTCTGTCCCCTTCTCCAAGTAGAATTCCAATGGGTGTAGCTGTAAAAAAAATCCTATACTCACTTAAGTCCTTGTGCTGGTCTCCGTATCATCTACGGGTCTTGGCAAAATGAAAAAACGACTGTCCCGTTCCTCTCTGACAAGTATAGGTATATGTGTTATCACATATACCTATACTACGCGGAATGACAGAAAACGCTACTCTTCTGAAATTCACACGCCCCGCCAGCCAATCATTGGCTGCTCTACATGTAGCAACCGCTCATTGGCTGTGACCCACATGTTGTAGAGTGAGAGGCATGTGGGTCATATCCAAGCAAGTTTGGTCAATGGTGACTTTATTCAAGTTTGCGATCTCACCCGAGTTTTTCAGTGAAAAATTTGCAATCTCACCCGAGTTTGGTTTTAGTAAATTTGCGAGTTGAAAAAAATGCCCAAACTCACCTGAGATCTTGACCAAACTCGAATCTTAGCAAATTTACCCCTGTGGATCTGATTCAGAGGTGTACACATTGCAGATTATTGCCACAGTCGAGCAATTAATTTGATACTGCTCATGTATCTAAGGGGTCCATTCGTTATTATCAGGGCCACCGCTAAATACCCAGCTGCGAGTAGCAGCATTGGATACAAAATCACCGGAGAAATTCAATATCGCTTCAGTGCGGAGACAGCTGGTCCGAAAATCCGCCATCTCCTCTACCCTCTTCTTCCGTAGCAGTGAAAGTAAGCACTGCCGTGTCTGACTCAGCAGTGCTAGTGCACCAACGAGAACTGGGCAGCCGGACAGGGGCGGAGGGATTCGAAAGGATACCTCTTCCCAAACTGGAACTCCTTCCCATATGCAAGGAGCAGGGGGGTAGGATCTGAAGATGACGAATGCTCCCGCAGTCAAGTTCCAAAAATATTGTATTTTTGGAGCTTGATGAATTTAGGTCACCACATTAGTGTATGGGAACAGCGGGAAAGATCGGGGCAAAAAGGTACAATATTACTTTTATAATGAATAGCTCCAATCATTTTCATCTACAAAAGTAGATGAAATGATTTCACATGCTTTTGTATAAATTAAGTAATGATGAATGGACCCGTTAGTCACACCGCGCATGCGTCCTAATTGTGTCCGTAAAGAGTTGCAGTTGTAATTTCAGGTGCACGCACGGAGAAGTGTATTGAAAATGTAGTGTGTGTTCCTAAGTGGTGACAGGAAGGTGCCTTAGTGACCGCATGGACATGGTCAGCCCAGGGCCGGTGCTAGGGTGTACGTTGCCCCCCCTGCAAACTACATTTGCGCTGTCTCTCCCATAGTTTTTGAGGTCGATTGCCATCCCTGTTCCTGAGACTTCTGGCTCTGATTACTATCTGTGGATTTCAGTGACTTCTGGCTCTGACTCCTCGCTGGATTGTATTGTATTCCAGACTACAACTCTCTCGCTGTTAGTCTTCTACATTGTGATTTACACTGAAGTCCTGCAGTCTCTCAGATACTGGCCTGCCTCAGTCGTGGTAGACCATAGGCAAATAATGGGTGGAGGATGTGTGGTGCACCTGGGCCTCTGGGTCCTGGGAGACCACACACCACACACCCGGGACCCAGAGCATACTTCGGTTAGCAATAGGGTCCCTCTGTGACTGATGCCATCTTTGCAGTGATATCTTTGGGAAGTTGGTGTACATTGAAATCAAAGACCATCTTGCCAAATATCACAAAGAGGTTAGCGTCGGTCACAGAACATAGGGGGTGCTGCATGGAAGAGGGGGGTCGTTGCCCCACTGGGGCATTAATAAGGCCATGTTTCTGGATGCTGTTTTGTAGATTTCAGTCCTAAAGGCTGTAGACAGTCACCTCTCTGCTTTTATCCTTCTCAGTGTCACTGTACAGCCCTGTCACAGCACTGTGATATTTGGTGTTTCTCCTTCTTAGGGCGGAATTCAATTCTCTCCAGCCCCTATCGCGCCCGACGGAGCTATTCTATTCTTGCTCCTGTCGGGCGCGATCAGCTGCCAAGCGCTACACTTCAGCTCGCAGACCCTGGGGGATGAGAGCTGAAATGTGCGAAAAGTGACATGCTTGGGCGCCCAAACATCACTTTTCGCGATCGCGCCCAGCACTTTGGTCGGGTTTAGCTGCTTTACGCGGCTAAACCTGACCTCTATGGGCGCGATCAGCGTGAAATTCTGGCACAATTGAATAGCGGCCCGCGATCTCCTGTCACTTTAGACGGGAGATTCGGGCCGCGAAATCAATTGAATTCCGCCCTTAGTGTCACTGTACAGGGTTGGGTACAGGATGCTGGCACTCGGTGTCCTGGCGGTCAGAATCTGGATGCCGGCATCCCAACAGGGTAAGTATCCTAACCCTACCCCTAAACCTAACCCTCCCTTCCCCACAACCTACACCTAACTCCCCCCCCCCCCGCCCGCAGCCTAAACCTATTCTCCCAACTAGTGCCTGACCCTAACCCTCCCCATAACCCCACGACTTACCGTCGGGAAGCAGCAAGTCAGGATGTTGGTGGCTGGATTCTGACTGTTGTGGGGATTCTGGTGCCGGCATTCTGACATCTGGGACTTCAGCTACATCCTCAGTGTACAGCCCCGTCACAGCAGAGTGCTATTTGCAGCCATAGCTCTGTTTAAGGAAAATGATTCATTCAGAGAGATGACACATTCATTGAGAACATTTAATTGGCTCTTAAGAAACATATTTAACAAGAAGAATAAGAAAAATAGAAACATCGCAGGTGACTGCTGAGGCTTCTCTTCAAGAAATTATTAGCAACGTTTAAAATGACAATTTTTAAGATGGAAATTATGTCCCACACAAAGTTCATTTATAGGTTTATAGGATTTCCTCAAATAACTTCAGAGTAAGGGATGGAGGAGAGCCTCAGGCCTTATAGTGATATAATGGTGCATCCAAGTACATATTGGGTCTCATTCAGACCCTTTCGCAAGCGCCGATACGCTCGCAACCGGGTCGATGGTCCCCACAGAGCATGCGCACGATGAAGCCGGCTCCTTCATGCGCATGCGCGAGACCCAGCTAGCGACGGGCGCTCGTAGCAGATGGGGCGAGCTGTCGATGTTGAGTGACAGCTCGCCCCGTTTGCTGGGTGGGCCAGGGGCGTGCCCGGCAAAACGGAGGCATTCCAGTCAGAACGCTTGCCATTTGGGGGCGGCTCCACTGACATCATTGATAATGTCAGTGGGGAACTTCCTGCTCAAACAGAGCAGGAAGTTCCCTGGGGCTTACTAGTGCCCAGACCCTACCTTAGGGTCTGGTCGTAAGCCCCGATGGTCGCGATGGTCACCCACAGCTTAGCTTACGACCTGGAGGCAGCACTTCCAAACAAGAAGTGCCTGCCCTCATTCAGAGTGAGCGATCGCTTCTTGTGATCAACTCTGAATGAGGGCCGTTATTTCACAAGTGTTTGACTGGTGTTAAATTAAAAAAGGTCAGATTCATTAAGTTAATATGAGTCTTTCAAAAGAGAATTGTGTGCACTAACCTATGATAAATTTTAGCAGGACCTTAATCCCACAGAGAAGCCCACAGGCTTCTGCACAGAGAAGGTGATTCAACCGAGGACGGAATTGCAAAGTCGCACACAAGCAGCTGTGTAATTCAGTCCTTGCAAATATGCAAATACAGCAGGAGGTGTCTGTGACTGCAGCGCTGCGACCAATGTCGCAGGCTGGCATAACCATGGCGACCATTGGCCGCGATGATGGACGGTGCCGGCCAGCTGAGTATGCCTCAGCTTATACAGGCTGTCCAGCTTGCAAGGCTAGCAAACTGCCGCTGTGGAGGCAGATCCTGGCATTACCACTGCAGGAAAACGAGGGTGATGCCCCCATTTCCGGGAATGCCAGCCGTCTCCGCCCCCACCTGTTTCAGAGGTGGATGCACGCATCCGAGATGCACTGCGCATGAATTCCAATGGTTACTGCAGAGGGACGCAGACCAGAATTGCATGGAGAGCTTAGCAATTCTTATGAGCATTCCTGGGACTGAGACTGTCCTCGGCAGGTGTGTGGGTGTCAGGGACTGTCTCAAAAGATGCAGTTCCACTGGCACAAGCGGCCATGTACTATCCGACGTTCTGAGTAAAGATAAGGCTGCTCTAATGTCTTATGGTGCGGACGACACCCGATTAATGGTGCGACTATTGCACACATCATGAAATTAGAGGCTCAGCCGCAGTGGCGGGTTGGGCCGGGGGGCAGGGTGCCATGTGCCCCCCGGGCCGCAGCGTCATGCGGGCCGTGGGCCGTCTGTGTCACCGCGTGTGTAGCACTGACCGGACGGAGTTCAGTCAGCACTACACAAGTGACAAACACACAGCCTCCGGAGCCGGCAGCTGTGTGTTTGTTGTGATCAGCAGCCAATGAGAGTCTGACAGACTCTCATCGGCTGCTGCTCCCATTGCCAGAGCCGGACATCTTCTGGCTCCCGCAGTGGGTAATGGGAGTGACGCGTCACTCCCATGACGCGTCACTCCCATAATGCAAAGCAGCGGACGAAGGAGCTGATCTCGGCGGCGGGACCAGGAGCAGGAGCGGGTGTCAGGTAAGTGTTTTTATTTTTTATATTATGTGTGTCTAGTGCGGGGGGTCTGGCACTATAAGGAGACCACTACTGGGAGCACTACAAAGGGGAGGACTACTACTACTGGGGGCGCTACAAGGGGAGGACTACTACTACTGGGGGCACTACAAGGGGGGGACTACTACTACTGGGGGCACTACAAGGAGGGGGGAATACTACTACTGGGGCACTACAAGGAGGGGACTACTACTACTGGGGGCACTACAAGGGGGGGACTACTACTACTGGGGGCACTACAAGGGGGGGACTACTACTGGGGGGGCTACTACTAGGGGCACAACAAGGGGACTACTACTAGGGGCATTGCATAGGGGGGAGGGGACTACTACTAGGGGCACTACATAGGGAGAGGGGATTACCACTGGGGGCACTGCATCGAGGGACCACTGCTGGGGGCTCTATATAGAGGGCAATAGTGGGGGTACTGCATAGGGGGAAGACTACAACTGGGAGCACTATTTAAGGGGCACTGCATAAGGGTTACCACTACTGGGGGCACTATATAAGGGGCTTACTACTGGGGGCACAAGGGGCACTGCATAGGGGGGATCACTACTGGGGGCACTACTCGAGGCCTGCATAAGGGTGTCCTCTCCTGAGGGGGGGGGGGCGCCGTAGCACGCACGTTCTTTCGGGCAGCCTGGCTACACGCTACTCCTCTACCAGGGCCGCCTGCATGCATTTGCCCCCCAGGCTAAAAGTTGCCAGCCAGCCCCTGCTCAGCTGGTAGGCCTCTCAGTAAGGAGCCCATTGGCTGAGTATTAGCATACACTAACCTGCCCCCCCTACCATCCAGGGAAGGTACAGGCCGGTTGGCGGAGTAACTCTGAGATGGTGCCTTGCCATTGTGCAGAGGAGTAACTAGAATTGATAGCTCCCATGATAAATAAAGAAAATGGCACCCCTTGAAAACTGTTCTTTGCAATTATGTTTGAATACTTATATTAGTACACAGACACACACTGGAAACACAAATTATGGAAGCACAAAAGCAAAAATATCAACTTGACAGGGATGAATACCACGTGCACAGATACACTACTGTGAATAGGAAATATTAAATGAATAGCTGGGAGCCTGGGAGCCGCCTAGTCCCCCAAAGGCTTTAGGATCTTTGATTGTGGTAATTGCATTTTAGCTGTTTTTTTAACTCTCTTGCCAAAAGATGAGATTGAAATGTTAGGTTTCTAAAGTAGAAAATGTGTTTTATTCCATCAGCGTCACTCTTAGTTACTCATCTGCCAACACACTACACAATGATGTTTTTATGAAGTGCTCTTAGATAAGTCTGCGTGCCCTCCCTCCTATGATTTCAAAGGTTGGATTGCGCGCTCTCGGTGTAAATGTATACATATATATATATTTGAATTTGTGGTATCGCTTGACTGAAAAATAAAATGTTTTATCAAGGCTTCTCTCAATAAAAAATATAATATTTAATAAAAAACATGTATCACATTAACAACACACAACATAAACCTTCTATCGGATGAGGTGTTGTCATGTGTGCAAACCACTTCATACTAACATAAAATAAAGACACTGAGACATGGATTTGTCAGATAACTTGATGGCGATTTATTGGAGCAATAAATTTATTATTTATTTATTATTTATTAAAGGTTGTATGGTGGCAAAGAAAGGACGGCCAGAAATCAGCCAAATCTGCTATGCCCACACACAAACAACAAAAGGCATAGCAGGCGTAGATCGCCCAGAGTGCATACACATAACTATGTAAATCATATCAACAACAAAAGGTAACGCTCAGCCTCTATCTTGACTTCCCACCCGTTTAGGTGGTGATACTGCCCCCCGTTAGGTTGGTACAGCCAACTACCAGTCAACAGAAGGGAGCGCCCTTAATCATAATTGCACCCAGACTGGTGACCTGCCATTCTTTTCTGCCACAGCAAGGTTCTGCTTATAGAACCGCTGCACCGTCACCATACCAAGGACTACCCCAATAACGCCAACTCCTCAAAAAGATCCCCAATAAACCATGACAAACCCTCCTCTGTTAAATGGACTCCGTCAGCCCTATATAAATCAATAAAACAAAATTGAATGTTCTTATGGTAAATGACACGGCCATAATTGGCCATCACAAATTTGGCTACTGCAAAGTTAAGCTTCTTCCTAGCTTCGTCAATAGCAGGAAAACTCCTAACCCCACGCCAGACCTGTCGAAGTACAATGCAAGACCACAGTAATTTACACGAGGGCCAGGCTGATAGCACCCTAGCCAAATCGTTGACAATATCAACTCGTAATTCAACAGTGGACCTCCGCCCTAAGTCGTTGCCTCCTACCCAGAAAATATGTGAGTGGCCTATAACCCAAATGTCCTGCGTGTCAAAGAGTAATCCTAAAGGTTGAGGAAAGCAGTAAAGAAAAATTAGTAATTGTAATAAAACAATAAAATTTTATGGTGTATTAGTGGGATCTGATAGAACATAAGTGAGTATCTGCCAAAAAGAAAAATTTTCTATTGGTCGCCGACTTTACTATTTAAAGTGGCTAAGACAAACAAAAGACACAAAGGGGAAGAATGGGTGCGGGGGCGAAATGGGAAAAAACAGGTGAACTCTGCAAGAGGTAAAATAAAAACCTGCTGAGGGATGGACTATGAATTAAATGATTGAGAATAGCTGAATTGAATCCGTCAGTTCATGTAAAAATTGTTAAATCCCTCAAGACTCCCATTGCCAGCAATGGCGAGTTGCTAATCCCGAGTAGGACAGACAGGGTTAACAGACAAGACAAGACAAGACAGGACAGTACAGGAGACAAGACAAAAAACCAGGCAAGCATAAAATATAAACGTCACAAGAACACACTGTTACATGATTTTAAACAAAGGACCTTAAAGCCTAGGTCTAATGTAACTTTATATAACTATCCGATTTCCAACATCCCAGGGCCTTAAGTGCTCATGCCGAGAAACCCGCAGCTGCCGCCGAAGTTGCGGCTCCAATCCGAAACGGGTGTGTACCAAAATCCTGAGGCAGGAGGACTAAACCTGATACACACCTCTTCAAAACCAACCAAACTGGTATTTGGTAAGTGGAGTCCTGTCCAAATGCATGAGCCATGAACCAGGGACATCCGGCCATAATAATGCGTAGCACATAGCTAGTGCCACAGGGCAGATCCGTTCGTCCTTAGACGTACTCAACGAGATCCACCAACCTTACCAGCCTGGTCGGTCTTTGACCGCCTTACATTGGCCGAGATATCCGAGAGGAGCATGGTGGCATCAACCCATTTGGAAGATGCCACCAGCTCTGATACCCGCAAGGCGCTGTGAAAAGCCATTGAAAACTCCAATTGGATCAGGACCGCCTCGTACTTGGTAAGAGCAACTCCGTGAACTGCCCCCAATACTGCTGGAAGCAAATGAGCGTCCACAGGTTTCCTACGGTCAGCTACTGGCCGGGAGACCCGGTCCCCACCCTGTAAAGCCTTCATGATCAGAACGCTTTTTGTAAAGTCAGGCTGTCCCTTCAACTTACAATAAAATGCAATACCTGCCAAAGAGCGCGTAACAGAAGCCCTGGATCTGCCAGCCAAATGGAGACTCCAAATAAAAGAAAGTATCGAATGATGCTGACTCTTACCTACCTGCCTGCTGCTACGGGAATAATTTTCTCGTTAATTCCATGCCTGACGGTATGCTCGCAACGTGGAGGAGGCTAGAGACTGTTCTGCTAAGCCCCCATGCCAGCTTGATCACCTGCCAAAAATAAGAGGGGGATTCCAAAGATTGGAATTCAGGCCACTGACAACGTGACAACGCATCGGCTATCTCATTCTCCACCCCAGGAACGTGTCGTGCCTTAAACATGATGTTACAGCGCAAATGTGAGCACCAGCTGCGCTAGCAAACGCAAAACCAGCAGGGAAGCCGCGCGTTGCCGACTGATCGCATGGGCCACGCCCAGGTTGTCACACCTGATAATGATGCTGCGATTGCGTAACCGTTTCCCCCAGATTTCAAGGGAAACCATTATAGGAAAAAGTTCGAGAAGGAGCAAGCCCTTAGTCAAACCCTTTCCCTCCAATTCCTCCGGCCAACGACCAACACACCAGGAACCATCGAGGTAGCAACCGAACCCCGTGGCGCCTGCTGCGTCGGTGAACAGCTGCAGCCGCAAATTGTCAGCGGCTGGAGACATCCACAACCGAACGCCATTAAAATCCTGAAGAAACGAAACCCAGACAGAGAGTTCCCGCTTAATCTCTGAGGATAAATGTAGCAAATGTCTTGGTTTAGTGACCCCAGCCGTGGCCCTTCCCAGCTTACACGAAAAAACTCTGCTCATTGGTATGACCTTACAGGCGAAGTTTAACAGGCCCAGGAGGGATTGCGCCTGCCGCAGGGTAATTCTACTGGAAGCCACGCACTCCACAATGGCATTGCGCAACTTGTTGACCTTGTCGAGAGGAAGGCGGCAAGTGCCTGCTGAGGTGTCGATCTCAATACCTAGAAATGACAAGCAAGAGGAAGGGCCCTCAGTTTTGTCCACAGCAACGGGAACTCCAAAATGAAAAAACAGCTCTTGCAAAGAAAACAACAAATAACTACATCTATCTGAACCGGAAGGGCCGACGCACAGAAAGACATCGAGATAGTGGGCTATCCCATGACCACCGCAAGAAAACTCCACGCACCAGTGTAGAAAAGTGCTAAATCACTCAAAAAACGCACATGACACAGAACATCGCATATGCAAGCACTTGTCTATGTAATATCCGTCGTCCAAGCAAAAACCCATAAATCGGAATGACTCTGGGTGTAATGGAAGTAGGCGAAAAGCTGACTCAACATCTATCTTAACCATCAGTGTGCCCGGACCATAACACCTAACCATGTCCAAAGCATCGTCAAATGACTGGTACACCACCGAGGAAACCTCAACTGGTATGGCATCATTTACTGACGAGCCTGGCGGATAAGACAGATGCTGAATGAGCCTGTATTTTCCTGGAATCTTGAGAACCACACCCACCAGGGAAACAACAAGATCCCTAATGGGGGTTTCTGCAAAAGGACCCGCCATGCGCCCTAAGCTAACTTCACCATCGACCTTCTCCCTAAGAATGTGAGGCAACTCAAACGCAGACTTCAAATTCCTAGGTGAGCCTGTGTCAACATCCCTGCAAATAGGTAAACGAAAACCAAAGCTGAAACCTTCTAACAAAAATTCTGCGTCCTGCAGGACTGGGTACCAAATCAACCATTTCGCAATCGCTGTGACACGAACAGGAGATGGAGCTTTACTTAGAACTAGCGCCTTTTGCTGGCTGAGCAGGCTGCTGCTGGGCATCCACTTTGAAACACTTGGCAGCTGGGTGGTTGCCACCACATCGCAAGCAGAGGTGATGAAAACTACATTTTCGTCCCTGCGTACAGGTAGAATTATTAAAAGTGAAGCATTTTCCCCAGACGCCTGCTATTGGCCCTGACGAACCGAACTAGCAGTTTTGTTCGCGTTGTACCCCTCATATGCAGGACGCAAAGGCAGCGTGACCTCCAGCCACACCTCCACATCATTCCAGCCTAGATCCACCACCTGTCTGCCATCTTGCTTGCGATTAAATTCTTCGTCGTAAGCGCGCCAAGCCATGCCCCTTGCAGATAACTGCATGCTGTGAATTAAATGCAGATACCTAATGACGTTCAGGTGCTCCTCTGGACGCGTCTCCAAATAACAAGCCAAGAAAATGCAAAAACCGGCCAACCAATTATTGTAAGACTTGAACGCTTCCAAACGTATACCGCCTTTTGCCCTAGCCGCTTTAAACGCCTTCTTAGTTTTCTCCGTAAGAGCAAAAATATCCACATAGACTCCCTTGCGTATCTTACTGCGGCAAGTTGCCCTTAAACCTCGCAATACAGCAGTGTTGTCACAGTGAACCCCTGCAGAACCTTCCAAACCCTTCTCTATCAGCTTACGCTTAGGGATGCGATGCCTACGCCTCGAGCGTTGCCTTGCCTCCAATTTTGCATATTTTGCTGCTCTCTTGCGCGCTCTGCCAGCGCTGTCTGCGTTAGAGATAGAGGAAGCTAAAGAAGATGTCAAAGAACTAGAGTCTGAGAAAGACCCACCTGAACCCTCCGATGTCACGGTATCAGAGGAAAATCCGGACGGCCTTTCTCCGACATCCTCGTCCAGAAGCTCCCCTTCGTCGACGACGTCATCTAAAAAAGGGGAAAGGACACCCGCTGCCGCCTCTGCGGCAGGCCACCTAACATCTGCACCGCCCTGACCAGCACCCTGACTCATCGGAAGGGAGGGTGCTGTAGTGACTACACTTTGCTGGACCAAGCTAGGGGCAATAGCTCTCAATGCTTGCAATAACTGCTCTACCTCCGAACCCCCTTGCGCTCTTGCGGGGTTAACGTTAGCAGGTGCAACATTTTGGCTAGACAAAGAAACTGCTGGCGGAGCTGCTAAAAATGGAGCAAACACAGCAGCCAGAGTGGATAAGGCAGACGCGATGGCTGAGGGTTCTGGCTGCGCAGCAATGGGGGGAGGGGCAGCAATACCCAACACTACAGGGGCTGACTGAGCTTGCGTCATCCCTCTAGCACTAGGGCCCTGAGCCCCAGACTCGGTAATAGGAGCTGGGGACAAACTGTCTGTAAAATGGCTGCCCCCTCGACTAAGCCCCGCCCCCCACTCACTAACATGGCGGTGGCCCCGCTGTGAGTGGGGAACAGGGAGGCCCCTAGGTAAGGATGACCCTCTATGAACACTGGGCTCTGCCCTACCTCCCTGCCTGGACCTCCTCCTTTTACCGGAGGTTATGTCCAGGGTGTCGGACGTGAGAGCGCGCCCGCGTGCAGCTGATGCGGCGTGCTCCCGCCCGCGACTATCTGCTCCCGCAGCAGGAGCCACGGCCGGGTCCGGGCTCAGCAAAGCCCAGCGCCGGCGCGAACTCCGCCGCCTATCAGTAATGGCGCTGGGGGCACCACCCGCCGCAAATGCGGCAGGAGCCACCCCGTGACGCCGATCCCCGGCAAGAGCAGCGACGGGAATGGAATCCGCCGCATCCGCGGCAGAGGCCGTTCCCCTACACTGGTGTGGGCTCCGCGTCCTATCAACTGCGGCGCGGGGAGCAGCGTCCACCGCATCCGCAGCAGAGGCCGCTCCACGGCGCCAGCGTGAGCTCTGCTCACATTATGGCCAAACAGAGCGGGCAGGAGGGGGTACGCAGCGGCGGGGACGGGGCATGCTTCAAGAGGGACAGGGCCAGCAACAGGGGCAGGCTTTAATCAGTGAAGGAAAGAGAGAGAGGAAAAATAAACTGTGAAGAAAGAAATGACAGCAGAATAGGGAGAGAGAATACAGCAGGGATAGAGATATACAATTATAAATAAAGTAGGGGTGAGCGGGTTCGGATTTCTGAAATCCGAACCCCCCCGAGCCCCCCCGATCCGAGTCCGATCCGAGTCAGGCTCGACTTTTCCCGCCTGACTCGGATTCTGAAATCGAGGCAAAACGTCATCATCCCGCCTTCCGAGTCTCACGGGTTTTGGATCCTATATAAGGTACCCGCGTCTGCGCCATTTTCTCACTCGGCTGTGGACAGTGAAGAGGGAGGGTGGGAGTTAGGGCTGTGTAGTGTAGTGTAGTGTAGTGCTGCTGTTGTCCACTACTTCAAAGTCCATACAGGCTGGCTGTGTTGTGCTGTGCTGCTGTTGTTAATAGGGGCTGTGTCCACTACTTCAAAGTCCATAGGGGCTGGCTGGACTGTGTTGTGCAGTCAGTTCTCCATAGGGGCTGTGTCTACTCCAAAGTCCTGTGCAGTGTCCCAGTCCTAAAGGAGTGCTGTAGTGTTGTCCAGGGGGTGCTCTGTCCATCAGGGGTGCTCCCCCCAAGTGCTAAAAAAATAATATATTTTCTGTGTTTGTGAATTGTGTGCGCAGTAGCCGCACGTGCATCAACAAAGTAGTGCCAAGCGTGCGCCTGTGTCATAAGTAAAGGGCCGGCTGGCTTGACCGTTAAAGGGTGCTGTAACTCCCGAAAGTACACTCCAGTCCAAACCAAAAAAAAATTATTTTCTGTGTTTGTGAATTGTGTGCGCAGTAGCCGCACGTGCATCAACAAAGTAGTGCCAAGCGTGCGCCTGTGTCATAAGTAAAGGGCCGGCTGGCTTGACCGTTAAGGGTGCTGTAACCCCCGAAAGTACACTCCAGTCCAAACCAAAAAAAAAATTATTTTCTGTGTTTGTGAATTGTGTGCGCAGTAGCCGCACGTGCATCAACAAAGTAGTGCCAAGCGTGCGCCTGTGTCATAAGTAAAGGGCCGGCTGGCTTGACCGTTAAGGGTGCTGTAACCCCCGAAAGTACACTCCAGTCCAAACCAAAAAAAAAATTATTTTCTGTGTTTGTGAATTGTGTGCGCAGTAGCCGCACGTGCATCAACAAAGTAGTGCCAAGCGTGCGCCTGTGTCATAAGTAAAGGGCCGGCTGGCTTGACCGTTAAGGGTGCTGTAACCCCCGAAAGTACACTCCAGTCCAAACCAAAAAAAAAATTATTTTCTGTGTTTGTGAATTGTGTGCGCAGTAGCCGCACGTGCATCAACAAAGTAGTGCCAAGCGTGCGCCTGTGTCATAAGTAAAGGGCCGGCTGGCTTGACCGTTAAAGGGTGCTGTAACCCCCAAAGTACACTCCAGTCCAAACCAAAAAAAAAAATATTTTCTGTGTTTGTGAATTGTGTGCGCAGTAGCCGCACGTGCATCAACAAAGTAGTGCCAAGCGTGCGCCTGTGTCATAAGTAAAGGGCCGGCTGGCTTGACCATTAAAGGGTGCTGTAACCCCCGAAAGTACACTCCAGTCCAAACCAAAAAAAAATTATTTTCTGTCTTTGTGAATTGTGTGCGCAGTAGCCGCACGTGCATCAACAAAGTAGTGCCAAGCGTGCGCCTGTGTCATAAGTAAAGGGCCGGCTGGCTTGACCGTTAAAGGGTGCTGTAACCCCCGAAAGTACACTCCAGTCCAAACCAAAAAAAAAATATTTTCTGTGTTTGTGAATTGTGTGCGCAGTAGCCGCACGTGCATCAACAAAGTAGTGCCAAGCGTGCGCCTGTGTCATAAGTAAAGGGCCGGCTGGCTTGACCGTTAAGGGTGCTGTAACCCCCGAAAGTACACTCCAGTCCAAACCTAAAAAAAAAATATTTTCTGTGTTTGTGAATTGTGTGCGCAGTAGCCGCACGTGCATCAACAAAGTAGTGCCAAGCGTGCGCCTGTGTCATAAGTAAAGGGCCGGCTGGCTTGACCGTTAAGGGTGCTGTAACCCCCGAAAGTACACTCCAGTCCAAACCAAAAAAAAAATTATTTTCTGTGTTTGTGAATTGTGTGCACTGTGGCTGCACGTGCATCAACAAAGGAGCAGCGCCAAGCGTGCGCCTGTGTCATAAGTAAAGGGCCGGCTGGCTTGACCGTTAAAGGGTGCTGTAACCCCCAAAGTACACTCCAGTCCAAACCAAAAAAAAAAATATTTTCTGTGTTTGTGAATTGTGTGCGCAGTAGCCGCACGTGCATCAACAAAGTAGTGCCAAGCGTGCGCCTGTGTCATAAGTAAAGGGCCGGCTGGCTTGACCATTAAAGGGTGCTGTAACCCCCGAAAGTACACTCCAGTCCAAACCAAAAAAAAATTATTTTCTGTCTTTGTGAATTGTGTGCGCAGTAGCCGCACGTGCATCAACAAAGTAGTGCCAAGCGTGCGCCTGTGTCATAAGTAAAGGGCCGGCTGGCTTGACCGTTAAAGGGTGCTGTAACCCCCGAAAGTACACTCCAGTCCAAACCAAAAAAAAAATATTTTCTGTGTTTGTGAATTGTGTGCGCAGTAGCCGCACGTGCATCAACAAAGTAGTGCCAAGCGTGCGCCTGTGTCATAAGTAAAGGGCCGGCTGGCTTGACCGTTAAGGGTGCTGTAACCCCCGAAAGTACACTCCAGTCCAAACCTAAAAAAAAAATATTTTCTGTGTTTGTGAATTGTGTGCGCAGTAGCCGCACGTGCATCAACAAAGTAGTGCCAAGCGTGCGCCTGTGTCATAAGTAAAGGGCCGGCTGGCTTGACCGTTAAGGGTGCTGTAACCCCCGAAAGTACACTCCAGTCCAAACCAAAAAAAAAATTATTTTCTGTGTTTGTGAATTGTGTGCACTGTGGCTGCACGTGCATCAACAAAGGAGCAGCGCCAAGCGTGCGCCTGTGTCCCATAAGTAAAGAGCCGGCTGGCTCATTTCTTAAAGGGTGGTGTAACCCACAAAGTGCACTACTCTCCAGCAAAAATAAAATAATATTTTCTGTGTTTGTGTGCGCTTTAGCCGCACGTATATATATCAATATAACATAAATGGAGGACCAAACTTTCTCCGATAAAAATAAAATAGGGAAAGATCAAGAACCTCTTCCTCCTAGTGCTGTTGCTGCTGCTGGGAGTTGTTCATCATCCCAGAGAGGAAGTAGGAACATCACTACTTTTACTAAACAATTGACCCTCCAACAGTCCCTAGCGATGAGGATGAAGTACGACAGCAGTCATCCTGAAGCAAAACGTATAACTGAGGCCTTGACTGCTATGTTGGTGTTAGACGTGCGTCCGGTATCCGACATTAGTGCAGTGGGATTTAGACAATTGATGGAGGTAGTGTGTCCTCGGTTCCAAATCCCGTCTAGATTCCACCTGCATCCTCAAAGCAGCAGCGACAAGCATGCGTCTGTCTGTTAAAGGGTGGTGACACCCTCAAAGTGTGCTACACAAACAATTAAAATATTCTTCTTTTTTTTCTGTCTTTGTGAATTGTGTGGGCTGTAGCCGCACCTGCATCCTTAAAGCAGCAGCGACAAGCGTGCGTCTGTCTGTTAAAGGGTGGTGACACCCTCAAAGTGTGCTACACAAACAATTAAAATATTGTTCTTTTTTCTGTCTTTGTGAATTGTGTGGGCTGTAGCCGCACCTGCATCCTTAAAGCAGCAGCGACAAGCGTGCGTCTGTCTGTTAAAGGGTGGTGACACCCTCAAAGTGTGCTACACAAACAATTAAAATATTGTTCTTTTTTTTTTGGTCTTTGTGAAATGTGTGGGCTGTAGCCGCACCTGCATCCTTAAAGCAGCAGCGACAAGCGTGCGTCTGTCTGTTAAAGGGTGGTGACACCCTCAAAGTGTGCTACACAAACAATTAAAATATTGTTCTTTTTTTTTTGGTCTTTGTGAAATGTGTGGGCTGTAGTCGCACCTGCATCCTTAAAGCAGCAGCGACAAGTGTGCGTCTGTCTGTTAAAGGGTGGTGTAACTCTCAAAGTGCTCCAAAAAATAAAAAACTATTTTTTTAATGTGTTTGTGACTTGTGTGCGATGTAGCCGCACCTGCATCCTTAAAGCAGCAGCGACAAGCGTGCGTCTGTCTGTTAAAGGGTGGTGACACCCTCAAAGTGTGCTACACAAACAATAAAAATATTCTTCTTCTTTTTTCTGTCTATGTGAATTGTGTGGGCTGTAGCCGCACCTGCATCCTTAAAGCAGCAGCGACAAGCGTGCGTCTGTCTGTTAAAGGGTGGTGACACCCTCAAAGTGTTCTACACAAACAATTAAAATATTGTTCTTTTTTTTTCGGTCTTTGTGAAATGTGTGGGCTGTAGCCGCACCTGCATCCTTAAAGCAGCAGCGAAAAGCGTGCGTCTGTCTGTTAAAGTGTGGTGTAACTCTCAAAGTGTTCCAAAAAATAAAAAACTATTTTTTTAATGTGTTTGTGACTTGTGTGCGATGTAGCCACACTTGCATCCTCAAAGCAGCAGCGACAAGCGTGCATCTGTCTGTTAAAGGGTGGTGACACCCTCAAAGTGTGCTACAGAAACAATTAAAATATTGTTCTTTTTTTTTCTGTCTATGTGAATTGTGTGGGCTGTAGCCGCACCTGCATCCTTAAAGCAGCAGCGACAAGCGTGCGTCTGTCTGTTAAAGGGTGGTGACACCTCAAAGTGTTCTACACAAACAATTAAAATATTCTTCTTCTTTTTTCTGTCTTTGTGAATTGTGTGGGCTGTAGCCGCACTTGCATCCTCAAAGCAGCAGCGACAAGCGTGCGTCTGTCTGTTAAAGGGTGGTGTAACCCTCAAAGTGTGCTCCACAAACAATAAAAATATTCTTTTTTTTTTTCTGTCTTTGTGAATTGTGTGGGCTGTAGCCGCACTTGAATCCTCAAAGCAGCAGCGACAAGCGTGCGTCTGTCTGTTAAAGGATTACATCGGTGACAGCATCCAAGTAGGCATGTCAGACAGTCCGTACCTGTACTGGCAGGAAAAAGAAGCAATTTGGAGGTCCCTGTACAAACTGGCTCTATTTTACCTGAGTTGCCCCCCCTCCAGTGTGTACTCCGAAAGAGTTTTTAGTGCAGCCGGGAACCTTGTCAGCGAAAGGCGTAGGAGGTTGCTTCCACAAAATGTGGAGAAGATGATGTTCATACAACTTCAACAATTCAACTCTTCCAGGGAGACCAGCCTCCAGAACGTACAGAGGGACCTGTGGTTCCAGCAGGGACGAATTAATACTCTGTGAGGATGAGGATGTACACACTGAAGAGGGTGAGGAATCGGTGGATGAGGAGGATGAGGATGACATCTTGCCTCCGTAGAGCCAGTTTGTGCAGGGACAGATTAATTGCCAGCTTGTTTTGTGGGGGCCCAAACGAACCAATCATTTCAGCCACAGTTGTGTGGCAGACCCTGGCGCTGAAATGATTGGTTTGTTAAAGTGTGCATGTCCTGTTTATACAACATAAGGGTGGGTGGGAGGGCCCAAGGACAATTCCATCTTGCACCTCTTTTTTTTCTTTGCATTATGTACAGTTTGGGGCCTAGTTTTTCAAACTGCCATCCTGTCCGCCACTGCAGTTTCACGCCTAGATGGGTCACGTGTTTGTGCCGCCCACTCGTGTCGCTTAGCATAGTCATCCAGCTACCTCGGTGCAACCTTTTGGACATAAAAACACTATTGTGAGGTGTGAGGTGTTCAGAATAGACTGGAAATGAGTGGAAATTAAGGTTATTGAGGTTAATAATAGCATAGGAGCAGAAAAACCTACAAATTCTGTGATTTTAGCTGTTTTTATGCTTTTTTTCAAAAAAATACAGATCCAAAACACAAAACCCAGAACCCAAAACACGGAAGGGTGGTTTTGGCAAAACCAATCCAGATCCAAAACACGAAGAAAGATCCAGATCCAAAACCAAAACACAAAACACGAAAAGTGGCCGGTGCACACCCCTAAAATAAAGCAAATCAAAATAAAACAATCACCAATGTAATCAGACTTATACACTGCTAATCTCTGTTACTGACCAGAATCTGGAACAAAGAGGCTTTGGCCCACACTTCTAGTCCTTTATATAATGTTCCCGTTACAAACCCGCCCCTGCTTGTCATAGGCTAACTCCCACAAGTCATTTGCATACATGCCTGCCCCCATCCTAGAGGTTTAAAACACCTCTTTTCTTATGTAATCTTTCGGTTTCTCTAATACACATAGATGAATGTATTACAATGAATAAATATAGCTTGTTCTCATGCCGTTTGTGATTATGATGTTCCATAAATAAAATGAAATAAGTCCAAGGGAACCTTTATATATAATTGTAGTAAAAAAAATACAACAATCTTAAAGGTTCAAGAGATATTTTCTCTGATCTGTTCAACAGCAAATATAGTACGTATATGCTTCAATGCTCTTACCCGTCTGTATATATGTAGTAATGTCCTTGTTGCGGTGGCTCAATTCGGCTTTGCCTGTAGTTTGCACACCGCTTCAGACTCGAGTCCCGGACCAGCTGGGCACTGCTGTTTACTGTGTTACCTCCGGCAATTAGGGGAGACCCCGGCTTGGATGTCTGAAGCTGCTGCTCCTGTTGCTGAGTCCTTTCCTCTGCCCGGGTAGTGATGTTCTCTTAGTTGGGTAGTGCGTGAGCATTTGACAGTGGCTGAGCAGACAATCTTGGACAATCACTAGCAGTTAACCCTTTTGTCGATACGTTTTGCTCCGTACTTGGAGGTTTTTCAAGACCCCTAAGGGGTACTACTACTGTGAGCATTATGTGCATGGCCATGCCCTCTTCTATAAAGAATGGGAGGGAGGACACAAATTTATATTTTGCAGGGGGGTGCCGAACACCCTATCACTGGCCCTGGTAGCCAGGGCTCCTTGGAGTCTTGGGGCTCAGTGCAAGTGTCCCCCTTACACGCCCCTGTTGCCAGGCTTGACTGCATTGCTGTCATTCTGTGATGTCATCAATACTGATGGCCATCGTCATAGGCAAACACAGGTGGGGTTTCTGGTTGCCTGGAAACTCCCCTCCCCAACCCACACCATGACGACCACAATCGAAATAGCTTATAATACTAAAGTTGCATGTTTTTAAGAGCCCCTCAGTGTCACAAATGAAATTATTAGCTCAACCTGTTGATCTTTTAAAATGTGACCAACTTGGAGATCTGGAAAACATGCACTGTAAGGGGTACACTGATATAGACCATCTATAGGGTCAATTAGTATTTATTATTTAGTAATACTATATAATAATAAACTAGCCAGTTCATAAAGAGATCAATCTGTACATATTTGCCCAGGGCAGGGCAAGGTTCTTTTTCTGCCTTCCGGATACCTGAACTTGCTGAAATGATCTGTAATGATGCCCACATCTGAAATTAAAACATTCAGCTCAGGCAGGATGGCCCTAGTGCCGCAAATAATGGAATAATGTGATTGTTGCTCCTGTATATGCCAGAATTATTACATACACTATCCTTCATATGATGTATATTATAGCTGGTTAATTGCTTACTATGCCCTTTTCATTGACTGGCCACACTTGCTTTAAAATCAAGCATTTGGAACCCCCCCCCCTCTAGAAATCCTGCGTTTGCCACTGATGGTGTTAGCAATGGTCTATGGTTTCTAACCGTCAAATGGAAAAGGAACGGGAACTACATCCATGCATGCTCAGTACTTGTAAGCGATGGAACTCCTCCAATGATGGCAAAACTATTAACCTTTGGGAGAAAATTAACCATCAATGGTCGATGGCCTACACTTGTCACCAGCGGTGGAGCTACAGCGGGCACAGGATATTTGATCACTACGGGACTGGAGGTGATTGAGGATCTGCCTACAACTTTGCTCTTTTGATGGAGCCCAAAAATCTAGGGTGGCATCACCAAGCCACTACCCAAATTTTGCTATGGCACCTGGTGGTGCACTGTAAATCCCCTGGATATCACAAGTCACAGACTAGGAGCACAAACAGTTTAATGAAGGCTGGAACAATCGTACAGACTTTTAGGAGCCAAGTTGGATGATAATACTTTCCTAAATAATACTATTAAGATTGTCTTCTCCGGTTTGTTTGTCATTGATAAATGGTGTTAAATTGGGCAAAATAAAGTCCTCTGTCTTTCTGCATAATGGTTATATTAGTTCTAGTATCATATTTCCTGCAACTTATAACTGCTTATGATGTTCTATACTATATTATCCCAATATAACTTAAACAATACTGCATTATAAAAATATACCATCACATAATCAGTTACGGGTGGCAGGAGAGCAAACAATAGCCAAATCCTTGGAAGTCCATCAAAGATTCTAAGTGTAACATACATTATAACAGCTAAGTAGCAAAACGTGTTATGGATAGTCTAAACATCTAACACATTACTCTTTGTTATTAGTATTTTTTTTTATTCAGTGTCCGTACATGCAGAAATATTGATTGGTGCGACTTATACTCCACCTTCAGTCGCACCATTAAAACTGCCCTATGGCAGCTGCATTTCCTCCTGTGTCTGCAACTTTGTGACTGTGTACGCAGCTGCTTGCATTGACACGCCTCTGACACTCCCATAACATGCCCACTGACAGGACCATTGGTGCGTGCACTACTAGCCACCGCCCAGTCACTGCCCAGGAACACCCATCACTTCTCCACAACATTTCTATTGCTGTGTGTATCAATCGTAGCAGCGCCTTTGTGCATCCGCTCTGGGCAACGCATGTGTCAAAGGGGTTTTTAGGCATTTTCACGCATGCGCAGATGAAAAAACTGCTGAACCACGTGAACATTGGCGCTGCGTGCGGCTCTCAATCACGCCCTGTTACTATTTTTATAACCAATACACTCATTGATTTTACCTCTTCTAGTATCCTCCATAAATGTCTTCATCCCAATTCTATCTACAATGCATTCTCTCTTTATTTCAGATATCCAATGTGCCCCACATTCATTTTCATAGCCTACAACATGGGCACACGCCTGTTCATAGAAATCACCGTACGTTCTCACTCCTACCATTCCAGACTTCTGCATAGTGATGTGCGGTTCGGTTTAGTTGAAAAACAAACACATCTGAACTGTGGGATTCCGAGTAGAAAGGTGTCTTGGCTTGGATCACTTTTGGGGCTCCGAGTTCCATCTCAGGCCTGCTGTAAGTTCGGAAAATCGAATCTCGGGCTTTGGATTGCATGTAACCAGGTCCAAATTACATGATTTTAGTTGTTTTTATCAATTTTAAAGCAATCCAAAATGAAAACCAAATCCAAACTAAAACATTAAATGGTGGTCCGCGAACATCTTTACTTCTGTGTGACACAACCAACAGGCCAATCGAAGCACCCTGGGTGCCTTAGGCAGCAATCCCCGCCACTGGTGTCCGCAGTACGTTGGGCAGCAGTGCAGGGGTGCCGGCAGTGTTGACAGTGGGAGATGCTACCAGTGGAGGTGCTGGCAGTGTGAGGGATGGCGGGCGCCATCTTCTTTTTCTTCTGTCTGACTGGCTGAGAGCCGTGACCGCGTTAAGCCCGCTCAATACAAAACCTTGTGACCCGACAGCGGGATCACGAGGTTTTGCCTCGGGTGAGGGATCCGGGGCAGGCAGGGAGATCCGAGCTTAGCTCGGATCACCCCGGATCCCCAAAATTCGGGTGGATTCGGATCTCTGAGATCTGAACCTGCTCATCTCTGGATAGCACTGACCCTGACCACCACACTACTAATCCTACAGAACACCTGGCTACCACACAGCGCTCCACAGCGCCAAACAGCTAAACGTCACTGTTACTATATCTCCTGAGTAGAAGACATACGTATCCAACCTCAGGGAATGGAGATCAGATGTTCCTCCACCTGACAAAGACACCGCATGATAAGTTTTGGGTGGAAAATAGGCTGAAAGGAAATTTGGTTCAATGGATCAAAGTGTAATTTTAAAATTAAAAAAAATAAAAGCTATAATGGTGTTTCTGAACTCGGTATGCGGAAATTAGCTGTGTGATTTCAGGAAGGGGATATATCTTTGTCGGATGACAGATCGCAGGTGCTCTACTAATGAATGTCAAATAGACATAGCGTTAAAGCACAAAGTCGTAGCCTGCCCACAATTTCATGCAAAAATTGCCATCATCCAATTATCCCATTATGTTAACACCTGCATTTCACGTCTACGGTAACATGGTGGCTGTTGTGTTTAATTGCCACCAGCAAACCACCATCCAGAGACATTTGCACAGAAGAATTAAACTCCATTATTGTCAATGCTCAGCGTTTGGAAGCCCTTGTCGCATTATTGTCTGTGAAAGAGTTGTACCGAACGCCAATATGAACAGTTTGTTCTCAGATGTAATTTCTCAGCTATTATGATAATTTGCGAGTTTTATATATTAGTTAAAAAAAAAAAAAAGTGGATGTTTTTTTTTTCATCAGAATACAATTTGTTTTCCTGTCAGTCTACCCTGAATTTACAAGGAGAATTAATCTTGTTTTAGTGTCTTACAATGGCGCAGCTAGTTACTGTATGTAGAGGAGGTTAAATGACCCCGCAGAGGGCAAACTTAGCCAGGGCTTGAGAAATCTGTTTACAGAATCTCAACTGTCGCTGTGTAAATATATTATAATGAGACAACTGGAAAAATGATTCAGCGAATATGATTTGTGTTTGTAAATGGAATTTCAGATAATAACTGAGGGCATGATCGGGCTTGGACTGGCCCACGGGGTACAGGGAAAATCCCCGGTGGGCCCCATTGCCTAAGGGCCCTGCCTCCTTTTCTAATATCAGGTTTCAGACAGTGCACTTGAATTATACATTGTTACTCTATTACATTGTCAGTTACCTGATAGAGCAGGAACATGGATAAACGGACCATGTATTGTAGTATCCATGTTGCCTGCAGGCTATGACCTCTATATTGGTTAACCAAGCCTCTGAGGTGGTTGGCCACACCCTTTAAGCATGGGTCCCTACCACTGCTTTACCCTGGTGAGTCCTTCATGCCCCAGTCCGACACTGGGCATGATTCAGAGGTGGACACTAATGCAGCAATGACTGCGTGTTTTTACACAGTGTGACTGCGTCTCTCTGCTAATGCCGCAATGATGGAATTCGTACAGACGCACACCGACTGCATGGCCAATCTGCATCTTTTTGGTCGCACCATCGGATATTGGAGTAGCCCTATGGTTGCTTAGCATGTGAACATGGCCGCCTGTGCCAATGCAACTGCGAAAAAAGACGCAAACACTGGCCGAGACACACCCATGTCTGACAAGCCACCCCTGGTTACTTCCCAGGAATGGCCACCAAAGTTTCTTTTCACTGCGATAAATTAATTCTGCGTCCCCAATGGTAACGACGAATGCACCATGAATACACAGTTCATGAGTATTACGAAAAACATCGGACAGCTGCGTAAACATCGACCGTACGTCCACCCCTGAATCAGGCCCTGAACAGTTTAAACTATTGCTGGTAATGAGCAAATTTTGCAAAAGAACAGGTTGTTAATCTGAGGTGCAAAGTTTCATCAACGCAACGTTTACTTTGTTTCACCATTTGTTTCTATTCAGCCTAATGCTGTTCCAGTCATTACTTGTTTTACTTAGTATTCTTCAGACTTTAAGGTTTAATATTTTGCTGAACAGTTTAGAAAATTTTGCTAATCCCTTCCTGCAGTAAATGCATCCAGGTGACAAAATCTTTACAGACATTTCACCACACGGTGCTTTGTATAATACACAAATCATGGGTGCGCTTGAGATTTAAATGAATACAGAGCCAAATGCAAGAATTGTCACATGTGGACATTGTTGTATGGGTGCAGGGTGTGTGGTGCACATGGGGCCCTGGGCCTATAGAGGATACCCAGCAATTATATAATTACCTCTCCAGAGTCCAGCTTTGGCCAGCACTGCAGAGTAGCAAAAATTATGGCTTTAATATTTCAGGGACCTGTGCATGAGCAGTACATTGTGACACAGTAGTAGTGCCCCTTATACACATAATGCCATAGTAGTAGTGCATCTTAAACACATAATGCCACAGTAGTAGTGTCCCTTGTACACAAAATGCCACAGTAGAAGTGCCCCTTATAAACATAATACCATAGTAGTAGTGCCACTTATACACATAATGCCACAGTAGTAGTGCCAATTATACAAATAATGCCACAGTAGTAGTGTAACTTATACACATAATGCCACAATAGTAGTTCCCCTTATACACATAATGCCACAGTAGTAGTGCCCCTTATACACACAATGCCACAGTAGTAGTGCCCCTTATACACATAATGCCACAGTAGTAGTGCCCCTTATATACATAATTCCACTGTAATAGTGCCCCATGTACACATAAATCCACAGTAGTACCCCTTGTACACATAATTCCACAGTAGTAGTGCCCCTTATACACATAATTCCACAGTAGTACTGCCCCTTATACACATAATTTCCACAGTAGTAGTGTTCCTTATACACATAATGCCACAGTAGTAGTGCCCCTTATACACATAATGCCACAGTAGTAGAACCCCTTACACACATAATGCCACAGTAGTAGTGCCCCTTATACACATAATTCCACTGTAGTAGTGCACCTTATAGACATAATTCCACAGTAGTAGTGCCGCTTATACACATAATTCCACAGTAGTAGTGCCCCTTATACACATAATTTCCACAGTAGTAGTGTTCCTTATACACATAATGCCACAGTAGTAGTGCCCCTTATACACATAATGCCACAGTAGTAGAACCCCTTACACACATAATGCCACAGTAGTAGTGCCCCTTATACACATAATTCCACTGTAGTAGTGCACCTTATAGACATAATTCCACAGTAGTAGTGCCGCTTATACACATAATTCCACAGTAGTAGTGCCCCTTATACACATAATGCCACAGTAGTAGTGCCCCTTATACACATAATGCCACAGTAGTAGTGCCCCTTATACACATAATGCTACAGTAGTAGTGCCCCTTATACACATAATGCAACAGTAGTAGTGCCACTTATACACATAATGCCACAGTAGTAGTGCCCCTTATACACATAATGCCACAGTTTTAGTGCCCCTTATACACATAATGCCATAATAGTGGTGTCCCTTATACACATAATGCCTCAGTATTAGTGCATATTATACACAAAATTCCCACAGTAGAAGTGCCCCTTATACACATAATGCCAAATTATTAATGCATATTATACACATACAATAGTAGTAGTGCCCCTTACAGACATAATGCCACAGTAGTATTAACCCTTATACACATAATGCCACAGTAGTAGTGCCCCTTATACACATAATGCCACATTAGTAGTGCCCCTTATACACATAATGCCACAGTAGTAGTGCCCCTTATACACATAATTCCACTGTAGTAGTGCCCCTTATAGACATAATTCTGCAGTAGTAGTGCCCCTTATACACATAATGCCACAGTAGAAGTGCCCAATATACACATAATTCCACAGTAGTAGTGCCCCTTATGCACATAATTCCACAGTAGTAGTGCCTCTTATACACATAATGCCACAGTAGTAGTGCCTCTTATACACATAATGCCACAGTAGTAGTGCCCCTTATTCACATAATGCCACAGTAGTAGTGCCCCTTATACACATAATTCCACAGTAGTAGTGTCCCTTATACACATAATTGCACAGTAGTATTGCCTCTTATACACATAATGCCACAGTAGTAGTGCCCCTTATACACATAATTCCACAGTAGTATTGCCTCTTATACACATAATGCCACAGTAGTAGTGCCCCTTATACACATAATTCCACAGTAGTAGTGCCCCTTATACACATAATTCCACAGTAGTAGTGCCCCTTATACACATAATTCCACAGTAGTAGTGCCTCTTATACACATAATGCCACAGTAGTAGTGCCTCTTATACACATAATGCCACAGTAGTAGTGCCCCTTATACACATAATGCCACAGTAGTAGTGCCCCTTATACACATAATTCCACAGTAGTAGTGTCCCTTATACACATAATTCCACAGTAGTAGTGCCTCTTATACACATAATGCCACAGTAGTAGTGCCCCTTATACACATAATTCCACAGTAGTAGTGCCTCTTATACACATAATGCCACAGTAGTAGTGCCCCTTATACACATAATTCCACAGTAGTAGTGCCCCTTATACACATAATTCCACAGTAGTAGTGCCCCTTATACACATAATTCCACAGTAGTAGTGCCTCTTATACACATAATGCCACAGTAGTAGTGCCCCTTATAGACATAATTCTGCAGTAGTAGTGCCCCTTATACACATAATGCCACAGTAGTAGTGCCCAATATACACATAATTCCACAGTAGTAGTGCCCCTTATGCACATAATTCCACAGTAGTAGTGCCTCTTATACACATAATGCCACAGTAGTAACGCCTCTTATACACATAATGCCACAGTAGTAGTGCCCCTTATACACATAATGCCACAGTAGTAGTGCCCCTTATACACATAATTCCACAGTAGTAGTGTCCCTTATACACATAATTCCACAGTAGTAGTGCCTCTTATACACATAATGCCACAGTAGTAGTGCCCCTTATACACATAATTCCACAGTAGTAGTGCCTCTTATACACATAATGCCACAGTAGTAGTGCCCCTTATACACATAATTCCACAGTAGTAGTGCCCCTTATACACATAATTCCACAGTAGTAGTGCCCCTTATACACATAATTCCACAGTAGTAGTGCCTCTTATACACTTGATGCCACAGTAGTAGTGCCCCTTATACACATAATTCCACAGTAGTAGTGCCTCTTATACACATAATGCCACAGTATTAGTGCCCCTTATACACATAATGCCACAGTTGTAGTGTCCCTTATACACATAATGCCACAGTAGTAGTGCCCCTTATACACATAATGCCACAGTAGTAGTGCCCTTTATACACATAATGCCACAGTAGTAGTACCCCTAATACACATAATGCCAAATTATTAATGCATATTGTACACATACCATAGTAGTAGTGCCCCTTACAGACATAATGCCATAGTAGTAACGCCCCTTATACACATAATGCCACAGTAGTAGTGCCCCTTATACACATAATTTCCACAGTAGTAGTGTCCCTTATACACATAATGCCACAGTAGTAGTGTCCCTTATACACATAATACCCACAGTAGTTCCCAGGGACAGACTGAGGCTGCAAAACAGCCCTGGGATGAGTCCCTCATGCGCGCACCATAGGTGTGAGAGCACACAAAGGGAGCGTGGGTCCAGTGGGGGTGGAGGTGTGGCTTGTCTGCATGGAGGTGTGGCCTCGCTGCACACCCCATATCTGGTCTTATGATCCCATTTCTGACATTCCCCCTTGCAGATGTGATCACAAGAGCATTACAAGAAGTATAATATGTTTGCCACATAATTGCTTAATTAATTCCAGCCTTAAGAATCATAATTAGTCCCCATTAATTCTTAGAATAATTACAATAACAACCCTGAATAAATTGGCATGCTAATAGTAGGAAGCTGCATTTGTTCTTTGTTACTATTTAAGCATGTTTAGCAGCTTCATAAGGCCCCACCTAATCCGGTACTGCTTTATCCTCTGTATCTCCCCCATACCTTAATGCAAGGCCAGACTGGCCATCTGGCAAATGTCAGAAGGGGAATATGGTCTGATGGACTGCCGAGACACTGAGATGGCATGCCCCATGATACCCATGTGGTGCCAATTTTATGCTGCACTCCATGCCTGCCTCAATGACTCCACCTTACCTATTAGAATGCAAGCCCTCGTGAGCAGGTCCCTCTCTCCTCTTATTTACTCCCTCGCCCTATATACTATAACTCAGCCAATAAGTATATACTGCAACTAAGCTTGTAACTATGTGCATATGCTGGTTTATTAGTGTTCATTCTAGCTCCGGCGCGAGGCAGGGCGCCGGAGCTAGAGATGGCTTGTCCGTGCGCGCGCCGAAGGCGCGTACGCGACCAAGAAGGGGGCGTGGTCATTGAAAAGGGGGCGTGTCTATAAGACGCGTCCCCTTTTCGTCACTCTTGGGGGCGTGCCCGGCACTTACGGACACGCCGGGCAGCCCCCAAGCCCTGCAGACAGTGAGAATAGATGCCGGGCGCATGCGCCCGGCGTCTATTCTCCGGCGGTGACCGGGTCACCGCACATTTCTTCACCTGCGGGACACTGCGACCCGCGGGTGAAGATGGCTCCCGCAGGCTATTAGGGCAGGGCGCTTTTTGCCCTCTTTCTGGAGGGCAGGGCGCTTTTTGCCTTCCAGAAGGAGGGCAGGGCGCCGCGCCCCACTAAAACAGCCTAGCGGGAACGCTATTTATTACTTTACCCTGTCTGTATCTTTTGCTTTGTATGGTGCTGCGGAAAATTGTGGTTCCTTATAAATAAATGCTAATAACATACCTCCCAACAAATCAGCTTTCTAAATCGGCCAGTCCCCATTTTCGTCACTCTGGGGGCGTGCCCAGCACTACCCGAGCATGTGCATGGCATCTATTCAATAATCACTTGCTCTCAAATGGCCAAATGCTCCCCTGCCCTCGGGACACTGTGGCCCGCAGATCTGACAGCGAAACACTGTCTGAAAAGCTGGATTGTCCCACTGAAATTGGGATGGTTGGGAGGTATGTAATGATACTAATAGCAATGGTCATCATGGTGCCCCAGACATTCATCATCTTGCATCAGTCATTCTATTTTATATGACGTGTGTCCTGAGAAGAAGAAGCCACTTGCCACTTTTCAAACAGGCTCTCAAGACCCACTACTTCATCAAGGCTTTCCAGCACTCATCCTAACCCACCTCAAGCTCTCTCCTCCCTATCTTCGCCTTCTGTGTCATGCCTGTCTGTCTGCCCCTTCCCTTCTGTGATACGCCTGTCTGTCTGCCCCTCCCCTTTATAATGTAAGCTCTCACGAGCAGGGCCCTCTTCCCTCATGTGCTTCTCTTTACATTTTCTTCTACTCCTTACTCCCCATTAGGGCACCTAACAGTTCTCTGCCAACTCCCTGCTACTTACTGTGAGTGCTTTAATCGCTATTGCAGCAATGTATATAAATTGTGTCCTTGTCCTGCACTGTAATGTACTGTAAGTTACTTGTTTATTGTTCACTTATTAGTTTATGTACTATGTAAGGTGCTGCGGAACACTTGTGGCGCCATATAAATATAGGATAATAATAATAATAATAATAATAATAATAATAATTTGCCTGAACCTCTGCTACTTCAAAAATTCTGGGCCTGATTCAGACCCAGTCGCAAGCGCTGAGCGCTCACAACCGGGTCGATGGTGGCCCAGAGCGCATGCGCACGACGTAGCTGGATCCGTCATGCGCATGCGCGAGACCCGGATAGCGACGGGCAATCCGTCACTCCGGGTCTTGCACCAAAGGGGGCGTGCTGTCGATGTTGAGTGACAGCACGCCCCCTTTGGTGGGCGGGCTGGAGGGGGTGGCTGCCCAGATGGAGGCGTTCCCATGAGAATACCTACCGTCTGGGGGCAGCCCCACTGACATCACAAGTGATGTCAGTGGGAGAGATCTCGGCTCTGTTAGAGCCGAAAGCTCTCTGGGGCTTGCGGGCATGAGACCCTACTACAAGGTTCTCGTCGCAAGCCCGATGGTCGCTATGGTCTTGACCATCGTGACCATCATCCTGGCTGCTCGCATTAGCTGTGGGTGGCAACCCACAGCAATGCAAGCGGACAGGAGTCTGCGCCATTAAAAAAAAATGATGCCATGATTCGGAGCGAGTGATCTGTCAGCGAGCCCGGCTCTGAATCAGGGCCTCTATTTGCTTGAACAATATGGCTCCTCTTCAGAGAACACTGACAGCCTTTAATCTTTTGGTTAAAAATGAGAGATGTGCGCAGACCCCTGTGTTTTGGTTCTAAATCTGCATTGTGTTTTGGTTTTGGATTTCTTTAAAAATTCATAAAAAGTTAAAAACAGCTAAAATCATGCATCTTGGACCTGTTTTTGTTCCTATAGTAATATTAACATCAATAAAAAAATTTCCTTGTCAATCATGATCGATTTTGGCACCTGAACTCACGAGGGAGCGACTTACATGCAATCATAAGCAATTAAGACCTGGTTTTTAGATTCGAGATCCGACATGTTCGATGTGATACCCTAAAGTTCTGGTGTGTTGGCATTCTAGTGAAATCTCTTTTAAAAATACATTACTGGCATAAATCCATCTCTGGGCTCTACAGTATCTGCTTTCCAGTGATACTACCTCGCCATTGTGCAGTTCAGATGGAGAAATTGAGAAAAGACACAGTGGGTCTGAATATGCGTCTCGGAGGTCTCACTGTGTATAGTGCACAGCCATACCTTGTGTGAACTGTAAGCCACCATGGTTGGGAGTTGTCTGTGCATATGTTCGGAGGGTATCTGCAAGTGGTGGCAAATACTCTCCAAAAGATGAATGAAAATGAAATAGATCAGTTGGGTATTTGCGTCCTTCCATTAGCTCCTTAAATCAGGCATATACAACATTTGCCTTTAGTTCTTGTGGAACTACAAGTCCTAGAATAACCTTCAAGACAGCGGCTGCATAATCTTAGCGGGATACTTACCTACTCTCCTGGAACGTATGGGTTGGATTCTAGGGCCACATTGATTTTAGGCCTATGCATGTGCAGTCACGCACATATACACAAGCATTGTCTGTCTCTCCGAATGCAAAAATCGACAGCACTATATTTTTTTAATCACTTGGCCATGTATCACAAAAACTCCAACAGATCATTACGCTTGTCAAAGCCCACAATTTCCACTGCCTGCAATTTACAGTCTTACTCTGTAGTAATCTGTCTGCAATATTCACCACTTCAGTCCCAAATAATTGCAGACAGACCACAGTTCTATTGGGAAGCTCCAAACCATCCTTTACCAGTTTAGATTTAGGTCCATTCAACCACCGTGTGTCACCTTCAGAGGAGGTAGAGTGTGTATGAGAAGATAATTATGAATATTATGTATATTTCACAGCAATCAGAGTGCTGGTTACAGTATCTCAGAGCACTCTCAGCAATCATCGGTCTAACTCCTGGGACCAAATAAATTGGACAGCTAACAGGCTCTGAAAGTCTGGGGGACATAATCAAAAATACAACATTTTATATAAATCCAGACATAATATATTGTCTATGCTTTAGATTGTCCCTGTAACATCATAGATCTTTTATTAGTGTACAATGTTTATGAAGCACCAGCATTTATGCATTGTTGTACAATTTAAGAAAAGATGAAGGAAGATTACATGGAGCATAAAAGTGACGCAAAAGGAATATAAAAGTTTGATCATCAGAGCTTGCAATCTACAAAAAAGGGCAACAAAGGTGTCAGCTGTGTGACTGGGCAAACTAATTAACTTTAGGGAGCAGAAGTCGTAAAGAGGCACCAGACTAAGAAACTCTGAGAAGATGACATAATGTCACTCACTGCAAAGGCGGAGAGAGGCAGAGAGTTCATGCGAGCAGGTTCAGTTCTAGAGAAGTTCTGCAGATCCCTTTAAGAAGAGGTAATAAGATAATAGTAAAAAGTTCCTAGGACAAAAATAAGCATGCTACTTCTTTGAGTGACTGGGTCAGCATCTTGAATAAGTTAATTTTGCAAACCAGGGCAAGGGCCGGTAGAGCAGGGCTGCGGATGACAAGCTACCGGTGAAGCAAATGAGCCTGACAGACATATTCATTATAAATCAACACATCTATCGGCCTGTGATGGGTATGACCAATTAACAGGGCAGTGTAATAGTGAATGTATAACTTGAGTGTACAAAGCAAGGTCTGCCTGGCAATATGTGTCAGAGAGGAGATAGTGTTAGAGGTAATACAATATATACAGATAAGACTAAAGCAGCAAAAGGTCGTTTCAGGCATCATAAATCGCTAATGTATTAGATCTAAAACTGTCGAATGTCTGTAAATATCCAGGTCTTCAGAGGACTCTCTTTCACAAACAAATAATAAGACTTGGTGATTCCTAACCTTCGCGATTTTATGGGAGATGTAACTAAGCCTGAGGATAATTTGAATTCTGCGTATACTGTAGGTGAGTTAAAAATATATACTGACCTGTCGTAGTGACTGCATACATTTGTAACCAACCTCCTGCTCCTCAGCGTCACCTCTTTAAACCGAATAAAGTTTTATTTGTTGTCTCCTAAAATCCAACTTACAAAGTCTTATTTGTAGCTTGAATAAATAATGAGCATGAGGGGCTCTCTTTATTGTAGTGTTAATGTTGTTTTATTACATAGCTTGGAATGTGACTAGAAGTACACTCCCTTAAAGGACTATGCTATTGGGGCTCATCATGCAGAGAAATGCGTTTGCGGCAACATTCGACACATGTAAGACAGTTCCCATGTCGACTGCACTAACAAAAAATTTCATATTTGAGATTAAAAATTCCTCAATATATTAATATGGAAAAACCTTCAAATCACAAAGTAGAGTAATATGGATAGCGGAATACAATATGGAAACTGAATAGTCGTTTTATATAAAGGGTAGGGGTGCTTTAAGTTTTAATTGCACATTTTTCTTATGTCTTGCAAAGAATTTATTATTTTGATTACACTGTACAAATAAGAGGACATGGATACTCGGTGCTGGTATTTCAAGATCTGTGGTTAAGAAGTTTCCTAAAAAATAAGGAAGCCTGCTGGTTAGTTTCAATTTTAATGATTATTTGGATTTTTTAGAAAATGTCTTCATTATCAAGAGTTTTGGAAATCTTCCATTAGGAGAGTATATGTTATATGTTAATCATTGATTGGCTTATGTTTTTAGACCAATTTAGTATATAAGTTTGTGTTTTTGGAAATGACATCAGCCAGCAATTTTGATATTGCTTGCTCTGCATAAATAAATCTTCAAAGAGACTTCAATGTGTGCTGTTAATGATCATTTATGGAGGTCCCACTGAGATCAACCCAACATTGACACACGAAGAAGCAAGGAAGGTTTAGAGCAGAGGTTTTTGGATCAAATTGTGTCCAGAGGTAAGAACTTGTGTTTCTTACTTCTGCTCCATGTACTCACTCTCTAAACATCTGCCTTTGTTTCTCATTGTTGGCTTGTCTTCTTGAAGATTGTAAATATGGAACCAATTTATATTAAGTTCTAATATTTTGCAAACTGTCTTTTTAAAGTTTTATTTTGTTGGATATTTTGCCTGCCATATCTTGCTACATTGAGAGTGTTTTCTGCGAGAGCTTGTGTGTGTAGTTGGCCGAGCCTTGACGGCGGCTGAGTCTGGACAGGAACTACGATTGAACTCTTATGTGCAGGATAGTGTCAGGGACACTCCCTGCTGTGAAAAAGCACCTTATACACTCTAAGGCCGAGCTTAGTAGAGCATGGAATATGTCTGTTTGTAAGGGGCCCGTTTAACCTGACAAGAATATAAGTTATGTTTCCCCTCCAGCTTATGTAGCACAGACGATGCCTGTTAAAACAATAGATCAAGAGAGTCCAGATTCTTTGGAAGCTATTCTTCCAGCAATAATGGCATTGGCCAGTAAAAAGAAACCAAGTGCTCCTACAGAAGAAAGAGTAGAAAAGAAGATATTAAATCCCAAAACAGTGTTAAATGACACATATCAGATGAAAATGGGATCTTACACTTATATCACAAGGTGGGCAAGAAGAGTGAGAATAAGGAAGGGACTTATGGCCTGATTCAGGCCCGCTCACGAGCGCATTGTGCTTGCAAGCGGGTCAATGGTGGGCCAATGCGCACGCACAGCATGTGCAAGCCCCGTAGCGAGTGAGAAATCACTCGCTCTGGGGCTCACAACAAAACGGAGTGGCTGTTGATGTTGATCAACAGCTCACCCCATTTTGTAGGCGGGGAGGGGGGTGACTGTACAAATGGAGGCGTTCCTTTGTGGGCAGTCCAACTGACATCACACGTGATGTCAGTAGTGGACTTCCTGTTCTATTAGAGCTGGAAGTCAACTTGGTTTTGCTAGTGCTGAGACCCTACCACAAGGGTCTCCTCGCAATGCCGATGGTTGCGATAATCGCGACCATCGCCAGGCCGCTCACAAAAGCTGTGGGTGGTCACCCACAGCTGTGTGAGTGGCCTGGAGGCCAGAATTTTTTTAAAAAAGGGACGCCCTGATTCAGTGCAAGCGCACGCAAATAGCGTGCACCACTGAATCAAACCCTTATACTTATAATACTCTCACACACACTTATGATACCTCACATATTGATAGTAATGGGGATTTAGGGCCTAATTCAGACCCGCTCGTGAGCGCTGAGCGCTCACAAGCCGGTCGATGTTAGCCCAGTGCGCACGCGCAAGCCGTTGCTATGGGTCTCGCTACAAGGGGGCATGCTGGCGATGGTGAGTGACAGCAAGCCCCCTTTGGTGGGTGTGCCAGGGGCGTGGCTGCCCAGTCAGAGGTGTTCCCATGGGAACGCCTGCCATCTAAGGCCAGCCCCACTGACAGCACAAGTGATGTTAGTGGGAGTGCTCTCAGCTCTGATAGAGCCAAAAGCACTCCAGGGCTTGCGGCAACGAGACCCAATCACTCTGGGATGGATTCCTCTATGTATGTAAAATCACAGTGAGATCGCAATGCATGCGCAGTGCGGCTTATATGCATATGCAGTTGGGAATAATTGACCGATGTGTGTATATAATTGCAACTGCATACGCTGCTGAATTAGGCCCAATGTCCCACATACCAGCCTTACTAACCTGTCAGAATACTCATCATGTCACTGCTTCCACACCTAACAAAATGGGAATTGGCACTTATCATGCCCACAAGCATCACCCTGGTCAAGTGTAATATTTTGAACCCAGCTACCACAGAAACTGGGGCAACATAATCAAGGCATGCAGTATTAGATGATACCAAAGCTGTTTTTTCACCCCACTTTTACAACCACACTCAGTACAGTTAGCAGAGCTAAAAGCACTAACATAAGCTTGCCAGTTAACAGAAGGAAAAAGTGTAATTATATACACCTATAGCAGATATGCCTTTAGTGTGGGAAACGATTTCGAGGAACTGTGGAAACAAAGAGACTTTATAACAGCATCAGGCAATCCAATTGCACATGCAGAAGCAGTACAACAGTTGCTAGAAGCTATATACCTTCTCAAATTGCAGTCATTAAATGCCAAGCAGATGACCACACTTGATGTGATTACTAAAAAGAATCATAGAGAAGATATTGCTGCAAAGGCAGCAGCCCAAAGACAGGAGGTGAAAGAAAATGTCTCCTCTTCTACTGATATACTGTATGTATACCAAGTGAACAAACATTAATTAAAATGCAAAAAGCTTGTGATTTACAGTAAAGGACCAAGTGGGAAAATACAAAATGGGCTCAGAACAATGAAGGCTTGTGGCGAAGCTCTGAAGGTAAGCCTGTCGCCCCAACATCACTCTTGCCAGCTTTGGAACAGATGTCCCATGGACTGATTCATGCAGGTAAGATGGACATGATAAGTTTGATTTAGACTTACTGGTATGCTTCTAGCTTTGCATCAGTTGCGGTCAGATACTGTGCCTCCTGTATTATCTGCTTGCAGAAAAATGCAGGCTGGCCAGTAAGACAATACCTTCACATCTACCCCAGACATCAGGTCCTTTCCAAATCATACAGATTGATTTCATTCAGCTTCCAAAAGTTAGAATGCTTCAGTATACTTTGGTTCGTATAGATTTGTTTTTGGGGTGGATTGAGGGGTACTGTGGTTTGATGAATCAGCATCAATTACTGCTAAGAAACTCACACAGGAATTTGTGTCTGTAGGCATGGTATACTTTATGTAATATCATCTGACCAAGGCACACATTTTACTGGACTAGTTTTTAAAAAGATGTGTCAACTCTTTGGAATAAAACAACAGCTACACACAGCATATCATCCACCATTTAGTGGCAAGGTGGAACGTTACAATGGAACCATTAAAAACTAACTTTCTAAGGTATGCAAAGAGACTAGTTTGCAGTGGCCAGAAGCTTTGCCATTAGTACTATTATTGTTATTGCACCCACATATGAACTAGGTAAGAGAAATTACCTAACTATGAATATCACTAAGCAACCAGTTAAAGAAGATACACACGCCTGTGCTCGGTATGCAGCCAATCTCAGTGAAAGGTGCTTGCCATGATCTACAAACTGGTGACGAACACCGCAAAGGACCACTATCTTGATAAGATCGGCCCTTTGTGATGTAGTGACTTCCAAGTGTATGACCCAGAAACCCCTATAGCATTCTTCTGTGCATCACCGCGGGGGATACCGGGAGGGATCTGATTGGAACCCTCTCTCAGAACTCTCCTGATAGAAGCCGCAACCAAGCTCTGGAGTGCATCACATTCTGTGGCCTGGTGCATATGAGAAATGCCACATTTCTACCTTTGTTGCACCCTGCCCACAGTATTCAGCCATTGGCAAAACTAACACTTCCATAGCCTTTATGTCAGACACTAGCAAACTAGAAACAAATTTAAAGTGGGAAGGTCAGCTAGAACAGGCCAAATAAATCCACCTCTTGATGGTTGAAGTTGCGTAGTGACTGGAAATATATAAATTGGTTCTCTGATGCCTTCTGCGCTAATTTGCTCCTATGCATAAAGATCTGCCCAGATATTTTGTTGCTCATGGCATGGCGTGAGTCGTGCCATGGACTTGTGGCATGGCATGCAGGCCTCTGAGTCGTGCCATGGACTTGCGGAATACTGTGGTATTCTTCAACGAAGGATATGCTACGGCATGTAATACAGTGCTTAACCGCTGGGTGGCCAGTGCTCCGCTTTTGTAATTGCATGTAATACAGTGCTTAACCGCTGGGTGGCGAGTGCTCCACTGTTGTAATTTGTACTGAATGCCTTGTACTGAATGCCATACTGTTAAACTTACAGTAAATTGGATGGATATCACATTCACAGCATTTGCATATTCGCACAACCAATACTGTATTTTTAATGTCACATAATGTACATACAGTACAGTACTGTACCGTACAGTAAGATCTTATAACAGGATGCAAATCACTGCACATACAGTATTGTACATACGGTACGGTGCAGTAACTGAACAGTAGAGAAGTTGCCCGAGTTGTTGTCATGGTATAACCGATACTGTAGATTAATGAGATGCATGCACAGCTTTCACTGAGATGGGATGAATTACAGTATGACAATTTTTTTTTAAATTAAAAACAGCAGCGGGAGGAGTGCACAAGGATGAGGCCGCTCTGTGCGGTTCACTGTAGCTGTCATGTGGGCTAGTGGTTAGGTGATCACTTTGGTAGAATTATAGTCCCGGGTTCGATCCCTGGAAAAGAATATACCGTACCGTATACTGTATATTTTTTTTTATCGGCACTGTCTGCCCTGGACACTATAGTGAAACTACTTTAGTAGTGTTGTACTGTAATACTGTAGTGTTGTTGTTTAAAAGGCTGCTTAAAAGTAAGACATTACAAACTGATTGTGTGTTTAAATAGTGCAAAACTTTTGTCAATGTCTGCGCTGTGATGGCTGTCTGCTTTGAGGGGTTGCAATGGGATTTCATGCGCATGCCCAGTGGAGGGGTTACAATGGGATGTGTAGCGCCAAGAGAGGGCTCTGTATTTTAAACTGTGTGCCTAAACCATAAAACGCAAACATGTGACAACGCAGATGCGGTCTCGGCCTTACACACTATACCGACGTCTCTTGGACTGTGTCTGAGAGTGGTTTCTGACTGCGAGAGAGTTCAAAGCTGACTGTGTGTTTGAAGCGCAAAATAGCGTTGCTTCGCAAACTTTATTATTATATTTATTATTATTATTAGACAGTCAAGGTTACACTTTTTATTTTTAATATTATTATTACACAGTCAGTGTGTAATACGGAGATCCCAATTTCACTGTGTGTGAATTATGACCCGCTACTGTATGATCTTCAATACTGTACGCCATGGCATACTGTAGCGCTACAAGGGTATGGCTATGGCGCAGCACCACTGACAATGCATTGCAACCCCGCCACTGGGCATGCGCCAGAGATCCTATTTGTACTGTAACCCCTCAGAACTGGCTACAAGTCACCACAGCGCCAACTGTGCTGACATTTACGCAATTTTGCGGTTTAAATGCAGAGTCAGTTTGTAGTGAAGGGACTTCTCTCTCAAACAGAGTCAACTATCAGTTACTGAACACTTTAAATCACTAAAGTTTCCAAGTCTGGGACAGCATTGCCATTGACGCAAGTTTGCACTCTAGAGCACAGTCAGTTTGTAATACAGAGACTTCCCTCCAAACAAATTCCACCACTGTAGCACTTTATGAAGTCATGAATTTACTATTGTGTATACTGTAAGTCTCGGACAGTGCAGAATGGCACAAGTGTGAAAATTCAACAGTACTGTTAGCAATACAGACAACTGGACATGCACCATGGCATAGCGCTACTTGGTTTATGGCTTGGCTCCACTGGTCATGCGGCACACATTCCATTGTCATTGCAACCCGTCCACTGGGCATGCACTGACATTGACGCAATTTTGCGGTTTAAACGCAGTCAGTTTGTTATACAGAGACCACTCTCTTTAACAGGGCCCATTACCACTTGATGGTCATAACAAATTACTATAATGTCCACGTCTGGGTCAGCGCCGGCATTGACGCAAGTTTGCGTTCTAAGGTACAGTACTGTATGTACAATAATAAAAATCCTATTTTCGCTGTTTGACTCCCGAAGCACTGGGCAGGCACTCCACATGTACTGTATTGAATACTGAATATTTTAAGTGAAGATTTTAAAAATAATTAAAAAAAAACATATTTTCAAGATCTCGAACCCACGGAACAAGAAGATGGGAGAAGCAGTGAGACTAGGCATTAGACCACTAGGCCACACGCTTCACCCATTACTAGAGTTCTGTAGTTTGTAAAGTAATGAAACCTCTACAATGTCTAAGTCTGGGACAGTGCCGACAGTATTTACATTTGCGCAAGCACAGTATGATTTCAACCGCACAGTCAGTGGGTAATACAGAGCTTAATGATTTCAAACTGTATTAGACATTCTTCTACCACTTTATTATACCGTACATTCCTGATTCCATGTGGAAAACACTGTAATACAGAACATACCATACGGTACATTGGAAATCACACGCATGCGCTATGTAGTTTAGGAAAAGTGACACCTGGTGGGCAAAATGTTGTATTACACGTAATGAAATCAGACGCATGCGCTATGTAGTTTAGGAAAAGTGACATCTGGTGGGCAAAATGTTGTATTACACGTAATGAAATCAGATGCATGTGCTATGTAGTTTAGGAAAAGTGACATCTGGTGGGCAAAAAGTTGTATTACACGTAATGACTTTTTTCATTACTAAACTTTCTTTGTGGCGCGACTCATGGTGTGGTGTGTGGCGCGCCATGCGTGGCGTGAGAGATAACGCTGTGATGCCACGTTATAGCTGGGCACATCAGTAACTCCACTGAGCCTTAAAGCACATTTATACAGTAGGACAATCCTAAAAGGTACATTTTGATGAAACAGCCCTTGGACAAGGCAGCCCTGGAAAGGACAAGCAAATGCAAAACCAGCCATAGAAGCAGACTGACTAGGTACTGATAACATTACGCCACTGTAAACAATCCTGTGTGGTACTACCTCTCTTACTTCTTTTGGAGCTAATTACCACTAAAACATCAAAACCGTCCTTAAGCACCACTGTGTCCACCTAAAATCACAGTAATAATGAGGCAAAGCCTATACAAAGAAAAAGAAAAGGAAAAATCTAAACAAATTCTTGAAATTCTTGCAGTCATGCCTCCAATACCATCTCCCTGCTATGTCTAGCAAAGATCAGCAAATATACAAGTAACCGATCTGTAAAAGAACAGTTTGCAAAAAGTTCTCAAGAATTGCCAATCAGGTCCCAAACCCAAAAAGGTCCACAGCCATTACACCAGTTGGATTTATAAATAAACATGATGACATATGATGACATCACAATAGCTGTGTGCTCAGTGGGCCTCATTCAGAGATATATGGAAAACCGATGGTTTGTGTACATCTCCAATGTTAGAACTACCGTCACTAAACATCAAACAAATATGTCAAGGGAAAATACTATTATAATAGTATAAATATTATTATCCTTTATATATATGGCACCACAAGTGGTCCGCAGCGCCTTACAAAGACAATAAACAGAATGCGCAAGACAAGAAACAATGTACTTACAACACAGAACATTGCAGGACAAGGACATAGTTTATAAACATTGCTGCGTCAGCGTCATAACACTCAAGTAAGCAGCAGGGCATCAGAAACTAAGGATTAGGTGTTGCTCTAGTCAGTATAGAGTAGATGATAGTATAACTAATGTAACCCTGGTTAAAGCTTGTTATGGGAGGAGGTGGCAGGGCCTGGCAACTGTTGGGAGCGGTGCCCAGCAGCTGAGCTGACGGAGCCCAGAGGCAGTGGTCTGTGTCAGCACTGGGTGGGCTGCCGGTGAGAGTTTCGGGTTGATGACTGGAGGCATGTTTGAAATGACCAATAGCTGAAGGGGCCATTCTGCCTAATGCTGCACAAGCTGTTATCAGGGAACCAGTTCACCACAGAGCTTGCAAGAAATAGCCAGCAGAGCTTCTATCTGTCTTCAAGAAGTGTTGAGTACTAATAACAATGGCAGCATTCATCTTTGGGAAATTGTGACACTCTGCTTACAACTAGCTGCAAGGCTACAGGGGCTTAAATTCATATTCACTACAGTGAAGCTTCAGAAAGCATCTAACTCCCATAGTGACAGTAAAAATAGATAGTGGGAGAGCTGAGAGGTGTCTGTGAAGGACTGACAGCAGCTGGGGGCCTGACAGTTAAAAGTTGGTGATCTCTGCACCCATCACACCCATGTAACCACTAACAGAGGATATAAGAGCCAGGAAGGCACACTGCTCAGGGATCAAGTCTCCATTGACAGTGGGCCTGATTCAGAGCCGCTCGTAAGTGGCCGCTCGTTCGTTCCGAGCGATGTTTGCACAACTGCGCATGCGTACGGATTGTAATCCGCATGCGCGAACCAGTCAGTGCGGCCAAAAATCATTTGTTCGCTAAATAGCGAATGCCTGCTATTTTAAATGACAGAATGAGGCGTATGTGGGTGGTAACAGGGGAAGGTGCTTGAAAACGGGGAGTGGAGATCCGAACGCAGGCGTGCTTAAAGGTCAAAACGGGCGTTTTAAGGGTGTGCATAATTAATACAGCAGCGTCATTGACCACGTCACTGGGTTATTTTATAGTCAGAACTGCTCGCAAGATTGTGGTAGGAAAAACCAACCACAAGAATAGCGAGCAGTTCATACGCTGGTCGATGTACTCGATTAATCTATTAAATAGCGGACATGACGTAGGATGCGAGTGGCCAGAGGGCGTAGTTTTCCAAAAAACGACCTCATGTTTGGTTCGCTCGTTCAGACCGCAAAGAGCGAACGGTTCTTTTGAATAGCCACCCCCTTTTTTCTGAACGAGCGAGCGCAAATAGCATCCGGCTCTGAATGAGGTCCAGTGTGTGTCCGATCAAGGTAGTCATTAAAAAATGCACTCCTATAAGATTTCAGGGTTAGGAAAGCGCTGGGGAAGTGCACTGTGTGTAGCCATTCCAGGGACCAGACAGTGCTGGCTTATTCACATACAAAGAATAGCTTGGGAAGATTATTTGGCAGATACCAATTTGGCTTTTTTAACATTAGAACCACAAGGTGTATTACTTGGGGTCATATTCACCCATTGCATGCCAGTTATTAAAATGTACCAGGGTGAGTCAAAAACAGTCCATTTATATTAAAATTCCTATTGGCCGCACTGTCTTATCAATGCTTTCCGTACTAAGTCGCTGTCTCCCCAGTCACTGCTGTGCAGGTTTACACTTGTTACGTTAGTTGATTTGTGACCGCAGTGCAAGAAAAAATTATTGCCCCACTTGTGATTTGCACGAAAGAAGAGCAGCGAGCAGTGATTTGTTTTCTGTGGTCTGAGGGTGTGTCTGGTGCTGATATTTATCGAAGACTTTGTGCCAGTATGGAGATAGTGTTTTGTCGCAAATATGTGTGTTTGAATGGATAGAGAAGTTCAAAGAAGGTTGCACAAGTGTCAGCCATGAAGGTGGAGCTGGACGCCCGTCCAGGGCCACAATTGATGAGAACATTGAGCGTGCACGTGAACTGATTCTGTTGGACTGACAGTGGATTATGTTGATGATGATTTTAAAATCAGCCATGGCTCAGCCTATGCAATAATCCACAGCAGACTAGGGTTTTCGAAAAGGTTTATGTGAGATGGGTACCGACACGGAAGAGCACAAACAGAAGCGCTCTGTCAGAGCGTCCGGCTCTGAATCAGGCCCTAAGTCCAGGGCATCATCGAAGAATTGATAAACCAACCGACAAAATTCGCCAAAAATTGCATCATTAACTGATTTACCGGCCGGATAAGAAAGGTGTTGAATCAGCCTAAACTTCCCTGGCACTTTCTTAGGTACCACACCCACAGGAGAAAGCACCAGGTCATCCAGGAAATGGGCCAGTCATACGACCCAGACAAATTTCCTTCATAACTGTGTCCAGGACCACCTGTGGCATACCATGGGTGGATTTCAAATCCTGGGCATGCCCGACGGCATGTGCCCAGTGACTGGATTCCGAAAACCCCCAGCAAAACACAGATGCAAAAATTCCGCTGCATGGTAGCAAGAGACCCATTTAATTAATGTCTTCAGATGAACTGGAGATGGGGCCCTGCTTAGGAGTTGCCCCTGGCTTGGCTGAGGAGGGACCCTCGGCCAGCCTGGAGCAGTCCTTAGCAGCATACGGCATTCGGCCCGCCACATGGGACACAAAGGTGACAAAAATGACACCACTGGCCACCTCTGCATGAGGAATTGTTAAATAAATAACAATGGCCCTGACCACCGCCAACCGTACCCAGACGTGTGTTGGACGCAAAACGTCGCTGCAAAGGCGAAAACGTTGACTTGGCAACTTGCAGTCAGACTTTCAAATTTTTGCATCCAAAATCAATGATGGACAATCTCGACTGTTTCCGTTGGAACTCCTCAACATAAACACACCACATGGGGCCCCTTGTGGACACAAACATTCCATGTACCATGTGCATATATTTTACAAAATTCATATGCTCAGCGGGTCGTGTATCGACCCGTACAAACATACACACCGTCTAACTAGTTATCATACGACCGAAAGCATCTCCGCCTATGCCGCCCTTGCGCTTCGCTCCTATCGCCTATGGAACACTGGACTGACCACTGAGCAGAGTCACCTGCCGGAACTGCAGTAGGATCAGTCTCACTATCTGTCAGCCTGGCAGCAGGCAAGGGAGCAGAGCGCCAGGGATTGGAGCGCTGGGCAGGCAGGATTGTAAGACATCAAAGAAGGAAAGGTAATAGATAAACAGGGAAGAATAAAAGTGGGCAAGGGGGAGAGGTAAAGGAAATGGGGGATACAAGATAAAGAAAGATAGAATATGATAAGACAAATAAGGCAAGATCAGAAAGAAAAGAAATTGGACAGAAAGAACTAAAACAATCAGCTAGAAGAGCAAATAATAACTTAGAAAAAAAACAAACAATTGCACTGCAGAAATAACTTCCCTGTGTCCTGAGCTTTTCCACAAAGGCAAGAGACCTAAAATGGATGCCAGCACTCATAACAATTACATAACCACACGTACCTAACTGCGGGCCTGATTACGGATCGCAATATTGCGTACGCATGCAGTTCAGGATTGCCTACCCTCCCGATTCGGCCGGGAGCCTCCCAATAAACGGTTGCAGCTCCCGGCCCCCCGGAAAGGCAGGCAAGCCTTCCGACTGCCGCCGATTCCCTTGGCCCCCCGCAAATACCTGTTAAACCCCCCGCAGTGGGGAGGGGGGGCAGTGACGCGATTCACGCTGAGTTGCATCAATTTGGCCCCGCCCCCTGCTTCACAATGCCTGATTTATCGGCATTGTGTAGTGGGGGCGGATCTAAAATGACACGATCACGTGGCCCTGCCCCCCATCACGTCGCAAATGACATCTACCCACCCGACCACGTCCCCCTTTTGCCGGCCTCGTCCCCTGCCCTGCCGATCTGGCTGCTTCCTCCCGGAAGGAGCAGCCAGATAGTCGGCAAGTATGATGCAGTTCAACTGGGATACCAAACCAAACCATTGCGATCGCAATGCAAACTCAGCACTACATAAGGACGCCCACTTTACCATACGCACATCTGCAATACTTAGCAAAGTAGCGAAACCATCGGTACAAACCATACTTGCCTACCTTTTAAATCTCCTTCCCGGGACAACCCGGGGAGGAGAAGCAGCTGGGTCCCGATGGGGGCGGGGCCAAATGATTCACGGAATTAAGCCCCGCCCCCTCAGTGTCAAATTGCCGCGATTGGCACATATTTAAATAAGGGGCGGGGCTAAATGACGCGATTCATGAAGAATCGTGTCTTTAAGCCCCGCCCTGTACACAGGGACCCGCGATTGCCTCGGAAGTTCTCCCCGTTCTGCCCACTTCATTAGGAAGTGGGCAGAATGCGGGAGAAGTGCCTACCCTTCCGGGGGTGCGGGGGGTTACCCGAAAAATCGGGAGCCTCCCGCGAAAACCGGGAGGGTAGGCAGGTATGGTACAAACGAGTACCATCACAGCCTCACACACACTTACACACGACCAGACCTTACTCAGAAATTGCTAACAGCCACGTATGCTATGATACACGCCTGCATTCAGCCGACCACCCACCATATCACCACCCACAAATGGCACTTCCTGTCAATCACTCTGCGATGGGTCTGCGTAGCCTCTGCGATCGCAGTACCGATCACAGTGGTCGGTTTGCGCACGCACAATGCAATGCATACGCAGAATGCAACAATCGGCCAACTGCGTGCGTATTAGCAACTGCGATCCTTACTGAAGCAGGCCCTGTGATAGGTTGTGCACCACCTTACCATATGTCAAATAACTCATTGAGAGGTCTATTCACTAACACATACAATTCTCTAGAGGTAATTAGGTTTAGCACTCGCATGGAGTTCTACCTAATTACTGGGGGAATTCATCATTCCTCCTCCCCATAACTATCTATTCCGGAAAGCTGTCATTTTTGCGATGACATCTTTTGAAAAATAGATACTTTTCCCTCTTTACACTAACTTACCGCAGCTGTAATCAGTGCTGCGAATGCGCTGTCACATCCGTAAAAGCAGCGCATGCACAGTACTGCCTACAGCTGTGGTAATTCCCCCCCAACCCCCTCCCCCCTCCGCTCACCTCCCCTCCGTCCCCCACTTACTTGGCCACTGCAGCCGCCTCAGGCTCCGTCTGGTGGGCATGCCGGGGGCGTTGCTGCCCAGACGGAGGCGTTCCCATGTGAACGCCTACCGTCTGGGGCCGGCCCCACTGACATCACAAGTGATGTCAGTGGGAGTGCTCTCGACTCTGATAGAGCCAAAAGCACTCCAGGGCTTGCGGCAGAGGAGACCCTACCACAAGGGTCTCGTTGCAAGCCCGATGGTCGCGATGGTCTCGACCATCGCGACCATCATTTTGGCCGCTCGCTATAAATGTTGATGAAAACACACTGATGCAATAAATGTAGCCATAGGGACCAATGTGCCTTATAATCAATGCAGGGAAATTACACTAATGATCCTATTTGAATGTATATATATATATATATATATATGGGTGTTATTATAAAACAGTTTTATAATGGGGTAAAGTGTAATCAGGGAGATTGGTAGATACTTCAGGGAGACAGGGAGATTGCTGCTATTTCAGGGAGTCTCCCTGACAATCTGGGAGAGTTGGCCAGTATGGTTTCTCCATATCTTCTTGTAATATCTATCGCAATAATTAACTTTGTATCTGTTATTTATAGTCAGTGGCGTCCCTCCCCGTGGAGACACCCGGTGCGGGGTGGGTTGTAGTGTGCACGCCTAAGTTACGCGCTGTCACAAAATGGGTGTGGCCTTGCGGACCCACATTTTAGTTACTCTGGGGTTCTCGGAAATGCGGACTGCCCCCAGGGACTATTCTTTGTGCAGTGCCGGCTCCCTCACTTTGGTATTGCCTGCTTTACACTTAAATAATTTTGTTTTACACTTAAACATGTTGACATCCTCAAAATATCTACATATTCACAATGTCGACATGTGAAATTCCGACACTCTCAGAATGTAGACATTAGGGCTAGCCTGCAGGATGAGAGGGTTAGAGTTAAACAATAGAGGAAGTTAGGGTTAGGCACTAGGAGGAGGATTGTGGTTAGGGAGAGAGTACTCACCGGAACGCTGGCGTATCACATGGCTCCTTTGGAACTACTCCTCACGTGACCGTCAGGACCTGGCTGCCGCCACTGAAGATGCTGCAGCTATCAGGACCAGGTAAGTCACTACAAGGCCACAAGGGACAGTATGTTGACATTCCATCATGTCGACATTTTACTAGCAGTGTCCACATGATGAATATAGATCTAGTGCACCATGCACAGGTATATCTATATCTGCTTGAACTAATCATGATCAAAAGGGGATTTCTTGTTTGGGGAATAAAAAAGGTTTTATTTAACAAATTGGTATGAATGCTCAGCTACTGTATCATGTAGCAGCATACAGACAGCGCAGTACATGGTGGAAATAGGACATAATGTATCATGTAGCAGCATACAGACAGCGCAGTACATGGTAGAGATGGGATATACTGTATCATGTAGCAGCATACAGACAGCACAGTACATGGTAGAGATGGGAAATACTGTATCATGTAGCAGCATACAGACATCGCAGTACATGGTACAAATGGGACATACTGTATCATGTAGCAGCATACAGACATCGCAGTACATGGTAGAAATGGGATATACTGTATCATGTAGCAGCATACAGACATCGCAGTACATGGTAGAAATGGGATATACTGTATCATGTAGCAGCATACAGACAGCACAGTACATATTAGAGATGGGAAATACTGTATCATGTAGCAGCACACAGACATCGCAGTACATGGTACAAATGGGACATACTGTATCATGTAGCAGCATACAGACATCGCAGTACATGGTAGAAATGGGATATACTGTATCATGTAGCAGCATACAGACATCGCACTACATGGTACAAATGGGACATACTGTATCATGTAGCAGCATAAAGACATCGCAGTACATGGTGGAAATAGGACATAATGTATCATGTAGCAGCATACAGACAGCGCAGTACATGGTAGAGATGGGATATACTGTATCATGTAGCAGCATACAGACAGCACAGTACATGGTAGAGATGGGAAATACTGTATCATGTAGCAGCATACAGACATCACAGTACATGGTACAAATGGGACATACTGTATCATGTAGCAGCATAAAGACATCGCAGTACATGGTACAAATGGGATATACTGTATCATGTAGCAGCATACAGACAGTGCACTACATGGTAGAGATGGGAAATACTGTATCATGTAGCAGCATACAGACAGCGCAGCACATGGTAGAAATGGGATATACTGTATAAGTAATAAAACAGTGTTTTCTTTGCAGCAGGAGAATTCAATAGAACAATAGGGCAATTTATGGGAGAAGTTAGTCTCAATGCAATTTAATTTAACATGAGACGATCAAAAATTATTCTCAAACTGGCAATACATGATAAAGAGCATGGTAACTAGATATACATATGTTTTTAATTTCAGGAAGCTTGTTGCCAAGCAACTGTTGGAATAATCGTGTTATTTAGAAGATGTCTGGAGCCAGCAGGATATCCCATAAATGTTTCTCTGTGACCAAATTGTTGTAACATGCATGAAAAATAATGCAGGTAAACATCAGCCTGACAGACTATGATTTACCCTTATCATATCATGGGTTACTGGCGTACCTATGACGGCGACCGAAACACAAAGCGGAACCCGGAAGTAAAGTGATTGTATTACTATTAACAATCACTTTACTTCTAACACTTTGGAGGGCGCAGGATCCTCTCAGAGCCCCTGTCCCTGATGTGGATATCCCTATTTTCTTATTGCTGCCACAAGCGGCGATTAGAAATTACAATTATTGGGACCAATTGCAATAATGAATAAATATGGCCTATACAGAGATAGATAGAAAGTGTATTTAGGGGTAAATTTACTAAAGTGAGAGTTTTTAGAAGTGGAGATGTTGCCCATAGCAACCAATCAGACGTTGTTCACAGATATATTGTCTTGGCCATGCTGCACAGCAGATGCTATATTTTCTTGCAGATATATCTTGCGCATCTGCTGGTGTGTACAGACGACCCACTGACTGACCCGTACACTGGCTGCAGAAACCGCCGACACTGACATTACAACTGGGCGAGCAAATTTAAATGGCCAACCAGTTGCGATATCTGGTCAGACATATCAAGCGGCCAATTTTATATCTGTCTACAGTACAGTATGCTTACCAAATTGGCCACTCAGACTCAGTCTGAGGGACAGTCGGCCAGCCGCTGGGTCACTTAAATGTGTTCCCAGCATTAGACAATAATGGGTCTATTCATTATCACTTAATTTCTACAAAAGCAGGAGAGAATGAACACTTTCACCTGCTTTTGTAGAAATTAAGTTTTGGGGCCATTCATCAAAGGTAACGCAGGTAATATCACAGATATCTCCTGCTTACCTTCCTCTCCCGGAATGGCCCGCTGTCCCCATACACTAGTATCACAGATATCTCCTGCTTACCTTTCTCTCCCAGAATGGCCGCTGTCCCCATACACTAGTATCACAGACATCTCCTGCTTACCTTCCTCTCCCGGAATGTCCTGCTGTCCCCATACACTAGTATCACAGATATCTCCTGCTTACCTTTCTCTCTCGGAATGGCCTGCTGTCCCCATACACTAGTATCACAGACATCTCCTGCTTACCTTTCTCTCCCGGAATGGCCCACTGTTTCCATACACTAGTATCACAGATTTATCCTGCTTATCTTCCTCTCCCGGATTAGCACGCTGTCCCCATACACTAGTATCACAGATATCTCCTGCTTACCTTTCTCTCTCGGAATGGCCTGCTGTCCCCATACACTAGTATCACAGACATCTCCTGCTTACCTTTCTCTCCCGGAATGGCCCACTGTTTCCATACACTAGTATCACAGATTTATCCTGCTTATCTTCCTCTCCCGGATTAGCACGCTGTCCCCATACACTAGTATCACAGATATCTCCTGCTTACCTTTCTCTCCCGGAATGGCCCACTGTCCACATACACTAGTATCACAGATATCTCCTGCTTACCTTTCTCTCCTGGAATGGCCCACTGTCCCTATACACTAGTATCACAAATATCTCCTGCTTAACTTCCTCTCCCAATATGGCCCGCTGTCCCCATACACTAGTATCACAGATATCTCCTGCTTACCTTTCTCTCCCGGAATGGCCCGCTGTCCACATACACTAGTATCACAGATATCTCCTGCTTACCTTTCTCTCCCGGAATGGCCCGCTGTTCCCATACACTAGTATCACAGATATCTCCTGCTTACGTTTCTCTCCCGGAATGGCCTGCTGTCCCCATACACTAGTATCACAGATTTATCCTGCTTATCTTCCTCTCCCGGATTAGCACGCTGTCCCCATACACTAGTATCACAGATATCTCCTGCTTACCTTTCTCTTCCGAATGGCCCACTGTCCCCATATACTAATATCACAGATATCTCCTGCTTACCTTCCTCTCCTGATGTGGCCCACTGCCCCCATACACTAGTATGGGGACAGGAATTCACCAAGCTCTGAAAATACAATATTTTCGGAGCTTGACTTCTTCAGATGGCGTTTGGTCCCACTCACAGCACACAACCCACTCCTTCTCTATGGGAAAGAGTCTCAGGTTTCAAAGAGGGATCCATTTGGTTACCTCCGCCACTGCCCAGCTCCTTCCGTTAGATGCAGGGGCTTTGTGCGCCTGCTTAAACCCTTATACAGTGCCGTTAGTGTCCCTTACGTATTAAACACACAGACACACACAACACAAAACACAATACTTACCGAAATTCATGCTCCTGCACCCACCGCTGACTACTCCTTCCGCTCAGCACTATGGGAGAGATGACATGACGTCTCTCCCTTCACCCACTGCAAGAGCCAGAAGGCAGGGCCGTCTCTTCCATTGGGCTTTTTGGGCAGCTACCCAAGGGCCCAAAGCTCCAAGGGGCCCGCCATCCCCCCTGCAGTTGTTAAATGTTTTTTTTTATTATCACTGTGTTCCGATCCGCCAGACCCCCAAACCCCCCCCCCGACCTTCCTGGAGCGCTTACTAAGTTGGCTATGACAGCTGCATCCTCGCAACCCGCGCTCCACCTCCCCTGCCCGCTTCCTCAAATCAATGGGCCTTCTGCAGATGACACGCAGCCTACGCGGCGCAGGTGACATGACGATGTCACGCGGTGTATGACCGAGTGCCCACTGCCCATGAAGAAGAGCGGAGGAGCCAGAGCAGCGCGCAATCAACAGGATGCCGAATCTCCTCAGTAAGTGAATCATGCAGAAGGAACTTGTTCCGGTGTCGGCGGGGAGAGGGGGGGGGGAGGGGGGGTATTATGTGTATACTGTGTGTGTTATGTGTATACTGTGTGTGTGTGTTATGTGTATACTGTGTGTGTGTGTAATGTGTATACTGTGTGTGTTATGTGTACACTGTGTGTGTGTATGTTATGTGTATACTGTGTGTGTGTGTGTATGTTATGTGTATACTGTGTGTGTTATGTGTATACTGTGTGTGTGTGTAATGTGTATACTGTGTGTGTTATGTGTATACTGTGTGTGTGTATGTTATGTGTATACTGTGTGTGTGTGTGTGTGTGTGTGTGTGTATGTTATGTGTATACTGTGTGTGTTATGTGTATACTGTGTGTGTGTGTTATGTGTATACTGTGTGTGTATACTATGTGTGTATGTTCTGTGTATACTGTGTATGTTATGTGTATAGTGTGTATGTTATGTGTATACTGTGTGTGTATGTTATGTGTATACTGTGTGGGTAGGTGGGTAGGGGCCCCAAAGCATCGCTTTGCCCAGGGCCCACACTGCTGTTAAGACAGCCCTGCCAGAAGGCAGAGCTCATCATTGAGCTGCAGCCCTGGGTGCAGCAGCCAATGAGAGTCTGTCTGTCAGTGAGTGTACTAACCGATGCCAGCAGTGTTTTGTTTGTTGTACTGTGTAGTACGGACCGAACTGGAACCACTGACCTTAATGCCCCCCACAAACACCACCGGTCTTACAGCACCCAGAACATGTGCCCCGCCTGACCCCCCCACTAGTTACGCCACTTATGGAAAGGAAAGTGACAATAGAATGGTATTTTGGTGAATGCTGGTGTTTTTTTTTTAAATTAATTGTGAATAACTGTCAGGTAATCAACTTGTGGATAGACAATTGGTTCAAAGGAAGTCGCACTTCTTTCATGCTGTGAGGTTCATTCACTGTTGGCATGAGAAGCTGACATCAATTAAATTATGTCAATGTCAAATCAATTTACACAACAAGACACTCATTGGGGTTTCGTTACTAAGCGGCAGCTTGTAAAGGTCACCGCTACCTGATGCATTCAAGCCATCACTTAACGAATAAACCCCCTTGACTGTAACAGTTACTTTAGGGAGTTTGTGCCATATGGTGAATCTACCACAACAGAAAATCGGTAGAGGTCAACCCATCTTTGAGGTTAATGAAAGCCTGTTTACAAAATGCACATATAAAGTGGGGAGGATTCTTCCACAACAATGGGTGTTTGGGGTATATGTTGGGAAACTGGAGAGATATTATTAGTAGAGATGAGCGGGTATGGTTCCCTGAGAACTGGACCCACCCGAACTTCCATATCCGAGGCAAGATCCGAGTCCGGCTCGGGTTTTCCCGACTGACTCGGATCTCAAAGCGAGACAAAACGTCATCATCCCGCTGTCGGATTCTCGGGGGTTTGGATTGTATAAAATTCCCTCCCCACGGTGATCGGTGCCATTTGCTTGCTGAGTCCTGGGCTGTCAGGGCTGTGTTTCATCCAAGAGGGGCTGCTTTGTCCATCCAGGGGTTGCTGTGTCCATTTAGGGTTTGCTGTGTCCATCCAGGGGCAGTGGCTGCTGTGTCCATCCAGGTGCTGCTGTGTCCATCCAGGGCTTGTTGTGTCCATCTAGGGCAGGGGCTGCTGTGTCCATCCAGAGGCTGCTGTGTCCATCCAGGAGTTGTTGTGTCCATCCTGGGCAGGGGGATGCTGTGTCCATCCAGGGGTTGCTGTGTCCATCTAGGGCAGTGGCTGCTGTGTCCATCCTGGGGCTGCTGTGTCCATCCAGGGGTTGTTCTGTCCATCTAGGGTAGGGGCTGCTGTGTCCCTCCAGGGGCTGCTGTGTCCATCCAGGGGCTTCTGTGTCCATCCAGGGCGGGGGGATGCTGTGTCTATCCACAGGTTTCTGTGTCCATCCAGGGGCAGGGGCTGCTGTGTCCCAACCAAAGGGTACTCTGTCCATCCAAGGGTGCCCAGTGTATAATAATAATTATTATATTATATGTATTATAATTAAATCTAATAATAATATAATTAATATAAAAATAATACATATTTTTTATGCTGTACCCCAGTGTACTATATTATTTTTGTATTACTGTGATGCTGCCTGTCAGACTTCAGTGTAATATTCATACACATATTGTTTGTGACACTGTAAGTGGTAGTTCAGTGTATAATATATATTGTGACACTGTAAGTGGAAAATGCAGTGTATTCATAAAAAATATTGTCACACTGTAAGTGGAAAAGGCAGTGGACTCGTAAAAAATATTGAGACACTGTAAGTGGAAAACGCAGTGTATTCTTAAAAAATATTGTCACACTGTAAGTGGAAAACGTAGTTTATTCGTAAAAATATTGACACACTGTAAGTGGAAACGCAATGTATTCGTAAAAAATATTGTCACACTGTAAGTGGAAAACGTAGTGTATTCGTAAAAATATTGTGACACTCTAAGTGGAAAACGCAGTGTATTCGGAAAATATATTGTAACACTAAGTGCAAAATGCAGTGTATTCGTAAAAAATAATGTCACTCTGTAAGTGGAAAATGCACTGTATTCATAAAAAAATATTGTCACACTGTAAGTGGAAACGCAGTGTATTCATAAAAAATATTGTCACACTGTAAGTGGAAACGCAGTGTATTCATAAAAAATATTGTCACACTGTAAGTGGAAATGCAGTATATTCGTAAGAAATATTATTACACTGTAATTGTAAAATGCAGTGTATTCATAAAAAATATTGTGACACTGTTATTGGTAGCGCAGTGTGTTATTCTTTTCTTATTCATAAAAAAATCTTGAGACACTGTAAGTGGTAGCATAGTTATTCTTTTTTTATTCATAAAAAAATCTTGTGACTGTAATGGAAACTTCTAAATTTTAAAATTGTATATCATTAGCAATAAAAAATGCAACTTTTCACTTCTTTTCTCAATCATGAGTAAATGATTAGTCTACACGCAGACTACAAGACCACAACAAAGTGCTAAATAACGTGCATAATATATTAAACATAATGACATCACAAATGCCTTAGCTGAGATTCACATAAATATATTTTTAAAAGGTGAAATTAGAGGATATGGTTTAAAAACTGGAATAATGCAGCTAAAACTGCATTCTCTGATATAGTGTCCCTACTCCCTACCCATGGCCCCTATACCTGATTCAGAGGGGTAACTCCATGCAACCGTATTCCAGAGTGCAGCTGCTCCTCCTGTCGTCCAGGTCAGAAGATGCGTAGGGGGAGTGGTGATATGGTCTAAAATGGAGCTCACATCAACTAAAGTAGACAATGAATCCCCATAACATGGAGCGCAGCTGTAATTTATACACAACACAGGATGGGATGACGATATAGGCTTGAGTGCTGGTATAATCTTGGGTGATGGTATAGGCTGGGGTAACTATAAAAATAAGGTTCTAGGCTGGGGTGATGCCTGGACATAAGACCAGAAAAGCCACATCTTCGCTGTGGAATTATTTTAACCCAAATCCTGACAACAGTTGTGAAGGCATCTATACCATTTGTAAAGCCAAATTTAGTAGAAATAGGGACCTTAACCATCTAGGAACCTTCACCCTGTTATGTCATCTGCAATGATGTACATTATGAGCATGTATTATGATCATCAATGATCTACATCATAACGTCATCTGTGATTTTTGCACGTAATTGACAGTTAAGATCTTTCTCATAGAATTTGTAGTTCATTTTGATGGACATCATCTTTTCCACATTTTGGGGAAGTAGCCTCAAAGGCCAATCACTGACAAGGTTCCCGGCTGTGCTGAGTACACACTGGAGGGTGAGCAGCTCAAGTAAAGCAAAGCCAGTTTGTGCAAGGGCCTCCAAATTACCTTTTTTCCTGCCAGTAGTGTAACTCAACCCAATCAATACCCTCGAAGTGGGTCATTAAAATTTTTTAAATAGTCCTCAACCATTCTTTGAATGGTGACCATATCAGATGGAGTCACGGTAGAGGTGTCATTAATTGTAGGCAATTCTGACCTGACCAGATGTCAAAAGTTAAAACTTGGTTGTGTTGACTCATCTGCAACACCTTTGGGTGTTTTGAAAGTTTAGTTTTTTCTCAGCAGATGCATTTGCTGGAGAAACTGAAGGAGATGCCATCGCTGCATCATGTGCTACTTGAACTGACAATTTGCTTATCAACAGCATTTTACATCTCTACAGATCTGTGTCCCTTGGGAAGAAAGAAACAACATCTTCTTCCCTTCTGGGATGAAAATCTCCCAGCAGCAGCAGGTATGGCACTCAAGGATTCTCAAGAAAGACACAACGTAAGACTTAAACCTTAAATCTTAAATCTTGTATTTGCTCTGTTCTGATTGTCCACATATCTGTACTGGTTAAGTGGACAGTGGGTACAACGGCAGTTTGGAGGCCACTAACTAAGTTTTTTTTAATGTCCCTGTACAGGTTGGGAAATGCTTTTCAAGAATCTTTGCAAAGGAATATTTAACAGTCAATTGTTTTGGAAAGCACTCTTCCCGGTCCCCTTCTAGGATGAAAATCCACTCCCAACAGCAGAAGCAGGCATGGTGCTCAAGGATTCTTCTGGGGCAAGGACTGATGTGAATAAGTAAAAAAAATTTTGTAAATGCCCCCCCTCCTCCCTTTCCCTTCTCCCTCATAAATTTTCTTCGGAATAAATTTTTTTTATAAAATTTACTACCAATCAACCCTTTCTGTCCCTGCCGTCAACTATATACATACTCCAACTCCCTCAGGTCTCTTAAATAATAAAAACATTTGTTTCCTGATGCCACATTGGAAGTTGAACTGCCACGTGTTTGTGCCACCCATTGCTGCCACTTAGCTTAGTCAGCCAGCTGGCTTGGTGCAAATTTTGGGCCTGAACTTAATGAAAATAAAATTGTGAGCTGTGAAATGAAAGGAAATTAATGTTATTGTGGTTAATAATACTGTAGGAACAAACAAAAGCCCAAATTATGTGATTTTAGCTGTTTTTATAATTTTTTAATAAAAAATACAGATCCAAAACCCAAAAACAAAACAAGCAAGGGGCGGTTTTGGCAAAACCAATCCAGATCCAGAACTCGAGGAGATACAGATCCAAAACCAAAGCCAAAACACGGGTGTAGGCGCACATCTCTAATTATTAGCGGAAGTACCAAACATAGGTGTCAGAGCTCTAGTGAATTTTATCAAGAAAAACAAGAGCTATCTACAGTACAAAGAGATGAACTGAGCAAAGTCCACTTTCAGCATCTGAAAGTGAGTTATAAGTACAATTTAGTTGACCCTGAAACTGGTGTTTATGCAAAAAATGTGGAAAGGAAGTGAGGTTCTGATAGTGGCACAATAATAAACACTGTGGAACAGCACACCTCCACCTGAAAACCTATCTCACCAAGTAGCATGAGAAAATGGGCAACTTCGATCTGTTAGAAGCAATTTTATATGCCATACTTCAATTCTGGGAATGTCAATATTAATGCTGGGGTCAGCTAACCAGTCACTAAGCCATGACAAAGAAGAGACAGATGGCTGGTGGTTCAATGAGGAAGTAGTCCCTTTAATAAGCAAGTACCAAAATATGTACCTTGTCCCATTGGTTATCAGTACCAGTGGAGAGGTAGGGAGGGGACAATAAAGGCTATGAAGATGTCACTTAGCGCTAGAGAGAAACTCTTGCCATAATTCAGGGGGTGGGATAAAAATTCCTCTATCTGCCCCAAGCAAAACCATTTTGGGGGCATTCTCATTTTAGAGAGGGGTGTCCACTGTGCGTATGGGTGCAATGGTTCTTGATGTTACCTATGTTTCCGCTGTCTTGCCAGGTATAGAGGACGAAAGTTAAGGGAAATGGGTGGTATTATGTAGTGCTGGGCGTCTGCTTGTTCTGCTGTGATTGCCATGTGCATGCATTCATTAGCATATTCTCACAGTGGCCATGTGCGTGCTTCTGCACACTTACGTTCCTTGCTGAATCAGGCCCTAAGTCACAATTTTGTGACATATACATACTGTATTTGTAGAGGTAGGAAACGTCTGCACTGCGCCCCTGGACACAAAGGGAGACCCTTTATTTAAAACGCAGGATCCTCTTTCTGAGAAGACCGCTGCCGTCCACCTTCTTTCCCACCGCTTTGTAGCAAAGTCTTTTCTGATGATGCCTGCTTTTGGTATTATGCCGGTTAGGCAATATTTTATCCTGCATGATGTTAAATAACAATTATCATGATTCCACGTGTGATCTCCTAATAAACATTAGCGGTTTTTTATGTGATCACTCAAAATAACTATAAGCTAGTTTAGATTTTAAAGGGCTTATTTTGTGGAAAATGTAATTCTCATTTGGATAGAGACTCCCGGAACTCTGAGCGTCTGCAATATTTTGTGCTGTGCAGTAATCAGCCATCTGGAGCAGGTTGCAGAAAGACGCAGGTACAGCAGCACATGCTCGAGTCCCTGAGTGAAATTACTCCTCGCACCAAGATCAGATAAAGGGCCGTTAGCAGCGTCAGCTGCTTCTATTGTTCTCATCTGCGGAGTTAATCCTGTTTGAGGATAATCATAATTCACCGACAATCAGCCTCCATATTGAGTTTTTTTGTTTGTGAACAATTATTGTAAATAATGCGATGCGCACCTACATTTTGTGGAAGCGGGGCAAGAGGAGATGAGATGATGGAAAACAGATGGATCGTTTAATTTATCTTCCAATTACAGCTGACACTTTGGGTACAGCTACCACTAGTCATCTGTTACTCTTTTAATGATCCATTACACATCTGTGTTTATTGTTATTCTCAAATGCATTATCTCATTAAGACCTGTAGTGTAATGTCGGATGCTTCTAATGGTGTGATTTCATATTCTTTTATTAATGGCTGGTACAGTATCTCCTAGCGCCTTCTGTGTGAGTGATTAGACAGAGAGGAAAACCATTTGTATACTATTTATTGTGTCTAGCCTGGTCTGTACTAATACATAATAGGATGACTTTTTTTTGGTGTAGTCAAGTCAAACAAAGTAAAATTTCTCTCCCTGCTTAGTAAGATGCAAAATGACAGACTGCATTTTCCCCATCAAGTTATTGGTGCACAGGGCGCATCCAGCGGCAAGCTTGTGAAGCCCAAAGTTGGCTGCCTGGAAATGATGTAAGCAATGCATGTCCTTGTTGTTAAGACTTCGGGCTTGATTCTTGTTGGTAGTGTCAGTGTATGGGAACCACAACCTATTGTCTGCTGGTCTCATAACATATTAGCAGAATAGCAGTAGGGAAAATGTGTAGCAGAATGACACTGGGTGGAATTAAGGTTATGTATAGAGTTCCGCTAGATAACAGTCACTACATGGGCCAGAGTGTATAAAGTGGTAAATGTGTTGCGCAGTTATTTGGCGCTGGTGGCGGTTAGTCTACACGTGGTAGGGCTTAACAAGGTCTTAGGTTTATTGAACCAGTAGCATAAGAAGACACAGGAATATAACAGGTGTGTAAATAGTAGCTCAGATGCAGCCTGCTGCATTAGGGTATCGCTGGGCGTTGTAGTGCATCAGGCCTCAGAGTGGTAAAAACACCAGCAGATAGTAGCACTATGCCCCTCTAATATGATGCTATCGTGTACTTATGGTACTCAGTGGGCTCACCGGGCCTGATATATCTACAGCATACTTGGCCACTCTCCCTGGATGTTCGGGAGCCTCACAAAAATCGACTGTCGATCCCGGCCCCGCGGAAGATTGGGAAAGTCTCCCGGCCGACGACACCCATCCGCAGCCCCTTGCCATTTGCTCCCCCACGCCATTCGCTCTGCCCTGTGATTGGTCTTCCGGGGGAGCGGATGATGCAATTCGCACTGAATCGTATCATTGTGGCCTCGCTCCCGGCTGCAAAATGCCTGTAATATCAGCATTTTGTAGCGGGGACGTGGCTGCGATGATGTAATCACGCAGTCCCACCCTCCTCCAATCCCTAAATTCACATCACGCCTCCCTGCCCTGACAATCTGGCTGCCTCCTCACGGAAGAGGCAGTCAGATTATCGGCAACCCTGATCTGCGGGAGTCTAAGGTACGTCCATTCACTAGGAATACCTGGACGGATGTCAGGAACCCTGCTGAGCTCCGGCAGGTCCTGGAGAGCGCTAGCTCAGATACCTGATTGCAGTGAGGATGGAGGCAGTGCAGGAGCGCCCCTCATCCAACAATTCTGAGTTAGACACAAATGCGGCTGTGCCTTTTACCTTCTTGGTCCTGTCCTGATGATGGTGAGTTCAGGCTTTCACCATTAGAGAGTGCCACCATAGCAACTGCACCACTGATGGGTGCAACTGCTATGTCGGCTGGAGGTGAACGGGTAGCATTGCCTAATAGAAGCCAATGGGCTTCTTTTCTAAGTTTTACCAGGGTCCCCAATGGCATCGTGCGGAAGGACACCAGAGGGACTTCTGGGTAATAAATGTGGGAATCCCCACACCAGAAAGGACAGCTCTTATTGGAAGAAGATGTCCCTTGCTTAAATGTTCATTCATGTGGCGTTACTAAATGCCGGTATGTATGTGATCAGTGGTGGAATGCATCGCGCTTGATGCATCCCGCTCTGTGTGCAATAAATAATAGCTAGGAGAAACAACAGTCCTTTTGCGCAGGTCAGCGGGATAACCTTATAATTGTTACCGTCCTACCACAACCAGGACAGTTGCACGCTGTGACGCTCTCTCCCACCTGCTCTTGAGGTTTTAGGGTCCTCTTTATGTAGACTACGAGCTAACTGGATATCTGTATCGCTTAATGTGGCCATTCTGATTTTAGTTACTCTGCAATATACCAACACTGCAAGGATTTTCCTTACCTCACTGGCGTGCTAGCGCTGACGGCGTAGTGCCTCAGTGAATTGCGCTTGCGAGGCCTCTCTGGCTTTGCATGTTCCCCATTGCCGGGTATATATTAGATAAAGCCCCACACGGAGGGTCCCCCCTGGCCACATGAAGTCAGGGGCAAACACTCACACATACATGGCATACCCACACTAACACATATACACAAACATACACAGTATACACATGTACACATACGTACACAGTATACACAGTATACACGTATACACACACACTAAAGCAGTACATACATTCTTACCATTGATTCAGCAGTTGCTGCATGTAGAGACTGCAAAAGGACCCGGGCACCTCCTCCATTCATTAGGCATGTCCTCCGACACACTTATTCCCCCCCCCTTACACTGCCCGCATTGGGGGCGGAGCCAATATGGCAAGTCCCGCCCCATATTCCCACTAATTAAGGGACCTTCACAGGGGCGGGGCTTGCCATATTGGCTCCGCCCCCAATGCATGCAGTAAGGGAGGGAATGTGTGAAGCTGCTGGCCCCCTCTCCCCCAATAGAAAACTGATGCAGCAGCACTGACTGTGCTGTCTCATGCAGTAGAATAGCCGCAGCTGCAGGGCCTCCTCCCGGGAACAGGTGCTGCTGTCACCTCCCCCCTTAATCCAGCCCTGATAATATGCTTTATCCATTGTTTCTAAATTAAAACTGCAGATAAAATGGAGGGAGGTGTCTGAAGGGGTAAGGGTGACAGGCCAAAATGTGTTATAAGATGTTATTCAGATTCTTTTCTTGAAGATGTTGCTGTTCAGGACCCTATTGGAAGATGTCATTGAAAGTCCATATCTGTAGCCATTATCTAAAGTTGTTTAAATAAAGCAGGAACTACTTAGAGAGTGTCCATGTAGGACAAAATGTCGCCACAAAATGGCTGCCAGTAGTTGGGCATCCTTTATATAGGGCTGTGACCTGCACTGTGACATCACAATGCATGCAGGCAGCAGCTAGAGATGGCTGTAGCTACAAAATGGCTGCCAGTAGCTGGGCATCCTTTATATAGGGCTGTGACCTGCACTGTGACATCACAATGCATGCAGGCAGCAGCTAGAGATGGCTGTAGCTTAGATCAGCTTTGGGCCCAGATGCCTTGCAGCAGCCCTCTGGTGAAAGCAGAAATGCCGGGGACCAGGAGATGGTAGTGTAATTTGGTGAAGGGAAAGGACCAGAGGTGGCCTGGGCTCTGTAGCAGCCGCACTCTCTGCACCAACTATAGTTACGTTCTGGGCTGAAGGTACTGTAGCTCAGTAAGCAGTGACGTGGTGGGAGAGTCTTAGAGCTTAGAGGTGCAGGCAATTCTAATGCAATGTACAATGTACGGCGACGTTCATTACCCAGAGTGTACACACAAAGAAGCTGTTGCAATCAGAACATACAATATCAGATATGGGGCAGCACAGTGATGGTTGATCCGGTGGGGGGGTGGTAGGGTTGGCGACTGGGAGGTGGCCTGAAGTGAACGCAAAACAGTAATTCTTATGGGTGTTATGGGAATGTTGCTGCGTGTCTGTGACAGCGGCTGCGTTCTCAGACGCAGAGCCTCAGCCCGATAGACCATGTTCGGATGGTGAAAATGCACCTGTCATAGTGCTGGTCTAAGTGTCAATGGTGCACGCGATCGTGCACTAATGGTGGCGCGTGGAGAATCGCCATCGGCGTTACAGCATCTAGACATACTGAAGGTGGGTGTTTCAGGGCTTGCCCATTCAGATGCAGGCTACCACAACAGGGGAAGGCTGATACTAGCATTTGTATATTACCGCCATTGGTCGGTTTACCTCCTGTAACGCTCTCCACAAGTTCATGTGTGCAAATAGCCTGTGGGTGCCCCAAGATGGTGACGTAAGCTGGGAACTGTCCATGGTTGAGAGGACTTGATAGAAATGTATAATTAGGAGAACCCCCCCTGGAGTAACTCTGCCTAAAGTTGTATAGATGGTCTGCACATAAATAAAAGCATTGGGGGGTCTATATTATTATCTCATGCTTCATTTAAACAAGATTCAAAGAAACTGCAGCTGTCTTATTTAGGTGACAAAGAGTTTAGCTAAACCAGTTGCTAAAAGGGCTTTTTTCCCCTTCCAAATAATTGAACTGCTGGTACAGAGCCTGTTCTACCCTTTTGCACAGATTTATTACAAGGCAGGTGCAGGTGGGTCGGCTGAAGTCGCGCTTGGAATGACTGTTTATACGCTTTTATAGGCTTTTAAGGAATTGCATACTCAGAGCTGTAAATACAGGGTTGTCTTGCTGTGCAGATGTTTATTTTACACAGTGGGAGAAAAGCAGGGTTAAGCAGGCTTTTTGATGGAGGTTTTCATGGCCGCTGACACCCTTAAAGCAGTTTATAGCGAGAGGGAGAGAAACATACAACATCGCTTTTCAATCTGTCACTGCTGAAAGCGTTAACTCTTTCGCTCAGTGTGAAATTGCAATTACTCGGAGCATGAAAATGAGCACCTTGCAGCCACCGCCGAAGACCTGTAGCTAAGATTACTTTTTCTGCTAGTTAAGATTCAGTTCTACGTCTCCCAGCTGCGTCCTAGGCACCTAACGCCTGCAAAATTCTTATAGCAGAGGTTCTCAAACTTGGTCCTCTGGACACCACACAGGTCACGTTTTCCAGGGCACCCAGCAGGTGTAGAGGGATGCAGTCATGTGACTGGCGCTCACAGTCCCGACAGTGTAATTCCGGCAAAGGATCTAACATAGGCGTGGAAATACCGATGCCTATGTTAATCCCAATGCCGGGACCCCGAAAAGACGCCGGACCGATTGTCTAACGCCGGGGGTAAGTATCCACGTAGCCGGGCATGGGGGGGTTAGGTTTAGGCACCCCTGGGGGAAGGTTAGGGTTAGGCCCTAGGGGGGAGGTTAGAGACCCTAAAGCAGGGTTGTGGGGGGAGAGGGGAGGGTTAGGTACTTTACTTACCTCAGTCGGGATCTGTGCTGTTCGGCCTGCTGTCGTCGGGATTTCGACCGCCGGGCTCTCATCCGGCGGTCATTCATACCGATTCCGGTGCACAGGTGTACTAATTACTCACTGACACATTTTAAAAGTCCCACTGGTGGATTTAATTATTTTACTTGTGATTCTAGGCAGGATGCACTAACACTTACCGCCGGATACCGCAATTGTACAGATCACATATGCACTAACATATGCGATCTGTACAGCATAGGACAGCTCTTCCGATAAGAGCTGTCCTTTGCGATCCCTGCCGCCTTGTGGACTTCTGGGTTTATGACCCAGGAGTCCATCTGTGCATGCGCAGAGTGAAGCGGTGGCCGTGGGGAATGCTGGGAGGGATCCGATCGGATCCCTCATAGCAGCGCGATGCGTTAGAAGCCCATAGGCTTCTATAGGGTAACGCCAGCAAAAGCTGGCGTTACCCTCCACATCGGAGCCTGGCGGCTAGCTGATTGATGCATACGGAAAATGCGATAAACTGGGGTTTTACCGCATTTTCCGTTTAGTGCTTCCCGGCCTCTGTGAGGAGACCTACAAAACATGGACTGTTAAGGGTCCTGAGGACCGATTTTGAGAACCTGTGCTCTAGAGCCTAAAGGCCTGATTCAGAGGCTATGTGCACGCTATGGGCCTGATTCAGACCCGGTCGCTATATGCGTATGCTTGCTGGATGTGTATGCAAATTTGTCAAAGTGACGCCACAGGAAGCGAACGCTCGCCTAGGCATAAGCACGCCCGCCATGTCTTACCGAACGGCCACTTTGTCTGAGCATACGCCCAATCGCACAGGCAGAGCCGCCCGCCAGCACCACGTCATCTCCAGGAAGAGTATGAAAACATTGGTACATCGAGCACCATCGGATGCTAACGCAGTGCTTGCGGTTGCTTTACCCTACCACAAGCATTGCGAGGAAATCAGTGTAAAGAAAGGCTGGTGACGTGTGCTATGACGCTGCCTGTTATGCACGCCTCAAAAACGGTGTTAGAACACTCAGGCACGCCAGCGTTCGCAAATCCAACCCCCCGTTTTTAATGGACTGCCCCATCACCACCCACAAACGGCCTCTCCTGTCACTCACTCTGCTGGGCTGGCTGTGCTGGGCGAGTGAGCGGTTATAAACGCATTGTGTAGTTCGCGCACGCTCTGAATCAGACTCAGAGTGAAAAGTGATAAGGTACCAGCCAATCAGCTCCCAACTGTCATTTTTCAAACACAGCCTGTGAGATGGCAGTTGGGAGCTGATTGGCTGGTACCTTATCACTTTTCACTCTGTCTCCTAACACTGCTTAGTAAATAGACCCCTGAGTGTTTTGCACTGATACCGATGGTCATGTTCTGTGCTGCAAAAGACGCAGCAATAATGTGCGCTCCTGAATCAGGCCATAAGTGTACTGTGTAACAGATGTCGGACTCGCACACATCGCGAGCCCCCACTTTTATACAGCTCCATCCATTTATGGTGAAGTATGGATTACATTACTTACTTTAGACTGAGCTCTAGGTGTCTGGCCACTGCTATAGTCAGCATTTTTGGGGGGATTGACCACATTTCTGCTCTTAGTACGGGAGTGTATCTTTAATGGGTGAAGGGTGTGCGGGGTACACGGGCCCCACACCGCACACCCTGCACTCATAGTATTACTTACCTCTCCGGAGTCCCACGTCGGCGCAGGGGTCCGGGCGGTAAAAACTACTGGAAAATGGCCGCCGCGACCATTTTCCTGTCATTTGCGAATTTGCAATACAGGGAAAATGCCCGCCACTGCCATTTTCCTGGTGACCTGTGCATACTCTATAGACTCTGGGCTCACTCTAGTGCCCAGAGTCTATAACTCCGGCGCTGGCCATGCACAGCTCAGTGCGCTGCCGGCCGCCGAACAGAGAGGAGGGGGCCCATGTCGGAGACTGCACACGGACCCCCTCCTCTCTAGAAACGCCCCTGTCTTAGTACATCCTGCTCGCAGACAACAGTGGTTATACATATACATTCATTCAGACTCCTGCCACAATTTCATACACATCTGACATACCCACCACATTCGTTCCCTCCGGACCAGGGACAGACTGGGGCTGCTGACTAGCCCTAACAGTGTCCCTGCGCGCCCACAAAAGGAGCGTGGCATTGCCACAAAATGGTCGTGGTTACATCTCGTGGGGGCGTGCCACGAGTCACAGGGGCCTGGTCTCATGGCACGCCCCTGTCTTACAGTATCCGGGCCGAGCAGAGCCCCGGGAGGCGGAGCTGCTCGGCCAGGGTTTAACACCGGACCGGACCATCTGGCATTTGCCAGGACTGACAAATGGGCAGTCCGTCCTTGCTCCAGACCTATCCGGGACAGTTACAGACAACTGATATCTGCACCACACAGTTGAGCGCTTGGTGTTACCCTACCCTACTATACAGCTCAAATACAGTAAGCAGTAAAAATTATGTCAAAAATTGCAGATCTGTAACAAACAATATAGCATAAAGGGGGAGATGTACTAACGGCAAAAATATGCTGTTTTCGGGGGTTTTACTGCATTCCCCGTATGTACTAAGCAGCAGAATGCTTCGCGTTGCTAGGTAACGGCAACTTCAGGTGGAGTTACCCAATAGAAGCCTATGGGCTTCTTAACGCGACGTTCCTGGCTGGGAAGGATCCCTCCCACTAGCCCCCGTGGCACCCCGGAAGTCCCTCTGCCCGGCAGCATCGTAAAGGATAGCTCTTATTGAGAGAGCTGTCCTTTGCGAAATCCTTTGTACATACCGCGGTATGTACGCGAAGTCAGGGGGGATGTAGCGCATCGCGATATCGATGCTTAGTACATCTCCCCCAAATAATGTAATAAATATATGGTGGTTGGTCAAAGGGCGGGGTTTACTCTGAACCACAGAAAAAAAGGGATATTCCCTCCAGCACACTGCAACAATATCAGCAAAAATACTTGAACCCTACATAATAATAGAAATTCAGAGGTATTGGTTACATACAATTGCAAATATATGCTTAAGCGCCGGGCCAGCATCAAGGCTCCTCTATACCAGCGTCCCTAACATTCAGCGGTTCACGTCTGATGCGCAGGGCACCCTGAAAGGAACATCCCCAGGGCATCACACAAAAAAAGGAAAGAAGGTGATAGTGAAGTGTAAAGTATAGATGTGTAAACATAATCAAGTGTTAATATAGTAATAAATAATTAAAATTACATGAATAATAAACAAACAAATAAAAAGGTGATTTGAAAGTGTATCTAAAAATAATGTGTACAGTACAGTATGTCAAAAACAGCCTACTGCCGCCAAATACTGAGCCATATGCAGTGTAAGAAGCTACTCCTCAACAGCACCAAGTGCAAAAGGAGTGTATGTACGTCCATATGCTCTCCTCAGTAGATGTGACAGTTTCTGCATTAGCTGCACCATAAATATTAAAATTAGGTCATCCTAACCCTAACCTCCCCCTAGTGCACACTCGGTCCTCAAGGCACCATAACGTTCCAGGTATAAGCACAGGTGATTTATTTAGCACCTCAGTCAATTTGATTTAACCATCTGTGCTCAACCATGAATATCCTTAAAACCTGGACCATTAAGGACCGAGTTTCAAGGAAACAGTGACATGTGATTTCTTTATATAGTTCTAAAAAAAAATAAACACATATGTAACATTTTAAAGGTTTCCCACCAGCAACTCAAAGTATGGAAGGCTGTTGCCCCCCATCTCTGCAAACCCTTCCCCCCAGCATGAATCTTCTCCTGGTGTACCCATCTGGAGCCGTTCATAGTCAACTATGGATAATAAGAAGGGAACTTATTAGTGTTGCAATAATTATTTATTACGAATAAAACTTTCTATAATTACATCATTTTGGGGTTGGTTGTTTAGTTCTTGCATGCTATAGACAGCTGTAGGAATATGCAGCAAAGCAATACTGTAACTACATAGTGCTGTACTTTACCAGGCAGAAGACATAAAGGGCCAAATCTAACAGGGTCCGAGGTTGCCAATGTACAGACATTTTACAGTGGTGATTTTTTTAACATCCACGAGGATTTTGTGATTCCGGACAGATCCGAATTGCGGTTCTGATTTTCCCGCTTTTCGGAATTCAGATCTTAAATCCAGATTTCAGATTTTGGATTGCAACAATTACATGATTTTAGCTGCTTTTTAAAACTTTTTATCAATGAAAAAAAAAAAAAAACCCAGATCCAAAACCAAATCATGGGGGTCAGCGCACATTTCTAGTGTAATAAAAAAGGGTGGCTATAGTAATTACAGTAACTATAACTAGCCCTAATGATATAATGCTGTAACCATTTTCTCTGAGTATTTTTGTGGTACAAGCTTGTATTTGAGTGAAGCTATCCAGTGGCGTAAGTTCATCCCAGACGCCCGGAGGCATGTTGTAATTTGGTGTCCCACCCCCTAAAAAAAGTGAAAATATATATATGGTGCATACAGTATCTATCTATCTATCTATCTATCTATCTATCTATCTATCTATCTATCTATCTATCTATCTATCTCATATCTATCTATCTATCTATCTATCTATCTATGTCATATCTATCTATCTATCTATCTATCTATCTATCTATCTATCTATCTATCTATCTATCTATCTATCTATCTCATATCTATCTATCCAATATCTATCTATCTCATATCTATCTATCTATCTATCTATCTATCTATCTATGTCATATCTATCTATCTATCTATCTATCTATCTATCTATCTATGTCATATCTATCTAACTATCTATCTATCTATCTCATATCTATCTATCTATCTATCTCATATCTATCTATCTATCTATCTATCTACCTATGTCATATCTATCTATCTATCTATCTATCTATCTGTCTGTCTGTCTATCTATCTATCTATCTATCTATCTATCTATCTATCTATCTATGTATCCCATATCTATCTATCTAACTATCTATCAATCTATCTCATATCTATCTATCTATCTATCTATCTATCTATCTCATATTTTTCTATCTCATATCTATCTATCTATCTATCTATCTATCTATCTCATATCTATCTATCTTTCTATCTCATATCTGTCTATCTAACTATCTATCTATCTCATATCTATCTATCTATCTATCTCATATCTATCTGTCTATCGATCTATCTCATATCTATCTATCTATCTATCTATCTATCAATCTATCTCATATCTATCTATCTATCTATCTAATATCTATCTATCTATCTATCTATCTATCTATCTCATATCTATCTATCTATCTATCTCATATCTATCTATCTATCTATCTATCTATCGATCTATCTCATATCTATCTATCTATCTATCTATCTATCTCATATCTATCTACCTATCTATCTATCTATCTATCTATCTATCTATCTATCTATCTATCTATCTATCTATCTATCTATCTGTCTATCTTTCTATCTATCTCATATCTATCTATCATATATGCACAAAAACACTTATATGAAATAGCCTTAAGTGGGATGAATATATTGTGGGTAATGGAGGAGATGCCCCCTTAGTGCTGGCGCCCAGCGGTAGGCACATCCATTGGCTCCAATAGTTCTGCCCCTGCACCCTGTAATGTTAGGGGGGGAGGGGTGATGTATTTAAAGAGCATATGTTTTATCATTCTGTCATGTTAAATAATTCAACATAGCGGAGCGCTAAATTATATGATCTTTAAATATAACCCCTCTAACATGACTGAGTGATAGAATATGTGTATTTTAAATATTTCATTCCCCCCCAGCACATGAGTTAGGGGGGGGCTATGGGTTTGGGGTAGGTGCTGGGGATGATATATTTAAAGAGCATATATATATATATATATATATATATATATATATATATATATATATATATTAGGGGTGAGCGGGTTCGGATTTCTGAAATCCGAGCCCTCCGATCCGAGGCCGATTCGAGTCAGGCTCGACTTTTGCCGCCTGACTCGGATCTGAAATCGAGGCAAAACGTCATCATCCCGCCTTCCGGGTCTCGCGGGTTTTGGATCCAATATAAGGTACCCGCGTCGGCGCCATTTTCTCACTCGGCTGTGGACAGTGAAGAGGGAGGGTGGGAGTTAGGGCTGGCTGGGCTGTGTAGTGTAGTGTAGTGCAGTGTAGTGTTGTGCTGTGCTGTGCTGTGCTGTGCTGCTGTTGTCCATAGGGGCTGTGTCCACTACTTCAAAGTCCATAGGGGCTGGCTGGACTGTGTTGTGCTGTCAGTTGTCCATAGGGGCTGTGTCCACTCCAAAGTCCTGTGCAGTGTCCCAGTCCTAAAGTGGTGCTGTAGTGTTGTCCAGGGGGTGCTCTGTCCATCAGTGGTGCTCCCCCCAAGAGCTAAAAAAAAAATTTTTCTCTGTGTTTGTGAATTGTGTGCACTGTGGCTGCACGTGAATCAACAAAGGAGCAGCGCCAAGCGTGCGCCTGTGTCCCATAAGTAAAAGGCCGGCTGGCTTGTCCGTTAAAGGGTGCTGTAACCCCCAAAGGGCACTCCAAACAAAATAAAAAAATATATTTTTTTGTGTTTGTGAATTGTGTGCGCAGTAGCCGCACGTACATCAACAAAGTAGTGCGAAGCGTGCGCCTGTGTCATAAGTAAAGGGCCGGCTGGCTTGACCATTAAAGGGTGCTGTAACCCCCAAAGTACACTCCAAACAAAATAAAAAGATATTTTCTGTGTTTGTGAATTGTGTGCACTGTGGCTGCACGTGCATCAACAAAGGAGCAGCGCCAAGCGTGCGCCTGTGTCCCATACGTAAAGAGCTGGCTGGCTCATTTCTTAAAGGGTGGTGTAACCCACAAAGTGCACTACTCTCCAGCAAAAATAAAAAAATATTTTCTGTGTTTGTGTGCGCCTTAGCCGCACGTATATATATCAATATAACATAAATGGAGGACCAAACTTTCTCCGATAAAAATAAAATAGGGAAAGATCAAGAACCACTTCCTCCTAGTGCTGAAGCTGCTGCCACTAGTCATGACATAGACGATAACATGCCATCAACGTCGTCTGCCAAGGCCGATGCCCAATGTCATAGTAGAGGGCACATACAATCCCAAATGGCAAAGTTCAGAAAAATGACCTTGAAAAAAACATTGAAATAATCTGAGGAGAAACGTAAACTTGCCAATATGCCATTTACGACACGGAGTGGCAAGGAACGGCTAAGGTGTTTCCCTATGTTCATGACTAGTGGTTCAGCTTCACATGACGATGGAAGCCCTCCTCCCACTAAAAAAATCAAACAAGTTAAGCTGGCAAAAGCACAGCGAAGAACTGTGCTTTCTAAGAAGATATCACAAATCCCCAAGGAGAGTCCAAGTGTGGTGGTGGTTGCGATGCCTGACCTTCCCAGCACTGGACGGGAAGAGGTGGCTCTTTCCACCATTTGCACGCCCCCTGCAAGTGCTGAAAGGAGCACCCACAGTCCACTTGCTGATATGCAAATTGAAGATGTCACTGTTGAAGTACAACAGGATGAGGATACTGGTGTAGCTGGCGCTGAGGAGGAAGTTGGCGAGGAGGATTCTGATGGTGATGTGGTTTGTTTAAATCAGGCTCCGGGGGAGACAGTTGTTGTCCGTGGGATGAAAAAGCCCATCATGGTCATGCCTGGGCAGAAGACCAAACATTCCACCTCTTTGGTCTGGCAATATTTCTATCCAAATCCGGACAACAACTGTCTTGCCATATGTACCATATGTACCATATGTAAAGGTGAAATAAGTAGGGGCAGGGACGTTAACCACCTAGGAACATCCTCCCTTATACGGCACCTGCAGCGTGTTCATAAAAAGTTACTGTCAAGTTCAGAAACTTTGGCTAAGACCGTAAGCAGTCCAGGGACACCTAAATCCCTTTTTCCTGTTTTATCCAAGGAATCGGTGGATGAGGAGGATCAGGACGACATCTTGCCTCCGTAGAGCCAGTTTGTGCAGGGACACATTAATTGCCAGCTTGTTTTGTGGGGGCCCAAATGAACCAATCATTTCAGCCATAGTCATGTGGCAGACCCTGGCGCTGAAATGATTGGTTTGTTAAAGTGTGCATGTCCTGTTTATACAACATAAGGGTGGGAGGGCCCAAGGACAATTCCATCTTGCACCTCTTTTTTTTCTTTGCATTATGTACTGTTTGGGGCCTAGTTTTTCAAACTGCCATCCTGTCTGCCACTGCAGTGCCACTCCTAGATGGGTTACGTGTTTGTGCCGCCCACTCGTGTCGCTTAGCATAGTCATCCAGCTACCTCGGTGCAACCTTTTGGCCATAAAAACAATATTGTGAGGTGTGAGGTGTTCAGAATAGACTGGAAATGAGTGGAAATTAAGGTTATTGAGGTTAATAATTGCATAGGAGCAGAAAAACCCACAAATTCTGAGATTTTAGGTGTTTTTATGCTTTTTTTCAAAAAAATACAGATCCAAAACACAAAACCCAGAACCCAAAACACAGAAGGGTGGTTTTGGCAAAACCAATCCAGAACCAAAACACAAAAAGTGGCCGGTGCACACCCCTAATATATATCCATATATCTATATATCTATCTATCTATCTATCTATCTATCTATCTATCTATCTATCTATCTATCTATCTATCTATCTATATATATATATATATATATATATATATATATATATATATATTATCACTCTGTCATGTAAGGGGGAGGGTGATATGTTTAAAGAGCATATGTTTTATCACTGTAATGTTAGGGGGGGGTGATATATTTAAAGAGCATGTTTTATCACCATGTAATGTTAGGGGTGGGTGGGTGGGTGATGTATTTTAAGAGCATATGTTTTATCATTCTGTCATGTTAAATAATTTAACATGGCACTGGCAGAGTGATAAAATACATGATCTTTAAATATACCCCCCCAACATAAAATATGTGCTTTTTAAATATATAATCCCCCCAACCCCTACGCCCAGCAATGACCCCACCCCCCCTCATAGTGGTTGTACTTGACTGTCAGGAGAGTGAGGCGGCCTACAGCGGAGAAAATGCGCTGCCAGGGAGTGAGGGGAGTACACAGCTGGAAGCAGGCCCGTGGACCAGTTTTGTTATGTAGCGTCAGGAGTACCTGTGACCCGGTGGGGAAAGTGGAGCGCTGGTGAGCCGGAGCTGAACACGGCCTTCACTGAACCCCTGCCGATGACCAGTGAACCAGCGGCTGTTGGAGGTGTACCTGCGATCAGGGTGAGGAATGCAACACTAGCCCGAATTCTAACCCTAATTGTGTCACTAACCCTAACCCTAGGGCTTACACTAGCCCAACCCTAACACTAACCCTAACACTCTAACCCTAACCTAATGCTAACCCTAACCCTAATGTTTACACAATGATAACCCTAACACTTACTCTAACACTGGCCCTAAGGCTAACCCTAACACTTACTCTAACACTAGCCCTAAGGCTAACCCTAACACTTACTCTAACACTAGCCCTAAGGCTAACCCTAGCCCAACCCTAACGCTAACCCTACTCCTAATTCTAATGCAAACGCTAACCCTAGCACAAATTCTAACCTTAATTGTGTCACTGACCCTAACCCTAGGGCTTACACTAGCCCAACCCTACCACTAACCCTAACACTCTAACACAAACCCTAAGGCTAACCCTAACCTAATGCTCACCCTAACCCTAATCCTTACACAATGATAACCCTAACACTAACTCTAACACTAACCCTATTGTTGACTTTATGACAGTCCACTCTATATAGTCACTGTTGACTTGCTGACTGCCAGTGCCGGAGCAGGGCGATTTATTCCCTGTGCTGGCCCCACCCCGGGAACACGTGATGTCATGACTTCACGCCAAAGGGGGGGCAAGGCTGCTGGCTCCAGCAAGTATAGCAGTGACTAGAACGTCATTTGGGAGGTTCTATGGGCTGCAGGGTGAGTGTGTGGAGCACTAACCCTGTAAGTCAAATTCAAGTGTTGTGGGCAGCAACAGTGACACCTCCATTGCTCTGTACCCTGGGCGATGGCTCCACACGCACACCTTTAGGTACGTCACTGCTGACTGCATACCAAACACAAGAGGATGCACCAGAATGGCAGCCAAGTAGTCCATGCAAATTATATATCCTCCGGCTACCTCACTAATCTAACATCCACATGTCATATAGTACATTCTATTTCATGTACTCCTGTTAAAAGTTGCTCTCTAGCTTCCAAGTAATAATTTTTTCCTCTGCTATTGGCTTCAAATAAGCCCGAAATAATGGAGCCGAGGGCCCCACAGAATATACAGTCCCTATATAATCAATGAATTATAGGGATGTGGTCAATATCCCTACCGATGGGGTTAGGCACTAAGGGAGGAGGGTTAGTCACTAAGGGAGGAGGGTTAGGCACTAGGGTTATGGCTAGGCACTAAGGGAGGAGGGTTAGGCACTAGGGTTAGGGTTATTCACTAAGGGAGGAGGGTTAGGCACTAAGGGAGGAGGGTTAGGCACTAGGGTTAGGGTTAGGCACTAAGGGGGGAGGGTTAGGCACTAGGGTTAGGCACTAAAGGAGGAGGGTTAGGCACTAAGGGAGGAGGGTTAGGCACTAAGGGAGGAGGGTTAGGCACTAGGGTTAGGCACTAAGGGAGGAGGGTTAGGCACTAGGGTTAGGGTTAGGCACTAAGGGAGGAGGGTTAGGCACTAGGGTTAGGGTTAGGCACTAAGGGAGGAGGGTTAGGCACTAGGGTTAGGGTTAGGCACTAAGGGAGGAGGGTTAGGCACTATGGTTAGGGTTAGGCACTAAGGGAGGAGGGTTAGGCACTAGGGTTAGGGTTAGGCACTAAGGGAGGAGGGTTAGGCACTAGGGTTAGGGTTAGGCACTAAAGGGGGAGGGTTAGGTTTAGGGTGTGCGTGGTGGGGGAGGTTAGTGTTAGGCACTGGGGGTGAGGTTAGGTTTAAGCACCAGGAAGGAGGGTTAGGGGTAAGGAGAGGGGGAGGGTTAGGATACCTACCGACAGGTGTCGGTAACTTAACCCTGTCGGGATGCCGGTGTCAGTATTCTAAACGCCGGGATTCCAAGTGCTGACATCCCGTACCCATCCCGAATTATACTCTATTTTTATTCCATCACTACTATCTACAGTATATATGCAAGTAGTATAACAATATGAATATGTAATTTTTTAATACACTATGGACCTTATTCAGACCCGCTCGCTAAGGCGCGATCGCTCGCTGTGAGCAATTTTCACCCATCTGCGCATGCATATAATTCGCAGTGCGCGTGCACAAGCCATTCGTTGCGATCTGATTTTGGTAGCTCGTAAGCCACTATCAGGTCGCTGCTGTGAGTGACAGATAGTGCCGTTTGTGGGTGGTAACAGGTGAAGGTGCTTGTGAACCGGGGAGTTGTGTTGCGGACACAGGCGGAGGACTGGAGGAGAGAACTGACTGGCTGGTGTGGGATTTGGTGCCACTGCTTACTGCTGACTGCCAGTGTCTGAGCCCTGGGGTGGCCCTGCTGTCCTGCCTGCACTCTGGCTCTGCAAAACTTGTTGAAGACTAAAGACTAGAGCAAAGCAAAGCCTGCTGTAACACTGTCACACACAAACTGTCACACACACACACACTGTCACACACACACACACACACACACTGTCACACACTGTCACGCACACAGTCACACACACACTGTCACACACACACACACACACACACACACACACACACACACACACACACACACACACACACACACACACACACTGTCACACACACACTGACACACACACTGTCACACATACACTGTCACACACACTGTCTCACACACTGTCTCACACACACTGTCACACACACTGTCACACACATACTATCACACACACACACACACACACTGTCACACACACACTGTCACACACAGACACACACACTGTCACACACACACTGACACACACTGTCACACACACACTGTCACCCATATACAGTCACACACACTGTCTCACACAGTGTCACACATACACTGTCACACACACTGTCACACACACATTGTCACACACAGTGTCACACATACACTGTCACACACACTGTCACACACACATTGCCACACACACACTGCCACACACACTGTCACACACATTGCCACACACACTGTCACACACATTGCCACACACACACTGTCACACACACACTGTCACACATACACTGTGACACACTTTGCCACACACACACTGTCACACACACATTGTCACACACACATTGTCACACACATTGCCACACACACACTGTCACACACACTGTCACACACACACTGTCACACATACACTGTCACACACACACTGTCACACACACTGTCACACATACACTGTCTCACACACAGTGTCACACATACACTGTCACACACACTGTCACACACACATTGTCACACACATTGCCACACACACTGTCACACACATTGCCACACACACTGTCACACACATTGCCACACACACACTGTCACACACACACTTTCACACACACTGTCACACACATTGCCACACACACACTGTCACACACACACTGTCACACACACTGTTACACACACATTGCCACACACACACTGTCACACACACATTGCCACACACACTGTCACACACACTGTCACACACACTGTCACACACACACTGTCACACATATACTGTCACACACACACTGTCACACATACACTGTCACACACAGCCTGGTTATTTATAGTGCAGGCCAATGGGGGCTGGGCTGGCTGGGGAGTAGGGGCATGAAAGTTATTTTACTCCTGTGGGGGGGCTGGGTTGGCATGAAAGTTTTATATATTTCCTCTGGGGCTGGCCAGCCCACGATGTATGTTATTTTATTCCTGTAGTGTGGGTGCTGGGCTGGGGCTTGGGCTGGGTGCTATGAAAGTTTTATTTTTTCCTGTGGGGCTGCTGCTGGACCATGAACGTTATTTTATTTTGTGGATATTTGAATAACTCACTTAAGTTTGCCAATAAGGCTCTAGTACTTGTATTTGGAAAATGTTAATAAAAGCAAGACCTGTTCCCACTTTTATTTGTACTAGTCACTTAGAAAAAATGCAGAATAATAATATTTTCATTGATTAACTCAATCACGGGGATATAAACGGAGATCCCGGGATTTCGATTTTTTCAATCCCGGGATGATACATTGGGCTTGATTCAGACGCGCTCACTAGCGGGTCGATGGTTGTGCATTGCGCACACACGGTGTGTGCAATGCGCACGCGCAAGCCCCGTGGCGAGTGAGAAATTCACTCACTCCGGGGCTCGCTACAAACGAGGCGGCGGTGATGTTGATCGACAGCTTGCCCCGTTTTGTAGGCGGGGTGGGGGGGGGTGGCTGGACAAATGGAGGCAATGGACAAACAGAACGCCTGCCGTTTGTGGGCATCCCTACTGACATCACCAGTTTGTGGGCAGCCCTACTGACATCACCAGTTTGTGGGCAGCCCTACTGACATCACCATCTGGCTCTTTTAGAGCTGGAAGCTCACTGGGGCTTGCGGCAGACGAGACCCTACCACAAGGGTCTTGTCGCAAGCACGACCATCGCGACCATCACCTGGCCGCTTGCAAAAGCTGTCGGTGGTCACCCACATCTTAGCAAGCGGCCAGCTGGCTGGCTTAAAAAAAAAACGGCCACCCTCATTCAGAGCGAGCGCTCACTTTTTGAGAGCGGCTCTGAATGAGGTCCATAGTTCACATGAGCCTAGCTAAATCTGTCTGTTTTAATATATGTATCGGATTTATGTAAGGCCCTCATTCAGAGTCACTCGCGAGCGGCTGTCCACTCGCAAGTGGGTCGATGGTCTGCACTGCGCATGCGCACGACGGAGGGAGCTCCGTCGTGCGCATGCGCGAGACGCGACGAGCGAAGAATTTTCCTTCGCTCGTAATGTCTCATCAAAGGGGGCGTTCTGTCGATGTTGACTGACAGCACGCCCCCTTTGGTGGGCGTGCTGGGGGCGTGCCTGCCAGACGGAGGCGTTCCCAAGGGAATGCCTACCGGTTGAAGCCGGCCCCACTGACATCACTAGTGATGTCAGTGGGAGTGATTTTGGCTCTGATAGAGCCAAAATCACTCCGGGCCTTGCGGTTGAGAAACTCAACCGCAGGCTTCTGCTCGCAGTTTCGATGTCGCGATGGTCAAGACCATCGCGACCATCATCCTGCACGCTCGTATATGCTGTGGGTGGTGACCCACAGCTATACGAGCGTCCAGGAGGACGCTCCATATTTATGGAGGTGGGCCCTGATTCAGAGCGAGCGCTCTGGTCAGAGCGTCCGGCTCTGAATTAGGGCCTATGTCTGTTAGAAATTGAAATAAATATATTGACCATTACTGATATTATTCATTGTCCCAACAAAGTCACACCAGCATAGTTAGGTGTTTTATGTCCAAATAGTGCATGCCGACGATGTTTCATCAGTGATTTCCGGTGGTCATTCTGTTCTAATACTGGGCAATTCAGTGGTACTGTGCTTTAAGATGGCATGCTGTGGTCACCCCTGTACTTTACCCCACTACCGTCCTGATGCCGGTAGGTACAGACGTGATTGCAGTCCAACCAGTGCCAGATTAATGTCCACATGGGCCTGGAGCTGAGATTTATGATGGGCTTATAGTGTGCTGCTGTCGGTGGTGTGACAAGTGCCGCAGCAGTGTGACTGGTGATGTTGGGTCATGACCAGTGCGGTGTAGGTGTGGTTTACATAAGGGTGTGGCCTGTGCTGTGGGTGTGTTTAGTCCGATGGAGGGAACACTGTAGCTGGCGTCTACCTTCAACCATGTGAAAGGCTGTAAGCTGTATTGTCTGCCTTTCCTTGTGTGCTGGAATAGTGTAGATTTATAAAATAGGAAAATAAATCCAAAAGTATTGGCATATTTCTATAAGTGTTATCAACATTTCAGAACTTATATTCATCCTTTAGGTAATCCTGATGAAAGAATAAATACAAGTTCTGAAACGTTGATAAGATACGGATTTTAGTGTTTTATACAAGCCGTCCAGAGTGTCGCCCATTCGACTGCTCTATATATATATAGTAGATTGGGAGGGTACAGGAGCTCACTTAAGGGGACCCAAGCGGGTGTAATGTGGTATGTTGTCAATCATAATGTTAACATTCATCATGTTGACATTAAAATGTCAACATTGGGGTTAGGATATGCAGGGGGTATAGGGGGATAGGCTGTGGAGTGGAGGAGGAGAGGGTTAGGCACTAGGGAAGGTCTTGATTAGGCTGTGGAGGGAGGGCAGGTTAGGCACTAGGGAAGGTTAGGGTTAGGCTGTGGGGTAGAGGAGGAGAGGGTTAGGCACTAGGGAAGGTCAGGGTTAGGCTGTGGGGGAGGAGGAGAGGGTTAGGCACTAGGGAAGGTCAGAGTTAGACTGTGGGGGGAGGAGGTTAGGCACTAGGGAAGGTCAGGGTAAGCCTGTGGGGGGAGGATGAGAGGGTTAGGCACTACAGAAGGTTAGGGTTAGGCTGTGGGGGGAGGAGGAGAGGGTTAGGTACTAGGGAAGGTCAGGGTTAGGCTGTGGGGAGGAGGATAGGGTTAGGCACTAGGGAAGGTCAGAGTTAGACTGTGGGGGGAGGAGGAGAGGGTTAGGCACTAGGGAAGGTCAGAGTTAGACTGTGGGGGGAAGAGGAGAGGGTTAGGCACTAGGGAAGGTCAGGGTTAGGCTGTGGGAGGAGGAGGATAGGGTTAGGCACTAGGGAAGGTTAAAGTTAGGCAGTGGGGTGGAGGAGGTTAGGGTTAGGCACTAGGGAAGGTTAGGGTTAGGCTGTGGGGTGGAGGAGGAGAGAGTTAGGCACTAGTGAAGGTCAGGATTAGGCTGTGGGGGGAGGAGTATAGGGTTAGGCACTAGGTAAGGTCAGGGTTAGGCTGTGGGGGAGGAGGTTAGGCACTAGGGAAGGTCAGGGTTAGTCTGTGGGGGGAGGAGGTTAGGATTAGGCACTAGGGAAGGTTAGTGTTAGGCTGTGGGGTTAGGATTGGGTTAGGCACTAGGGAAGGTCAAGGTTAGGCTGTGGGGGGAGGAGGAGAGGGTTAGGCACAAATGAAGGTCAGTGTTAGTCTGTGGGGGGAGGAGGACAGGGTTAGGCTCTAGGGAAGGTCAGGGTTAGGCTGTGGGGGGAGGAGGTTAGGCACTAGGGAAGGTAAGGGTAAGTCTATGGGGGGAGAAGGTTAGGGTTAGTCACTAGGGAAGGTTAGTGTTAGGCTGTGGGGTTAGGATTGGGTTAGGCACAAAGGAAGGTCATGGTTAGTCTGTGGGGAGGAGGAGGATAGGGTTAGGCACTAGGGAAGGATAGGGTTAGGCAGTGGGGGGAGGAGGTTAGGGTTAGGCACTAGGGAAGGTCAGGGTAAGGCCGTGGGGGAGGAGCAGAGGTTTAGGCACCAGGGAAAGTCAGGGTTAGGCTGTGGGGGAGGAGGATAGGGTTAGGCACTTGGTAAAGTCAGGGTTAGGCTCTGGGGAGAGGAGGAGAGGGTTAGGCACTAGGGAAGGTCAGGGTTAGGCTGTGGGGGAGGATAGGGTTAGGCACTAGGGAAGGTCAGGATTAGCCTGGGGGGGGGAGGAGGTTAGGGTTAGGCACTAGGGAAGGTCAGGGTTAGGCTCTGGGGGGGAGGAGGAGAGGGTTAGGCACTAGGGAAGGTCAGGGTTAGGCTGTGGGGTGAAGGAGGAGAGGGTAGGCACCAGGGAAGGTCAGGGTTAGGCTGTAGGGGGAGGAGAGGGTTAAGCACTAGGGAAGGTCAGGGTTAGCCTGTGGGGGAGGAGGATAGGGTTAGGCACTAGGGAAGGTCAGGGTTAGGCTGTGTGGTGAAGGAGGAGAGGGTAGGCACTAGGGAAGGTCAGGGTTAGGCTGTAGGGGGAGGAGAGGGTTAGGCACTAGGGAAGGTCAGGGTTAGCCTGTGGGGTGAAGAAGGAGAGGGTTAGGCACTAGGGAAGGTCAAGGTCAGCCTGTGGGGGGAGGAGGATAGGGTTAGGCACTAGGGAAGGTTAGGGTTAGGCTGTGGTTGGAGGAGGAGAGGGTTAGGCACTAGGGAAGGTCAGGGTTAGGCTGTGGGGGGGAGGATAGAGTTAGGCTGTGGGGGGAGGAGGATAGGGTTAGGCTGTGGGAGGAGGATAGTGTTAGGCTGTGAGGGGAGGAGGATAGGGTTAAGCTGGGGGTTGAGGAGGACAAGGATTAGGCTGTGCGGGGAGGAGGATAGGGTTAGGCTGTGGGGGAGGAGGATAGGGTTAGGCTGTGGGGGGAGGAGGATTGGGTTAGGCTGTGGGGGGAGGAGGAAAGGATTAGGCGCTGCAGAGAGGATTAAAAGCTAGGGAGAGGTTACAGTTAGACTGTGGGGGGAGGAGGTTAGGCACTACAGGGAGGGTTAGGACAGGGTTGTATCTACAATTGGTATAGGGTGTGCAGTGCACATGGGCCCCTGGGTCTAGGGGGCCCACACAGCACACCCTGCACCAGTATTTATAATACTTACCTCTCTGAAGTCCCACGTCGGCTGCAGCAGGGCTGTATAAATCGCCTGGAAAATGGTCACCGCGGCCATTTTCCCTGCACTTTGCGTATGTGCATTAGTGGAAACACCAGGAAAATGGCTACCACGTCATTTTCCCAGTGACATGCACATGCGCAGTAGACTCTGGGCACAGACTTGTGCCCAAAGTCTATTGCTGCGCTCAGGGCGCTGCTGGCTGTTGTGGAGAGAGGGTGGGCCCATGTGCATTTCCCTTCCGGGGCCCCTTCCTCTCTTAATACACCCCAGGGTTAGGGATTAGGGGGGAATATTCGCAGGAGGGCTGTAGCAGCAGAGGTCATGAGTACTGGGACCTGGAAGCCGTGCTGGAGCTGTCAGGAGCAGGCTAGTCAACATTAACTAGTTATCATATCACACCACACCCGATTCAGTCGCCAGAAGTGTGCCTCAGTGTTACCACCATGTGTGTGTATGTACAGTATATATATATATATATATATATATATACTGCACAAACACACAAGGAGCCAGGTCCAGCACTCGCTGGGACACTAGATAATAACAAACAACGTGCCCAGGTGCCTTCTACAATCGAGACATGGCCAACCATTAAATGTAGCTGCTTTCTTTACACTGAGGGCCTGATTCAGAGACGCTCGTAAGCGGCCGCTCGTTCGTTCCGAGCGATGTTTGCCCAACTGCGCATGCGTACGGATCGTAATACGCATGCGCGAACCAGTCAGTGCGTCCGAAAATCGTTTGTTCGCTAAAGAGCGAGTGCCTGCTAATATGAGTGACAGGAGGAGGCGTATGTGGGTGGTAACAGGGGAAGGTGCTTGAAAACGGGGAGGGAGATCTGATCGCAGGTGTGCTTAAAGGTCAAAATGGGCATTTTATGGGTGTGCATAATTACTACAGCAGCGTCATTGACCACGTCACTGGGTTGTTTTATAGTCAGAACTGCTCGCATGATTGTGGTAGGAAAAACCAACCACAAGAATAGCGAGCAGTTCATACGCTGTTCGATGTACTCGATTAATCTAATAAATAGCGGACATGACGTAGGATGTGAGCAGCCAGGGGGCGTAGTTATCCAAAAAACGACCGCAAGTTTTGTTCGCTCGTTCAGACATAGAGGCGTCAACAGACCGCAAAGAGCGAACGGTTCATTTGAATAGCCACCCCCTTTTTTACTGAACGACCGTCCGCAAATTGCGTCCGGCTCCGAATCAGGCCCAGAGTGTGTTTTAGATTTTATCCTTGCCTCGTGCACAAATGTAGGTTTGTGGTGATTTTTATGTTCTGTCTGTTTTTATGCTCCATCCCGACCTTGGACTTATCCCTGAAGTTACTGTTTTTGCATTGCATGTTTTGTGTAGGGAATATCTCACTTTCCCTGACGGTAACTGGGGTTATAGGATTATGTTACAAGTTATTCTGCCACAGAAACAACAAGAGCTACTGTACAGGCTGTTAATGTGGGACTCATGTTATTAATGTCAATTTGTCTCAGAGCTTTAGCTGTAATTCTGCATGTGCTGCAAAAAAAACCCCTTTTATTTTTCTCACAATAACGTAGCACCGGGTCACACTATATACTGTTTGGAAGGTACAAAAACAGCTATTGTTTCTATTGTCTAAAATTACAGCCTTGCCACCTAATGATTTGTTGTGTATAATTTAATTTGTAAAGCTCGGCTCTCCGCGCTGATAGCGGATCGTGAAATATATCCGTAAAAGGATAGCCTCTAAAATCCCAGGGAGCAAAATACATTATATTCCTAGTGTAATTCAATCTGTCATCATTGTATTACAGAGAAACAATGTATCTATTTTTTTTTTTATCAGGTTTATTGAATTATAGTTAAAGAAGTTCTCATCGGTCCCTTAGTGTATTATATATACAGCTGCCTATAAATATTGCACAGTTCCTTCTTTTGAACGCAGAAACTTATAATCACCATTGATCTTCAATATAATTTATCTGCAGTAGACAGAAGCGAATCGATGCGTTTCTTTAATTTCTTATTGAAAAGAAATTGGGAAATATGAATTCACATAGCAGCAGATATCGATGGACTGTGCTCTTAGAAAGTTATTTTGTGCATAATCTGAAAATGAAGATAAAACCTGTACATGCTGGACCTGATTTAGAGGTGGGCGCCAAGTGCAGGCAATGACGATGTTCACTACTGCGCATGCGCAAAGTATTCTGAAAACCGTGTGCGCTGTCACATACAGTAATGCATGCAACATAATTGGCGCACCTGGGCATTGACAGATGGGTAGCCTGAAGCAGGGGCGTAACAAGAGCTAGGGGGCCCCATAGCAAAATTTCCACGGGACCCCATCGATCTCCCCATCTGCACTCCCCACAGTCCTCCCCTCCCCCTCCATGACTTACCTCTGCTCCGTGGTTGCGTCCTCCTTTAGCAGTGTACTGTGCACGGCAGATACATCTCCTCTCCCGGTCGGCTCCATCTTTCTTCGCTGGCTGATGCTGGGAGGAGCCTTGCTGAGCCTGCTGGGACATCCCCGGATCACAGCCACTCCTCCTCCCAGTATCAGTCAGTGAGGAGAGATGGAGCCGACTGGGAGGGCAGACGTGCTTGCCCTGTACAGCGCAGCACACTGCTGCTGAAGGAGTACGTGACCATGGCTGGCCTGGCACCTTAGGTGCAGGGGGAGGGCCGGGATCCTGGAGGTGGAGCGGACCCCATAGCAGCAGCACCCTCTGCACCTACGGTAGTTACGCCAGTGGCCTGTGGTGTACGCAAAAAATGTTTAATCTGTCTCTTGTGCGCATTATGGGAGAGTAGCAGGCGCGTCAGTGAAAGCGACTGTGTTCGCAGATGCACGGCCGCCTCCACCGAGGCCATGTTGAGACAGAAAAAAGTGCATCTGCCGTAGGGTTGGTGCAAGTGTCGGTGGTGCATGCAATGGTGCGCCGTTAGCGGAGTGTCTTGAATCGCAGGTGGTTTTACAGCGTGCACAACACTGAAAGTGGGCATTCCAGTGCTTGCACTAAACAAGGGGAAGGCAGAAAGGAGTATTTGCATATTATTGCCGCAGAAAGATGCAGCTGCGGCAGAGATGACTGTGCGCACCCCTGAATCTTGCCCCCCGTGTCACTTCCATGCTGAAGTCACATGTCACTTCCATGCTTATACAACTTGTATAAGTGAAAAAAGCGCATTTACCTGTATGTGTTCAGTCAGACGCATAACCCGGTGCTCCCAGCTGCACACCACTGGCACATGCAGATTTCTATGCACCACAATAGTTTAGTGGAAGCGTAGGGATACCTGAGATTACCCTATTTGTACACAGTGCTGCAATGGTTAGCTTGCTGCTTCACAGCCCTGAGGTCCTGAGTTTAATTCCCACCAAGACCCTATCTGTGCGCAGTTTGTATGTTCTCCATGTGTTTACATGGGTTTCCTCTCACAATCCAAAAACACACTGACCTAAAATAAAATTGTACATTTTGTAGGAAATATAGAGTGTAAGCGGCACTGGGACAGGGACTGGTGCGAATGACTAAATAGTCTCTGTACAGCCCTGCGTTATGTGTGTGCGCCATATAAGCAACTGGTAATAAATAATGTACTGAAGTGTCATATACGCAAGAGAAAACAATTTCTAATGAACACTTGCATTTTCAATACAAATTGTAATTAACAGTGAAACACAAATACAAAATGCAAATTAATAAATTCACTTCAATTAAAAACAAAACCTCAAGGATTTTGCTCTTAGAAACCTAAACAGGAATCTTCCCTCCTGCCACAATGTGTCTATACAGTATATAGTGAAACTTAATCACGTCATTAGGATAGATTGGGTGGAGACCATGAGACTGATTCATTACATATCTTAACTGTGACTAAGGGCCTGATTCAGAGCCGGACGCTCTGACCAGAGCGCTCGCTCTTAATCAGGGCCCTCCTCCATTAAAATGGAGCGTCCTCCTGGACGCTCGTATAGCTGTGGGTGACCACCCACAGCATATACGAGCGTCCAAAAAGATGGTCACGATGGTCTTGACCATCGCGACCATCGGACTTGCGACGGAAACCCTGCGGTAGGGTTTCCCAGCCACAAGCCCTGGAGTGATTTTGGCTCTATCAGAGCCAAAATCACTCCCACTGACATCACTAGTGATGTCAGTGGGGCCGGCTTCAGACGGGAACGCCTCCTTCTGGCAGGCACGCCCACCAAAGGGGGCATGCTGTCACTCACCATCGACAGCACGCCCCCTTTGGGGCGAGACCCGGAGCGACAGCTTGGCTGTCACAGTCCGGGTCTCGCGTATGCGCACGACGGAGCTCCCTCCGTTGTGCGCATGCGCAGTGGGGAACATCGACCCACTTGTGAGCGTACTGCCGCTTGCGAGTGGGTCTGAATGACCCCCTAAGTAGGTAATCGGACGATTATTATTGCGTTCTGCGCATGCATCGCAATGCGCGTACGCGAACCAGCCACCGCAATCGGGACTGCGCTTGCAGTGACTACGCAACACATCGCAGAGTGATTGACAGGAAGTGGTGTTTGTGGGAGGTGACGGGTGTGGGTGGGTAGCGAAACGCAGGCGTGCCAGGGCGTTTGAATGTCATTGCATGGGCATGCATAAATTATCCACTGCGATGCCCTACGCAGCTTGTTTACTCACTGCGTGCGATGAGGTTAGCAATTCCTGAGTAAGGTTAGAGCTTGTGCAAGTGTGCGTGAGGCTGCGATGGTTATTCGATGTTACCGATGGTTTCGCAGTTTTGCCAAGTATTACGGATGTGTATAAAGTAAGGTGGGCGTCCTTATGTTAGGCTGCGATGGCATAGCGATTACAATGGATTAGCATACTATCACAGTAAGACTGCGTGCGTAATCAGTATTGCAATCGCAGTTGCGATCCGTAGTCAATCAGACCTCATGTCTGAGAAGGAAAAACAGGTATTCTCCTGCACTATGAGCCCCATTGTGGAATTAAAATGTCGTTCACCTTTGACCTCTCCACAACAGTGGACAAGTCCCTTTAAATTAGAATAGAAATGTCCGTACAAACATTCAATTTAAAGGAGCAGATATCCTAATCCATGATCTCTTGTCGGGGATAATTTCTTGGTCAACTCTGATTGGCTGTTGGCCGATGTCCTTTATATGAAACAATACGGAGAACCTACGTGATAAAGATAATTGTAGTCAATTAAACATTTTCGTAAGCAGTGACGATGATGCGATTTTTGAATAGTGCAGGGATCGTAATTATTATCTAATTGCTCCCATTAAATGGCAACAAAAACACAGTAAATATTATGTCATTTCTGATAATCCTTGTAAAGGGGGATTTGTCTTTTGTGTGGAAGTTTTGCAGAGAGAAAGATATTATTTCATTTTCCTATGACAAAAATAACATAATTATAATATACAGAACAGACTAAGGGCCTAATTCAGACCTGCTCGCTAAGCTGCGTTCGCACGCAGCCAGCCAATCTTGCAATATGCGCATGTCCATGCGATCATTAAGCGTTCACTTGCTGCGCATAGACAGCTCGCTAGCTAGAGTGATAAGACAAGACAGGGGATGGTCCATGAAAACGGGAGTGGTGGTACGAACACAAGCATGCCTGAGCATCTCAACGCTGTTTAAGAGGCGTGCATAATTAAGACACAGCGTCTTAGTACACGTCACATGGTTGAAAATCGCACTGAATCACTCGCAGTGCTTGTGGTAGGGTACGGTCAGCCACAAGTGCTGCAATCGCTTCTGATGGTACTCGATGTTACCGATGGTTGCATATACTTCCTGGACATGACGTGGTAAAGTCTGTATACACAGAGTGATTGCACGCTAAGACACAGTGGGCGTGCTATTGCCTTGTCGTGCGATCGCAGATTTGCACACTTTCGCTGCGTGTGGACGCATCTAGTGAGTGGGTCTGAATCGAGCACTAAGATTTGAATTTGGCAAAGGAATAGTGGGTCTGATTCAGACCCGGTCGCAAGCGCTGAGCGCTCGCAACCGGGTCGATGGTGGCCCACAGCGCATGCGCGAGACCTGGCTAGCGACGGGCACTCCGTCGCTACGGGTCTCGCAACAAAGGGGACGAGCTGTCGATGTTGAGCGACCGTGGCCGTGGGGGTGGCTGCCCAAACGGAGGCGTTCCCATGAGAACGCCTAGCGTTTCGGGCCGGCCCCACTGACATCACAAGTGATGTCAGTGGAGAGATTCCAGCTCTGTTAGAGCCGAAATCTCTCTGGGGCTTGCGGCCACGAGACCCTACCACGAGACCCTACCAAGTGTCTCGTCGCAAGCCTGATGGTCATCATCATGACCGCTCGCTGTAGCTGTGGGTGGTCACCCACAGCTATGCGAGCGGCCAGGAGGCCGTTCTAAAAAAAAAAAAACCCGGCCCTGATTCAGAGCGACCGGGTCTGAATCAGGCCCATAAAGAAAAGAGACAATACCGAAGCAGACCAGTCCATCTTTCCTGAAAGAAAGAAATGTCATATTATATAAATATATAGATAGCTAAAGTAGAAACACATAAAATACATTTCTAAAACATACAAAATGCTGTTCAACGTAGTATTCTAGTCATGTTGTTTTTGCAATATTATAATGGCCCAAGATTGTTGCATAATGTATCATGAAATTCACATCTGAATAAGTTATGCATATTTATGGCAAGACCATAGAATCAGACAGAAATGTGAAAACCTTTACATAAATGTTTTTCATTGGTTGAAAGGGCACTTAATCAAACTCTTTTAATATTATTTAAATACATTTTTGCTGTTATACTGTACTTTTTGAGTTTTTTTAATTTTGTAAAAGCCTATTTTCATTGCTGTAATTCTCCCCTGAAGGCTGGTGGTGATCGGTTTTCGGCTGTCTCCAGTTCTCGGCGGTGATCGGTTCTCATTGGCGATTGGGTCTCGGTGGTGAACGGTTCTCGGTGGCGATTGGTTCCTGTTCTACACTGTCAATGTGGCCGGTTTGGCGGAAAGGAACATTTTCAGGCCCAGTGAAGTAATATGGTTTGCACAAAATTAGCACATGTAGGGCTCCATTTATGAACGAATTTTAGCCTCTGTAAACTCGTTTAGAGCTGCAGCCATATATCATTAGTGACAGAGCTGTTCTAATGCAGCGCTATAAAGTTTTCTTATCTTTATTAGAAATAACAGGGTGATGATATTTAACAACAAGCAGTATTTGTAACTCCAGCTTCCAGCTTCTATAAAATAGCGCTCGCAAGCGCTGCGGTCCCGGCAGCCATGAACAACAGAAATCAGAGGCCGGTGGTGAGTAATGCTAGAAGTTCCTTCCCGTCAGCCAGAGTCAGTAACAAGTCTGGGAGGACACGGTCACGTGATATAGTCGGCATCCCGGCGTGCAGGATGCTGACGGTCAGAAGACCAGTGCCAAAATCCAGACAGGTTGGGATCCCGGCACCAGTATCCTGACCGTAAGTATCGGGCTGTTAGGGGGAGGTTAGGGTTAGGTAGCGGGGTTAGGCATTAGCGGGAGAGTTAGGGTTCGGCACTGGGGAGGTAGTGTTAGAATTAGGGTGCGGGGAGGGGGAGGTCAGGTTTAGGCACCGGGGAAGGGTGTTAGGTTTAGGGTGCGGGGAGGGGGTGTTAGGTTTAGGGTGCGGGGAGGGGGAGATTAGGTTTAGGCACCGGGGAGGGAGGGTTAGGGTAGGGAATAGATAAATACTTACCGCTGTTCTCTATGGGATGGTTATCAGGACTCTGTCGGTATTCTGACCAGTCCTGGCACATGTGTTAAACACTGCACATGCGCCAGGAAGACAGACTACCGGCGCCTGCATCGATTTCAGAAAGAAAAACTGTTTCATTCATCAGCGCTGCCCGGTTTTTTAAAACTACTGCTCGCCGGCGAGCGCATCATTGATGAATACTATTGACAAAGAAAACCCGGCGTGTGGTAACGTTAAATACTGTAGCATTGCAGGAGAGACTCTTTAGTAAATGGAGCCCTTAATAGCACAGTTTCTGTGCACAGTATAAAATAAAATACATTTAGAATATAAGTGAATAAAGGGCAGCGTGGCTTCCAGCCCAAGTCCTGTACCAGCCCCAGCATTACACAGCCCCATGTAGATTCCACCATGGCGGGAGCCCACAACATGAGGTTCCACTGCTGTACTGTAGATAACACCTGCCCCAGCCTGGCCAGCACAGAGCTGGTGCGCCTATGGAGGAGGAGAGCATGCCAACCAAACCCCCAGGGGTTACCAGCTGTGTGCGAGGGCTGTGCGGCTGGTGGTCATTACCAAGTGTATCCATCGAGTGGCAACTTTGCCATCAGGCCTGGCCCCCATTTAATGCATACGAGTTCCTAAGGTCTGCCTATGTAGTGCCTGCAGTACGGGGTGATCACAGAAGATTATTCAGGACATTACGTTCTGCGCAGTACAGCTTACAATCTAATTTCTCTACCACAGGCATGAAAACACTCACAGAGAGGTAACCAGAAGGCATTTACCTACCAGCAGATCACCGGAAGCTGGGGCACACAATAGCGATCCCACACAAACATGGCGCAGAACATACAATCACTCACTTATATTTTGGCCATAGCACCGTGAAAGAACCATGATGAAGACGGTGCTTATTATAATCATGTTTTATTCAGATAGGATGATAATAAGGAGGGAGCACAAACTACATGTTTCCAGATAAACTGAAATTAGAGAGAATTCTCCATGCCGGATATTTGTTTGTAGCTGTAAAATGTGATAAGTGAGATTTATAGTAAATTCAAAGGTTCTAATTTTAGCTTCTCTCCCTGGATCCTGGTATCACAGCTAATGAGGACATCCAATCATTCCCAGGAATATATATAATTAACATTTGACTCTATAACGTCACTTCCTCAGGATTTATGCGGATCATTTCTGTGTATAATGATTGTCGCATCTATCACGGTTTTATCCATTTCTCTATTTACAGGACTTCTATCTAATCATACACGGGAAGTGTGACGTGTGAGTTATCATGCAGTATACAGTCTGCATCTCACCTCTAGGGGTCTATGCGCTAAGCCTTACGTCACGTAACAGGCTGTGTTTAAAAAAGTGACAGATGGGAGCTGATTGGTTGGTATTTTATCTCAATCCACTTTATCTCTCTCCAAGGCTCAGTACATAGAGTCTCATTCAGACCCGCTCGCATGCGCCTATGCGCTCGCAAGTGGGTAGATGGCGGGGCACTGCGTGTGCGCAAGCCCCAGAGCGAGAAAGAAATTCTCTCACTCTGGAGCTCACTACAAGAGGGGCGGCTGTCGATGTTGATTGACAGCTCGCCCCGTTTTGTAGGCATGATGGGGGGGTGACCAGACAAACGGAGACGTTCCTGAAGGAACGCCTGCCATTTGTAGGCACCAGTGATGTCAGTAGGGAGCTCCTTGCTCTGTTAGAGCAGGAAGCTGCCTGGGGCTTGCGGTAGACGAGACCCTACCGCAAGGGTCTCCTCGCAAGCCCCGATGGTCGCGATGGTGTCGACCATCTCGACCATCACCTAGTCACTCGGTAAAGCTGTGGGTGGTAACCCACAGCTTAGCGACTGGCCAGGAGGCCACTTTTCAAAAGAAAAGTGGCTGCCCTCATTCAGAGCAAGCGCTCGCAATTTGCGAGCAGCTCTGCATGAGGTCCATAGACCCCATAATCTTTGTTTATTGTCTCTCGACTGTACGCAAGTACACTTGTGCTGGGGCAGGAATGTAGTGACGGTGACGCCTGGCATTAGGTGTCTGGACCTACAGCAGAACCACCCACCATAAGCAGAAGTCTGTGCTGGGAGTCAAGCCGGGCCCCAACATTCTCATAAGGCCAGAGATTGGGGTCTGCTTTCAGTGATTTTTGTTATTATGCACTGTATGATGTGACGTCCATGTTAATCGTTCTTTGCCTGGAGCGTAATTCCATCCACCCTTCAGGAAAAGGTTCTGCTCTGCCTCCCCTGTCTGTGTGCGGACAATGGTAGAGGTGTGCACATCACAGAGTAACGCAGCGATTTCTATTCTATTGCCAGTGGTTTACAGCGTGTCCGTGCTGCTTTATGAAGACCGTCATAAAAATGTGATTAATGTAAAAGTCACTAACATGGAAAGCTATGAATTACAGATATAAGTGTAATGGGGCATAGCTGGTACCTGTCACAAGCAGCCGCCGTGTCTTGTTGGACAATGGTGCTCCTGGCGATTCTCTTAGGCCTGTTGCCGGGAGACGGAGACGCCACGCTGTCAACTCATAAGCCCTCCCATCCGGCTGTACGTCATCCCTGCCGGGACTGGATTGGTTCTTCCTCCTTTTGCTCTCCTGCTGGTGCGTTGCTCGGATGCCGGTGATAGCGTCTTACACGTGTTTCCGGTTCTATAGAGTTAGGATCTCTCATTGTGAATGTCAGCATCTCCAGCCCTGATTCTGTCGTGTCTCTTGTTATATAACACCCCAGCGACATTAACCGCACTGCAACGTCTGATGTTCCAGCATAACATCGCGGCTATCTCCGCTGCAGAGTGTCTCCAGCGTTCCAAGTGCCGCGTCATATTCCGGCGGCACAGTGCATACTACTGCGTCCAAGGGTCTCCAGCCTTACATCGCAACTACCTCCGCAGTGTATGTACACATCGTCTCCCAGTTGCCACAACACTTCCCAGCTGCATTAACCACAGTGCTGCGTCTGAGAGGACTAAGCCTAAACATCATGGCAATGTCCGCTGCTCTGCGTCCTCAGTCATCACTATTGCCACACCATCCCAGCGGCATTAACAGCAGTGCAGCATCTGAGTAGGACTTTATTGTACACCAAGGTTATCTTCGCTGCTCTGCATCCCGGAAAATCTCCAGCCGTTAAGGCTGCTCTGTGACCATCAGGTCACCATCTTGCCAAGTATCTCCAGCCCTCAAGGCTGCTCCAAGACCATCAGGTCACCACCTTTGCCAAGTATCTCCAGCCCTCAAGGCTGCTCAGTGACCATCAGGTCAAAATCTTTGCAGAGCACCTCCAGCCCTCAAGGCTGTTAAGTGACCGCCATATCTCCACCTTTGTCTAGCATCTACGGTCTTGGGTTACAACTGCACTATCCTTTGCTTGATCCCATCGCTATATTAATCCTCAGAACTATAGCCTCCTGCTGAAGAGATTCTTCTTGGGATTCATAAAAGCACCATTTATACTTCGCATACAAAAAAATATATATATATTTTGTCTTGTTAGCATTACAGCCTCATAGCACTGAGGTCTCAGGTTCAAATCCCACCAAGGACATACTGTATCTCTATGTTCTCCCAGTGCTTGCGTGGTTTCCTCCAGGTGCTCCGCTTTCCTCCCACGTTATGCAGTTATGATCCCGGCGCGTGGGATGCCAGTCAGAATCATAGCTCCAACATCCCAACCACTGACAGCCCAACAGTAAGTACTGAGGTTAGGGGTAGGCTGCAGGGGGGAGGGTCCGGTTTAGGCTGCGGGGGGGTTTAGATTTACTTTGCGCAGGGGAGAGTTAGGTTTAGGGGTAGGGTATTTACCAGTAGCCATCCGTATTCTAACCCAGTCGGGATGCCGATATCGGGATTCTGAGCGCCAGGATCCCATACACAACCCCTCCCACAATTCAGAAACATAGTGGTAGGTAAATTGGCTTCTGACAACAGAATAACCCCGGTGTATAAGTGTGTTTCCCATGTGGTCGGGAATATAGAGTGTACGCTGCACTAGGGCAGGGACTGACGTGAATGACTAATATCGCTGTAAAGCGCTGCGGGCGGAATAGGTGTGTGCTATATAAATAACTGCATATACAATGACACAGGCGCTGCGCTGTGATCACCTATGACTAAATAATTTTCTTGTATACGATCAGACACACATTGTATAATAAAAATATTATTGTCTTGAAAAAGTCTCCGTAATAGAGAGACGAAACGCGTTGACGTCACTGCCTGCCAAGTCCTTCTACTACATTCCATACACCTGCACCTGGGATAGATTTTGGAGCCGATCGTGAAATCACAGACAGCAGAGACATTGGTCTCACGGAGCGCTATCTTTCAGCCCCCCACAGTGACTTCATCTGTTTGGGAAAGCGCTACCATCCAGCTGCCGATAGCGGTAAGACACACTCTCTCCTATACAAGTTATACGGAGAGAAGGATATTTCATGTCTGCCGCTTAATTTTCATCTGTACCGACGGACACACTCTCCCACGGGGAGACTTCACAATATACTAGAAGTCTCACATTACACCTGGTTTCTACTTAAGTCTATTACTGCTGGGACGCCAGCAAGACCTAATACCAACCATACCAATTACTCATTTCAGGTGTCAGAATGCAGTATTCTTGAACTATATGTACAAAAGACACATTCAGCATTTTTCAATTTTTTGACGTGATACAATGGAACGGATGTGTTTCTAATCATTAGACACATGCTTAATAGAAGATCTACCTTCTGATACAAATATTTATGCTGCTACTATTCATCCATTCATTTGTTTCCTTTTTCATGTCCAGTGTTTTTACATATTTCATGTATTGTTTGTAGTGTGTCTATTAATTTTTTAGAAGTAAAAATATTTTTATTATACAATGTGTGTCTGATCGTATACAAGAAAATTATTTAGTCATAGGTGATCACAGCGCAGCGCCTGTGTCGTTGTATATGTGTTTATATTTAGAGTTCACACTAAACTCTAAGCAGCTGCAGCTTATCACGATTGACAATTTTACATTTATTCATATTAGCGCCAGGAGTTGGGTAATATTTTACCCTTTTTCCCTATATAAATAACTGGTAATAAATATATAATAAATCAACATTTTCAGCATTGCTGGGAGTCACTGACTGACCCCCATTTCTTAGACCCTCTTTGAATTATGTGTATTCAGCATTTACTAATACTCATCATCATTGGTGAGTATTTGCATCCACCCTAAATTAGGAGCAAAAGGTTTTCCTACGAAAATGAATATTTGCTTACACCCAGGTCTGAATAAGATGCATTTGGGTGAGCACGTCCTTAGCGAGCTCTGTGTGCGTAAGAACGCCCCGTCCTCCGTTCTGTCTCTCTGGTTGTCAGTGTGGATGTGAATCACTCAGATTGCTCGTACTTATGTGTATCACGTTTTCGGAGCATGCGCAGTGCAAATTCGCACAGTGGGGCTGATTCAGCACAGGATGGGATGGAGAAGCTGCACGCACGCTTTGCAATTCCGTCCTTGCAATTATGGTAATGCAGCAGGAGGCGTCACACCTCCTGCATGCATTACTTGCACGAGTTGCATCCAAGGACGCAGCATCATATAATTTGCGATCACATCGGCTGGCTAAGTGACTCATGAATTTACGCACATCGGCAACCGCAGATACAACGAAGAGGCCAGGAAATCTCCATGAGCCGACGGAGATCCTGGCCTCTTCCTACCCCCCCAATGGCAGCGAGACGCCATCAGTACCCCCTCCCTGCCCACAAACAGCAGCAAACTGTCCATCACTGAGAGTCTACTGCCGCTCTGCATGTGATCATGCAGGACCCGTATGGCACATGTGCATTATGGGTCTGGTGCCTGTGCAGCATACATGCCTACTCTCCCGGGAATCGCGGGAGGCTCCCGATTTTTCGGGTAACCCCCCGCAATCCCGGAAGAGTAGGCATATCTCCCACATCCCGCCCACTTCCTAGTGAAGTGGGCAGGATGGGGAGATTTTACCTGAATTTATCGGGTACGTCAGGAAGGGGCGGGGCAAAATTAGGCAAATCGCGTGGTTTAGCCCCGCCCCCTCCTCACGGTCCCGCGAATCACGGGGGTTTTCTGTAAAGGGGGTGGGGCCTAATGCTGTCTATCATCTGGCCCCGCCCCCCGAAGAGGAGAGCAGCAGGTCCCCTCCTGCAGCTCCCGGAAAGCTGCCCAGCAATGTAGGTAAGTATGCTGTGCAGATTCCCAACCATCAGGAATCTGCAGTCAGCAGTGCACGTAATCAGGGCCAGTGTACGCTCAGCAATCGAGCGCACCTTAATCTCTGCCGCAGCCCCTGAAAGTTGCAGGTACTTGCAGAACATGATTTACTGTATTTATTACAGTAGCATTTACTTATGTAGAGCACACAGAGAACCTGATTCAGCAAGGAACGCAGTTGCCAATATGCACGCAATCGGTCGATTGTTGCGTTCTGCGCATGCGTAAGCATGCAGGGGCGTGCATAAATTATCCATTGCGTGGCCATAAGCAGCCATAGCACTGATAGCGTGCGTGGCTCGTAGCAATTGCTGAGTAAGGTCAGGGCTTGTGCAAGTATGCCTAAGGGTCCGATGTTACTCGATGTTACCGATGGTTTCACCATGTTCCCATAGTATATGGATGTGAGTAAGGGGAAGTGGGCGTCCTTATGTCAGGCTGTGATATGTGAATGCAAACATTTAAATAGCAGCGCTGATATTAGCAATGCAGTTGTGTGCGTATAAGCAGAATTGCGATCCCTAGTGAATCAGGCCCATATTCCGCTATACTTTACAAAGAATATTTGCATTCACATCAGTCCCTGCCCCAGTGCAGCTTACACTCTATGGGCTCTATTTATTAACATTATATTTACTAAAGTAATGTGAAAAGGAGTGTTTTGTGTTCTCACACCCTTTTCACATTATTTTAGTTTCACATAAATTTACTAAAATTGGAGTAGAATTCGTAAAATTTTATTCCAAATCCTAATTATCACATATTTTTTGTAATCACATCACATTTCCCATAATTGTAATGGGAAATGTGATCTGGCCAGAGTTACTAAAAATAAAATGTGAAAAAATATCCAGGGTTTCCCCCATTCCCCGAGTCCTGCTCTACTCTAACAGGCAGAGCATAGCCGGGAGCCGGCCCCAGTGATCAGCTGTGTGGTCTAAACAGACTACAAGTTGATCACTGCAAAAGAAAAAAACATTCAGGGGTATCAGTGCTCCGGTGATGTCCTCTGGGGCTCCGGTCAGCTGGCCTCCCGTCTCCTGTTCTGTGACCCTGGTCAGCTGATGCATAAAACAGCTGACTGGGGTCACAGTGCAGGATGGGAAACCAGCTGTTAGGAGCCCCAGAGCACCGATCACTGGTGGTAAGTGTAATCCGAGGAAGGGGTTCGCGGGGTGGAGGTGGGGGGTATATTTTTGGGGTGTGGGCAGGAAACAGGAGCACCAGGAGGAAACCCGTGCAAATACGGAGAGTACATAGAAATTCCACACAGATAGATTAGTTAGGATTTGAAGTCATGACCTCAGGGATATGGGGCAGCAATGCTAACCACTATTGGCTACCATTGCTGCCCCAACCATGCTGCTACCACTGGACATTCACACCTCTGCAAAGCGGCCTGATCCACGGCAAAATCCTATTTTCCTGAAATTTTGTTGCAACTGCGTGACTCTCTAGCAAGCATGAAATATCCCGACAGTGCACCACTTATCGATATGATTTGCATACCCATCTGTACCATGGAGTGGTTAATTTTGGCTGAGCCCATATGCCCCCCTTACCTTGCCTGTCCTAAAATTGTGATTACAACACTGTATCAGAAAGACGCTATGATTAATGTCAAATGAAATTTGGATATAGTCACTGATAAGTGATAAATTTCTGGGCATGGCCGGCAGCGTTCCTCCTGACAGGGGAGAGAAATTTCAGGATTAAAAACTTAATTTACTTCCACTTTGATGAGGGTTTGAAGATGAAGCCTCGGAGCAGGGTCTCAGCAATATCATTAAACGTCTTACATTATTTGATTCTGTCCATATGGTCGTTGGCAGAAATCGCATTGAGCAATTACAGTGACAGCTTGGATCAGCAGTATCAGGATCCACTGAGACCGTCTCATCATAAATCCTGCTTAAACTTTGTATTTTTGGAAAGTAGGCGCGGGACGTAGCAGAATTTGCAAGCGCGGCAATTATGCTCAGCAGTAAAGCCGGAGTAATATAGCGATGCAGGGCACAGCACGTACTGCTGAAAGCTGCAGACAGAAAATGAGGGCGCGATTCAGAAAGTACGCCATGCCGATATTTACGCAGTTGAGCGATTATCGACCGACTGCGCACGCGTCATAGTCACACTACACACATGCCTAGGTACCACAGCGATGATGCTCACAGTGAGAATTTCTTAGCCAAGTGATAGTGACAGTCAGGGACCGTAATGGGGAGTGGCAACAAAACGCAGGAGTGTCGTGACCGCTTTCGGGGCATGTCCTAACCTACAACTGTGATTCCGTATACATAAAACTTGGCGCCAGTGTCTCAGTTCCTGCTCCCATTCTGCAGTTACTCAGATGGTCGATTATTGAAGGATCTGTGACCGCAGTTGCGTGTTTGTAGTACGCACTTTCTTCGATCTGCGAAGCCGCTGGTGAGTGTCTCAATACATTTCCAGGAGGCTACAGAATTAGCATATTTTCGACAGCACCTGCGTACAGAATCTGGCTTTGCACAAAAGCCCCTCATAAGGGTGTAGTCATGCGCTTCAACCGTAACTTAACTTAAAAGGGGTGTCCCCATGAATGTTCCTTGTGGCGTTCTAAGGCCGCTGACTGCAACGCTTTCCCGCATTGCCTTAACCCCTCTGCAAACAACACATGTTAAATACAAGTTTCCTCCATCACTGTAATCATTTTCATAATTTCCGCTCCTCTCCTCGGTAAACGTCCCTCAAACCCCTACAAATTAGAAATGTGAGAGTTCGGTTCTCAGGGAACCGGCAACCACCGAAATTAGGAGTTCCAAATCGAACCTAATCTGAGTTCGGAATCAATTTGGGGTAACGAATACTGTTTTGGATCTTCCCGTGGTTCGGAATTCGGATTTAAAAACCGAACTAGGGTTTTGGATTGAATGCTAACAGGTCACGATGACGTCATTTTAGCCGTGTTTTTTTTTTTAAATACAGATCCAAAACCAAAACACGAAGATGAACCTGGATCCAAAACACGGTGGACGGTGCACATCTCTACTACAAACTTAGGACCACTTGGATCTCTACCAAAATAAACAGCGTCTCTTCCCCAAGGTTATGCCATGTTTCTGCCTGTCTGGAAGAAACGCAGCCCTGTATATGGGAATTACATTTATCAGTTGTGTTGTTATTATCACTGAGACTAGAATAGAGCACATACTGTACCAGTGTGCCACGTAAACCTGTAGCAATGGTCAATACCAATCTGTGTCTAAGGCCTGACCCTAAAGCTGGGTACACACGTAAAGATTTTCTGTCCAACCATCCAACTAGTTGATTGGTTGGAATGAAAATCTGGTAACGTATGGGAGTAACTGATGATCAGCAATTTGCTCCTAAATGCCAGAAAACAGATGAAAATAGTGTCAGACAAGTTTGTTAAATGTTTGATCTAAATAATTTGTTCAAACAACAGTTTTTGTCCATTTTCTGGTGTTTGGGAGAAAATTGCTGATGGTCATTTACTCCCATACGTTACCAGATTTTCATTCCAACTAGGGGTGAGTGGGTTCGGATTTGAGCCCCCCCGATCCGAGGCCGATCCGAGTCAGGCTCGACTTTTCCCGCCTGACTCGGATCTGAAATCGAGGCAAAACGTCATCATCCCGCCATCCGGGTCTCGCGGGTTTTGGATCCTATATAAGGTACTCGCGTCGGCGCCATTTTCTCACTCGGCTGTGGACAGTGAAGAGGGAAGGTGGGAGTTAGGGCTGGCTGGGCTGTGTAGTGTAGTGTAGTGTAGTGCAGAGTAGTGTTGTGCTGTGCTGTTCTGTGCTGCGCTGTGCTGCTGTTGTCCATAGGGGCTGTGTCCACTACTTCAAAGTCCATAGGGGCTGGCTGTGTTGTGCTGTGCTGCTGTTGTCCATAGGGGCTGTGTCCACTACTTCAAAGACCATAGGGGCTGGCTGGACTGTGCTGTTCAGTCAGTTGTCCATAGGGGCTGTGTCCACTCCAAAGTCCTGTGCAGTGTCCCAGTCCTAAAGGGGTGCTGTAGTGTTGTCCAGGGGTGCTCCCCCAAAGTGCTAAAAAAAAAAAAAAAATTTCTGTGTTTGTGAATTGTGTGCGCAGTAGCCGCACGTGCATCAACAAAGTAGTGCCAAGCGTGCGCCTGTGTCATAAGTAAAGGGCCAGCTGGCTTGACCGTTAAAGGGTGCTGTAACCCCCAAAGTACACTCCAAACCAAATAAAAAAATATTTTCTGTGTTTGTGAATTGTGTGTGCAGTAGCCGCACGTGCATCAACAAAGTAGTGCCAAGCGTGCACCTGTGTCATAAGTAAAGGGCCGGCTTGCTTGACCGTGAAAGGGTGCTGTAACCCCCAAAGTACACTCCAAACCAAATAAAAAAATATTTTCTGTGTTTGTGAATTGTGTGCGCAGTAGCCGCACGTGCATCAACAAAGTAGTGCCAAGCGAGCCCCTGTGTCATAAGTAAAGGGCCGGCTGGCTTGACCATTAAAGGGTGCTGTAACCCCCAAAGTACACTCCAAACCAAATAAAAAAATATTTTCTGTGTTTGTGAATTGTGTGCACTGTGGCTGCACGTGCATCAACAAAGGAGCAGCGCCAAGCGTGCGCCTGTGTCCTATAAGTAAAGAGCCGGCTGGCTCATTTCTTAAAGGGCGGTGTAACCCACAAAGTGCACTACTCTCCAGCAAAAATAAAAAAATATTTTCTGTGTTTGTGTGCGCCTTAGCCGCACGTATATATCAATATAACATAAATGGAGGACCAAACTTTCTCCGATAAAAATAAAATAGGGAAAGATCAAGAACCACTTCCTCCTAGTGCTGTTGCTGCTGCTGGGAGTTGTTCATCATCCCATAGAGGAAGTAGGAACACCACTACTTTTACTAAACAATTGACCCTCCAACAGTCCCTAGCGATGAGGATGAAGTACGACAGCAGTCATCCTGAAGCAAAACGTATAACTGAGGCCTTGACTGCTATGTTGGTGTTAGACGTGCATCCGGTATCCGCCATTAGTGCAGTAGGATTTAGACAATTGATGGAGGTAGTGTGTCCCCGGTTCCAAATCCCGTCTAGATTCCACCTGCATCCTTAAAGCAGCAGCGACAAGCGTGCATCTGTCTGTTAAAGGGTGGTGTAACCCTCAAAGTGCGCTCCACAAACAATAAAAAAATTCTTCTTTTTTTTTCTGTCTTTGTGAATTGTGTGGGCTGTAGCCGCACTTGCATCCTCAAAGCAGCAGCGACAAGCGTGCGTCTGTCTGTTAAAGGGTGGTGTAACCCTCAAAGTGCTAAAAAAAATAAAAAACTATTTTTTTTATGTGTTTGTGACTTGTGTGCAATGTAGCCACACATGCATGAACACAGTAGCAGCGCCAAGCGTGCGCCTGTGTCATAAGTCAAGGGCCGGTTTGGACATCTGGTCCGGACTGAAGGACGTGCCAACAATTTCTGACAAGTCTACTGTCACTGCATATGATACTGTCCTCAAAGCAGCAGTGACAAGCGTGCGTCTGTCTGTTAAAGGGTGGTGTAACCCTCAAAGTGCGCTCCACAAACAATAAAAATATTCTTCTTTTTTTTTCTGTCTTTGTGAAATGTGTGGGCTGTAGCCGCACCTGCATCCTTAAAGCAGCAGCGACAAGCGTGCATCTGTCTGTTAAAGGATTACATCGGTGACAGCATCCAAGTAAGCATATCAGACAGTCCGTACCTGTACTGGCTGGAAAAAGAAGCAATTTGGAGGTCCCTGTACAAACTGGCTCTATTTTACCTGAGTTGCCCCCCCTCCAGTGTGTACTCCGAAAGAGTGTTTAGTGCAGCCGGGAACCTTGTCAACGAAAGGCGTAGGAGGTTGCTTCCACAAAATGTGGAGAAGATGATGTTCATAAAATGAATTATCAACTCTTCCAGGGAGACCAGCCTCCAGAACGTACAGAGGGACCTGTGGTTGTGGATTCCAGCGGGGACGAATTAATACTCTGTGAGGATGAGGATGTACACAACACTGAAGAGGGTGAGGAATTGGTGGATGAGGAGGATGAGGACGACATCTTGCCTCCGTAGAGCCAGTTTGTGCAGGGACAGATTAATTGCCAGCTTGTTTTGTGGGGGCCCAAACGAACCAATCATTTCAGCCACAGTCGTGTGGCAGACCCTGGCCCAGAAATGTTTGGTTTGTTAAAGTGTGCATGTCCTGTTTATACAACATAAGGGTGGGTGGGAGGGCCCAAGGACAATTCCATCTTGCACCTCTTTTTTTTCTTTGCAGTATGTACAGCTTGGGGCCTAGTTTTTCAAACTGCCATCCTGTCTGCCACTGCAGTGTCACTCCTAGATGGACCACGTGTTTGTGCCGCCCACTAGTATCTCTTAGCATAGTCATCCAGCTACCTCGGTGCAACCTTTTGGATATAAAAACACTATTGTGAGGTGTGAGGTGTTCAGAATAGACTGGAAATGAGTGGAAATTAAGGTTATTGAGGTTAATAATAGCATAGGAGCAGAAAAACACACAAATTCTGTGATTTTAGCTGTTTTTATGCTTTTTTAAAAAAAAAATACAGATCCAAAACACAAAACCCAGAACCCAAAACACGGAAGGGTGGTTTTGGCAAAACCAATCCAGATCCAAAACACGAAGAAAGATCCAGATCCAAAACACGAAAAGTGGCCGGTGCACACCCCTAATTCCAACCAATCAACTAGTTGGATGATTGGACAGAAAATCTTTACGTCTGTACCAAGCTTAAGTTCTCCTAAGACATCCATCCACCTCTCATTGATGACCCATTCTTCTGCCAGGTGCACAGTGTGAAACCCATGTACAGATTATTTGTGAACAATAATCTTTGCCAGGCTGCAGACTCCTCTTCAGTTTAATATCCACATTGTCATAAAAATATTTTCTAAACTTACTTAAGGTTTAAAATAATAAAGCAACCAAATGCCATTCTGCTGTACTAAGGCGATGTGAACAGATTAGTTCTGTCACCCACTTATTTTTCTTTATTGAGTTTGCTTCTGTCTAAATTTCCTTTTGAAAGAGAATAAAATGCACTGTATACAAGAAGCAGCCCCTATCAAAGTTGAAAGTGCATCCCAGCTCTACAGCCCATCACTGTTCTCAGGGCCTGATTCAGACCCGGTCGCAAGTGCTGTGCGCTCGCAACCAGGTCGATAGTGGGCCAGTGCGCATGCTCATGACAGAGCCGGCTCCGTCGTGCGCATGTGCGAGACCTGGATAGCGACGGGCACTCCGTCGCTCTGGGTCTCGCAACAAGGGGGGCGAGCTGTTGATTTTGAGTGACAGCTCGCCCCCTTTGGTGGGCGGGCCGGGGGAGTGGCTGCCCAAACGGAGGCATTCCCATGTGAACGCCTCTGTTTGGGGGCGGCCCCACTGACATCACAAGTGAATCTATGGCACCCCCCAGATCCTAGTGCCCCTAGGCAGCTGCCTAAAGTTGCCTACTGGTAGAGCCGGCCCTGCCGCTGCCCCACAAACCATACCACTACTCCTGGTTTCACTGCCACTCTGTGAAAATCCATACCGCGCTTGCGCGAGTCTGGAAATGCACGGGGCGGGGCCTAACGGGAGACATCATGACTGTAAATATGCCTGCACCATGGCTCACTTAGCCCCAGCAGTACCCGGCCGGCTCCCTCTGCCTCTACCGGCTGCCTGAACCCCCTGTCCCTGGCTCCCCTTCACCCCAAATACCCGGCTCCCGGTGGCGGACTCTGCCGGGTGGCATGCGATTTCTTGTGTGGGACTGTGTGCAGCCCATGCTGCCCTCCATTGTCTGAACATGAAGCAACAGCAGGAGATGACTGAGTATTGGTTCCACCACCTCCAGACCAAAGCCTACAAGAGGCGTAGGTTCAGAGTGACAGACTGCTGTTCTTGCCATGCTGAGCCCGGCAGCAGCAGAACATGGGGGTGGGTAGAATGCCATTCTACTGGTGTGAGGCTGAGAGAGGAGCACACTCACCCCCTGCAGCTGCCCCACACAGGCTCATGTAATCTAATGAAGGACGATGCATCCCAGCTTCCTGTAGAAGTACATGTATTGACTAACAACGTTATACTCCCCCTGTCATCTGTATGACCCTATTACTTGGACTAACTAGAGCTGACTTCTGTGTCACTACTACTCTCAGCCAGTCCCTGCTACCTCCAATACTACCACCCCACTGTGCCCCCCAGGCTAAGTTTTACCAGCCAGCCCCTGGCAGTGTTGTGAGTAGCGGTGGCCTGCTAGCAGTGCTGCGCAGTTGGACAGTGTTCTTGGCGGCAGAGGAGGATGCAGCGGCAGCCGTGGTGGACTGGTAAAATGTAAGGGAACTGCATCATGGGGTTCATGGTGGTTGGGTGGTAAGTGTCACAGGCATTAACTGCACTCTGAAAGGGCACTCACTGACAGCCATCCATTCAATGCCTGTGACACTCACCACCCTGATTCTTCCCTTTCTCCTGTTAGCATTTTGGTCTGACAATCTAGTTGTGTAAAAAGGAGCCAATCTCTCCTACAGTGGCCTCACTGAGTGGCAATAGGTACGCCCATAGGTGAAGATAGACACGCCCTTTGGGCAGAGCTGGCCATGCCCCTCTACTTCTATAATCTCTCTGAAACTACTTTTCGGAAACTAGTTAGTGTACACACCAGCGGATGTCCTGCACAACATACAGCCCAAATGCAAGCCAGTGGGGTGGTTTATTGATATCGGATGCAGTACGGCCATGCTCACAGTTACACATGATGGTAATCTGGAGCAGGAAGGGGTGTCATACAGCTCATCAGCCAGTGAGTGTATGTGGGTAGCAGTGCAGGCTCTCTGTAAAGCAGCGTGGAAACGGTAAATTCTCAGGTCTCACAGAACTAATTGGAAGACTTACGTCTCCCACTGTGGTGCTCTAACACAGTGAACAAGATGGAGTTGCGCATGCGCAGCACTATGCTTGGTAGCCATCTTGGTAAGGGAGTGAATCCTCCTTGGAAGTTCCAACATGGAGTCTGCACAGTAGTGCTCTCCATCTTCAACACCCTGCCTTGCTACAATCTTCTCCATGTTACACAAACTTCTTCCTAGCAACCTAGAAAAATTACAGGGTTAGTAAAATGATAAAACATCAACATGTCAAGTGAGTTTGATGCACTCTTCTTGGTAGGTCTATCAGAAAGACTCCTCTGTCTGACCGTATGGACCACAGCAACAGTCTCTGTGTTCACGATCTCAGGACTGCTGTCACTCTCACGATTCCTGATGTCTTCCACACTTGCAACTTTTAAATCTTGGAAAGTCTCTTTGCCTATCTTGGATTTCCACTCACACCAGTCAGCCTTGACTTGGTTTCTCGATGTCTTGAGGTTCACTGAATGCAATATTTGCAAATTCCTCATCATATCTTTCAGGTGGCTACCCAATACTTGATCTTGCAGAAGACATTTTCTGTGGCTGGATGTCCACACAGATAGCATCTGGTTCAGACACATCTCCGATTGCTGGCATATATATGATACAGTATGTGTCACTTGGTTTTCTCTTTGTCAAATCTGCAATATGTGTCTTGACCTTTAGGTCAGTTGTAGGGGAATGGTTCTTGAGGTGAACTGCTGTGGACACAGATTCCGACAAGGATGTATCAAATATCGCATGCAGGAGCAGAGCTTGCGAGAAAGCTCTGTCCCTGCTAATCATCTCTGTAATCTTTTCAGGGTATTATTCTCAAAAAATATCCTGACAGTGTGACCGTGCATGTGCTGCTGGCTAAAAGCGAACCCCCTCACAACCCCTGAACTGTGCAATCCCTACCCCCCTTGCAATTTCCTGCTCAGCGCCTTTCCTGCCCGGTAAGCAGTGCTCCATTTAGGTCCTCTGGTCTCCAGGCTCCTTCACTGTGACCCCGGTCATCTGCTCTATGATGTAAACTGTGATGCCGGCATAGAGCAGCTGACTACAGGAGCCCGGAGACCAGCTGACCGGAGCCCCAGAGGAACTAACTGGAGCACCGATCCCTGGGTGCAGTGTTTTTTTTTTTTTCGAAATTGATCAGCTTGTGGTTTCTTTAGACCACACATATGATCACAGGGGCCGGCTCCTGGCTCTGCTCTGCCTGTTAGATCACATTTCCTATTACAAATATGGGAAATACAATTTGCTTACTAAAAATAAGTGGATCAGAGGGCTTGGAGTACTTGTTTTTACGAAACTGCTCCAAAAGCCCTTTAATACATTTACTGTATGCGTTACTAAAATAAATGTGAAAAGGGTGTGAAAACACCCTTATTCACATTTTTTTATAGCTGCTAAATTCATTAGGACAAAGATTGCTACAAAAAAATCTAATATATTGTTTTACAGGGCATTTACCAGCAAAAAAATTATGGCCCTCATTCAGAGCCGTACGCTCTGAGCAGAGCGCACGCTCTGAATGAGGGCCGGGCTCCATTTTCATGGAGCGTCCTCCTGGACGCTCGTATAGCTGTGGGTCACCACCCACAGGCTATACGAGCGTGCTTTTTGATGGCCGCGATGGTCGAGACCATCGCGACCATCGAAATTGCGAGCCGGAGCCTGCGGTTGAGGTTTTCAACCGCAAGCTCCGGAGTGATTTTGGCTCTATCAGAGCCAAAATCACTCCCACTGACATCACTAGTGATGTCAGTGGGCCGGCTTCTAACGGGAGGCGTTCCCGTGGGAACGCCCCCGTCAGGGAGGCACGCCCCCGGCACGCCCACCAAAGGGGGCGTGCTGTCAATCAACATTGACAGCACGCCCCCTTTGATCGGACACAATGAGCGAAGGACTTTCCTTCGCTCGTCGCGTCTGGCGCATGCGCACGACGGAGCTCCCTCCGTCGTGCGCATGCTCAGTGCAGACCATCGACCCACTTGCGAGCGGACAGCCGCTCGCGAGTGGGTCTGAATCAGGCCCTATATTCTGTACGTGTTTAAAATAGTATCAGCAAAATTGTTAGTTTTTTGCTTCTTCCCACATTTGGCCGCGAGATTCCGCACTAAGGCCCTCATTCAGAGCCGCTCGGAAGCAGCAGTACGCTCGTAGCGTTCTGATGTTGTGAAACCACGCATGCGCCGGTGTTACACTGCGCATGTGCGTACGGCTGATTGCGATCTTTTTTTAAGTCGTTCGTCGAATAGCGAACAGGAAGTGACATGTAAAATGTGATTGACAGAACAGCCCGTTTTTGGGCGGTGACGGGGGTGGAGATGCGAAAACGCAGGTGTGGCGAGGCATTTTGTGGGCGTCCCTAAATTATCTCATGCGAACGGCAAATGTGATCGGAACAAGTCATACGTCACTGTCTGATCCACTTTGCGTTCAAACTGCTCGCACAGCTTGTGGTCTGGTATACTCTACCACAATGTCGATGGTCTCGTCCTCCTTCCCGTGCCTCTGTTTTTTCGATTTATCATTTCAGGCCAGAAAAGCAATCAACTTAGAATTGAAAACAATCTTGGAATGTGCCAGGCAACTTTTTTAGTAGCACAAAACCGTACTCAGGTGCTAAATTGTGGCTTAGACAATCAATTAGCGTACCAATTTTTCATATTTGATTTGTATTTGTTTTTTTATTTTTTGTTTTGTGTTAATGCAACAATATTGGCATCATGTTTGTGTTTTAGCAACATTTTTAATGGTCCCGGGAATTTCTTATCCATTTGGTTTGGGCAAAGTGTTCCTTTGCCCTGGACTGGCTTCTGCAGGGTCCCCAGCCGGATCTACTGCTTCCTCCCCTGCAGAGCCAGCAGAAATTCTGCGGCCAAGGCTCCCCTCTGGAGCAGACTCATCCGCCTGTGTCTCTGTTAGAAAAATTAGAAAAGAGTAACATTAGAATCTCCATATTGTCACAAACACATTTCAGAGTTGGTAACATAACAACATTTACCTTGGCCAACATGAGGAGCCGCAAAGTCTGGCATGTCCGTATCCATGTTGGACACACCAAACACCTCCTCATACTGCACACACCCCTGTGCCAGCTCTTCCAAGTCATTCAGCTCCAATGACACAGGGGTGGGACCTCCCCCTGTCCCCCTTGCATGCCTAGCCCCCCCTGCCAGTTTTTGTTTCAGCCGATATTTATAATCGGTCCATCTGTGGGTGAAAAAGTTGGCATTATTCCTGCAGTATTTGGCGCTGTAACCACTTTTTCAAAAAATTTAGTTTTTACGTACCGGCGTTTGACATCCCGGGGTAGACGTTCAAACTCACCCACCCTATTGACAGCACAGGCTATCTCATCCCACATTTTCCACTTCTGGCTTGCACCCATATTCCGATCTGCCTGTGGCACGATGTCAACACACATTTGGACCAAAACCTCCATCTCCTTTCTTGTGAATTGTGGCTGCCTTTTTTTTTTGGCTTCTTTTGTGGGCCTACTCGGCCCAGCAGCCTCTTCCATGGCATCCTCCACACCTTTTTGCAAAAACATTGATTAAATTTAGATGTTCAGTTTTCACTAAATTCTGGTTTTAAAAATTTTTTTAAGCCAAAAGAGTCAAATACTTACCGGGCGTCTCTTGCCCATTGTTTTGCTGCTCTGTAGCCATTTTGAGAACACCAACTTGAACTACAGCAGTCAGTTTTGATTTTTCCGTGACGTATTTATACATGCGTCCGTATTATTCGTCCGCATCATTGATTGTGCGCTCCTATGATCCGTCCTTAATTGGAGCAGGAAAATAAAGACTATTTATTGCTTTGGGCGACTCGAGTCGAGGTGGCGGGTGATGATTGTTGGAGGTTTCGTGTGTAGTAGTGGATTGTTGTTGGGATTAGCCAAATATATTTCCTTTGTTTATCCCTTAAAAATGCAAACTATTTAGCGCACTAATGTTTCCTTAATCCCCATGTAAAAATGCGAACTATTTAGCGCACTAATGTTTCCTTAATCCCCATGTAAAAATGCGAACTATTTAGCGCACGAATGTTTCCTTAATCCCCATGTAAAAATGCGAACTATTTAGCGTACTAATGTTTCCTTAATCCCCATGTAAAAATGTGAACTATTTAGCGCACTAATGTTTCCTTAATCCCCATGTAAAAATGCGAACTATTTAGCGCACTAATGTTTCCTTAATCCCCATGTAAAAATGCAAACTATTTAGCGCACTAATGTTTCCTTAATCCCCTTGTAAAAATGCGAACTATTTAGCGCACTAATGTTTCCTTAATCCCCATGTAAAAATGCGAACTATTTAGCGCACTAATGTTTTTTCTCAAATAAATTTGTCCATTCTTGTTTGTCCACTCAATGTAGGGTGCATTTTTCAAATAATGTGTGCTCCACCCTATCTTTGTGCGCATTTTGCCAAATTTAAAAAAATAAAATCTGGCACCCCAAAATTCTAAAACGAATCTCTAATTATGAACTGTAGGTTTTTGCACTCATGACAATACCCCGGCATGTAAGCATCTTTGGATTTTGCGGCAAAGATAAGTATTTTTTGGAAAGATCATTTTCAACAACCATTAACTACCTGGCTTGCCATTTCAGGTTGATGTTGGTCGTCTTATTTTGGCCATGCTTCCGGAACCCGACCAACCTCAACCTCGTCCCAGGCGTAGGCATCGTAGGCGTGCAAGGCCCAATATATATAGAACACGTGTCATCCTTTTTGGAATGCCTGATGATGAGGTTTTAAGATGATACCATCTTCCTCCACAAATCATCATAGACACTCTCTCATTAATAGAGAGTGATCTGGAGTGGCAAATTGACAGTCCTACAGCAATACCACCACTTACGCAATTAATGGCAGTGTTACATTTCTGTGCCTCAGGATCCATTCAAACCACGGTGGGAATAGTGGCCGGAATCTCCCAATCCTCCTTTTCAAGGATCCTGAGGGCAGTGATGGAGGCCCTTTTCAAGCACCTCCATCATTTTATTAACATGCCATTGGATATGGGTTCCCTTAGTGTGGCCAAGGCCAATTTTTACCACATAGCTGGCTTCCCACACATCATAGGGGTTGTGGATGGTACTCACATACCACTTCAGCCTCCAGCACGGCTGGAGGCAATTTTTAGGAACCGCAAGCACTATCACTCACTGAGTGTAATGGTGGTATGTGATGCCTCCCTCCAGATCCTGTCCCTGAATGCAAAATTACCAGGAGTGCACATGATTCGTCATCCGGCAATCAGGGATTTGGCATAAATTAAACAACCTACAAGCTGGTGATGCATGGCTTCTGGGTAAGTGGAGCCCTTTATTTGAAACCAATGCAAAGCTTGATACACAGTGATCCTGATTGTTGTTTTTTATTTTTCACAGGAGACAGTGGCTACCCTTGCACACCCTGGCTGCTCACTCCTTATTTGGCTCCCACACCAGGGTCACAAAGTGAGTATAATTCCGCACTTACAGCCACCAGGCAGGTGGTGGAGCACTGTATCGGCCTTTTAAAAGGCCGATTCAGATGCCTCCACCGCTCTGGTGGCGAACTCATGTATTTGCCGGCTATGGTTTCGAAAATTGTGGTCCTGTGTGGGATCTTTCACAACATCGCCATAAGGAGTGGTGTCCCAATGCAGCCAGAGGATGCCTTACCTGAGGATGGCCCCCCCGAGGTTGGTCGGAGGTCAGTATGTGGGGGGCCATACGCGATGATGTGGTGGCCCGTTTTTTCAGGTAATTATTGACAAACATTTACTTAATTGTCCCAATGTCTACATGTACGATTGTAATGTGCCTTTTTAATCTTCTTTTTCATTTTTTATTCTTGTCTTCCTTTTCAAACCATGTAAAAACGATGCCTACTACCTGACCCACTAAATTGTCTACATGTGGCCACATTGGAACTAACTTGTGGATAAATTATTTAATCGCCTCATTTGTGGATTCATGTTGGCCTGCTACTTATTTCAACTGTTCTTGAGTGTTGTTTGTTTTTTTTGCGTTTGGTGTAGGTTGTTTTTTGTAGTGTGTTTTCACTGTGTGAATTGCTTGTCACAATTCACTTTCTGTTTGTGTTTGCTGTGTATTAAAGTTTTCTTTTCCGTTAAAAAGACTGTTTATTTACACATTACAAGCACGTGTAACCTGGCTCAAAAAATGCCACCTTTCATAATGCCGAATCCTGTAATGTGTGAAATTGTTAAGTCTTTGAACATGCTTTGTGGCTTAGAAAAAACAACAAAGGTATTAGGGTGAATCAGTAGTTTGTTCAAAATAGGCCTAAGCAGGTTTCAGTTTCTAATTACATTACCCACCACAAGAAAAACCACAAACTGTTGGTTTTTCCACAAACCTATTGGTATGGTGAGGTATTTAATGTGGCAGCTTACATACTTTCTACCGCTTTGTACAATCTAATTTACCTTATTTTACAGAACATGACCAAATCATGGACTTATGGAAGCTTAAACAATGTATTATTTTCAGTCAAGAAATGAGACTCGTTAACATACAACGCTATTTTATTGTAAAAAATATACAAAACCGAATTACAAACAAACAAAAAATCAGCTCCGAAGGAGCGCCGCCATGTGGTCCAGGACCACTAGCATGGCAATGACGTGGCCACGCAAGGCAGCCAAGCCCTCCTGCATACCATGCATCCGCCTCTGGTCCTCTGTTGGTATAAAAAAAAGGGATCCTTAATGAAATGACACCTTACATTATAAGTTGAATAAACAAACTAAACAAGTAAATCTATTTGCAAACAAGATCCAGCTTTGTGGTAAAAAAACAAGTACTGGCAAATGCTAAGATGGTATCAATAATAAATTATAAATGAACACACAAAAAGGCGACACAAAAAGGACGAAGTACCCTTGTTAGGGTAAATCAAAAAACCCCAAGAATGAGTGTTTTCACATGTGTGATATGTATCAGTGGAAAATATCCAAGACATTGTATATCCAATTCAAAATGTATTTTTACAACAAAAGAAAGGTAAACATACCGGTCATTGGCCTAGATGGTCTTGGAGGCCCTCCATCCTCCTCTTCCTCGGAGGTGGGCCAGTGCTGGTGGGTTGAGGGAGGGGAGAGGGCGGAAATGGTTGATGGGCCAGAAAATCGAGGGGGTGGTGGAGGGGAGGGTGAAGAAAAGAGATGGGGGGTGGAGGGGAGGGTGAAGAAAAGAGAGGGGGGGTGGAGGGGAGGGGGAATTTTGGGGGTGTTGCAAATTGGGAGAGGGAGGGGACTCAGCTATTGGCCGGCCAGGGGTGGAGGGGGAATTGGGGGAAGGTTGGGGAGATGGGCTGGGACTGGGCGTCGGCGCCAGGGGCCGAGCCCGGCGACGACCTCTGCGGCGAGGCCGGATTCTGCGTTCAGCCCCTAAATGATTAAGGAAACATGTTTTAAATTTTTTTGGGAGGGGGGGTGGAACCCAAATTTACAACACACAAAAAAAAAAAAAAATTCTAAAAAAGGAAGACATGTGTAAAAACAAAAAACAGGACTATACTGCAAACAAACATGCACACACAGACATGTCAAAAAACAAAAAACAGGGCTATACTGCAAACAAACATGGCCACACAGACATGTCAAAAATCAAAAAACAGGGCTATACTGAAAACAAACATGCACACACAGACATGTCAAAAAACAGGGCTATACTGAAAACAAACATGCACACGCAGATAGTGCCGCAACAAACAAACAGGGCTATACTGGAAACAAACATGCACACGCAGATAGGGCCGCAACAAACAATCAGGGCTATACTGGAAACAAACATGCACATGCAGATAGGGCCGCAACAAACAAACAGGGCTATACTGGAAACAAGCACACGCAGATAGGGCCGAAACCAAATCCTACAATAAAAAAAAAACACTTGCTTGCAGCGATCCGCTGCCGAAAACATGCCAGCAAGCGGGGGGTGCGGCACCGCAGATCCGGCCACCGGTGGTGGCGAACCTCCGCATAGGCCGATCGCTTGGCCCGGTTGGTGATGGGGGGAGGCTGGCTGGTGATCCTCCGGTCCATGACCTCGGTGAGGACCAACAGCTCCTGTGTGGTAAATGCGGAGGCTCTCATGATGGCAATGATTTTTTTAAGAGCAAACAGTTTTAATAAAGGCCAGAGAAAACTTTTGATTGGCTAATGTACTTTGTAAATTAACAGGAACCATTGTATTGGTTATTGTATGAGTCATGTGTCCTACAGGCTCCAAAATATAATGTGAGTTATGATAGGCTTCATGCAGTGACATGCGTAAGCTACCGTAATTTAAATAAAGAAATTTAAACCTGAAAATAGGAATATCCTAAACACAGGAAAACAATAGGATAATTGGTTACAACAGGTTTTTTTGATAAACTAAACCATTGTTGAAACCGTACGTATTCTGCGGGAAAAATGACACACACGGACAACAATAAAGTTTATTGAAAATGAAAAAAAAATGGATGGTAAACATGTGAAGAGCAATTAAGCTAATTAATATATTGATTGGCATGATACGATTGTGCGAGCATACCCTGCAACCAAATTTGGAGATGGACGGTCGCAATTTTGCTCGTTCGTTAGCTATAGGAGGGGTTGGGAGACTTTGGGGCGGAAGATTAGCTACGAGCGAACTTACGAGCGAGCGCTTGAATTTACATTTTCTCACTTGCGTACGGCTCTGAATCGGGCCCTAAGCTTTCCCAAATCTACCTCAACCACAACACACTGGCTAATTAATGGACCTTCGTCATGCCAGCTATACTTAAATGCTATAAATTCTGCAAAATCCACATTTTCACAAATACAATGCTGTAAACTACACTTTGGAACGGTGACACAGAAACGGAGCACGAGGATTGCGTCGTCTGAACTCTTCACTTTGCTCATCTCTAGTCCGTTACGTTATATACTGGACATTTTATACCGCTAGTGCTCCCTAGTTTCCTCTCTTCCTATATTTCCTGTTCCTCACAGCCATCGGCAGGTGTCAGCAGGTAAGCAGGTGTCACATACAGCACGATGACTGTGAGACCAGGAACACAAAATAGTCCTGTAACTGGGTCACTTCATTTATTTCTACAGTGAACCCACGGACTTGATGGGTTGACTTCTATATCATATTAAAGCCCACATCAGTCAATATATATTAATATGGGCCACATCTGTTAGACGGTCTCCCGGGCCGGGCCCCTGGGACAAGCAGCCCAGTTTTGTAAACATATCTCAGTGATGAATGTTATGACTGCTGTGTAATATCACAGAGGATATTTTCTTTTGTGTGTGTGTATGTATGTGTGTGTGTATGTATGTGTGAGTGTATATGTGTGTGTGTATGTATGTATGTGTGTATGTATGTGTGAGTGTATATGTGTGTGTGTGTGTGTGTATTAGGGGTGTGCACCGGCCACTTTTCGTGTTTTGTGTTTTGGTTTTGGATCTGGATCTTTCTTCGTGTTTTGGATCTGGATTGGTTTTGCCAAAACCACCCTTCCGTGTTTTGGGTTCTGGGTTTTGTGTTTTGGATCTGTATTTTTTTGAAAAAAAGCATAAAAACAGCTAAAATCACAGAATTTGTGGGTTTTTCTGCTCCTATGCTATTATTAACCTCAATAAACTTAATTTCCACTAATTTCCAGTCTATTCTGAACACCTCACACCTCACAATAGTGTTTTTATGTCCAAAAGGTTGCATCGAGGTAGCTGGATGACTATGCTAAGAGATACGAGTGGGCGGCACAAACACGTGGTCCATCTAGGAGTGGCACTGCAGTGGCAGACAGGATGGCAGTTTGAAAAACTAGGCCCCAAACTATACATAATGCAAAGAAAAAGAGGTGCAAGATGGAATTGTCTTTGGGCCCTCCCACCCACCCTTATGTTGTATAAACAGGACATGCACACTTGAATGATTGGTTCGTTTGGGCCCCCACAAAACAAGCTGGCAATTAATCTGTCCCTGCACAAACTGGCTCTACGGAGGCAAGATGTCGTCCTCATCCTCCTCATCCACCGATTCCTCACCCTCTTCAGTGTTGTGTACATCCTCATCCTCACAGAGTATTAATTCGTCCCCGCTGGAATCCACAACCACAGGTCCCTCTGTACGTTCTGGAGGCTGGTCTCCCTGGAAGAGTTGATAATTCATTTTATGAACATCATCTTCTCCACATTTTGTGGAAGCAACCTCCTACGCCTTTCGCTGACAAAGTTCCCGGCTGCACTAAACACTCTTTCGGAGTACACACTGGAGGGGGGGCAACTCAGGTAAAATAGAACCAGTTTGTACAGGGACCTCCAAATTGCTTCTTTTTCCTGCCAGTACAGGTATGGACTGTCTGACATGCCTACTTGGATGCTGTCACCGATGTAATCCTTTAACAGACAGACACACGCTTGTCGCTGCTGCTTTGAGGATGCAAGTGCGGCTACAGCCCACACAATTCACAAAGACAGAAAAAAGAAGAACATTTTATTGTTTGTGTAGCACACTTTGAGGGTGTCACCACCCTTTAACAGACAGACGCACGCTTGTCGCTGCTGCTTTGAGGATGCAAGTGCAGCTACAGCCCACACAATTCACAAAGACAGAAAAAAAAAGAAGAATATTTTTATTGTTTGTGTAGCACACTTTGAGGGTGTCACCACCCTTTAACAGACAGATGCATGCTTGTCGCTGCTGCTTTAAGGATGCAGGTGTGGCTACAGCCCACACATTTCACAAAGACAGAAAAAAAAAGAACAATATTTTTATTGTTTGTGTAGCACACTTTAAGGGTGTCACCACCATTTAACAGACAGACGCACGCTTGTCGCTGCTGCTTTAAGGATGCAGGTGCGGCTACAGCCCACACATTTCACAAAGACAGAAAAAAAAAGAACAATATTTTTATTGTTTGTGTAGCACACTTTGAGGGTGTCACCACCCTTTAACAGACAGACGCACGCTTGTCGCTGCTGCTTTGAGGATGCAGGTGGAATCTAGACGGGTTTTGGAACCGGGGACACACTACCTCCATCAATTGTCTAAATCCCACTGCACTAATGGCGGATACCGGACACACGTCTAACACCAACATAGCAGTCAAGGCCTCAGTTATACGTTTTGCTTCAGGATGACTGCTGTCGTACTTCATCCTCATCGCTAGGGACTGTTGGAGGGTCAATTGTTTAGTAAAAGTAGTGATGTTCCTACTTCCTCTCTGGGATGATGAACAACTCCCAGGAGCAGCAACACCACTAGGAGGAAGTGGTTCTTGATCTTTCCCTATTTAATTTTTATCGGAGAAAGTTTGGTCCTCCATTTATGTTATATTGATATATACGTGCGGCTAAAGCGCACACAAACACAGAAAATATTTTTTTATTTTTGATGGAGAGTAGTGCACTTTGTGGGTTACACCACCCTTTAAGAAATGAGCCAGCCGGCTCTTTACTTATGGGACACAGGCGCACGCTTGGCGCTGCTACTTTGTTGATGCACGTGCAGCCACAGTGCACACAATTCACAAACACAGAAAATAATTTTTTTTTTGGTTTGGACTGGAGTGTACTTTGGGGGTTACAGCACCCTTTAACGGTCAAGCCAGCCGGCCCTTTACTTATGACACAGGTGCACGCTTGGCACTACTTTGTTGATGCACGTGCGGCTACTGCGCACACAATTCACCAACACAGAAAATATATATTTTTTTGGTTTGGACTGGAGTGTACTTTGGGGGTTACAGCACCATTTAACGGTCAAGCCAGCCGGCCCTTTACTTATGACACAGGCGCACGCTTGGCACTACTTTGTTGATGCACGTGCGGCTACTGCGCACACAATTCACAAACACAGAAAATAATTTTTTGGGGGGTTTAGACTGGAGTGTACTTTGGGGGTTACAGCACCCTTTAACGGTCAAGCCAGCTGGCCCTTTACTTTGGACATAGGCGCACGCTTGGCACTACTTTGTTGATGTACATGCGGCTACTGCGCACTCAATTCACAAACACAGAAAATAATTTTTTTTTTGGTTTGGACTGGACTGTACTTTGGGGGTTACAGCACCCTTTAATGGTCAAGCCAGCCGGCCCTTTACTTATGACACAGGCGCACGCTTGGCACTACTTTGTTGATGCACGTGCGGCTACTGCGTACACAATTCACAAACACAGAAAATAATTTTTTTTTTGGTTTGGACTGGAGTGTACTTTGGGGATTACAGCACCCTTTAACGGTCAAGCCAGCCGGCCCTTTACTTATGACACAGGCGCACGCTTGGCACTACTTTGTTGATGCACGTGCGGCTACTGCGCACACAATTCACAAACACAGAAAAAATATTATTTTTTTAGCACTTTGGGGGAGCACCCCTGATGGACAGAGCACCCCCTGGACAACACTACAGCACCCCTTTAGGATTGGGACACTGCACAGGACTTTGGAGTGGACACAGCCCCTATGGAGAACTGACTGCACAACACAGTCCAGCCAGCCCCTATGGACTTTGAAGTAGTGGACACAGCCCCTATTAACAACAGCAGCACAGCACAACACAGCCAGCCCCTATGGACTAAGTAGTGGACAACAGCAGCACAGCGCAGCACAGCACAGCACAACACTACTCTGCACTACACTACACAGCCCAGCCAGCCCTAACTCCCACCCTCCCTCTTCACTGTCCACAGCCGAGTGAGAAAATGGCGCCGACGCAGTACCTTATATAGGATCCAAAACCCGCGAGACTCGGAAGGCGGGATGATGACGTTTTGCCTCGATTTCAGATCCGAGTCAGGCGGGAAAAGTCGAGCCTGACTCGGATCGGCCTCGGATCAGTGGGGCTCGGGGGGGTTCGGATTTCAGAAATCCGAACCCGCTCACCCCTAGTGTGTATGTATGTGTGAGTGTATATGTGTGTGTATGTGTGTGTGTATGTATGTGTGAGTGTATATGTGTGCGTTTTATTTTGTGCAGACGATGTTCTACAAGTAAAATATCAGTGTAATATTATAATGTCAGCAGCCATTATGGGGATTGGGTAAATAATAATTCTAAACACAGAGACGACTCAGCTCAAGAAATTTTGCAGTGAAGCTTTGTGCGAATCAAACTTTACGGTGTAACAGACAGAGGGCCTGATTCAGAGCCGGACGCTCTTTGAGAGCGCTCTCTCTGAATCAGGGCGTCCCTGTTTTTTTTTAAAGATGGCCTCCTGGCCGCTCGCTAAGCTGTGGGTGACTACCCACAGCTTTAGCGAGCGGCCAAGCGCTCGCTCTGCATCAGGGCGTCCCTGTTTTTTTTAAAAGACGGCCTCCTGGCCGCTCGCTAATCTGTGGGTGTCCACCCACAGCTTTAGCGAGCGACCATCGGGGCTTGCGACGAGACCCTTGTGGTGGGGTCTCGTTCCCGCAAGCCCCAGTGAGCTTTCGGCTCTAATAGAGCTGGAAGCTCACCCACTGACATCATTCGTGATGTCAGTGGTGCTGCCCCCAAATGGCAGGCGTTCATTTGGCCGGCCACCCCCCCTGCTTCTGAAGAAATTCTCAGTAGAGAAAGAAACGCGTTAAGGGTGTCCCTGTTACTAACCTGTATTCCTGCCTTGCTGAAGCACCTGTGTAATTGCAGCAGAGCCGTTTTTCCAATCCAGCCGTTAGAGCTCCATCCCCTCTGCTGGAGTCGCAGACAACGCTATGCTCCGGAGTTGATATACTCCATGTGAGTGCCTCCGTAGAGCCTTAGCCTTCCCATCACGGCCTAGGATCCTCCGGTGAACTGTCGCAGCTATATACCAGCTAGCGCCAATTGAACCAGCGCTGACACGGGACTTATTACCTCCATACTGCGCATTGACGGCATCACTGCTTTACTCTTCATGGCACAGATCTAGTGCACAGCAGCAAGTGTCCAAGAACACTATGTGAGAGACATATCTACATCATATCCCCCAGCCTTAATCCTAGGTGGGCTGGAGGAGGATTTATATGCATTAATACTCACCCTTTTTACCTCAGCGAGGAACATATTTTTGGTAACATTGGCTCCATTATCTGTTACATTTTCGCATTCACAGCCAATGATTGGATACAAAATTTGTGTCAATATGGATTCCTAATAACGGAACTATCATTTTTATACCAGCAATTAGGCCATTTATTCATCTATTCCTGAAGAAGATTTTATCCTATTTAATAGAGGTGTATTTATTAACAGCACTTTAGTTTGATACATGTGATTGGAGTACACAGCTGGTGCTCTAATCTTCAATAATACATGTGAGGTTTTTTCCTTTTTATTATTATGTTTAATTTTCTGCAGTAATTTATTGTGGTCATTGACCTTTCAATCCATCTCCAATATCGACTATTCAGGATCTACACTTGTATGTTATAATAAACAATTTATCCTTTATTATCAGTGTGTCTTCTGGGTCCGGTTAGACATATATGCGCCGTTTCTATTTTTTCTACTGTTTTATTCCTTGGAATAGGGGACTGGAGGACCCTTGGCACGGCTGCTGGTCGTGATAAATTGCAGGGAGGTGGGCGCTACAAACCCTTCCATTCCACCCCCCCTGCCCGCCTCCAAAATGGGGCAAGTTGTCATTCACAGTCGACAGCTGCCCCGATTTGGTGCGAGACCCGTAGTGACGGAACGCCCCGTCACTGGCCGGGTCTTGCGCATGTGCACGCCGGAGCCGGCTCTGGTGTGCGCATGCGCAGTGGGGGACCGCTTGCGAGCGGGTCTGAATCAGGCCCAGTGAACGGGATGAATGACGCATCATATTTTGCATGCGATGCAACCAGCCAATCATCAGTTGCATGCCAGCGTGCATGAAAAAATCACAAAGAACAGCTCTCCCAGTAAGAACTGTCCTTTGCGATGGAAGAACTTGCGGGTTTATGGCCCAGAAGCCCTTCTGTGCATGCGTCGAGTGACACACATGCCGTGCACAGCACTTTGCGAATGCACGCCCATCACATCCATCGCATTCCAGAGCTTGGTGCACATGCGGTGAGTGGACAAACCTCCAAATACATGTACGTCATTTTCAGAGGTTTGGATGCAAAAACCTCAAGTATTATTATACTTTATTTTTATGGTGCCACAAGGGTTCTTCAGCGCCTCACAAAGTGCATAAACAAATGAGCAAACAAGAAGACAGTGACTTATAGAGACAGTTGGAGATATGAGTTAGGAGAGAGCGGGAGATACTGTATCAGGGGAGGAAAGGTAGATCTGAGTATCATCAGCATAGAGATGATATTGTAGGCCAAAAAAGCTGATGAGTTCACCTAATGCAGGCCTGGCCAACCTGTGGCTCTCCAGCTGTTGGGAAACTACAAGTCCCAGCATGCCCTGCAAAAGTTTTGCTATTAGGGAATGTTAAAACTGTAGCAGGGCATGCTGGGATGTGTAGTTTCACAACAGCTGGAGAGCCACAGGTTGGCCAGGCTTGACCTAATGTATAGACGGAGAAAAGGAGAGGTCCAAGAACAGAACCTCGGGAAACACCTACCATTAGTGGAAATGGGGGGAAGAGGAGACATGAGAGTAGACAGAGAAGGGATGGTCGGAGAGGTAGGAGGACAAACAGGAGAGGGCAGTATCGCATAGACCAAGAGAGTGAAGGATCTACATGAGGAGAGGGTGGTCTACAGTGTCAAAAACAGCAGAGTGGTCAAGGAGAATAAGCAGAGAGTAGTGGCCCTTAGATTTGGCAGCAAGGAAGTCATTGCTGACACTTGTAAGGGCAGTTTCAGTGAAGTGGAGAGAATGGCAGCCAGACTGAAATGGGTCAAGCAGGGAGTGGGAGGAAACAATGGTGGTGAGGCAGTTGTAGACAACACACTCAAGGAGTTTGGGGACAAAAGGGAGGAGAGAGATTGGTCAGTAGTTGGAGAGAGTGTTGAGATTGAGGGTAGGTTTTTTAAGAATGGGGGTGAAAGGGGCATATTTTAATGCAGAAGGGACAGTGACAGATGATAGAGAGAGATTGAGGAGGTGGGCAAGATGGGAACAGGCAAGGGGAGAAAGGTACAAAATAACAATATTTGTGACTGTGCAATCAGGACCATGCAGCCTTTAAGGGAAAAGAAGTCTCTCCACAAATCCTCTAAATATCAATATACACGAAACAAATATATCCCTCAAATTGGCGCAAGGTAGGTATACAATAAGGTCCTTACATCAAACAAAGGAATTTCCTTTTAAGATTTCTTATTTGTTTCCCTTCTCCAGCGTTAAGATGAGGATTTTTCAGCCAATAGGGGTTCAGATTTTCTCCTCCCAAATGTGTACCTCAATCATTCAGAGAGAGAACAGAGAAACATGGTGCAATATTGCCAGAAAAAGGACAACATTTATTAACACACTGCACTCACATAGAAATAAAGATAAAAAGCATATCACCACAAAGGGTAAATACAGGGGCCTTGGGTTGCTCCTCCGTCAGATGGATTTCCCAAATCGATTAGAGGCTGGAGGTTTGCAGATGTTTTCAAAAGCTTTCCTCCTCCTTTTGGGTACTGGACAGCAGGCAGCGGTTCCCCCACACAATGATAATCACCAGGCTTAAAGCTTTTCGGACAATGGGGCAGGTGTATGAAGCTCTGGAAAGTGATAAAGTGCAGAGTGATAAACGACCAACCAATCAGCTCACAACTGTCATGTTACAGGCTGTGTTTGAAAATTGACAGTTGGGAGCGGATTGGTTGGTCATTTATCACGCTGCACTTTATCAATTTCCAGAGCTTCATACATCTGCCCCAATATGTCCTTCCTCAGAAGCATGGTGATATCCTGCACTAACAACAGTATAAATATCTACTCTAATCACCCTAAGAGCCTATCAGAAGTCTCGCATTTTTTGCGCCCTTCTCGAGCACATGTGGGCGGAAGTGACGTCAACGCTTGGCACCGGAATCGGAGGTAGTGAAACCCAGAACCGGAAGTCCATCATGCATTCCAGCATGCGTTTAAAGTATTCTTCAAACAGGAAGTATAGGGAACACCATCTTAGATCATTCCTTTGGTTATTTATAACACAATTTTTTTATATACACAATCACTTAGATGACCCTTATCACTGAAGCTCCATATTAGTCCATATTCATCCGGAATAGAACATAGAAGATAAAAAATATATACAGTATATAAATAGTAATTACTAACGAATAACAAATAATAAAGGAAGTGTCTGTGATGAAATCCCCATCCCAAATGAAAAATAAATCATCAATGTAATGGCCATAGAGGACCAGGTTCGCATCCCAGCCGCTCCCCTAAACATGGGTCTCCTCCAAGTGACCCATGTAGAGGTTGGCATAGAAATATGCGATTTTTAGAAGTCCCGATCATGTGACCGGAAGACGATCAGCTGACAAAGCGCAAGATCCCATGGGAATTGAAGTCCAAATCAGTGGACATGGATCATTCTCAATATTTATCCACTGACGCCCCCGATCACGTGATCGGACACGTGCATCTTAATGCTGCACAGAGATTCATGGGATTTGTAGTCCCTGATGTCCACATCGGACAAACTGTTGTATCTGTTTTTAAACTTACATTTGTTTTTATGAATATTCCGATGTGAAACACCCTCCCGGATTTATACTATTGGTTGATTGACATTTTATGAGGTATTGGGAGAATAGTTTTTCCTCTTTTTTGATATTAGAAACATCTCCTGGCTGGATCCGACTTCCGTGTCATGTGACCTTGTGTCACATGACGTGGATGTTTTTTCACGTGACCTTGTGTCACATGACGTGGATGTTTTTTCACGTGACCTTGTGTCACATGACGTGGATGTTTTTTCACGTGACCTTGTGTCACATGACACGGATGTTTGGCTATGAATGGAGAACATTAAGGTAATTACACCTATAATTTAAGGGTTATACATTATGTGATATGTGGGATTCCCTGTTATTCTTTTATTTTATTCTGTTACACATTATACTACTCTAATGGACAGTTGGTCATTTGTGAATACACATTGATTAGAATGATTTAATTGACTAATTGAGCCACACATGTGCCACAAATTATTTGGAAATGAGAACCATATACATATACCCATTTGGATCACTTTCAGATATGCTCCTGAAGAAGCTGGATGAACTTCGAACCAGTGAAACGCGTTGAACTTTACCATTGCATCTGGATGTACTCCATTTCACTATTGGCTATCACCACCTTTTGGACTCCAAGAAACCCTTGTTGACTTTGGCGATCCATTACTTTTCCAGAGGAGGAGGGCAGCCCCACTATAATCTTTATTTGGCCACTGCATGTTGCCAGGGACTGTGGAATTACATATCCCAATTCTCTCTCCTAAAGGGATATTTAAGACCATATTGATTATATTAACCTATATGACTGCTTTTGTGGAAGGAGGATCCACCAATGATTTATTAGTTGTGATCTACACACATTATTATGTGACTTTTTTATATATCCATTTATTTATTTTAATAATATATATGCAAGCTTATTTTCATGTGGTTTTAGGGTTATTGTAATAAATTTGAACATTATCTCGACCATACTGTCCATTTGGTAATTACCTTTTATTTCTATACAGCGCTGGTTTTTTTATTCCTTGATATCTGTGATACTAGTGTATGGGGACAGCGGGCCAATCCAGGAGAGGAAGGTAAGCAGGAGATATCTGTGATACTAGTATATGGGGACAGCAGGCCAATCCAGGAGAGGAAGGTAAGCAGGAGATATCTGTGATACTAGTGTATGGGGACAGCAGGCCATTCCTGGAGAGGAAGGTAAGCAGGAGATATCTGTGATACTAGTGTATGGGGACAGTGGGCCATTCCTGGAGAGGAAGGTAAGCAGGAGATATTTGTGATACTAGTGTATGGGGACAGTGGGCCATTCCGGGAGAGGAAGGTAAGCAGGAGATATCTGTGAATCTAGTGTATGGGGACAGCGGGCCCTTCCTGGAGAGGAAGGTAAGCAGGAGATATCTGTGATACTAGTGTATGGGGACAGCGGCCATTCCGGGAGAGGAAGGTAAGCAGGAGATATCTGTGATACTAGTGTATGGGAACAGCGGGCCATTCCTGGAGAGAAAGGTAAGTAGGAGATATCTGTGATACTAGTGTATGGGAACAGCGGGCCATTCCTGGAGAGAAAGGTAAGTAGGAGATATCTGTGATACTAGTGTATGGGAACAGCGGGCCATTCCTGGAGAGAAAGGTAAGTAGGAGATATCTGTGATACTAGTGTATGGGAACAGCGGGCCATTCCTGGAGAGAAAGGTAAGTAGGAGATATCTGTGATATTTCTTGCTTTAACTTCTTGATGAATGGTCTGAAAACTTATGGCCTGATTCAGACTCGCGAGCGAGCGAGCGCATAGCGCTCGCAAGCGGGTTGTTGGTCGGGCAGTGCGCACATGTGGAGTGCGCACTGCACGTGCGCGAGCCCCGGAGTGAGAACTTCTCTCGTTCGGGGCTCACAGCAAAATGGGGTGGCTCTCGATGTTGATCGACAGCTCGCCCCGTTTTGTAGGCGGGTCGGGGGGTGGCTGCACAAACGGAGGCATTCCCTAAGGAATGCCTGCCATTTGTGGGCGGCCTTACTGATGTCAGTAGTGAACGTCCTGCTCTATTAGAGCAAGAAGTTCACTGGGGCTTGCGGTGGACGAGACCCTACCACAAGGGTCTTGTCGCAAGCCTAATGGTCGCGATCATGCCGCCCGCACAAGCTGTGGCTGGTCACCTGGAGGCGGATTTAAAAAAAAAAAAGAAAAAAAAGTGCCCTGATTAAGAGAGGGTGCTCGCAAATGCATACCTCCCAACATGACCCTCTCCAGGAGGGATACAATGCTCTGGTCCTGGACTTCCCTGGTAATTTATGATTGGTGGAGGCTCCAGAGGTGGGGCTGCAGTACAGTCCAATATTCAAATAGGGGAGTCACACCAACTGCCAGTGAGTCCCAGCCAGTGATGTTGGCAGTGTGTGAGATGACAGTTGGTGTGACTCCCCTATTTGAAATTTGAACTATGCTGCAGCCCCGCCTCTTACCAGGGAAGTCCAGGACCAGAGCATTGTGTCCCTCCTGGAGAGGGTCATGTTGGGAGGTATGCAAATAGTGAGCGCCTCTTTATCAGGACCTTAGTTTGTACAATTGCAGGTGAAAATGTTGATTTTCACCTGCTTTTGTAGAAATTAAATAACGATGAACAGAGCCCTCTGTCTCTCCTGAATGACACCAGCGCTTACTGCCTCACCTTCTCCATCTCTTACTTTGGTACCAACTGCCACTTGCTTCCAACTGTCACTACCCATACCAGCTGATACAGCCCATGTGATGTCCTCCTGATTCTGTGGGCCGCTGCAGATGCTGCTGGGAACTGTAGATGCTGCAGTGGTCGGTCTGTGTAATGGCATGAACATAAACTATAACGAGATACCCCGTGTCATAATTAATCCCTTGCATAACGGGGTATTACACTTGCACCTTCCTATACTTGGTGCCAATGATACAAAGGGAAAGAGTCCTATCTACACTTCCCACTAACATACCTGTAAGTGCTCTTTAGTAGTAGTGGAGAAGCGTCTGAAATGCATTAACTCTGTATTGCACATACTGTATTTGGCTCCAGAGCTTGTACCATGTAAGAAAACGCAAGATAAACTCCAATAACAGATACACATTCAGCTTTGCATCAGCTTCGAAAAAAGCAACATGTACTGACTACGATGAATGTAAATGAATGCATAGAAGCATTGCAGCACAGACAGGTGATACAGACAGATACTTTTATTCACAGGGTTAATGAATGTCTAATTTTCTGCAACAAGCAGTGTTGCCCTATTCTTGAAAGGTTTGATTGTGTTGCTTGACAATGGTTCTTAATGTCATCTCTAAATATCACCCTTTGCTAAAGTACGTGGCCTTTCCCTGACATCCTCGGATGATTCGATTAGCGCAGCGAGCCAGACAGCGTACTGACAATCTCATAATCTAGCAGACAGGTCAAGCACCGTCAGTACGCAGGTGAATGAGCTTAAACCGTTCAGCATTATGTACCTGCCGGCCTCCTAATCAGGGTGACGACTGAGCCATAGAACAAAGCAGGTTTGCGGTAGTAAAATGCAATTTAAATAGAAACCTGTCTCAGGAATGTCCGTGGTGGAATCCTAGTTTGCTTAAATCATATCTACTTCAGTCTTCAGATAATTGATTGATGGGCCAATCCTGACACTTGTCCTGGATGACGGGATCTGCTTGCAATTAGTCCACACATACGGATGACCCGATTGGATGCAAGCTCATGAGTGTTATATACCAGGGGAGGGTTGAGAGCACTAATGCATGTGCTGTGTAAACTCTGGTGCTATGCCAGTTCTACTGCTCTGCGCTGGTCTCCGGGAGCATGGCGCCTGGGCAATTTTTCCAGTGATCTCCCTGCACTGTGTTTGTGCAGATCTTTGGGAAAATGACGCCTTCGCCTGTGATTTCTGTGGCACCAATTGACAGGTAAGCATCGCCTACGGGTGCTGGGTATACAGTGTGACCCATTATTGTTATACCCAATTGTAATGGTTGAGACATGGGGGCGGAGGCTGATTGTGCCCTCACCAACACCATACAGGCAGCTTTCAATGGATCTTTTTTTAGGACTACAGCATGTACCGGTCTCTGCGCATTTGCATACCTCCCAACTATCCCGAATTCAGCGGGATAGACACTGTCCCGCTGTCCCACCTGCGAGCCACAGTGCCCTATAGGTGGAGTAGGGGGCAGGAGGCAAATCAGATCAGCAGTGGCAATTGTGAATGGATGAAACGCACTAAGGGCCTGATTCACTACAGAGCGCTATTGCGATCGCAGCTGTGATTACGTACGGAGGTCTGCTGCATAACATATGCTGATGAATGCAATCGCAAAGCCAGCATAGAGGCGCCCACTACCCCTATCTCACATCTGTAAGACCTCGCAGTCCTGCGTATACATCGGTAACATCAAGTAACATGGGCCCCTCACGCACAATTACAGCAGCCCTGACCTTACTCAGAATTTGCTAACCTCGGTGCACGCAGTGAGTACACAAGCTGCGTATGCCGTCGCAGTGGCTAATTTATGCACAACCGTGCAGCGGCGTTCAAACGGACAGGTGCACCTGCGTTTCTCTGACCACTCCCCCATCACCACCCACAAACGCTGACCTCCCGTCACTCACTCTGCAATGGCTTTCTTTCTGTGTGAGTGGTTGCAGTGCAATTGCTATGCTAACTCACACACACACTGCGGTGCATACGCAGTATGCATCATCGCCTGATCTGCGTATGCTGTTGCAGTTTTGATCCATGATGAACCAAGCCCTATGTTGGGAGAGGCTGAGGGCTCCCCAGCGTGACGAGAATGGGGGTATGCCATGCAGACACACCATGAATAGGGATTGTGGCATAGCTGCCTACTTTTAATTTCTCCTCCTCAGGAGATGTCCGGGGAGAAGCAAGTGAGTTGTGATGGGGGTGGGGCATGATGGTTCGTGTCATTAAGCCCCACCCCTTTGTGGTATTTACATAGGGGACAGGGCTAAATGATGCAATTAATTAAGCATTGTGTCATTAAGCCCTGCCCCCTACACAAGGAGCCACGATCACAACGGAAATTCTCCCCATTCTGCCCACTTCACTAGGAAGTGGGCCGAAGGCCTGATTCAGACCCACTCGCGAGCGCACAGCACTCGCAAGCGGGTCCATGGTCCTCGACTGCGCATGTGCCACCTCCGGCGTGCGCATGCGTGAGACCCGTACTGCGACAGCAGCTCCGTCGCAACGGGTCTCGCTACAAGACAGGGCGGCTGTCGATGTTGATTGACAGCTCACCCCATTTTGTAGGCGGGGAGGGGGGTTGGCTGCACAAACGCAGGCGTTCCCTTAGAGACGCCTGGAGTTTGTGGGCGGCTCTACTGACATCACTCGTGATGTCAGTAGTGGACTTCCTGCTCTATTAGAGCAGGAAGTCCACTCGGGCTTGCGAGAGCTGAGACCCTACCATAGGGTCTCCTCGCGAGCCCGAAGGTCACGATAATCGCACCCATCGCCAGGCCGCACGCAAAAGCTGTGGGTGGTCACCCACAGGTTAGCGAGCAGCCTGGAGGCCGAAAAAAAAACCCCAAACCCCGCCCTGATTCAGAGCGAGCGCTCGCAAACAGTGAGCGGCTCTGAATCAGGCCTAGAATGCGGGAGAAGTGCCTACCCCTCCGGTGTGCGGGGGTTTACCCGAAAAATCGGGAGCCTCCAGCGAAATCCGGGAGGGTAGGCATGTATGGATTGTGGCCTCCCACATCATGAGGCTATACCCATGCCTTAGGCGCACACATAAATGGTGCATCTCGTTGGAGTGACATATGGGCGTCCTGGCCGCGTGGCATGCTTGTTGGAGTCAATCTTTTGCAGTCAATGTGCCAATATTAATGTAGGATGGTTGCGGCTGCAGAAGAAAAAACAGCGGCAATACTTTAAAGACGAGTGTTATCAGCAAGTCAGGATTTATTAGAAAGTATTAAGAATAAGCTGAAAATCAAAATCAATTTGTTATTTTAGCGACTTTGAATTGCGTTCAAAATAAAATGTACAATTCTCCAGCAAGAGGACATTTGTTGGGATATAAGTTTAGAATTGATTCTGTAGCTTAATGCAGTTAGAGCGAGACTGTTAGGGAAAGAAATAGGAAATTACCCTGGAGTGTTTACCAGTATTTTCTTTATTATTTTAATCTTTGGTGCTGCTTATTGTCCAGGAGATAACATCTCCAGCCATACGAGTACGGTTATTAGCAGTGACTGCCTGCTACTAATACACACATATTTCTAGATTAGATGGGAACAGGGAAACACTGCCACCTCATCTCCCTTATACAGACGATTCTTTTGCATTAAGAGTTTTACGTTTTATTAAAAGGAACAAACTTAAAGGCAATGGAAGTTCCTGGTTACACTGAACAATGTCTCATTACTGGCTGGGAGTCTGGTTGTGTAGCAGAGGCGACGTGGTGATGCTAGCACCTTAAGGATACTGACTTTACACCTCTATACGCTCCTGCCTATACCTTCTAAAAACCTGCCTATACCTTCTAAAATTGACGCTATTTGCGTACGCAGTCATACAGTAAAATGAAGACTTTAGACCTTGAACATTTGTTTCCAAAGCACAAAGTATTATTCAAACAAAGTACAAATAGTTACATGCTGTGATCTAAGTACAATTTAGCGCAAAGAAATTATACAGACCCAAGGTACAGATATACATACGCACGCGCTCTGGGACCAGATTCCGGCATCAACAAGAAACCTCTTCCTTCTGAAGACTGGGGTCAGGACACACATATTTATACCCCTATAGAAATAGACTACACAATAGAGAGGTTCGTTGCGATCCCATTGGTTCCCCATCACGGTGCTTCTGTTACAGTACATATAACAGGTTGATTCAAATGGACACAGACCAGCCTCCGACAGCCTATTGTCTCCTCTATTCCCCCTGCATGCAAATCTAGGCTGTTGGTTTTACAAAGTACATTTTGGTGCTTTAACTTTCTACGGTCCATAAATTGAGAAAGCATGTTGCGATCTTCACACCGATGATACCGGGATGCTGTTGAGAAAGTGCAGATCAGTATAACAGCAAACATGGCTTACTTATCACGTGTTAAACCTTAGATACTAAATAGCCTTTATTTCACAGCATTTTGTAATAAATGAACAAAACTTGAATCTTACACTTTAAAGCTATGGAACCTTTTATGTGAGTGTGCAGTGTGTGAGTATTAGGGGTTTGGGAAAAAATGTTGGTTAACTTGGGGCAGATGCGTATGCACAAAGCTAATAAACAGCATTCGCATGCGGGTGTATTATACATTCGCTAATGTGCGACATGTTAACAGAGCAACTGTGTGTATTAATGTGTGTATCTGGTATGGTAAAATATGCGATCGCCTGATGCTAATAATAGCATCGCCATATGTACTTAAGTGTGAGTTTAGCTAAAATGGCGCTGGGCGGCCATTCGCAAAATGGCGTCTTGCAGATCTCATGTTCAAGATGGTGTCTTGCGGCCATTCGCAAGATGGCGTCATTTCAATCTAATTTTAAGCTGATCTTGTCTCAGCCAATTATCCACCTTCGACAACCTGACACCCCGGAAGATTTGTCGGTGCTCATTGATAGAGAGAGGCACACATGGCCTGGGTGGCTGGCTATCAAAGGGGAGGGAGGCAGAGGTACATATGGGGAGGGGGACAGAAGTACATATGGGGAGGTAGCAGAGCACACATGGGGGGGCCAGAGGTGCATATATGGGGAGGGAACAGAATTACACATGGGGAAGGGAGCGGAGGTATATATGGGGGGGGGCAGAGGCATGGGTTGGGTACGGGTTGCCAGAACTCAGGATGCCAGCACTCGGGATGCCAGCTGCAAAATCCCGATGCCGGCATCCTGACAGGGTTAGGATAATGACACCTGTTGGTAAGTACCCTAACCCTATTCCTAACCCTCACTCCCAGCACCCTAAACCTAACCCCATACTTGCCGACATTCTGTTACCTCCTTCCGGGAGGGAGCTGAATGCCTGCAAACAGTGGGGGGCGTGACTGGGCTATGACGACATTTTGTGGGCGTAGTCAGGGGCGTGACCATATGATTGCCTCATCGTGTCCCCGCCTCCTCTTCACAATGCCGAAAATAAAGGCATTGTGAAGCAGGGGGCGGAGCCATGATGACGCAATTCAGCGCAAATCGTGTCATTGGGTCCCCCACTGTGGGGGTTTCTAGTAGTAGCCTGGGGGGCAGGCAGCAGCCAGGAGGCTTGCCTGCCTTTCCGGGGGGGTAGCGATATTTGAGAGGCTCAAAACCAAATCGTGAGGGTAGGCAAGCCTGGTGCAAACGCATCCTAGCGAACGGGTCTGTATCATGCCCTATGTACTAAGGGAAGAGAAGGGGTTAGAGACGCTATAGGCAGAGAAAATCCCTGTACATATGCTCTATGTAATATAATGGAGGTTTGGGCGAGAACCGAGGGCACATAAACTTCTAGTCAGGGATAGAAGGGTTAATAAAGTTAAGGGTGTTTGTGCTTGTTTTTGATAGTGGGTCGGTAGCAGTGATAGGATGAGAGGTTGGGGGGCGTGTTATGTGAGAGGGTGCGGTGATAGGATGAGAGGTTGGGGGGGCGTGTTATGTGAGAGGGTGCGGTGATAGGATGAGAGGTTAGGGGACGTGTTATGTGAGAGGGTGTGGTGATAGGATGAGAGGTTAGGGGGTGTGTTATGTGAGAGGGTGTGGTGATAGAATGAGAGGTTAGGGGGCGTGTTATGTGAGATAGAGTGGTGATAGGATGAGAGGTTAGGGGGCGTGTTATGTGAGAGGGTGTGGTGATAAGATGAGAGGTTAGGGGGCGTGTTATGTGAGAGGGTGTGGTGATAGGATGAGAGGTTAGGGGTGTGTTATGTGAGAGGGTGTGGTGATAGGATGAGAGGTTAGGGGGCGTCTTATGTAAGAGGGTGTGGTGATAGGATGAGAGTATAGAGGGGATGTTATGTGAGAGGGTGTGGTGATAGGATGAGAGGTTAGGGGGCGTTTTATGTGAGAGGGTGTGGTGATAGGATGAGAGGTTAGTGGGTGTGTTATGTGAGAGGGTATGGTGATAGGATGAGAGGTTAAGGGGCGTGTTATGTGAGAGGGTGTGGTGATAGAATGAGAGGTTAGGGGGCGGGTTATGTGAGATGGTGTGGTGATAGGATGAGAGGTTAAGGGGTGTGTTATGTGAGAGGATGTGGTGATAGGATGAGAGGTTAGGGGGCGTTTTATGTAAGAGGGTGTGGTGATAGGATGAGAGGTTAGGGGACGTGTTATGTGAGAGGGTGTGGTGATAGGATGAGAGGTTAGGGGGCGTGTTATGTGAGAGGGTGTGGTGATAGAATGAGAGGTTAGGGGGCGTGTTATGTGAGATGGTGTGGTGATAGGATGAGAGGTTAGGGGGCGTGTTATGTGATAGGGTGTGGTGATAGGATGAGAGGTTAGGGCGCGTGTTATGTGAGAGGGTGTGGTGATAGGATGAGAGGTTAGGGGGCGTGTTATGTGAGAGGGTGTGGTGATAGGATGAGAGGTTAGGGGGCGTGTTATGTGAGAGGGTGTGGTGATAGGATGAGAGGTTAGGGGGCGTGTTATGTTAGAGGGTGTGGTGATAGGATGAGAGGTTAGGGGGCGTGTTATGTGAGAGGGTGTGGTGATAGGATGAGAGGTTAGGGGGCGTGTTATGTTAGAGGGTGTGGTGATAGGATGAGAGGTTAGGGGGCATGTTATGTGAGAGGGTGTGGTGATAGGATGAGAGGTTAAGGGGCGTGTTATGTGAGAGGGTGTGGTGATAGGATGAGAGGTTAGGGGGCGTGTTATGTTAGAGGGTGTGGTGATAGGATGAGAGGTTAGGGGGCATGTTATGTGAGAGGGTGTGGTGATAGGATGAGAGGTTAGGGGGCGTGTTATGTGAGAGGGTGTGGTGATAGTTTGAGAGGTTAGGGGGCGTGTTATGTGAGAGGGTGTGGTGATAAGATGAGAGGTTAGGGGGCGTGTTATGTGAGAGGGTGTGGTGATAGGATGAGAGGTTAGGGGATGTGTTATGTGAGAGGGTGTGGTGATAGGATGAGAGGTTAGGGGATGTGTTATGTTAGAGGGTGTGGTGATAGGATGAGAGGTTAGGGAGCGTGTTATGTTAGAGGGTGTGGTGATAGGATGAGAGGTTAGGGGGCATGTTATGTGAGAGGGTGTGGGGATAGGATGAGAGGTTAGGGGGCATGTTATGTGAGAGGGTGTGGTGATAGGATGAGAGGTTAGGGGGCGTGTTATGTGAGAGGGTGTGGTGATAAGATGAGAGGTTAGGGGGCGTGTTATGTGAGAGGGTGTGGTGATAGGATGAGAGGTTAGGGGTGTGTTATGTGAGAGGGTGTGGTGATAGGATGAGAGGTTAGGGGATGTGTTATGTGAGAGGGTTTGGTGATAGGATGAGAGGTTAGGGGGCATGTTATGTGAGAGGGTGTGGTGATAGGATAAGAGGTTAGGGGGCATGTTATGTGAGAGGGTGTGGTGACAGGATTAGAGGTTAAGGGGTGTGTTATGTGAAAGGGTGTGGTGATAGGATGAGAGGTTAATGGGCGTGTTATGTGAGAGGGTGTGGTGATAGGGCGAGAGGTTAGGGGTGTTTTATGTGAGAGGGTGTGGTTATAGGTTGAGAGGTTAGGGGACGTGTTATGTGAGAGGGTGTGGTGATAGGATGAGAGGTTAGGGGGTGTGTTATGTGAGAGGGTGTAGTGATAGGATGAGAGGTTAAAGGGTGTGTTATGTGAGAGGGTGTGGTGATAGGATGAGAGGTTAGGGGGCGTGTTATGTGAGAGGGTGTGGTGATAGGATGAGAGGTTAGGGGGTGTGTTATGTGAGAGGGTGTGGTGATAGGATGAGAGGTTAGGGGGCGTGTTATGTGAGAGGGTGTGGTGATAGGATGAGAGGTTAGGGGGCGTGTTATGTGAGAGGGTGTGGTGATAGGATGAGAGGTTAGGGGTGTGTTATGTGAGAGGGTGTGGTGATAGGATGAGAGATTAGGGGTGTGTTATGTGAGAGGGTGTGGTGATAGGATGAGAGGTTAGGGGGCGTTTTATGTAAGAGGGTGTGGTGATAGGATGAGAGTATAGGGGGGATGTTATGTGAGAGGGTGTGGTGATAGGATGAGAGGTTAGGGGGCGTGTTATGTGAGAGGGTGTGGTGATAGGATGAGAGGTTAGGGAGCGTGTTATGTGAGAGGGTGTGGTGATAGGATGAGAGGTTAGGGGGCGTGTTATGTGAGAGGGTGTGGTGATAGGATGAGAGGTTAGGGGGCGTGTTATGTGAGAGGGTGTGGGGAATCTACAGTTGTAACTCTGCCTCTTTGAATTTGATCTTCGACAAGGGCAGTTCAGTTTTTTCTTGTTAGATCTGTTCTTGGATTTTATACTCTACTTGTCTTCTTTCTTATCACTTCTTCATTCTCTCCCTGTCCTCACCTTTTACTCTTTCTTTATATCTATTCTCTTTCCCTACTCTGTCCCTCTATCTAGGATGCAGCGCCCCCAATGCGCACGCTCGGTACCCATCTGTCTCTCCTATGGTACCGGGTCCAGCGTGCTATCTGTAGGGCTCCCTTTGCAGCTGCGTCTGCCCTCCCGGCGGACTGGAGTGTCAGACATGGCTTCTTCACACTATCCGGCGCCAGTCACAAGCGCATGGCCGTGACTTGCCACACTCGAGGCAAGTCACGCTCCTTGAACCCAGTGGTCACCCAGTTCGGAGGAGCAGCTGATGTCCGGGGACAGGAGCGGCGTAAACGGCCCCATAAGCGTGCGGGCCAGGCGCCTGCCATGGCGCCGGCTCACACACAGGCCGTAGTTTCACAGTGGGGGGAAGACAGGGACGGGGGTGGGCGGGGCCAGCACCTGCAGAGTGACTGGCAGGTTAATGCTCCCCCTCTTGCTGCTCTGCATCGATGGAAGCAGAGATTCAGACATTGGGTCCCCGATGTCTGTTGTTACCAGGTCCTCCAGGCCTTGGGCTTTGGCAACTGTGCAGGCGAATATTTTGCCTGTAGGGTCTGTGGCACCTAGGAGTTCTCCCTTGTTGGATGCTGGGACCATTGCCGGGCTGCAAGTGTCTTTAGTAGTTGCCCGAAAATGCTGCTGACACTGGGGTTCCTTCTGTATTGGCATCGTCCGCCATGCAGACGCAGCTTGGTCCTCTGGTGCAGCAGTTAGGCAGGATTTGCGGCCTCTCCCTCGCTCCTATGCCTGCAGCTCGCTCTGTCTCTTTCGCTCCCTCTACTGTCCCCCTTCCTCAGCCAAATCAAGCTGCGGACGCAGTCAGTGCACACCATTCTGCCTCTCTATCTTCTTTTACAGACGAAGACTTGGAGGGGGTACAAGTGGTCGGGGACCCGACCAGAGTCGGAATGCCGGAGTTACCAGTGCCATTGTCGGTCCTTCGGTGAGTGTGCCAGTTCATCCGACTGGGGGTCTAGTTCCATTTCTTCCCCCTCTTCGAGTGATAGTTCATGTACGGATAGACGCAAATGGACCAGGAGGTCTCGTAGGCGTTGCTCTCGCCATCAAAGGCCTTCTAGTGACAGGTCCTCAGGGAGTAGTACTAGTGTAGACCGGGGGGCAGGTCCTGATGATGTGGTACAATGCGCTAATATGGCAGGCACTCAAGGTAGGCGTACCAGAGTTAATTAGCGAAAAAAAAGGCGCTATGTAGACATGTTCACCCTTACAGCTAAGGCAAAAAAGGCTCTTGCGGCTAAAGAGGGTTTGGGCTGGATGCGTATAAGTCCTACACTAATTGGATATCGGGGTTTTTTGTGTTTTCGGCTTGCTACCTTAAAACAAGGCCAACCGAGTACCTTAACGTTATTCGGTATTTCCACCTGTTATACGGCCTATTCAAGTCGTCATGGGGTTCGGTGTGGCGTCTATATGACGAGGAGTTTCGTCGTAAACAGGATCGGGCCATGGAGCTAGGTTGTAAGGATGTAGAAGTGTGGATGGAGATGCACTCGTCCTTTCCCTGGGCGACTACTTCAACCCTCGTCCCCCTCGGTGCCAAGGTCATGGGTAGGTGTTATGTGTACAATAACGGGAATTGGTTAAGGACAAGGTTATGAAAGAGGTTGGACTGGGGCGCATTATTGGGCCTTTCATTCATCCTCCAGTACCTGATCTTTTCCTTTCAGCTGTGGGAGTTGTCCCCAAGAAGGCGGGTAGTGACCTTTGAATACAGCACTTGTCACATCCATCAGGTAATTTGGTTAATGATGCCATTGGGGTGGAGGTCTGTCGCGCACGGTATCAGTCCTTCGATTCGTCGCTGGTGTTAGTTCGTGTTGCAGATCTGGGTTCCTTGTTGGCAAAAGTGGACATTGAGTCCGCTTTCAGATTGTTGCCCCTGCATCCGGAATCATTCCGTTTCATGGGGTTTCGGTTACCGGATGGGTTTTATCTGGACAAATGTCTTCCTAATGGCTGTTCGGTTTCCTGCGCTTTCTTTGAGCTTTCTCTATTGGTGTGTCGCAGTAGTTTCTGGAGAGACGGGCACAGCGCATTACTTGGATGACTTCTTGTGCGTGGGTCTGCTGGTTCTGATTGCTGTGATCGCCTCCTATTTTCATTGCACTCGTCTCGGAATTCGGGATTCCAAATGCGCACGACAAGACAGAGGGCCCCACCACTAATTTAGTTTTCTTGGGTATCAAAATTGATACCTGGGAGACTAGACAAGTTGCCGCCGGACAAGGTGCATCGTTTGCAGGATGCTATCCTAGCGTTGGCAGGGGGATGGTAACGCACCGGGAAGGACAGTCCTTGCTGGGGCTGTTTAGCTTTGCGTGCCGCGTTATCCCGATGGGGAGGACTTTTTGTCGCAAGCTGCAGAGGTCCTTGGTGGGGCTATGGTGGCCACATTATTTTCTGCGTCTGTCGGCTGAATTGACACTGTCCCTGGCAGTTTGGGAGACCTTTTTGTTCGAGTTTGATGGAGTGCGCGTCTGGCCTTTGGATCCTCAGCCTAATGCTTGCCTGCAGCTCTGAGTCTTCAGTGATGCTGCAGGCTCGTCAGGTTTTGGATCTTATTTGGGTGGTGATTGGTGTTTTTCGGCTTGGCCGGCGGAATGGGTGCAGGCGGGACTGATCTAGAATTTGCTCCTGCTTGTACTGTTTCCCATAGTTGTGGCCTTGGAGCTATGGAGTCCTCGGTTATGTGACCGATCCGTCGTGTTATATATGTAGACTCTGAGCAGCGGCGGCTCCTAATCTCTTAGATGAGGGGGGCTGCCGCTGCCGAGATGTAGAGAGTACAGAAGAAATACTTACCGTGTCCTGGTCAGCTCCCGGAACCCGCGCAACGGATCTGAAAGGCACTGGGACTGGCGCAAGCGCACTAGTGGCAGGGAGCCATGCATGGGCATATCACCTTCTTACAAAGGGCTTCATCAGCTGCAGCCCCTAGGAGCCGGGTAGGGCCGGCCAAAAGGCAGAGGAGAAGCTGCTCTCTGCTAATAGCAGCTCGGACTTCCCCCTGGGGCTGCCTGTTGTGACTGGCAGGCAGTGGCGTAACTAGGGCAGAGTGGGCGGGGTTCGTGCCCTGGGCGCTGTTGGACCGGCGGCGCGGGGGGGGGGTGCCGATGGCCACGGTACCGGCCTGCCCGCCCTAGTTAGCCAGTGTAGCGCTGACAGCAGTGAGTGCGGTCAGCGCTACACATTTACACAGGACCGGCGCTAGGCTTCCAGCGCCGGTCCTGTGCTGCACGCCTGAGCCCGTTCCCTCCCCCTGAGCGCTTGCCCAATAGCGCCAGGAGGCGGGCTCAGGCTGTGCATAACACACGCATCGCCGCCAGCGCTGGCGGCGATGCGTGTGTTAAGCAGCAGCCAATGAGAGTCAGATAGACTCTCATTGGCTGCTGCAGCACCCACTGCAAGAGCCGGACTTCCATCCGGCTCCTGCAGTGGGTAATGGGACTGACGTCATGACGTCTGTCCCTAAATGCTGAGCGTGCCCGCCCGGGGCGGGAGCGGCGTCGAGACCAGGACCAGGAGCAGGACCAGGACCAGGAGCAGGAGCAGGAGCAGAGATTCAGGTTAGTATATTTTTATAGATATATATATATATATATATATTTTTTTTTTTTACCTATCTGCACAACGGGGGAGGGGGGTGGCTACTACTGGGGGGACCTCTACTGGGGGAGGGGTGGCTACTACTGGGGGGACCTCTACTGGGGGAGGGATGGCTTACTGGGGTGACCTCTACTGGGGGAGGGGTGGCTACTACTGGGGGCACCATTGGGAGGACCTACTCTGCTGGGTACTACTACTTGGGGGGGAACTACCACTGGGGGCATTATAAAAGGGGCCTACTAGAGGCACTGCACTCGGGGGACCACTACTGGGGGAAGTAATAGGAAGGGCCACTACAGGGGGCACTGGATAGGGGGGATCACTACAGGGTGCCTGCATAAGGGGACCACTACTGGGAAAACTGCATGGGGGGGACTACTGCTGGGTCACTATATAAAGTGCACTGCATAGGGGGGGGGGACTACTACTGGGGGCACCATATAAAGGGCACTGCATAAGGGGATACTGCTACTGGGCGCACTGCATTGTGGGGGCTGCTACTGGGGGCACTGCATAAGGGGGAACACTACGTGGGGCACTGCATTTGGGGGCCACTACTGGGGGTACTGAGTAAGGGGAACTAATTGGGGGCTGTATAAGCGGGACCATTACTTGGGATACTGTATAAGAGGCACTACTATGGGCCTGCATGAGAGGGACCACAACTGCATACTGGGGGTACTGTATAAGGGGTACTACTGGGGTTAAGGTGCATATGGATAGGAATCTTCAGCGTGAAAATAAAGGGGTGTGTCATGTTGACACGCCCCATTTTTTATTGACCACGCCCATGTTTTCCGCGCGCGCCTACAGCGCGCGCACATATCGGTATTTTAGTGTGTGTGTGTGGGAGGGGGGCTCCGTTTTCAAATTTGCCCTGGGCTCCAAATACCCTACTTACGCCACTGCTGGCAGGTAGCGCTTCCAATGGGAAGCCACTGCCAGTCACAGTGTAGCCAGTGCAGTCACGGACTACAACTGGCTCACTGAGGTGGCGATTTTACTGGGGGGCAGCTGCAGCCTCTAGGTAAAATCCACCACTGGTTCTGAGTCAGCCTCATCTCAGTCTCTTGTCACTGACGGCTATATGGTTGTTACAGGGCAGTAACAGGACAGCAGCATAAGAGAAGGTCCTAGGGGCGTGTAAAGTACTGTCCTGTATGCCGGATGCAATTCTCAGTATCTTTTCATATTCTATGTATAGACATCTGACAGTACTACTTCCCCTGTCCTGTATGCCGGATACAATTCTCAGTTTCTTTTCATATTCTATGTATAGACATCTGACAGTGCTACTTCCCCTGTCCTGTATGCCGGATGCAATTCTCAGTATCTTTTCATATTCTATGTATAGACATCTGACAGTACTATTTCCCCTGTCCTGTATGCTGGATGCAATTCTCAGTATCTGTTTATATTCTATGTATAGACATCTGACAGTACTACTTCCCCTGTCCTGTATGCCGGATGCAATTCTCAGTATCTGTTCATATTCTGTGTGTAGACATCTGACAGTACTATTTCCCCTGTCCTGTATGTTGGATGCAATTCTTAGGGGCCTATTCATCAACACTAAAATAACGTTTTTAAGGACATTTTCCTTAAATAACGTTATTTTGGTATTCATGAACAGACTTAACACAGGAGATATCACAGATATCTCCTTGCTAAGTCCCCCTGCATTAATTTCCACACTCCCCATACATTAGTACATTAGTACATTAGTATGGGGATGTGGAAATTATGGTATTCATCAAATTCCGAAAATTATACATTTTCGGAATTTGATGCAGTTACCATCGCCACTGTGAGGTGGTGAATAGCAGGTGAAACTTACCTGTATCCGCGTGTGCAGGTCCCCCGATGAGTCCCTCCGGCGCTCTGCTCCGTCCTCAGGCTCCGTCCTGCTGGTCTGTCATGTGGTTTCCCAGCAGAGCACAAGAAAGTTTAGGAAAAGAAAAAAAAAATTTTTTTTTTCTAATCTGTCATGTGGTCTGCTGGGAAACCACATGACAGACCAGCAGGACGGAGCCGGAGGCTGCTGCGCGGAAAGGTAAGTCGGGGGGGGGGAGGTGAGTGGAGGGGTGTGGGGGGCTACGAAACTTAACGCATCTGTAGGCAGTGCTGCGCATGCGCTGGTTTTACAGATGTAACAGCGCATGCGCAGCACTGTTCCCAGACGCGATAAGGTAGTGTAGGCAGGGAAAAGTATCTATTTCCTGAAAAGCTGTCATCGCAAAAATGACAGCTTTTCGGAATAGATACTTATGGAGAGGTGGAATGATGAATTCCACCTATAATTAGCTAGAACTCCATGCGAGTTCTAAACCTAATTATCTCTATTGAATTTTTATGTTTAATGAATAGGCCCCTTAGTATCTGTTAATATTCTTTGTGTAGACCTCTGACAGTACTACTTCCCCTGTCCTGTATGCCGGATGCAATTCTCATTATCTGTTCATATTCTATGTGTAGGCATCTGACAGTACTACTTCCCCTGTCCTGTATGCTGGATGCAATTCTCATTATCTGTTCATATTCTATGTGTAGGCATCTGACAGTACTACTTCCCCTGTCCTGTATGCTGGATGCAATTCTCAGTATCTGTTCATATTCTATGTGTAGGCATCTGACAGTACTACTTCCCCTGTCCTGTATGCTGGATGCAATTCTCATTATCTGTTCATATTCTATGTGTAGGCATCTGACAGTACTACTTCCCCTGTCCTGTATGCTGGATGTAATTCTCAGTATCTGTTTATATTCTGTGTATAGACCAGAGATGCCTACCGTCCCGATTTTAGCGGGAGGCTCCCGGTTTTCAATGAGGCCTCCCGCTCCCCCGCAGACTTTACTTAAACTCCCGTTTTTCAGAAGCAATGGAACTGCGCATGCGTGACTCCTCAATGTCGGGGGTGGGGCCTGCTGAGGGGACCTCATGACGTCATGACGGCCATCGCGGGGTTGTGGGTAGCAGTGGCCGGCGCTAGTCAGCAGGGCGCACTGTGCACACAGAGTGTGCTTATGCGCAGCTGCATCGGGAGGAGCGGAGCCTGGTAACAGCAGCGCTGCACTGTTTGGGACAGCAGCGCAGGTGTCGGGCATCAGTGAGTGGTGTGTGGTGGCCTTTTCTCCCCACCACTGTGGCCTCACTAAAATGTAAGTCAAACAGAACGGTGTCATACATATATACAGTACATGATGGGGGCTCGGTGCTGAGTGTCACAGGCATTATTAACTGCACTTTGAAATAAATGGAAGGCTGTCAGTGATAGATAATAAATGGATGGCTGTCAGTGAGTAGCCAATAAACGGATGGCTGTCAGTGAGTAGCCAATAAATGGATGGCTGTCAGTGAGTAGCCAATAAATGGATGGCTGTCAGTGAGTAGCCAATAAATGGATGGCTGTCAGTGAGTGCCCTTTCAGAGTGCAGTTAATGCCTGTGACTGACTGGATATATCAAAATAAGGGAGCTCTAAAAATACAGCTGCTACCTCTGAGCACATTTATTCAAACAGTAATCATTGACTACTATTACTAACATGTTTTGGGGCTCATTTACATATGAATATAAGTGATTTTTATGGCACGCCCTTCAGATGTAGCAGGACACGCCCACTTTACCACCACGCTCATTGGTGCTGCTTGCACAATCTCCCTGAAATGCTTTTTCAAAAGTAGGCAAGTATGGTATAGACATCTGACAGTACTACTTCCCCTGTCCCTTATGCCGGATGGAATTCTCAGTATCTGTTCATATTCTGTGTATAGACATCTGACAGTGCTACTTCCCCTGTCCTGTATGCCGGATGCAATTCTCAGTATCTCTTCATATTCTGTGTGTAGATATCTGACAGTACTACTTACCCTGTCTTGTATGTCGGATGGAATTCTCAGTATCTGTTCATATTCTATGTATAGACATCTGACAGTACTACTTACCCTGTCTTGTATGTCGGATGGAATTCTCAGTATCTGTTCATATTCTATGTATAGACATCTGACAGTACTACTTACCCTGTCTTGTATGTCGGATGGAATTCTCAGTATCTGTTCATATTCTATGTATAGACATCTGACAGTACTACTTACCCTGTCCTGTATGTCGGATGGAATTCTCAGTATCTGTTCATATTCTATGTATAGACATCTGACAGTACTACTTCCCCTGTCCTGTATGCCGGATGTAATCTCGGTAACTATTCTGATTTGAATGTATTCTCTTTTTGGTGCAGTGCATCACTTACTGTACCGTTGGTGTGTATGCTGGATGTAATTTTCAATATCAATTATTTTGCTTTGTATGCTGTATACAATTTTGGTGTCTGATCTTACTGTATTTCAGATATGTTACAAATTAGAGATTTGTGGTTCGGTTCTCCAGAAATCCGAATCCACCCGAATTTCGTGAATCTGGACAGATTCGAGTCGCAGTTCTGATTTCCTGGGGTTATCCAGACTGATCCGAGTCGCGGTTGTGATCTTCTCGCAGTTTCGTAAATTGGATTTTAATTTGGAATTTCGGGTTGTGGATTAAAAAAATTACATGATTTTAGTTGTTTTATTTTTTAAAAAAAAAACACTTTTTATCCAAATTTCTATGTGCACTTAGAAATCCGGCTAAGATATTGGTAACGCAGCAAACGGCGCTGGAGCATACATAGGTATGAGCAATGCACAACACGTCCTGACTAATATTATTATTGATGACAATGAACCAAACAGCAAATATTCCCCGACGCCAGGCGACGTGTGTTTTTAAAAAAAACAATGACTAAACAAGCTCAGTAATATAAACACTGTGCATTATGGGTAGAAACATGCAAATGAATACGGTATTCACCTTTTATATTTTAAATATTAATGCATTAGCATTATTATAGATGCAAGGCGCTGAAAATTCATTATGGGAACCCTGCAAAATGATTTGTTTTCTATATGCAAATCCAGGTGGTTTATTCCCCTACCCACTAGATGAGGTGCACCCGTGTTAGTAATTAACGCTGAGTGCTCAAAATTTAGCTAAATGATTGTCAAACAAATGTACTGAACATGTTAAGCATCTGCCCCGAGGACGTGCGAATGTTGTCTGCATTTGTGAAGCCTCTTTCTCTAATGCTCTGCGTGCGGAGCTTTAAATCTGACAAAGCGTATCAGGCGCTTTCTTGTGGCCACAGAAAATCAATAAGGAGTTAAAAATTATTCCATGCAGTAAAATGAGCGAAGTTTGGAGGCATAAATACGACAGCAGAGGTAACTAGAAATGACGGGAATGGATGGTTTGCCTGAAAATAGAATAGTAACTGTTTCGGTGGCGAGTACTGCAGTATATCGTGATGCTTTTCATGGATCGCGCTAATCTTACGCATAGGACCACTCATTTCATTTTCTCATATGATAGTTCTCTTTGCAGTTACGCTGATGTCTTACAAAAGTCATGAGAGTAAAGCTGGATACATACCTAATACCTATACAATCATACATCCCAACTGTCCTGCATTCAGCGGGACAGTCCTGTCTTTTCGGGACTCTCCCACCCGCAGGCTGCAGTGTCCCGCGGTGGAGGAGAAGTTGGGGGGAGCACACATCGCTGTCTGCATTGCAGCGGGAGAATAGATGCTGTGCGCATGCATCTATTATCTCTTTAAAGCCTTCCATGAAACATATATTTTGCATGTTTATTTCCACTCCCGGACATCCCCTTTTTTAAATAGGGTTCCCTACTGCGTCCATGCAATAGTATTATGGTGTAAAGGCCCCCATACATCAGCAATTGATTGCAGCAATCGTGCAATTTGCAATCAATTGTGTATAAAAATCTTTCCCTTTTTCAATCGATTGTGGCGATTCTGCAACTGCAATCGATTGAAAAAGGGAAAGCTTTTTATACGCAATCGATAGGGCAGCACAGATGGTGTAATGGTTAACGTTACTGCCTCACAGCAATGAGGTCATGGGTTCAATTCCCACCTTGGCCCTAACTGTGTGGAGTTTGTATATTCTCCCTGTGCTTGCGTGGGTTTCCTCCGGGTGCTCCGGTTTCCTCCCACACTCCAAAAAATATACTGGTAGGTTAATTGGCTCCCAACACAAATTAACCTGTGTGTATGTATGTGTGTGCATGTGGTAGGGAATATAGATTGTAAGCTCCACTGGGGCAGGGACTGATGTGAATGGTCAAATATTATCTCTGTAAAGCGCTGCGGAATATGTGTGCGCTATATAAATAACTGGTAATAATTAAATAATAATAAATATATAATAAATTGTACGATTGCTGCAATCAATTGCTGATGTATGGGGGACCTTTAGTCTCTGCAGTAATTCATGTGAGATCAGCAGTGCTCAGGAGATAGCTGACTTCTAATACCCCTTTTACACCGGAGCTAAAACCCGGGTTTTTGAAGGGTTAACCCGGAGTGACCCGGCAATCCAACCAAGGTAACTAGCAGGGTTTAACACGGCGTAGCCCGTGAAACCCTGCTGTGAGAACAGCGCACTCCGGGTCACGATGACCTGGAGTGCGCTGCTAGCCGGCCGATTGGTCCGGCTTCAGTGGCGCTTGGAGATGACGTCATCTCCAAGCGACCACTTTCACTCCGCAAAAGCCGGGTCTATGCATACCCGACTGCGGTGTGAGCGGCGCTGACTCGGGAATATCCCAAGTCGGCGCCGGCAAAATTCCGGGTCTGATCCACATAGGAACTTTGGCCCTCATTCAGAGCCGTACGCTCTGAGCAGAGCGCACGCTCTGAATGAGGGCCGGCCTCCATGAAAATGGAGCATCCTCCTGGACGCTCGTATAGCTGTGGGTCACCACCCACAGCCTATACGAGCGTGCATTTTGATGGCCGCGATGGTCGTGACCATCGCGACCATCGAAACTGCGAGCCGGAGCCTGCGGTTGAGGTTGTCAACCACAAGCTCCGGAGTGATTTTGGCTCTATCAGAGCCAAAATCACTCCCACTGACATCACTAGTGATGTCAGTGGGCCTGCTTCTGACGGGAGGCTTTCCCGTGGGAACGCCCCCGTCAGGGTGGCACGCCCCCGGCACGCCTACCAAAGGGGGCGTGCTGTCAATCAACATCGACAGCACGCCCCCTTTGATCAGACACAACGAGCGAAGGACTTTCCTTCGCTCGTCGCGTCTGGCGCATGCGCACGACGGAGCTCCCTCCGTCGTGCGCATGCTCAGTCCAGAACATCGACCCACTTGCGAGCGGACAGCCGCTCGCGAGTGGGTCTGAATCAGGCCTTTGTTCCAACTCCGGGTCAGACCCGGAATTTAGGTGGAAAAGGGGTATAATCGAACATCAAATGCTGGGTCACTTGACCCGGGTTATTTTTCAGGGACCCTTTTACACTGAGCTGCGACCTGAGTAGACCCAGAAAAAACCCAAGTGTTTGCTCTGGTGTAAAAGGGGTATAACAGTGCATGTTATCCAGATCTCCTCACAGTATTGCAAGTGACATAATTAGCTACACCTGTGGATCTTTTAAAATTTGTCAGCCAGTAATGCCTACAGCTGTGCACCAACTAGGAAACATGGAAACCATCCACTGTTATACTCCTTTTCCACCAAAATTCCGGGTCTGACCCGGAGTTGGAACAGAGTTCCTATCCGTATCAGACCCAGAATTTAGCCGGCGCAGACTCTGGATATTCCCGAGTCGGCGCCGCTCACACCGCAGTCGGATCTGCATAGACCCGGCTTTCCCGGCGTGAAAGTGGATGCTTGGAGATGACGTAATCTCCAAGCGCCACTGAAGCCGGACCAATCGGCCGGCTTGCAGCGCACTACGCCCGTGTTAAACCCTGCTAGTTACCTGGGTTGGTTTGCCGGGTCACTTCCCTTTAACACCAGGGAGCTGCCCGGGTTTACCCTGCAACAACCCGGGTTTTAGCTCCGGTGTAAAAGGGGTATTAGTGCTCCCTGAGGAATGAGTTTGGGAAACAAACTCAGCAGTCAGATTTCAAAGTGGACCCCTGCACCCTGGGTTTGGGGCATAACATTGTGTGTTACACTGTCTGTTGCTGCATTAGGGAGAAGAGTCTGATCCTGCCCTTCATGTATAAGGCGGCTGAATTATGTCACGCTCTGCATGTGCGATTTAGTGCGGGCTGCTGAGCCAGACAATGATTATTCCATCCCCCCTCCTTCCTCCTCTGTAAAGGCTGTGTGTTGAGCAGTGTATCAGTGCAGAAGAATTGGCGAAGCCCTTCAGTGCCGTGTCATCCTCATACAAATGTCTCGCCGGCTATCGCTCGGAATGACTTATATCCAAAGAAGCCTTATTACTATAGACTATTAGGCCATTTGTTCTCTCCTCCTGTGTAGCTGTATTGATTTGTGCAAGGTGATCTTTGCTATTTGATTTTCACCCTGCAGCTAGAGAAGCTTTTCACAGTTTGTATCAATCAGGATACGCAGCCGTCCTCCGGAATCCTTGAGGTGTTGGAGAGAGCTCCCTGCACTGGCTGTGAATATGAAATTATGTCATATTATGTCAATTCCTATTTGCAGAAATCACCTTCTGGGCAGTTACAGGTCTGCTTCCAACAGGTTCCAAACTTTTATATGATTAACATTAAAGGTGCACACACACACACAACGATTTTTTGAACGATTTAACTATAACGACGTTGTTATCGCTCAATCGTTGAAAAAATCGTTCACTTTGTGAGTTAAAACGATGAACGATTATTGTTCATGCGCGTTCACGTTTATAGTTTGTAGTTCAGTCAGACTGACCAAATCAACGATTTTCAGTAAGGGAATATGCAAAAATCGTTTGTAGTTCCAAAAAATCGTTCATTACATTTAGTAAATGAATGATTTTAGTAAACGATTTTCGTTCATTTTTCCCTTGAAAAAAATTAATGAAAATCGTTTACTAAAATCGTTCATTTACTAAATCGTTGTGTGTGTATGCAGCTTTACTATTATTATTATTATTATTATTATTATTACTATTATTTTTAGAATTATTACTCTTACGATTATTATTTATTACTATTATTGTTGTTTATTATTACTATTATTTATTATTATTATTTATTATTACTATTATTTTTTGTATTATTATTATTATTACTATTATTTTTAGTATTATTCCTCTTACTATTATTACTATTATTTATTACTATTATTATTGTTTATTATTACTATTATTTATTATTATTATTATTATTTATTATTACTATTATTTTTTTGTATTATTATTATTATTATTACTATTATTATTATTATTATTATTACTAAAATCTCAATGCTTTATTTTAATTATATTTAAATGATCTATTTCTATATATTCTGACATCATTCAAGTAATTAAATAAAGTGATATATATGACGTCCCTCAACTAACATTGGGGCATATTCAAACCCCACGGCTAATCGCAGCGCTGGACCTATTCAAGTACCGGGATTCCTCATGTGCGAGTCCCTGAGACCCCACGCGCGAGTCCTTGCAGTTGGACTTTACCTCGCAGCTCATTGAGGCGATAGGTAAAATCCACCAAATCGGGCTCGCGTGTGTTACTCAGAATCAGTGTGTTTCCACGCATGAGTCACACCGCAGGGATTTTGGCCGGCAAATTGCCGCAGGGTAAACCCCGCATCTAATTGAATGCCTGCCGTTGTGTTGCATCCTCACTTACTGTATAAATAAGGGTACGTACATAAAAGTTATTTTTCAGCAATGTCATAGAGTAGCCGAAAGTGAACCCATGAGGGGTTCTATTCTCTTATTATTATTTAACTTTATTTAGAGGGTGCCACACGTGATCCGTGGCTCCGTACAGAGGGCAAACAATAAGACAGAACACAGTAACCCGTACATTAGTAGCAAGTAACAACAAATACAAAGTAACACTATGCTCATAACACAAAAATGGAATCAGGAGGTACAGGGGAAAGTACACCTGTAGCCATTAGTGTGGTCACAACTAACAGGTTAGAGCATACTTGCCTATATCCTGGCTGCTTCCTCAGGGAGGGAGCAGCCAGGTTGGCTTAGCAGGGGGGCAGGGCCTATATAGAGGGGCGTGGTCGGACACATTACAAGCCGTGTAGGGGCGGGACTGGGGGCAGAGCCACACGGTCACATCATTTAGTCTCCGCCCTGCTACACAATGCCGATATTTCCGCCATTGCAATGCAGGGGGCGGGGTCATGATGATGGGATTCAGCGCAACTTGCATCCTCAGCCCGTCCGCTGCGGGGGTTTGGAGCTACATTGCGGGGGGGGGGGAGTGGAGGGGTCGGGAGGCCTGCCTACTCCTCCGGGGGGCCGGGAGCCGCACCTGATTTTCGGGAGGCTCCCGCCCATATCGGGAGAGTAGGCATGTATGGGCTAGAGTTGCTAAAGGTGGGAAGGGTAGAGAATAGGAGGGAGGAGGGAGAAGGACACTGCTCATTGGAACCTACAGTCTAAAGGGAAAGGGGAGAGTGGGAAAGATGGCGGAGTTAGGAAGGTGAGGTAGACTATGCGGTGACACGGTTAGGTGGAGGGCACATATATGCGTGCATGAACAGGTGGGCTTGCAGATCCTACATGCAGGCAGGTGGATAATCTAAGTCTTGTACGTGGGGGTGATGAGTTTGAAGAGGATTCTGTAGTGGAAGGGGAGCCAGTGATGGGCTTGGCAGAGACGGGAGGCAGATGTGCATTGGTGGGAGAGGAAGATAAGTCGAGCTGCATCGTTGAGTGCAGATTGGAGAGGAGCAAGATGGGAGTGGGGAATGGAGTAAACGTGGGGGGGGGGATACTCATAGACAGGTGGATTTGCCGACCATGTTGGGTTATATATAATCAGCCCCGGAACAGGGATCCCCAGCGCCCTGTCCCAGCCATGCCCCCAAACACATGACATCACATGTGGGGCCGGGGGGACAGGCAGGAGAGAGTGTCCAGCTGCTTGGATGCTCCGCATGGCTCTACACGCTGCAGCGTGCCGCATGTCTGCTCTGGAGATTCCTTTGGACGCTCTGCGCAGCACTAAAGCAGTGCCTAGAGCCACTCGCGCTTTGTGGCCTATTGCGACATCGGACTGGGAGCTGCAAGTGTTCAAATATAAGTGCCCTGTAATTGCCTTCAAACAGGGCAGTCATTTACGAGACAGATTAGTGCAACCGACATTAAGGGTTTCAATCTTCCAAGCTTGCCTAATGTATATAGATAACCACCAGGCTGCTACAAATGTAGCAATTGTGTAACTTGTAGGTACATGGTAGCTTTCCAACATGCCAGGAGTGGCAGAAAATGTACTTATCTGCAATACCTCATAAGTCATTTATGTCATCATTTTCCCGTGTGGATTGCACTATGTAGGACAAACTATGAGGAAATTTAAAGAGCATATGGCGCTGCACCACTCTGTCTCAGAGGGCAAAACCATAGACCAATCAGTGGCACGCCACTTTAGGGAAGCGAATCATGGTTTGGCCACCCTTAGATATTTCATGATTAATTACGTCCAGGAGAGCCCTAGGGGGTTATTACGCAAGGTGGCCCAATGGATGTTTAGATTAAATACCATTAGTCCGTATGGTTTAAATGATAAAATTAATTGGAATTCATTAATCTGATATACAGTACCTCTGTTATGTAATCATCATTTGGTAGTATTTTTAAAGCTATGTTTGTAACTTTTTTCTGTTACTATATAATGGTATGATGGTGATTCTTTAAGACTTGTATGTTCATGCTACTAATGAGTGTATATATATATATATATATATATATAATTTATTATTTTTTGCTTATGTATTCAACTTTTGTATTTGAATAGCACTTTTTCCTTTGTTTTTTTTATTCATAGCTTTACAAGGAATCTATATTGTTTCTTTATTCATTGTTTATGCATTATATTTGCTTTGTTGTTTTTTTAAAATTTTCTCCCAGCTCCTTTCATCGGTGGCTTGTTATGAGGCTGGCATCTGATGTGAAGGGGTGCGCCTGGGCCGTGGTGATCTCTATGCTTCATCCCGGTGTGGAACACAAGCTGGGGGTTGCCTGGACGACGGTGATGTCACCCGCTGGATGTACGCTCTGTCGAGCTTCCGGGGATGGAGGTGGAGGTGATGGTATGTCAGTCCTACATAGAATCGATAAGTTATGTACTTTGCTTGATGTCCTGACCAAAAGAATTCGTATAACCTTGAAACATTGACCATGCATATTTAAAAGCGATGCTTATTGCCGTTTGTACCTGGTTCCTCTGTGCCATCCATATAGAGGAATATATATATATATATATATATATATATATATATATATATATATATACACACAGGTTGAGTCTCCCATATCCAAATCGCTTGGGACCAGGGTATTTTGGATAACGGAATATTCCGTATTTTGGAATAATTGTATACCGCAATGAAATATCTCGGAAATGGGACCACAATATACACACAGAAAGCAGGTAATTGTATACAATATTTTCAATTATTTTGTGGGTCAAGCAATGTTTGTGTACAGAAATGAAATTAATTTATGTTTCATATACACGTTATATACCCAGCCTGAAGGTAATTTTATACAATATATTTAATAATTTTGTATACAAAGTTTGTATACATTGAACCATCAAAAATCAAAGGTTTCATTATCTGAGTCATGCCAAAATTATTCTGTATTTCAGAATATTCCGTATTTCGGAATATTTGGATATGGGAGACTCAACCTGTGTGTGTGTGTGTGTGTATATATATATATATATATATATAATATTCTTCAATATAATGAAATTGGCTTCTATCTGGGAATACACTATTAGTTCTGTAGACAAAAGAAATGAAAAGATAATAATAGTTGCAGACAATTAATGTGGATTCTTTTTAGTGAATAAGTACAATGAGATCACTTCTCTGTACACAGATGTACAATATTTAGAAGATGATGAGATACTTCTGATCGCAGATAGAGGAATGACCTTTCCACGCTTCTCCCTCCCAACACGCCGACATCCCGGCCACAGAAAAAAAAAAAAACGCTCTGAAATAATTCAGTCAATAGATTGACGACCGAAAGTCAACTGACACAGAGGTTAATTGCAGTGCAAATTATTTGATTTTCATTGCAAAACTCTTTAGCCACAAAATGTAAATTGAACTAAACATCCACCTGAATTATTGGTTTTAGAATGAGAGCAGCTGGCAGCACTAAAAGCAGCTATTTTATACTTCAAGGTAAGAAAGAGGCGTCTTTGTGTCACCCCTGGCAGATATCACCAGGGACGTTCCTGCAGTGGGTGAGTGAAGCTAACGGGGTAATAATCCGTAATAATTTGCACAATTGTATCTTCTTCATATGGGAACCGATGTGCCACGGGGGCCTATTTAATACACACGGGGCAGGATGCATGACGCATCGCATTCGGGATGTGATGCATCTCGCCACCCTTCGCAGTTACGGTAGTTATGCCGGTGTGCATGACGGAAAACTCAAAGGGCAGCTCTCTCGGTAAGAGAAGGCCTTCGCAAATTAGGGATTTCCAGGTCTATGACCCAGAAGCCCCTCCGGCGTCCTTCTGCGCGTGCGTAGGAGGACGCGGGGGGTGCTGGGAGGGATCTGAATAGATCTGTCTCACAGCACTCTCCAAAGAGAAGCCCATAGGCTTCTAAAGGGTAATGCCATCAGAAGATGGTGTTACAGTACCTATCACATCCTCGCCACGGAGTATATCACATTTCAGGGCTTGGTGCATATGAGAAATGCGGTCAATCCTGCATTTTGTGGGCTTGGCAGCATTTCTCCCATTGCTACATCTTGCCCACAGTGATACATTTGTTTTGCCATAAAGTACCTAGGGTTAGACTGGCCAACAGGGGTACAGGGGAAACCCCTGGTGGGACCCAGTGCATGAGGTCCCATCCCCTCTTCTAGGGATCAGGTTCCAGACTGAGCACTTGAATTATACATTATACAAATGTTACATTATATGCACAAGACTATGGTGTGTTTTCTACAAGCATTGCTGTTATTAATCTGGTATATTACCATGTATGCACTAGCAGTATTTAGTGGGATTGGTATGGAATAACGCCTGTAAGTGCCTAAAGCTAACCCCCCCTTCCCCGCAGCCTAATTCCTAACCCTCTCGGGGGGTGCCTAACCCTAACCTCCCCCCGGGAATGCATGACCCTAACCCCCCCTTCTCCTAGCCTAAACCTAACCCTCCTGGGGTGCCTAACCGTAAGTCCTCCCTGGGAGCCCCTAACCAAACCATCCCCTCTCGCGACTGTCCGTGCCCGGCTTACCTTCGTTCGGTATGCCAGGCGTTGGGCTCCTGGCGTAGGTAAGATGACAGGCGCCTGTCATTAGACCCCTTCCAGGATTAGACAGTCGGCTTCCAGACTGCATCCCGTATTTAGTATATATACATTTTTAAAGGGTCCCAGGCCATGCACTCTCTAATGGTTAGCCAAGCCTCCATAGGGCTGGTACAATCTGCGATAGACGGAAGTAAGACCATCAGCCGCAGTATTAGCATAAAGCGGCAGACTCAGCTGCAGCAAATAACAGGCCCTAAGTCTCCAGGTTCTTTATTTCATTTTAGCCTTGATATGAATGGCAGTGTGTGGGATGATGATGTGAGCAGTTGTCCTGGGCTCAGGGTCCCTGATTGTGTCTTCACTCTCAGCAGGGAATGAATTGGAAGCGATCTGCTGGCGGAGAGCTCTGGTGACAGGATAAGACATCAAAGTGTCTGGGACGATACAGAGAGATGACACCAAGATCTCAAGGAAAGTCGCCATTCTGACATCTTTTTAATTGAGGCCAGAGTCATTTCTGCGCGAGGACAGATGCGTTGCCCTGGGGTGAGACACTCCGAGGGTCTCCTGAGATGAAACTAAGAGGAACATGAAAGAGGCAGGAGGATGCTGAAGAGCGGAATGATGTTATATAGGAGTCAGAGCCGCTGTAATGATTATATTACCTTAGCACCTGGTAATGTGGGGACAAGTAATTCATGGAAATAACAAGTGTCACTTAGACAAGTTTAAGTAAATAAGAGAATCGCTTTATTATTATTATTTGTTTTAGCGTCTTATTATCCACCTCTTCATGTGAAACATTATTTTGGAATTAGGGGCCTAGTCATCACTAATGGCAAATGCTCCATACAAAGTAAGTATCTACTATAAATGACAGCGATTTGTGGCGGCAGACACCAATATAACGGAGCAATTCATTACTGGACTAGTGCTGGGGAAGCCGCTCTAACATGCCAATGTCATCATTTTGGCCATGTTGAAATTGCGCACATCGACATGTCACATGTCGGCATAACATCCATACATACTTGCCGACATTCAGCTCCCTGTATTGGAGGCAGGGCCGGGGGCGTGACCACACGAACATGTCATTGTGGCCCTGCTCCCTCTTCACAATGCCGAAATTAACGGCGTTGTGAAGCAGGGTGCGGAGCCACGATGACACGATTCAGCGCAAATCGCGTCACTGCCTCCCTTTTGCTGCGTGGGTTTCTATCGTTACTGCGGTGGGATGGATGGGGTGGCAAACACCATGAGGCTTGCCTGCCTTTCAGGAGGGGGTGGGAGTGGCACCCGATATTTGGGAGGCTCCTGGCCAAATAGGGAAAGTAGGTAAGCCTGCATCCATGTCGACAGACCATACCCTGTGATTGCATAATTTGCTATCATTTTTGAATATTAAAAAAAAAAATTTCTTCCTTTCTATTTCCTAACTATCTGTTGGTTGATATATAGAGGGTATTCCTGTGCTCAGGGGCCAGTTTGTGGGTAGTGGTGGGTGATAGAGAGTATCCCTGCTCTCAGGGGCCAGTTTGTGGGTAGTGGTGGGTGTTAGAGAGTATCCCTGCTCTCAGGGGCCAGTTTGTGGGTAGCGGTGGGTGTGAGAGACTATCCCTGCTCTCAGGGGCCAGTTTTTGGGTAGTGGTGGGTGATAGAGATTATTCTTGCACTCAGGGGCCAGGTTGTGGGTAGTGGTGGGTGATAGAGAGTATTCCTGCACTCAGGAGCCAGGTTGTGGGAAGCAGTGGGTAATAGAAAGTATCCCAGCGCTCAGGGGCCAAGTTGTAGGTTGCAGCAGGGGTGCCGAGAGGGAGGAGAGCTGGTACAAATTACCCGGGCACAGGCTTCCTGAGGGGCTCGGCAGGGGCCCGGGTCCGACACCGCCCCCCCTCCTTCACAGCAGCCCAGCACACAGATGAAAGTAGAGGAGAAGCACAAGAGGGTAGAGGACCCTGCTCATAAGAGCTTACATTCTAAAGGGGAGGGGCAGACAAACAGGAGTGACACAGATGGGGTAGGAAGGGAGGAAGGAGCATGTAGCAGCAAGTTAAGATGAGAGCTGGAAGGTTTTGATGAAGTAGAGGGTCTTGAGAGCCTGTTTGAAGGCTTGTAGAGAGGTGGGGAGTCTGATGGGGGAGAGGGAGAGAGGACCTCCTTCAGAGGCGGTCGAAAAGCGGCAGCTCGGTCGTATGCCTAACAATCGAGAATCAGGAAAAAAAACAATTGCACGGCTGGGCGATCGCAACCAAAGTGACACCCATACATGAACAAAGCACCTCCTCTACCTAACGAGTGATGGCAGCTAACGATCGAGTCAATCATTGTCAGTCGCTGTATGTTAATTTTCTTCTTCTGGTTGCGGCCAGTTGTGTTGTGTGCAAATTACATCAAAAATTAACAAAAAAACGCATAGAATAAGCCATCCCCATGAAATGTATTCTTATTATTCGCTAATACTAACGCAACTAAATCAATTACAAGCCAATTAGCAGTGTTATTAGCAACAACAATCGATTATTAGCTGCTTGCATTGTGTGGCACAAAATAGAAACATCAAACATAACATCAGTCACATTCAATAGTATCGATTGTACTCTGGGGCTTGAGAAAGCACATACCCAACCTCAAGCTCTAAGATCAGCCAGGCCTCTAACCTGCTCGCAGAGTGACGTTTTACTACTTCAGACCTTCTATGTCGGTCGTAGCAGTAAATTTATGTATGCCCCTGAAACGCCCTGAAAACGGTTAGGAACGCCTGTGTTTTTAGACCACCACCCCCGTCAACACCTACAAAGGGCCTTTCATGTCAATCAACTCTCGGAAGTCACTTCCTGCTCGTAAGCCGTACGCTAGACAGCATTTTGGATCGCAAGGTCTTGTACGCACATGCGCACAACTAACCGTACACATGCGTGGTTTGGAAACATCGGATGCGTACGACCGAGCAGCCACTTACGACCGACTCTGAATGAGGTCCAGAGTTCCAAAGGTGGGGAGCAGTGCAGGCAAAATCTTGGAGGCGTGAGTGAGAGGAAGTAATCAGTTGGCTTGAGAGGCGACGTGCATTTGTTGAACGAAGAGGGCGGACAGGAGAGTGAAGGGAGATGAGGTCCGAGATGTAAATGGGAGAGGAATGGGTGAGGGCTTTGTGAGTGTGAGAACCTTGATTTGGGTTATGAAAGGGAAGGGCAGCTAGTGGAGAGCTTGTAGGAGAGGGGAGGCAGATGCAGAGCATTTGGAGAGGAAGATGAGCAGAGCAGCAGCATTGAGGACAGACTGGAGAGGGGAGAGAAGGTAGTTGGTGAGGCCAGATAGGAGGAGGTTACAGTAGTCCAATCTGGAGATGACCAATGAGTGCATGAGGGTTTTAGTGGCATCCTGGGTGAGAAAGGGTCTAATTTTGGAAATATTTTTAAGACAAAAATGACAGGACTGCGAGAGATTCTGGATATGTGGTTTGAAGGAGAAGAAAGAGGCCAGGATAACTCCAAGACAGCACCCTTTGGGGTGGGAAGTGCGGTTATTTTGGGGGGTGGTAAAATGATGATCTCAGTCTTAGACATATGAAGTTTAAGAAATTGCTGGGACATCCAGGAAGAGATAGCAGAGAGACAGTTGGAGATACGAGTGAGGGGAGAGGTTAGGGGAGAAAAGGTAGATCTGAGTATCATCAGCATAGAGATGATATTGGAGGTCAAAAGAGCTGATGAGTTCACCTAGTGAGGACATATAGAGTGAGTGTAGGAGAGGTCTAAGAACAGAACCTTGGGAACACCTACTTTAAGAGGCTGTGGGGGGGAGGAGTCACCATGAGAGGAGACAGAGAAAGATCGGTCACAGAGGTAGGAGGATAGCCAGGAGAGGGCACGTCATGTATATCAAGGGAGTGAAGGATTTGCAGAAGGAGAGGGTGGTCCACAGTGTCAAAAGCAGCAGAGAGGTCAAGGAGAATGAGCAGAGAGTAGTGGCCCTTGGATTTAGCAGCAAGGAGATCGTTGCTGACTTTTTTGAGGGCAGTTTCAGTGGAGTGGAGAGAACAGAAGCCAGACTGAAAAGGGTCAAGGAGGGAGTGGGAGGAAAGAAATGTGGTAAGGTGGCTGTAAACAACACGGTCAAGGAGCTTGGAGGCAAAAAGAAGGAGAGAGATGGGATGTATTTTGAGAGAGTGTTAGGATCAAGGGAAAGTTTTTTAAAATTGGGGGAGACAAGGGCATGTTTGAATGCAGATGGGGCAGTGCCTGATGATAGGGAGGAATTAAGGAGGTGGGCAAGATGGAAGCAGGCAGAAGGAGAGAGGAATCAGAGGAGACATGAAGGGATGAGGTCAAGGGGGGAGATGGAAGTGGGGTAGGACCGGATGATGGACATGACTTCCTCTCCCAATGAAAAATGGATGGGGAGGGGTGAGCTGGGAAAGGATGAGGTGGAGAGCTAGGGGACCGGTGGGATATGATGTCCTGATGTATGGTGTCAATTTTAGATGTAAAGTAGGTAGCAAAGTTAAGGCCAGAGAGGGAGGAGGGGAGGCGAGGAGGGGGTGTGCGGAGGATGGAGTTGAAGGTGGTGAAGAGATGCTGGGGATTTGAGGACTGAGAGGAGATGAGGTTCTTGAAATATGACTGTTTAGAGAGGGAAAGGGCAGCACTGTATGATGAGAGCATAAATTTGAAATGGAGAAAATCAGCCTTAGAGCGTGACCTTCTCCAGTGTCGCTCGGCAGTTCATGAACACTTTTGCAGGTATCTGGTGAATTTGGAATGCCAGGGTTGTGGTGTGGAACTGCGAGGGTGAATAGTGATTGCCGGAGAAACAGAGGGCCTGATTCAGACCCGCTCACGAGCGCTGAGTGCTCACAAGCAGGTCGATGGTACCCTAGTGCGCATGCGCACGATGGAGGGAGCTCCGTCATGCGCATGCGCGAGACCCGCATAGCGACGGCCAAGCCGTCGCTATTGGTCTCGCACCAAAGGGAGCGTGCTGTTGATGGTGATGATAGAGCCAATAGCACTCCTGGGCTTGCGGCAGCGAGACCCTACTGCAGGGTCTCGTCGCAAGCCCGCGCGACCATCTTTTTGGCAGCTCGCATAAGCTGTGGGTGGTCACCCACAGCTAAGCGAGTGGCCAGGAGGCCACTCCAATTTTAGGAAGGAGGGCACTGATTCAGAGCGAGCGCTCTTGTCAGAGCGTCCGCCTCTGAATCAGGCCCAGAGTCCAGAGCAGAAGTAAGGGAGGCATTGTATAGGGAAGTGGCTTGTTCAGGGCAGGAGAGAGAGAGGATAGGGGAGAGAAGTGAGTAAAGCTTGGAAGAAAAAGAAACGGTGTCAATAGCCTCAATATTATGCTTAGTAATGGTAGCCTTAGGAGGTAGAGGAAGAGAAGGACAGAGGGATAGGTTAAAAGAGAGAAGGTGATGATCAGAGAGGGGGAAATGGGGATATCAATTGGAATATTGAAGTCACTTAGGATAACAGAGGGAAGGTCAGAGGAGAGAAAGTGAGGGAGCCAGGAAGCAAAGTTGTCAGAGAATTTGGAGGGAGGGCCAGGGGGATAGTAAATGACAGGTGTACTGGTTGGAAGAGGGGTATGCCATTAACCTCAAATGTAGAGAAAGTAAGGGATGGTTCAGAGTGTAGAAGTTGGTGGGAGTAACCAGGGGATAGAAGGACCCCTACACCACCACCATGGCGACCCCCAGGCCAAGGGGTGTGAGAGAAGGTGAAGCTCCCAGAGGAGAGAGCTGCAGGGGAAGTGGTGTCAGAGGGTGAAATCCAGGTTTCAGTAATGGCTGGAGATGCAAGTTTTTGGAGATGAATAGGTAATGGGTGGGAATGAGTTTATTACATACTGATCTAGCATTCCAGAGGGCACAGGATAGAGGGACAGTGTTTGTGGGAGATATGTGAATGAGATTATCAGGGTTGCTGACACGAGAAGATGAGTTTAATTTGGGTGACCGAGATGAATGTAGTGGAGAGATTGTGCGGGGACCAGTGCTGGGAAGGGAACCTGTAGGTGGTTGGCAGGGAGGGAGTTTAATACAATGTGGATGGAGGTGAGGTGGAGTGACATGGAGGAAGGATTAGCAGTGGGGTAGTAGGACCCAGGAGGGGTAGAAGAGAATGAAAGTGGAGTAATGGGAAAGGAGAGGGAGGAAGGCAGACAGAGGAGGGGGGATAAAGGAAGGAGGAGGTGGAGGAGACAAAGGGGAAATGATAAAGGTGGAAGAAGGGGGCAGAGCAGAAGATTAAGTAGACACTGAGTGGAAGGGGAGGTAAAAGAACACATGATAATGGTGTGGATGAGTTGAATAGCGGGAGGAAAACTAGATGTAAGAATAAAGTATGAATGTGAAAGAAAGTACAGGAGATTAGCAGAGAAGCAAGTAAATATACAGTGAAGAAATAGGTGCCTGCACAATTACCAAACTTTATTATTGAGCAGAGGAAAAGTGGAGATTTAATGGGGAAGAAATGGAATATTAAAGTAAACTGTATTAGAAGATAGATGACAGGCTACGCAATGAACTAAAATAGAAAGACATTATTTCTAAGAAATAAACTGAAATTGGCACAGAATACAGCATGTTATGAGGTGTTTGTGAAACCAGAGAGCCAGCACAAATATTAGCAAGTAAAGTGTAAGTTCTTATAGTGAGCAAACAGAGGCCAGTGATGAATGTCCAGGTTATGCAGACAGCAGTTGCTTGTAGTGAAGAGATTGTGAACTTACATTACTTGAGTATACTCTGTCCAAATGTTCTTGTTTTAGAATGGTTTGAAGTTAGAGTGATGTCCTTCTGTTTAATGCTGGTATAATGCCGAATTTGGTTAAAAATGTGAAGTGCACTTTTAAAATTACGCACTTAGAAATATTATGCACAAGCAGCCAAAGGCCTGTAGCTTTACAAATAAACATCAATAGTGATTGCTAGCATGTGTCTGCAATGATTACAATCAATCTCTAATACCCTCCCACTAATATGGCTAGCAATAAATTTCCTAAGACAAACAAACAAGGGATACCACAAAGCTAATAAGAACTAGGGCTAGTTATCTATACACTGTGCAAATCATTAAAAATTAGATATTCTAAAGCAATAATGGAGATTAAATTACCTAATATACAATACACTGTGCAAATCATTCAAAATTAGATATTGAGAAGGAGAAGTTGGGAGAGCAGTAGACATCTTTGGGGAGAGTCAGAGCTGGAAGCAGAAATGTAGCCCTCGTGCTCCCCTGGCAGCAGGCCTGGTGCTTCCATTAGGCAGCAATAGGCAGCTGCCTAAGGGCACCAGAACCTGAGGAGGCGGGCAGCTGAGGCTGCTTGGGAGAATAATTATCCGGCAACATATGGCCACTAACACTGCGAAGGGGGTGAAGCAGGTACTTGTTGGGGGGCCCCGGGTGCTGAAGTGGACAATGGCAGCCTCCGCCTCCTTAGAAAGGACTGTGCTCATCGCGACACAATTACAAGCATCAGCCTGCTTTGTCATCCATGTGGAGGATGACTCCCCATAGGAACCGACGGCAGCTGTCACACAATCCAGGGCGTCGTGGAAAACCACTCACTGGCGGAAGCAGAGACAGTCTCTGCAAATGGGACTGTGACTGCAAGTTATTCACAGCCAGCAAGAGAGAAGTGACCTGTGAACATGACCACCTACTGCAGAGTCGGGTAGAAAGACGAAATCAAGCACATCTAACAGCATCAGCACCTGGAGGAAACCAGGAAAGGTACTTACCCAATCCCTCCACATAGATCTAGAAACTATCTATCTATCTAATCTAATCTATCTATCTATATATCTCTCCTGCATGTGTCTCCCCCTACGTTATAGCTTGCTTGGGGGTCCATGAAATGCCATGCATAGTGGGTTTTTTTTACATACTGTATATTTGTTTGGAGGGGCATTTTATCTGAGGGGCTGGCATGTGTATGTGGGGGGAGGGGCGGTAGGCAACAATTTTGCCTAGGGTGCCGAGAAACCTCACACCAGCCCTGCCTGGCAGGGGGAGATTGGTGGAGCCTTGGCGGCTGCCACGATGCCCATCTAACGCCCAAGGAGACGGAGGTCTGGAGTGAGACCACTGAGATAAAGTCTGTGAGAGACCACAGAGAAAGAGCTGGAAGGTTGCAGTGTGAGCCACTCAGTGAAGTGTTCAGCACCCATGAGAGGGGTAAGAGACGCAAGTACTGTATATGTGTTGGAGAGATGGGAAGAGGAATTTCCCAGGAGCTTTATTGCTGAGGGACAAGAGGAGTCCCTTATGCATAAAAGCCCCCCAGCAACCATTAAAGGGGGGGTCACTGTGGTAGCAGTGTGGCTATAGGAGCCCTTCCTGTAGGATAGGGATGGGCTGCAGCTGAGAGTGTGCTAGCTGCAATAGAAAAGTCTGTATATTGCTGTCCCATGTGAGAGAGGAGGGAAGCAGAGAGAGGCAGACTGGGTATGAGACACTCTGTATATTGTCTAAGAAGAGACATAGAAGAGGCAGAGTGCAAAATACGTTATGTTAGATGTGTGTGAAGCTGTGGAACTACAGGCACCAGCCAGCATAGGGCAGGGTGGACCTGCATGTATGAAATGGAGAACTACAGGCACCAGCCAGCAAAGGGCCAGGTGGACCTGTGTGTGTAGAATCTAAACATTCATTGTGACTTAGCTTAAAGACTGTGCTGGTGAAGAAGAGTGTGATGTAATGTAACCATATCCATAAGATTGTCATATACCATCTCACATGCCCAGTATCTGAGCTGGAGGGAGAGGAGAAGCTGCTGTAACCATATTCCTGTCCTATAAAGTCATGTGCAGGAGGAGAGAAATAAAGTGGTATATTTATTTTTTTATAGGAGAAGGTCTGGTATCCAAGTTATTCATCAAGAACTGTTACTGTATAATGTCTATACCTGTATCTATATGTGTGACTGTTATAAAGCCTGCATGGGCCTGCAAGGGACCCCCTTCTTAGGTATTGCCCACACCCTGGAGAGCTAGCCTGAGGCAATAGGAGGTGTATCACTTCTAATGCACCTATGTACCACACCGCACACCGAAGGGGGGTTACAAAATGGCATTTTTTTACCCCCCTTCAGTGTGCAGTAAGGTGCATTTGGAGTGGCTGCTGGGGGGCTTTTATGAATAATGGACTCCTCTTGTCTCTTAGCAATAAAGCTCCTGGGAAATGCCTCTTCCCCACCTCACTGGCGGGTCACACTGCAACCCTCCAGCTCTTTCTCTGTGGTCTCTCACAGACTTTATTTTAGTAGTCTCACTCCAGACCTCTCTCTCCATGGGCATTAGATGGGCATCATGGCAGCCGCCACGGCCCCTCCATTCACCACCTGCCGGGAAAGCACCAGAGCTACATCTCTGCTTCCAGCTCTGACTCTCCCAAAAATGTCTGTTCTCTCCCAACTTCTCCTTCTCAATAACATCACAATGCAGCACTCTGCTCTAGGTCACCGAGGAGGAGCAGGCATTTTGAAGGATGACACCCGGTGGGGTTGTTCACCACACGCATCGCCTACTAACGCCACTGATAGAGTCTTCCTGCGCTCGGCAGCCTGGTCGCCGGTAGAACATACTTGCCTACCCTCCCAAAAATCTTGTGGTGCTCCCGGCTACCCATTTCCCCAGTGAAGTGGCCGAAGGAGCAATTCTTATTGAATTGCATCATTGTGGTTTTGCTTTACAATGTCGGTGCATTGCATCACCGGAGGCAGGGCTTCAATGATGTGATCGCATCGTCATGCTCTGAAAACTTTCTGACTAATGCTAAGTATATTTTGAGAAATAATCAATCCAGTCATGCTTAGTTTTTGTAGAATGGTCGCAGGATCCTCTCACAAAGATTTTTTACTGTGTCTCTCTTTCAACAGTAAGACCTACCCAGTTCTCTGTGCTCTCTTAATCTGTTTTGACTCCCCGATTTTCAAGCGCATTGCCACTTAGTGCCCTATACTTTAAATTCCTTTCTGGGGGATATGGAGGGAGAGCAACTCCACAGTAATTTCTGCAGCCATTTGTACCGATTGTCCCTTCTGCTATGACCATACAGTATGTTTGATGGATATTCTCTCAAACCTTGGTATAGGCCTTACTTCTCGATAATTAGGTGTCTCCCCTCTATTACAGTTACCCTTTTGTTCCATGTTTTATGTATTGCAATTAGTTTCTTTTAAAATTTAATTATTTTTGGGGGGGTCTTGTTATTATTCAGCCTAGGTGTTGGTCACATTGCCTAATACCAGTTTTCTTAACTTCTTATCACAATCCTATGAGCCACTGGTTGGCCCATTCGGGTCACCGCCATTCCCACCTTGGTGTGTCACTCCAGACCACCTCCCCCCCCTTCTCTCTTTCCAAACTATCCCCATCACTCCATTTTGCTGCCAGCCAAACATCCAATTATTACCCCACTCATAATGTGCCCCTCATGACAAATGTACCGGGACTAATTTCCCCTCCCCTCACCACACTCTCCGTCCTGACCTGTACTAACATACACAAGCCCTTCCATTTCTCCGCTGGACTGACTACAGACTCCTCGGGCTTTGGTAAGGATGAAAAGTTGCTTTGTATCCTACATCCACTATGAGATTCTATCCCTGAACATAAACTGGTGAAACATGTTGCATAAGCAAACAATGACCATCCAATATCTTAAGCAACCAAGAAGTGCACACTGCATGTCCGCACCTAGGAGATGGCGGAAAGGACCTACTCTCACACGTGCTATGCAACCTCTAATTGTAAGCACAGAGGGTACATCCTTTTCCACAACTCCCAATTACCATAGTCTCCCTAATTCTGGACTCCCAGGACAGATGGGTCATTCTCATGGGGACGATATCTCAGCTGTTCATAATTATTAACATTTTTAATATATTGCACCAGCATATTCTGTTGACCTTTACAATCCACAACAGCATCATAAGATGCAATTTCAACACAGGTACTGAGGCAAAACAAGTCAAGACTCAATGAGTCCCATAAGTTATCTTGAATTATTTTTATGACAACTGGCTGGTTTTATGGTCTTTTGTAAAAGTATTCATGCAGTTCTCAGCCCCTAATTACACTCACTCTCCCATTGACATGGTTTTAGCAAACTGTTCCTCTCTCTCTTTACTACACTTATCAGAGATGGCTCCTGCGTTGGGATGTAGCTATTTCCCCTTCAGTTTCTGTACCTGGAAGTGACGTGCAGTGAGGGTGGAAGTGCGGTTCCCTGCCCATACAGTCCACCAAAACAATAAGCACGTCCCCTAGCGGACTCGCTTCGCTCGCCACGCTTCAGGCTCATTACATGAGTGTATTACCTCTCTATGCCCACGTGGATAGTAGTGAATGACGTTGGACAATAACTGATGACTTCAGGGTACAAAAACTGATGGGGATCTATCCACTTCCGTAGCGCTGGACAAAACACCTGAAAAATGGGCGCCTCAGCAATTTTTCCGGCATTGTGCGCATGCGCAATAGGGAAATTGGCAGCAAAATGGTGACCGCGCCATTTTCCCAGAGACCTGCGCATGCACAGTAGACTCTGTGCCCAGAGTTTACTGCTGCGGTGACGCTTCCAGCCGCCGAGGAGAGAGGAGGGGGCCCTGGACGGTGGAATGCACATGGGCCCCATCCTCTCTTAAGACACCTCTGAGAGGGATTTCCACAAGGTCACGTCCTGTGACTGGCCGCACGCCCCCATAATGCATGGTCACACTCCACTTACATGTGGACACGTCTCTATGTACCTGTGCCAGCGTGTTTATGGCACACAAAAAATGCCAAGGCCAATTTGTCATTGTTCATTATTGTGACACTCTATCGCCATAGGAACAGACCAAGCGCAACGGTGCAGTGACTGACTCTAGAACACCGTATTATAATAAAAATAAGACTTGGAGATTGCCTATAACAGCATTTTGGAAGCCCTGACCAATCTCACGCACAGCAGTCTCCTGGCAAATGCCAAACGGGTTAGATTGCCCATCAGAGTCTGAGCACTTACATTATTGGATTTGGAGCCCCCGTGGACTATTGTGGGTTACAATAAGCGATTGTTAAACTTCTCTATGATTTAAAGTTGTGAACAAAACATTCAATTGTTTCCACTTTAAACATTAATATCATTTGCTGAGAGCAGCAAACACGGCAAGTACTAATTAAAAAAAAAAAATCCCAACGTCTGAAAGAGCATAATACTAATGTAATCACTTGTATTCCGTCCCTTTGTTTTAGAGCTGATTATGTAATGCACATTTCTTATAAAAAAAACATCTGCAAATCAAGCAAATCTATTTTAATTCTCTTTACATTCACAACTTTTCAAAAATGTCCTCAAATTATGCAGCTTTCAAGTGCGCGGAGTCTAAAACTTGGAGGTGCGAAAATCCCATCGCCGTGGCGGACACTTCTTGAGACGGCTGACAGGAGAGGTTGGACTCTAGATCAACTCTTATCCGACACATTATTAACTTGGAATATACATTTGTGTAATTATACAAAATATATGGAAAGAATAAAACTGTAACCTGTAGTAACATTTATAAGACCTCCATTGGTTTATTGCCGATTAAGGCCCTCATTCAGAGCCACTCGCTAGCGGCAGTACGCTCGTTCCGAGCGATGTTCACACATCTGCGCATGCGTACGGTTTTTAGTACGCATGCGCGAACCAGTCAGTGCGGCCGAAAATCATTTGTACGCAATATAGCGAGTACCTGCTATTTTGAGTGACAGAATGAGGCGTATGTGGGTGGTAACAGGGGAAGGTGCTTGAAAACGGGGAGTGGAGATCCGTTCGCAGGCGTGCTTAAAGGTCAAAACGGGCGTTTTATGGGTGTTGATAATTAATATAGCAGCGTCAATGACCACGTCACTTGGTTTTTTTTAACTCAGAACTGCTCGCAAAATAGCGGTTGAAAAAACCAACCACAAGACTAGCGAGCAGTTCATATCCTGTTCGATGTACTCGATTAATCTAATAAATAGCGGACATGACGTATGGTGCGAGCGGCCAGGGGGCGTTTTTATGAAATAAAAGAGCGTATGTTTTGCTCGCTCGTTCAGACTTAGAGGTGTGAACAGACTGCAATGTGCGAACGGATCATTTGCATAGCCACCCCTTGTTTTTGAATGAACGAACGCAAATAGCGAACGGCTCTGAATGAGGGCCAAATACCTTAAACATCCTTACTAAACTTAACACTTAGCTTATCTAATAAATAAAGAGATGGACACAAATACAGCTTGGCTAAAAGGTCACAGCTTTTATTTACCAATTAAATAATTTACCTAACCAAGGTGGCCAGGAGATGCTGCATACTCAGTTCTAGCTTACCAGCTGGAGACATACACGGGGAATGACTGAAACGCTCCCCCTAAAGACGCACTTACGTTGCGAAGGTCTCGCCTCCCTCCTGGGCATAGTCCAAGCACTTCCGTACAACAGTGCTTGTATCCCCTCGTACGAGAAGGACAAATTCGCCATAATACATCGAGGTCCAGCGCCCTCACAATGCACTCTTGTGCCACAATAAAGCCACTGAGTTGCAGCGTTCTCCCACCATGCTGCGCCTTCCCTGAATCAGGAAGAAAAAGTTGGCACAACAAAACTCCAGCAGCAAAGCTTTGGGCGGGAGGGTGGGCTCCAGAAATGACAAAGAGGCTGATCACATGCACAACCACCTCTTAACATATCTACACATAGGCCCTCTTTCAGAGCCGTTCGCTATTTGCGGTCGTTCGTTCAAAAACAAGGGGTGGCTATTCAAATGATCCATTCGCAAATTGCAGTCTGTTCACACCTCTAAGTCTGAACGAGCGAGCAAAACATATGCTCGTTTATTTGATAAAAACGCCCCCTGGCCGCTCGCACCATACGTCATGTCCGCTATTTATTAGATTAATCGAGTACATCGTACAGCGTATGAACTGCTCGCTATTCTTGTGGTTGGTTTTTTCAACCGCTATTTTGAGAGCAGTTCTGAGTTAAAAAAAAACAAGTGACGTGGTCAATGACGCTGCTGTATTAATTATGCACTCCCTTAAAACACCCGTTTTGACCTTTAAGCACGCCTGCGTTCGAATTCCACTCCCCGGTTTTCAAGCACCTTCCCCTGTTACCACCCACATACGCCTCATTCTGTCACTCAAAATAGCAGGCACTCGCTATATAGCGTACAAACGATTTTCGGCCGCACTGACTGGTTCGCGCATGCGTACTAAAAACCGTACGCATGCGCAGATGTGCGAACATCGCTCGGAACGAGCGTACGGCCACTAGCGAGCGGCTCTGAATGAGGGCCATAATCCTCAAACACACCCACAATTCACTCCATTGGTCAGATAACCAACCACCTGACAAATAACACAGCTAATCTACCTAGTAACAATGCTGTCAAGACAGCCAATCAACAAAAAACCCAGGATTCTTATTTATTTTCAAGCCTAGACAGCTTTCGCCTGCTATTAGGACGATGGTATAAAAACGATGTCTGTAATATCTAAGAGAGCATTAATGCAGCTTATACGGCTGTGGTAAGGCCAGCCCTTCTGGTTCTGACAAGATCATAGGTGAAGGAAATAAGGATAGAGCTTGAAAAAGTGCTGCTTTTTCAGCAAATTTGCAGGGTTTAGGGCCATGAGTTGTACAGTATTGCATTCTCCACTGCGTTCAATGTATTTGCGAAAATATGCTAATGATTGTCTCTGAGACTGTGTGTGGTTCTGCGATTGGGAACGCAACTGGGGCCAGCGGACACTGAAGAAGTAGGAATGACAGTTCCTCCCGATGCAGAGCTCCCACAGCAAATTGCAATGAAGGGGTCCAGCAGACGACTGGAAGCTTGGAGAGATTTGACCCGTCTAGACCAATAACCGACACAGGTGTGGATAAGGGTTCAGGTTCCAGGCCCAAGGTCTTGAAAAAGGTTATTTCTAGAATTCTCCGCAGCTCCGCTATCGATGAATGCAGGAACAAAGACTTGGTCGTGAGAAAGAGAGATAACTGTGGAAATAAGGACAGAATTTTCCAGGGCGATAGATGCAAGGCCTAGATGTACCTCCCCTAGCTCATCTAGATCTTTTCCCGACTTCAGTGGGCAAAGCTGAGCCATATGTCCTTTACCACCGCAGTACAGGCATAGACCCAATGAACTTCTCCAATTCTCTTCGGCTGGAAGTCAAAACACTCCAAGTTGCATTGGTTCCTCGGACTTGAGTGGAGCTAACCATAATGGAGAACGTGGAGGCAGAGACGCCAATTTCTTCTCCATTCAAAGTTCACGGATGCGAATAACCAGGTTCATGAGGTCATCCAGAGAACTAGGGGCAGGAAACTGGACTAAGATATCTTTAATCTCGTCAGACAGCCCGCAATGAAACTGGCTTTGCAAAGCTTCGTCATTCCAGCCGGAATCAACCGCCCACCTCCGGAAATCTGTGCAGTAGTCCTCAGCAGCCTTGTTTTCCTGCTTCAGAGACCTGAGGCAAGCCTCTGCCATTGCCACTTTATCTGGGTCATCGTAAAGGAGTCCAAGAGCGGCAAAGAATGCCTCAACCGTCAGCAGTGCAGGGCTAGTTGAGGGAAGATCAAAGTCCCATGTTTTTGGTTCACCCTGTAACAAATAGATAACTATTCCTACTCGTTGGGCTTCAGAACCTGAGGACCTAGGTTGGAGCCTGAAATAGAGCTTGCAGCTCTCTTTGAAATGAAGGAAGTCCTTTCAGTTGCCTGAGAACCGATCAGGCAGATTTAGCTTAGGTTCTAATTAGGGGTGTGCACCGGCCACTTTACGTGTTTTGTGTTTTGGTTTTGGATCTGGATCTTTCTTCGTGTTTTGGATCTGGATTGGTTTTGCCAAAACCAACCTTCCGTGTTTTGGGTTCTGGGTTTTGTGTTTTGGATCTGGATTTTTTCTTAAAAAATAAAAAAAAACGCTAAAATCACATAAAATGGGCCTTTTTTTGTTGCTACGCTATTAATAACCCCAATAACATTAATTTCCACTCATTTCCAGTCTATTCTGAACACCTCACACCTCACAATATTGTTTTTAGGCCAAAAGGTTGCACCGAGGTAGCTGGATGACTATGCTAAGCGATACAAGGGGGCGGCACAAACACGTGGCCCATCTAGGAGTGGCACTGCAGTGGCAGACAGGAAGCCAATCAGTGTTATGGTGCCCATTTGCATGTAGCACGGACCTGGGAGATCCGTGCTACATGCATCTGTGTGATTGGCACAGAGCAATGACAAGTCCGTGAGACCCGTCTGTGCTGCTGTGGTAAAAAAAAAAAAAAAAACCTGTGTAAAAAAAGAAAAAAATGGTGTGCTCCCCCACAAAAAAGAGCAACCAGCCCCGGGCATTAGTAACCCAGTGCTGGGTGTGCTTAAATACAGGGGACAAACGACGTAGGGGTCCCCTGTACTTAAGCACAACCAGCACCGGGCTAGTCAGAACCAGCGCTGGTTGCCAAAATACAGGGGACAAACGACATAGGGGTCCCCCGTATTCTGCGCAACCAGCTCTGGGCTCTGATCCGGTCCTGGTTCTGGAAATACAGGGGAAAAAATTTAGTAGGGTTCCCCTGTATGTTCCAGAACCAGCACTGGACTTTTTCTAGCGGGGGGCTGATGCCACAGCCAGGGGAGCCCTTTCACCGGGCCCCCCTGCCGCAGCATCAGCCCTGACCGCTAGTCAGCCCAGGCCGGGGATCCCTGGAGAGCTGGGGACCCCCCAATAAAGGGGTCACCCTCTCCAGGGCACCCCAGGCCCAGGCTGATAGCCCTGGGCTATCCCCGCCACCCCTGGTGGTGGTGGGTGGTGGGTTGATTGTGTGGTGTGGTGTAAATAAAGAATATCAAACATTGTCTTTACAAGTAGAACTGCAAGTCCCAGCTAGCCTGCCCCGTATGCTGGTACTTGCAGAACCACAAGTACCAGCATGCAGGGCATTAAGGGCCCACTAGTACCTGTAGTTCACCTGTAAAAAATTTTTTTTTAAAAACACAGGACACACACACCGTGCCAGTATAAGTTTATTAAACATACATACACACACATGTACACATACTCACCTATGTAACCTGTAGTATCGGTCCACTTGTCCGGTAAAGTATCCCTAGGGGACCTGTGAAAAAAAACATACTCACCATCTCCTCTGCGAGGTTCTGTCCTCTTCGTTCCAAAGTAGGCATCCCCGGACTTGGCAAAAAAAAAAAACGAAAACCCGATCCACGAACTTAGGTTCTTAGAGCCGCAAGGTTATTAAGGTTTACCCTGCGGTTCCCACCATTGACTACAATGGAGGGAGACGTTCATTGGCTAAGAGACGGGAGATTACCTCTCTCAGCCAATGAACGCTTAGCAGCGGGGTTTCCATGGTGATACCCCGCCGCTAAGCTCTCATTCGGGAAGTACCGTTCTATAGAACGGTACTAAGTTCGTGGATCGGGTTTTCATTTTTTATTTTTGCCAAGTCCGGGGATGCCTACTTTGGAACGAAGAGGACAGAACCTCGCATAGGAGATGGTGAGTATGTTTTTTTTCACAGGTCCCTTATGGATACTTTACCAGACAAGTGGACCGATGCTACAGGTTACATATGTGAGTATGTGTACATGTGTGTGTGTGTGTATGTATGTTTAATAAACTTATACTGTCACGGTGTGTGTGTCCTGTGTTTTTTTTAAACATTTTTTTACAGGTGAACTACAGGTACTAGTGGGCCCTTAATGCCCTGCATGCTGGTACTTGTGGTTCTCCAAGTACCAGCATGTGGGGCAGGCTTGCTGGGACTTGCAGTTCTACTTGTAAAGACAATGTTTGATATTCTTTATTTACACCACACCACACAATCAACCCACCACCCACCACCACCAGGGGTGGCGGGGATAGCCCAGGGCTATCAGCCTGGGCCTGGGGTGCCCTGGAGAGGGTGACCCCTTTATTGGGGGGTCCCCAGCTCTCAAGGGATCCCCGGCCTGGGCTGACTAGCGGTCAGGGCTGATGCTGCGGCTGGGGGGCCCGGTGAAAGGGCTCCCCTGGCTGTGGATTCAGCCCCCCGCTAGAAAAAGTCCAGTGCTGGTTCTGGAACATACAGGGGAACCCTACTAATTTTTTTCCCCTGTATTTCCAGAACCAGGACCGGATCAGAGCCCAGAGCTGGTTGCGGAGAATACGGGGGACCCCTACGTCGTTTGTCCCCCGTATTTTGGCAACCAGCGCTGGTTCTGACTAGCCCGGTGCTGGTTGTGCTTAAGTACAGGGGACCCCTACGTCATTTGTCCCCTGTATTTAAGCACACCCAGCAATGGGTCACTAATGCCCGGGGCTGGTTGCTCTTTTTTGGGGGGGTGCCCGACATTTTTTTCTTTTTGTACACAGGTTTTTTTTTTTTTTTTACCACAGCATCACAGATGGGTCTCACAGACCCATCTGTGCTCTGTGTCACTGTCAATCACACAGATGCATGTAGCACGGATCTCACGAGTCCGTGCTACATGCAAATGAGCACCATAATGCTGATTGGCTGAGAGCCATGACAGACGGCTCTGTCAGCCAATCAGCACTTTGCCCATTAAAGGCAAAGGTATTTTTTTAAAATGGCCGCTCGAGGCAAAACCTCGAGATCCGACAGCAGATCTCGAGGTTTTGCCTCGGGAGAGGGATCCAGGGCAGACAGGGAGATCCGAGCTTGGGCTCGGATCGCCCCGGATCCCCGAAGTTCGGGTGGGTTCGGTTCTCAGGGAACCGAACCCGCTCATCCCTAGTTCTAATACAGTGGGAGCTGAGGCGTCTCAGGTTTCTTCAACCCGTAGGGAAAGTTCTTGAACTTTCTGCGTCAGAACCTGTATTTGCACAGCTAAAATTTGAGCAGGATTTTGACCAGGCTCCATTATAGAAGATCACTATACCCAAAGAAAATATGTCTGGCCGGTGATAATGTTAGGGCATGTGCGTGACTCTTGTGAGTATAGTCCAGCTACAGCCTTGAGGGCTGAAATTATTGGCTGGATGTGGCCGTACAACAGCTTTGAGAGCTGGAGGAAGACTTGGCCTGTTGGGCCTGAAGGCTGTAGATGAAGCAGCCTTTGGGCCATGCCGCAGCCTAGAGGGCTAGTATCACTTGGCTTGTTGTGGCCAGTGGGCCGTGAGGCAGCCTTGAGGGCTGATATAACTTGGCTGGATGCAACCAGTGGGCAGTATAATATAAAGTGGCCTCTAGGTCGTGCAGCAGCCTTGAGGGCTGGTGTATCTTGGCTAGATGCAGCCAGTGGGCTGTAGAATATGAAGTGGCTTCTGCACCGTGCAGCAGCCTTGGGGACTAGTATAACTTGGCCAGATTCAGCCAGTAGGCTGTTGAATATGAAGCAGCCACTGGGCCGGAGTAACTTGGCAAGATGCAGCAGAAGCCGGGAATAACCGAAGCAAAGTCACTGGTGTAGGAGCGCGTGACTCTGCACTGACGTTGCTGGAGTGCGGCCTGTGCCACCGGGTTGACACAAACAACTGATGCAGTAGTGCGGCCTGTGCCGCATGGTTGACACAAGCAGCTGACGCTGTAGTGCGACCAATGCCACCTGGATGACACAAACGGCAAGTAAATATTATGCAGAACTGTGCCATCTGGATGACACACATGGCAGAACAACAATATACTTTAGGAGGCAGGAAAACCTGGAGCTCAACTGGAAGACAGGAGACAATGCCAAAACCGGAAACACGAAAACTCTATCACCGGCATCTGAGCAGCGTTAGCACTAGCAGGATACAGATGCAGGAGCCAATCTGGAGTGATGATGGACAAGAGGTAGGCGCAGATTCAGTGAACACTTGCCCTGTGTACACCTCGTACAGTGTTCGCAGTGCGGCGGCTTGTGACACTCTGTAATGGTTTTCTGCACAGAACCCTGTATTAATCTCGAAGTACAGTAAATACAGACCTTTTCTCTTGCTCTTTATTGTCTTATACTAGTCTGTTGTAGCAACCCCTAATTAAAAAGACAATATCTGACTATACATTATGAAACAGAGGGGAAGAATCAGAACTAATGTTGACTACTTCCTAGTGCTACAAACACTCTTCCTTTACTTAATCTGTAAGTGACTTTTACTCAGCCCTGATGTCTCCGCATCTCAAGATGGCCGACAAAGCTGTCATCTCCTCACACTTCCCTCATACCAGCTCCTACTGCTCACCAACTGCCACTCCTCTTCTCTCAGCTGTCCCCAGCCTTTCAAATGACTTCTCACAGGGAACCTCTCAGTTTGTGCATGCACAGAAAAGCAAAACGCTGAGCTTCAGCTGTAATATCTCAAATATCGGGGGGTGTTACACTAATACACTAGAGGTGCATTTTATTTTCCACACATTTCCCTCTCACACACTGGACCTTATTCAGAGTTGTTACACAATTTGCATTAAAGCGCATATTGTAAAATGCACCAATGAAAGAATTAGCATTTTGCTACCTACTGTATGTCAAGTTTGATGTAAACATGGCCATGATTATCAGCTCTCAACTTGCGCCAGGAGTTGAGTACTCGCAAGTCAATCTCCGAAATGAGTCCCAAGGTGGCCATCTGCCGCATTGACAAGCCCTCACTATTTTTGGTTGTGTCTATAGGCACCCTCCAACAACCCAATTAGTACAAAATGCAGCTGAGCTGACGGAATCAGTATGAATGACCGCCGGACTACGCCGGCAGCCTGATGGTTCAAAATCCCAACAGTGCAGGTAAGAATACTATCCTTAACCCCTTTGCTCCCCCTAACCCTTTCTTATGGGTGCCTAACCCTAACCTCCCCCCCCAGTATCTAAATCTAACCTCCTCCCTTTAGTGTCTAAACCTAACCCCCCCTCCCCACACCCTAAACCTATCCCTCCCAAGGGGGTGCCTAACCCTTACTCCCCTTCCCTAGTGCCTAAACCTAACCCCCCAAGTATCACAGATATCTCCTACTTACCTTTCTCTCCCGGAATGGCCCGCTGTCCCCATACACTAGTATCCCAGATATCTCCTGCTTACCTTCCTCTCCCGGAATGGCCCACTGTCACAATACACTAGTATCACAGATATATCCTGCTTACCTTTCTCTCCCGGAATGTCCCGCTGTCCCCATACACTAGTATCACAGATATCTCCTGCTTACCTTTCTCTCCCGGAATGGCCCGCTGTCCCCATACAATAGTATCACAGATATCTCCTGCTTACCTTCCTCTCCCGGAATGGCCCACTGTCCCCATACACTAGTATCACAGATATCTCCTGCTTACCTTCCTCTCCCGGAATGGCCCACTGTCCTCATACACTAGAATCACAGATATCTCCTGCTTACCTTCCTCTCCCGGAATGTCCCGCTGTCCCCATACACTAGTATCACAGATATCTCCTGCTTACCTTTCTCTCCCGGAATGGCCCGCTGTCCCCATACACTAGTATCACAGATATCTCCTGCTTTCCTTTCTTTCCCGGAATGGCCGCTGTCCCCATACACTAGTATCACAGATATCTCCTGCTTACCTTTCTCTCCCGGAATGGCCGCTGTCCCCATACACTAGTATCACAGACATCTCCTGCTTACCTTCCTCTCCCGGAATGGCCCGCTGTCCCCATACACTAGTATCACAGATATCTCTTGCTTACCTTTCTCTCCCGGAATGGCCCGCTGTCCCCATACACTAGTATCACAGATATCTCCTGCTTACCTTCCTCTCCCGGAATTGCCCACTGTCCCCATACACTAGTATCACAGATATCTCCTGCTTACCTTCCTCTCCCAGAATGGCCCACTGTCCGCATACACTAGAATCACAGATATCTCCTGCTTACCTTCCTCTCCCGGAATGTCCCGCTGTCCCCATACACTAGTATCACAGACATCTCCTGCTTACCTTCCTCTCCCGGAATGGCCCGCTGTCCCCATACACTAGTATCACAGATATCTCTTGCTTACCTTTCTCTCCCGGAATGGCCCGCTGTCCCCATACACTAGTATCACAGATATCTCCTGCTTACCTTCCTCTCCCGGAATGGCCCACTGTCCCCATACACTAGTATCACAGACATCTCCTGCTTACCTTCCTCTCCCGGAATGGCCCGCTGTCCCCATACACTAGTATCACAGATATCTCTTGCTTACCTTTCTCTCTCGGAATGGCCCGCTGTCCCCATACACTAGTATCACAGATATCTCCTGCTTACCTTCCTCTCCCGGAATGGCCCACTGTCCCCATACACTAGTATCACAGATATCTCCTGCTTACCTTCCTCTCCCGGAATGGCCCACTGTCCCCATACACTAGTATCACAGATATCTCCTGCTTACCTTCCTCTCCCGGAATGGCCCGCTGTCCTCATACACTAGTATCACAGATATCTCCTGCTTACCTTTCTCAGTCAGGGGTCTTTTTACTAGGGGTGTGCACCGGCCACTTTTCGTGTTTTGTGTTTTGGTTTTGGATCTGGATCTTTCTTCGTGTTTTGGATCTGGATTGGTTTTGCCAAAACCACCCTTCCGTGTTTTGGGTTCTGGGTTTTGTGTTTTGGATCTGTATTTTTTTTTTAAAAAGCATAAAAACAGCTAAAATCACAGAATTTGTTGGTTTCTCTGCTCCTATGCTATTATTAACCTCAATAACCTTAATTTCCACTCATTTCCAGTCTATTCTGAACACCTCACACCTCACAATAGTGTTTTCATGTCCAAAAGGTTGCACCGAGGTAGCTGGATGACTATGCTAAGCGACACGAGTGGGCGGCACAAACACGTGACCCATCTAGGAGTGACACTGCAGTGGCAGACAGGATGGCAGTTAGAAAAACTAGGCCCCAAACTGTACATAATGCAAAGAAAAAAAAGAAGTGCAAGATGGAATTGTCCTTGGGCCCTCCCACCCACCCTTATGTTGTATAAACAGGACATGCACACTTTAACAAATCAATCATTTCAGCGCCAGGGTCTGCCACACAACTGTGGCTGAAATGATTGGTTCGTTTGGGCCCCCACAAAACAAGCTGGAAATTAATGTGTCCCTGCACAAACTGGCTCTACGGAGGCAAGATGTCATCCTCATCCTCCTCATCCACCGATTCCTCACCCTCTTCAGTGTGTACATCCTCATCCTCACAAAGTATTAACTCGTCCCCACTTGAATCCACCACCACAGGTCCCTCTGTACCTTCTGGAGGCTGGTCTCCCTGGAAGAGCTGATAATTCATTTTGATGAACATCATCTTCTCCACATTCTGTGGAAGCAACCTCCTACGCCTTTCGCTGACAAGGTTCCCGGCTGCACTAAACACTCTTTCGGAGTACACACTGGAGGGGGGGCAACTCAGGTAAAATAGAGCCAGCTTGTACAGGGGCCTCCAAATTGCCTCTTTTTCCTGCCAGTACAGGTATGGACTGTCTGACATGCCTACTTGGATGCTGTCACCGATGTAATCCTCCACCATTCTGTCAATGGTGACAGTATCATATGCAGTGACAGTAGACATGTCAGAAATTGTTGCCAGGTCCTTCAGTCCAGACCAGATGTCCAAACTTGGTCCTGCCTGCCCTGCATCACCGCCAGCGGGTTGCTTAGGATACCTAAGTTTTTTCCTGGCAGCCCCAGTTGCGGGAGAAAATGAAGAAGGAGCCGTTGACGTGTCACGTTCCGCTTCAGCTGACAGTGTGTTCACCAGCAGGTCTTTGCACCTCTGCAGGCTTGTGTCGGCCGGAAAGAGAGACACCACATAGGCTTTAAACCTAGGATCAAGCACGGTGGCCAAAATGTAGTGGTCTGATTTCAACAGATTGACCACCCTGGAATCCTGGCAAAGCGAATGAAGGGCTTCATCCACAAGTCCCACATGCCGAGCGGAATCGCTCCGTCTTAGCTCCTCCTTCACTTTCTCCAGCTGCTTCTGCAAAAGCCTGATGAGGGGAATGACCTGACTCAAGCTGGCTGTGTCTGAACTGACTTCACGTGTGGCAAGTTCGAAGGGCTGGAGAACCTTGCACAACACGGAAATCATTCTCCACTGCGCTTGAGTCAGGTGCATACCCCCTCCTTTGCCTATGTCATAGGTGGATGTATAGGCTTGTATGGCCTTTTGCTGCTCCTCCATCCTCTGAAGCATATAGAGGGTTGAGTTCCACCGCGTCACAACCTCTTGCTTCAGGTGATGGCGGGGCAGGTTCAAGAGTGTTTGCTGGCGCTCCAGTCTTCGGCACGCAGTCGCTGAATGGCGAAAGTGGCCAGAAATTTTTCGGGCCACCCAAAGCGTCTCCTGCACGCCCCTGTCGCTTTTCAGAAAATTCTGCACCACCAAGTTTATTGTGTGAGCAAAACATGGGACGTGCTGGAATTTGCCCAGATGTAATGCCCGCACAATATTGGTGGCGTTGTCAGATATCACAAATCCCCAGGAGAGTCTAAGTGGGGTAAGCCACTGGGCGATGATTTCCCTCAGTTTCTCTAAGAGGTTGTCGGCGGTGTGCCTCTTACTGAAACCGGTGATACACAGCGTAGCCTGCCTTGTAACGAGCTGGCGTTTCTGAGATGCTGCTACTGGTGACGCTGCTGCTGTTGCTGCGTAAGGTGATACATCTACCCAGTGGGCTGTCACAGTCATATAGTCCTTAGTCTGCCCTGTTCCACTTGTCCACATGTCCGTGGTTAAGTGGACATTGTGTACAACGGCATTTTTCAGGACACTGAGGACACTTTTTCTGACGTTTCTGTACAGTCTCGGTATCGCCTGCCTAGTGAAGTGGAATCTAGACGGGATTTGGAACCGGGGACACACTACCTCCATCAATTGTCTAAATCCCACTGCACTAATGGCGGATACCGGACGCACGTCTAACACCAACATAGCAGTCAAGGCCTCAGTTATACGTTTTGCTTCAGGATGACTGCTGTCGTACTTCATCCTCCTCGCTAAGGACTGTTGGAGGGTCAATTGTTTAGTAAAAGTAGTGGTGTTCCTACTTCCTCTCTGGGATGATGAACGACTCCCAGCAGCAGCAACAGCAGCAGCGGCAGCAGTAGGCGTAGCAATGCAGGATCCTCCAGAGGAATCCCGGATAGGAGAGTCAGTCATGCCAGTGACATGGCCTGCAGGACTACTTCCGATCCTGACTAAGGAGGAAATTGACGAGGAGGGAGTTGATGGTGTGGTTTGCAGGCGCTTGGATACAACAGGACAACGGGATTTAGGTGTCCCTGGACTGCTTACGGTCTTAGCCAAAGTTTCTGAACTTGACAGTAACTTTTTATGAACGCGCTGCAGGTGCCGTATAAGGGAGGATGTTCCTAGGTGGTTGACGTCCCTACCCCTACTTATTTCACCTTTACATATGGTACATATGGCAAGACAGTTGTTGTCCGGATTTGGATAGAAATATTGCCAGACCAAAGAGGTGGAATGTTTGGTCTTCTGCCCAGGCATGACCGTGATGGGCTTTTTCATCCCACGGACAACAACTGTCTCCCCCGGAGCCTGATTTAAACAAACCACATCACCATCAGAATCCTCCTCGCCAACTTCCTCCTCAGCGCCAGCTACACCAGTATCCTCATCCTGTTGTACTTCAACAGTGACATCTTCAATTTGCATATCAGCAAGTGGACTGTGGGTGCTCCTTTCAGCACTTGCAGGGGGCGTGCAAATGGTGGAAAGAGCCACCTCTTCCCGTCCAGTGCTGGGAAGGTCAGGCATCGCAACCACCACCACACTTGGACTCTCCTTGGGGATTTGTGATATCTTCTTAGAAAGCACAGTTCTTCGCTGTGCTTTTGCCAGCTTAACTCTTTTGATTTTTTTAGTGGGAGGAGGGCTTCCATCGTCATGTGAAGCTGAACCACTAGTCATGAACATACTAGGGATCGACCTTAGCCGTTCCTTGCCACTCCGTGTCGTAAATGGCATATTGGCAAGTTTACGTTTCTCTTCAGCTGATTTAAATGTCTTTTTCAAGGTCATTTTCCTGAACTTTGCCATTTGGGATTGTATGTGCCCTCTACTATGACATTGGGCATCGGCCTTGGCAGACGACGTTGATGGCATGTTATCGTCTATGTCATGACTAGTGGCAGCAGCTTCAGCACTAGGAGGAAGTGGTTCTTGATCTTTCTCTATTTTATTTTTATCGGAGAAAGTTTGGTCCTCCATTTATGTTATATCGATTTGATATATACGTGCGGCTAAACACAGAAAATAATTTTTTTTTTGGTTTGGACTGGAGTGTACTTTGTGGGTTACAGCACCCTTTAACGGTCAAGCCAGCCGGCCCTTTACTTATGACACAGGCGCACTCTTGGCACTACTTTGTTGATGCACGTGCGGCTACTGCGCACACAATTCACAAACACAGAAAATAATTTTTTTTTGGTTTGGACTGGAGTGTACTTTCGGGGGTTACAGCACCCTTAACGGTCAAGCCAGCCGGCCCTTTACTTATGACACAGGCGCACGCTTGGCACTACTTTGTTGATGCACGTGCGGCTACTGCGCACACAATTCACAAACACAGAAAATAATTTTTTTTTGGTTTGGACTGGAGTGTACTTTCGGGGGTTACAGCACCCTTTAACGGTCAAGCCAGCCGGCCCTTTACTTATGACACAGGCGCACGCTTGGCACTACTTTGTTGATGCACGTGCGGCTACTGCGCACACAATTCACAAACACAGAAAATAATTTTTTTTTGGTTTGGACTGGAGTGTACTTTCGGGGGTTACAGCACCCTTTAACGGTCAAGCCAGCCGGCCCTTTACTTATGACACAGGCGCACGCTTGGCACTACTTTGTTGATGCACGTGCGGCTACTGCGCACACAATTCACAAACACAGAAAATAATTTTTTTTTAGTTTGGACTGGAGTGTACTTTCGGGGGTTACAGCACCCTTTAACGGTCAAGCCAGCCGGCCCTTTACTTATGACACAGGCGCACGCTTGGCACTACTTTGTTGATGCACTTGCGGCTACTGCGCACACAATTCACAAACACAGAAAATAATTTTTTTTTTGGTTTGGACTGGAGTGTACTTAGGGGGTTACAGCACCCTTTAACGGTCAAGCCAGCCGGCCCTTTACTTATGACACAGGCGCACGCTTGGCACTACTTTGTTGATGCACGTGCGGCTACTGCGCACACAATTCACAAACACAGAAAATAATTTTTTTTGGGTTTGGACTGGAGTGTACTTTCGGGGGTTACAGCACCCTTTAACGGTCAAGCCAGCCGGCCCTTTACTTATGACACAGGCGCACGCTTGGCACTACTTTGTTGATGCACGTGCGGCTACTGCGCACACAATTCACAAACACAGAAAATAATTTTTTTTTTGGTTTGGACTGGAGTGTACTTTGGGGGTTACAGCACCCTTTAATGGTCAAGCCAGCCGGCCCTTTACTTATGACACAGGCGCACGCTTGGCACTACTTTGTTGATGCACGTGCGGCTACTGCGCACACAATTCACAAACACAGAAAATAATTTTTTTTTTGGTTTGGACTGGAGTGTACTTTCGGGGGTTACAGCACCCTTAACGGTCAAGCCAGCCGGCCCTTTACTTATGACACAGGCGCACGCTTGGCACTACTTTGTTGATGCACGTGCGGCTACTGCGCACACAATTCACAAACACAGAAAATAATTTTTTTTTGGTTTGGACTGGAGTGTACTTTCGGGGGTTACAGCACCCTTTAACGGTCCAGCCAGCCGGCCCTTTATTTATGACACAGGCGCACGCTTGGCACTACTTTGTTGATGCACGTGCGGCTACTGCGCACACAATTCACAAACACAGAAAATAATTTTTTTTTTGGTTTGGACTGGAGTGTACTTTCGGGGGTTACAGCACCCTTAACGGTCAAGCCAGCCGGCCCTTTACTTATGACACAGGTGCACGCTTGGCACTACTTTGTTGATGCACGTGCGGCTACTGCGCACACAATTCACAAACACAGAAAATAATTTTTTTTTTGGTTTGGACTGGAGTGTACTTTGGGGGTTACAGCACCCTTTAATGGTCAAGCCAGCCGGCCCTTTACTTATGACACAGGCGCACGCTTGGCACTACTTTGTTGATGCACGTGCGGCTACTGCGCACACAATTCACAAACACAGAAAATAATTTTTTTTTTGGTTTGGACTGGAGTGTACTTTCGGGGGTTACAGCACCCTTAACGGTCAAGCCAGCCGGCCCTTTACTTATGACACAGGCGCACGCTTGGCACTACTTTGTTGATGCACGTGCGGCTACTGCGCACACAATTCACAAACACAGAAAATAATTTTTTTTTGGTTTGGACTGGAGTGTACTTTCGGGGGTTACAGCACCCTTTAACGGTCCAGCCAGCCGGCCCTTTATTTATGACACAGGCGCACGCTTGGCACTACTTTGTTGATGCACGTGCGGCTACTGCGCACACAATTCACAAACACAGAAAATAATTTTTTTTTTGGTTTGGACTGGAGTGTACTTTCGGGGGTTACAGCACCCTTAACGGTCAAGCCAGCCGGCCCTTTACTTATGACACAGGTGCACGCTTGGCACTACTTTGTTGATGCACGTGCGGCTACTGCGCACACAATTCACAAACACAGAAAATAATTTTTTTTTTGGTTTGGACTGGAGTGTACTTTCGGGGGTTACAGCACCCTTAACGGTCAAGCCAGCCGGCCCTTTACTTATGACACAGGCGCACGCTTGGCACTACTTTGTTGATGCACGTGCGGCTACTGCGCACACAATTCACAAACACAGAAAATAATTTTTTTTTTGGTTTGGACTGGAGTGTACTTTCGGGGGTTACAGCACCCTTAACAGTCAAGCCAGCCGGCCCTTTACTTATGACACAGGCGCACGCTTGGCACTACTTTGTTGATGCACGTGCGGCTACTGCGCACACAATTCACAAACACAGAAAATAATTTTTTTTTGGTTTGGACTGGAGTGTACTTTCGGGGGTTACAGCACCCTTTAACGGTCAAGCCAGCCGGCCCTTTACTTATGACACAGGCGCACGCTTGGCACTACTTTGTTGATGCACGTGCGGCTACTGCGCACACAATTCACAAACACAGAAAATATATTATTTTTTTAGCACTTGGGGGGAGCACCCCTGATGGACAGAGCACCCCCTGGACAACACTACAGCACTCCTTTAGGACTGGGACACTGCACAGGACTTTGGAGTGGACACAGCCCCTATGGAGAACTGACTGCACAACACAGTCCAGCCAGCCCCTATGGACTTTGAAGTAGTGGACACAGCCCCTATTAACAACAGCAGCACAACACAGCCAGCCCCTATGGACTTTGAAGTAGTGGACAACAGCAGCACTACACTACACTACACTACACAGCCCTAACTCCCACCCTCCCTCTTCACTGTCCACAGCCGAGTGATAAAATGGCGCCGACGCGGGTACCTTATATAGGATCCAAAACCCGCGAGACTCGGAAGGCGGGATGATGACGTTTTGCCTCGATTTCAGATCCGAGTCAGGCGGGAAAAGTCGAGCCTGACTCGGATCGGACTCGGATCGGGGGGGCTCGGGGGGGTTCGGATTTCAGAAATCCGAACCCGCTCACCCCTACTTTTTACTAAGCAGTATTTGGTGACAAAGTGAAAAGTGATAAGGCACCAGCCAATCAGCTCCCAACTGTCGTTTTTCAAACACAACCTGTGAGATGGCTGTTGGGTAGCGGATTGGCTGGCACCTTTACCACTTTTCACTCTGTCACCAAACACTGCTTAGTAAAAAGTAGGGGTGAGCGGGTTCGGATTTCTGAAATCCGAACCCCCCCGAGCCCCCCCGATCCGAGTCCGATCCGAGTGAGGCTCGACTTTTCCCGCCTGACTCGGATCTGACATCGAGGCAAAACGTCATCATCCCGCCTTCCGAGTCTCGCGGGTTTTGGATCCTATATAAGGTACCCGCGTCGGCGCCATTTTCTCACTCGGCTGTGGACAGTGAAGAGGGAGGGTGGGAGTTAGTGCTGTGTAGTGTAGTGTAGTGTAGTGCTGCTGTTGTCCACTACTTCAAAGTCCATAGGGGCTGGCTGTGTTGTGCTGTGCTGCTGTTGTTAATAGGGGCTGTGTCCACTACTTCAAAGTCCATAGGGGCTGGCTGGACTGTGTTGTGCAGTCAGTTCCAAAGTCCTGTGCAGTGTCCCAGTCCTAAAGGGGTGCTGTAGTGTTGTCCAGGGGGTGCTCTGTCCATCAGGGGTGCTCCCCCCAAGTGCTAAAAAAATAATATATTTTCTGTGTTTGTGAATTGTGTGCGCAGTAGCCGCACGTGCATCAACAAAGTAGTGCCAAGCGTGCGCCTGTGTCTCAAGTAAAGGGCCGGCTGGCTTGACCGTTAAGGGTGCTGTAACCCCCGAAAGTACACTCCAGTCCAAACCAAAAAAAAAATTATTTTCTGTGTTTGTGAATTGTGTGCGCAGTAGCCGCACGTGCATCAACAAAGTAGTGCCAAGCGTGCGCCTGTGTCATAAGTAAAGGGCCGGCTGGCTTGACCGTTAAGGGTGCTGTAACCCCCGAAAGTACACTCCAGTCCAAACCTAAAAAAAATTATTTTCTGTGTTTGTGAATTGTGTGCGCAGTAGCCGCACGTGCATCAACAAAGTAGTGCCAAGCGTGCGCCTGTGTCATAAGTAAAGGGCCGGCTGGCTTGACCGTTAAGGGTGCTGTAACCCCCGAAAGTACACTCCAGTCCAAACCAAAAAAAAAATTATTTTCTGTGTTTGTGAATTGTGTGCGCAGTAGCCGCACGTGCATCAACAAAGTAGTGCCAAGCGTGCGCCTGTGTCATAAGTAAAGGGCCGGCTGGCTTGACCGTTAAGGGTGCTGTAACCCCCGAAAGTACACTCCAGTCCAAACCTAAAAAAAAATTATTTTCTGTGTTTGTGAATTGTGTGCGCAGTAGCCGCACGTGCATCAACAAAGTAGTGCCAAGCGTGCGCCTGTGTCATAAGTAAAGGGCCGGCTGGCTTGACCGTTAAGGGTGCTGTAACCCCCGAAAGTACACTCCAGTCCAAACCTAAAAAAAAATTATTTTCTCTGTTTGTGAATTGTGTGCGCAGTAGCCGCACGTGCATCAACAAAGTAGTGCCAAGAGTGCCCCTGTGTCATAAGTAAAGGGCCGGCTGGCTTGACCGTTAAAGGGTGCTGTAACCCCCGAAAGTACACTCCAGTCCAAACCAAAAAAAAATTATTTTCTGTGTTTGTGAATTGTGTGCGCAGTAGCCGCACGTGCATCAACAAAGTAGTGCCAAGCGTGCGCCTGTGTCATAAGTAAAGGGCCGGCTGGCTTGACCGTTAAAGGGTGCTGTAACCCCTGAAAGTACACTCCAGTCCAAACCAAAAAAAAATTATTTTCTGTGTTTGTGAATTGTGTGCGCAGTAGCTGCACGTGCATCAACAAAGTAGTGTCAAGCGTTCGCCTGTGTCATAAGTAAAGGGCCGGCTGGCTTGACCGTTAAGGGTGCTGTAACCCCCGAAAGTACACTCCAGTCCAAACCAAAAAAAAAATTATTTTCTGTGTTTGTGAATTGTGTGCGCAGTAGCCGCACGTGCATCAACAAAGTAGTGCCAAGCGTGCGCCTGTGTCATAAGTAAAGGGCCGGCTGGCTTGACCGTTAAGGGTGCTGTAACCCCCGAAAGTACACTCCAGTCCAAACCAAAAAAAAAATTATTTTCTGTGTTTGTGAATTGTGTGCGCAGTAGCCGCACGTGCATCAACAAAGTAGTGCCAAGCGTGCGCCTGTGTCATAAGTAAAGGGCCGGCTGGCTTGACCGTTAAGGGTGCTGTAACCCCCGAAAGTACACTCCAGTCCAAACCTAAAAAAAAATTATTTTCTGTGTTTGTGAATTGTGTGCGCAGTAGCCGCACGTGCATCAACAAAGTAGTGCCAAGCGTGCGCCTGTGTCATAAGTAAAGGGCCGGCTGGCTTGACCGTTAAAGGGTGCTGTAACCCCCGAAAGTACACTCCAGTCCAAACCAAAAAAAAATTATTTTCTGTGGTTGTGAATTGTGTGCGCAGTAGCCGCACGTGCATCAACAAAGTAGTGCCAAGCGTGCGCCTGTGTCATAAGTAAAGGGCCGGCTGGCTTGACCGTTAAGGGTGCTGTAACCCCCGAAAGTACACTCCAGTCCAAACCTAAAAAAAAATTATTTTCTGTGTTTGTGAATTGTGTGCGCAGTAGCCGCACGTGCATCAACAAAGTAGTGCCAAGAGTGCCCCTGTGTCATAAGTAAAGGGCCGGCTGGCTTGACCGTTAAAGGGTGCTGTAACCCCCGAAAGTACACTCCAGTCCAAACCAAAAAAAAATTATTTTCTGTGTTTGTGAATTGTGTGCGCAGTAGCCGCACGTGCATCAACAAAGTAGTGCCAAGCGTGCGCCTGTGTCATAAGTAAAGGGCCGGCTGGCTTGACCGTTAAAGGGTGCTGTAACCCCTGAAAGTACACTCCAGTCCAAACCAAAAAAAAATTATTTTCTGTGTTTGTGAATTGTGTGCGCAGTAGCTGCACGTGCATCAACAAAGTAGTGTCAAGCGTTCGCCTGTGTCATAAGTAAAGGGCCGGCTGGCTTGACCGTTAAGGGTGCTGTAACCCCCGAAAGTACACTCCAGTCCAAACCAAAAAAAAAATTATTTTCTGTGTTTGTGAATTGTGTGCGCAGTAGCCGCACGTGCATCAACAAAGTAGTGCCAAGCGTGCGCCTGTGTCATAAGTAAAGGGCCGGCTGGCTTGACCGTTAAGGGTGCTGTAACCCCCGAAAGTACACTCCAGTCCAAACCAAAAAAAAAATAATTTTCTGTGTTTGTGAATTGTGTGCGCAGTAGCCGCACGTGCATCAACAAAGTAGTGCCAAGCGTGCGCCTGTGTCATAAGTAAAGGGCCGGCTGGCTTGACCGTTAAGGGTGCTGTAACCCCCGAAAGTACACTCCAGTCCAAACCTAAAAAAAAATTATTTTCTGTGTTTGTGAATTGTGTGCGCAGTAGCCGCACGTGCATCAACAAAGTAGTGCCAAGCGTGCGCCTGTGTCATAAGTAAAGGGCCGGCTGGCTTGACCGTTAAAGGGTGCTGTAACCCCCGAAAGTACACTCCAGTCCAAACCAAAAAAAAATTATTTTCTGTGGTTGTGAATTGTGTGCGCAGTAGCCGCACGTGCATCAACAAAGTAGTGCCAAGCGTGCACCTGTGTCATAAGTAAAGGGCCGGCTGGCTTGACCGTTAAGGGTGCTGTAACCCCCGAAAGTACACTCCAGTCCAAACCTAAAAAAAAATTATTTTCTGTGTTTGTGAATTGTGTGCGCAGTAGCCGCACGTGCATCAACAAAGTAGTGCCAAGAGTGCGCCTGTGTCATAAGTAAAGGGCCGGCTGGCTTGACCGTTAAAGGGTGCTGTAACCCCCGAAAGTACACTCCAGTCCAAACCAAAAAAAAATTATTTTCTGTGTTTGTGAATTGTGTGCGCAGTAGCCGCACGTGCATCAACAAAGTAGTGCCAAGCGTGCGCCTGTGTCATAAGTAAAGGGCCGGCTGGCTTGACCGTTAAAGGGTGCTGTAACCCCTGAAAGTACACTCCAGTCCAAACCAAAAAAAAATTATTTTCTGTGTTTGTGAATTGTGTGCGCAGTAGCCGCACGTGCATCAACAAAGTAGTGCCAAGCGTGCGCCTGTGTCATAAGTAAAGGGCCGGCTGGCTTGACCGTTAAGGGTGCTGTAACTCCCGAAAGTACACTCCAGTCCAAACCTAAAAAAAAATTATTTTCTGTGTTTGTGAATTGTGTGCGCAGTAGCCGCACGTGCATCAACAAAGTAGTGCCAAGCGTGCGCCTGTGTCATAAGTAAAGGGCCGGCTGGCTTGACCGTTAAAGGGTGCTGTAACCCCCGAAAGTACACTCCAGTCCAAACCAAAAAAAAATTATTTTCTGTGTTTGTGAATTGTGTGCGCAGTAGCCGCACGTGCATCAACAAAGTAGTGCCAAGCGTGCGCCTGTGTCATAAGTAAAGGGCCGGCTGGCTTGACCGTTAAAGGGTGCTGTAACCCCCAAAGTACACTCCAGTCCAAACCAAAAAAAAATTATTTTCTGTGTTTGTGAATTGTGTGCGCAGTAGCCGCACGTGCATCAACAAAGTAGTGCCAAGAGTGCGCCTGTGTCATAAGTAAAGGGCCGGCTGGCTTGACCGTTAAAGGGTGCTGTAACCCACAAAGTACACTCCAGTCCGAACCAAAAAAAAAATTATTTTCTGTGTTTAGCCGCACGTATATATCAAATCGATATAACATAAATGGAGGACCAAACTTTCTCCGATAAAAATAAAATAGAGAAAGATCAAGAACCACTTCCTCCTAGTGCTGAAGCTGCTGCCACTAGTCATGACATAGACGATAACATGCCATCAACGTCGTCTGCCAAGGCCGATGCCCAATGTCATAGTAGAGGGCACATACAATCCCAAATGGCAAAGTTCAGGAAAATGACCTTGAAAAAGACATTTAAATCAGCTGAAGAGAAACGTAAACTTGCCAATATGCCATTTACGACACGGAGTGGCAAGGAACGGCTAAGGTCGATCCCTAGTATGTTCATGACTAGTGGTTCAGCTTCACATGACGATGGAAGCACTCCTCCCACTAAAAAAATCAAAAGAGTTAAGCTGGCAAAAGCACAGCGAAGAACTGTGCTTTCTAAGAAGATATCACAAATCCCCAAAGAGAGTCCAAGTGTGGTGGTGGTTGCGATGCCTGACCTTCCCAGCACTGGACGGGAAGAGGTGGCTCTTTCCACCATTTGCACGCCCCCTGCAAGTGCTGAAAGGAGCACCCACAGTCCACTTGCTGATATGCAAATTGAAGATGTCACTGTTGAAGTACAACAGGATGAGGATACTGGTGTAGCTGGCGCTGAGGAGGAAGTTGGCGAGGAGGATTCTGATGGTGATGTGGTTTGTTTAAATCAGGCTCCGGGGGAGACAGTTGTTGTCCGTGGGATGAAAAAGCCCATCACGGTCATGCCTGGGCAGAAGACCAAACATTCCACCTCTTTGGTCTGGCAATATTTCTATCCAAATCCGGACAACAACTGTCTTGCCATATGTACCATATGTAAAGGTGAAATAAGTAGGGGTAGGGACGTCAACCACCTAGGAACATCCTCCCTTATACGGCACCTGCAGCGCGTTCATAAAAAGTTACTGTCAAGTTCAGAAACTTTGGCTCAGACCGTAAGCAGTCCAGGGACACCTAAATCCCGTTGTCCTGTTGTATCCAAGCGCCTGCAAACCACACCGTCAACTCCCTCCTCGTCAATTTCCTCCTTAGTCAGGATCGGAAGTAGTCCTGCAGGCCATATCACTGGCATGACTGACTCTCCTATCCGGGATTCCTCCGGAGGATCCTGCATTGCTACGCCTACTGCTGCCGCTGCTGCTGTTGCTGCTGCTGCTGGGAGTCGTTCATCATCCCAGAGAGGAAGTAGGAACACCACTACTTTTACTAAACAATTGACCCTCCAACAGTCCTTAGCGAGGAGGATGAAGTACGACAGCAGTCATCCTGAAGCAAAACGTATAACTGAGGCCTTGACTGCTATGTTGGTGTTAGACGTGCGTCCGGTATCCGCCATTAGTGCAGTGGGATTTAGACAATTGATGGAGGTAGTGTGTCCCCGGTTCCAAATCCCGTCTAGATTCCACTTCACTAGGCAGGCGATACCGAGACTGTACAGAAACGTCAGAAAAAGTGTCCTCAGTGTCCTGAAAAATGCCGTTGTACACAATGTCCACTTAACCACGGACATGTGGACAAGTGGAACAGGGCAGACTAAGGACTATATGACTGTGACAGCCCACTGGGTAGATGTATCACCTTACGCAGCAACAGCAGCAGCGTCACCAGTAGCAGCATCTCAGAAACGCCAGCTCGTTACAAGGCAGGCTACGCTGTGTATCACCGGTTTCAGTAAGAGGCACACCGCCGACAACCTCTTAGAGAAACTGAGGGAAATCATCGCCCAGTGGCTTACCCCACTTAGACTCTCCTGGGGATTTGTGATATCTGACAACGCCACCAATATTGTGCGGGCATTACATCTGGGCAAATTCCAGCACGTCCCATGTTTTGCTCACACAATAAACTTGGTGGTGCAGAATTTTCTGAAAAGCGACAGGGGCGTGCAGGAGACGCTTTGGGTGGCCCGAAAAATTTCTGGCCACTTTCGCCATTCAGCGACTGCGTGCCGAAGACTGGAGCGCCAGCAAACACTCTTGAACCTGCCCCGCCATCACCTGAAGCAAGAGGTTGTGACGCGGTGGAACTCAACCCTCTATATGCTTCAGAGGATGGAGGAGCAGCAAAAGGCCATACAAGCCTATACATCCACCTATGACATAGGCAAAGGAGGGGGTATGCACCTGACTCAAGCGCAGTGGAGAATGATTTCCGTGTTGTGCAAGGTTCTTCAGCCCTTCGAACTTGCCACACGTGAAGTCAGTTCAGACACTGCCAGCTTGAGTCAGGTCATTCCCCTCATCAGGCTTTTGCAGAAGCAGCTGGAGAAAGTGAAGGAGGAGCTAAGACGGAGCGATTCCGCTCGGCATGTGGGACTTGTGGATGAAGCCCTTCATTCGCTTTGCCAGGATTCCAGGGTGGTCAATCTGTTGAAATCAGACCACTACATTTTGGCCACCGTGCTCGATCCTAGGTTTAAAGCCTATGTGGTGTCTCTCTTTCCGGCCGACACAAGCCTGCAGAGGTGCAAAGACCTGCTGGTGAACACACTGTCAGCTGAAGCGGAACGTGACACGTCAACGGCTCCTTCTTCATTTTCTCCCGCAACTGGGGCTGCCAGGAAAAAACTTAGGTATCCTAAGCAACCCGCTGGCGGTGATGCAGGGCAGGCAGGACCAAGTTTGGACATCTGGTCCGGACTGAAGGACCTGGCAACAATTTCTGACATGTCTACTGTCACTGCATATGATACTGTCACCATTGACAGAATGGTGGAGGATTACATCGGTGACAGCATCCAAGTAGGCATGTCAGACAGTCCATACCTGTACTGGCAGGAAAAAGAGGCAATTTGGAGGCCCCTGTACAAACTGGCTCTATTTTACCTGAGTTGCCCCCCCTCCAGTGTGTACTCCGAAAGAGTGTTTAGTGCAGCCGGGAACCTTGTCAGCGAAAGGCGTAGGAGGTTGCTTCCACAGAATGTGGAGAAGATGATGTTCATCAAAATGAATTATCAGCTCTTCCAGGGAGACCAGCCTCCAGAAGGTACAGAGGGACCTGTGGTGGTGGATTCAAGTGGGGACGAGTTAATACTTTGTGAGGATGAGGATGTACACACTGAAGAGGGTGAGGAATCGGTGGATGAGGAGGATGAGGATGACATCTTGCCTCCGTAGAGCCAGTTTGTGCAGGGACACATTAATTGCCAGCTTGTTTTGTGGGGGCCCAAACGAACCAATCATTTCAGCCACAGTTGTGTGGCAGACCCTGGCGCTGAAATGATTGATTTGTTAAAGTGTGCATGTCCTGTTTATACAACATAAGGGTGGGTGGGAGGGCCCAAGGACAATTCCATCTTGCACCTCTTTTTTTCTTTGCATTATGTACAGTTTGGGGCCTAGTTTTTCTAACTGCCATCCTGCCTGCCACTGCAGTGTCACTCCTAGATGGGTCACGTGTTTGTGCCGCCCACTCGTGTCGCTTAGCATAGTCATCCAGCTACCTCGGTGCAACCTTTTGGACATAAAAACACTATTGTGAGGTGTGAGGTGTTCAGAATAGACTGGAAATGAGTGGAAATTAAGGTTATTGAGGTTAATAATAGCATAGGAGCAGAAAAACCTACAAATTCTGTGATTTTAGCTGTTTTTATGCTTTTTTTCAAAAAAATACAGATCCAAAACACAAAACCCAGAACCCAAAACACGGAAGGGTGGTTTTGGCAAAACCAATCCAGATCCAAAACACGAAGAAAGATCCAGATCCAAAACCAAAACACAAAACACGAAAAGTGGCCGATGCACACCCCTAGTAAAAAGACCCCTCAGTGTGTTATTTATCGTGGTCCATTCTGACCTTGATAATTAACATCACGAATAGGCCCCTTTGTATTGAGAATGTCAGTAGTGAAAATGTAAAAAAAAAAAAAATCATGATTTTTTTTAATAGAAATTTAGCTGAAGAAAGTGTTGTTATTAGTCATAGAATCATTAAAAGAAATGACATCACATTTGTAATTATTTTGCATAACATATATAGAATTTTCCATGTGATCTCGCCCATCAATTTTCTGTCCCAAACAAGAACTGAATTTAGGGCCTGATTCAGACCCACTCGCAAGCGGCTGTCCGCTCGCAAGTGGGTCGATGGTGTGCACTGCGCATGCGCACGATGGCAGGAGCTCCGTCGTGCGCATGCGCCAGACTCGACGAGCGAAGGACTTTCCTTCGCTCGTAGTGTCTGATCAAAGGGTGCGTGCTGTCGATGTTGATTGACAGCACGCCCCCTTTGGTGGGCGTGCCGGGGGCGTGCCTCCCAGACGGGGGCATTCCCAAGGGAACGCCTACCGTCAGAAGCCGGCCCACTGACATCACTAGTGATGTCAGTGGGAGTGATTTTGGCTCTAATAGAGCCAAAATCACTCCGGGCCTTGCGGTTGAGAAACTCAACCGCAGGCTCTGGCACGTAGTGGCGATGGTCGCGATGGTCAAGACCATCGCGGCCATCAACCTGCACGCTCGTATAGGCTGTGGGTGGTGACCCACAGCTATACGAGCGTCCAGGAGGACGCTCCATAATTATGGAGGACGGCCCTCATTCAGAGCGTACGCTCTGCTCAGAGCGTCCGGCTCTGAATGAGGGCCTTAGTGTCCCAGGATTTGGTCTGATTTTGCATAAGGTTATAAAGTTACACGTGGCTTAGGATTCAAGTGTCATGATATTTAACAAAGTGACATTTCTATTAGAGATGTGCAGCTTCGCTGCTAAGAGAATCGACAATAACCGAATTTAGGTGTTAATTTAGAGTTAAACTGAGTCCAAATTCAGAATCACTTTGGGGTACCAAGTTGAACCAAGTCCCGGTTCGGATCTCCCTGCGGTTTGCAACTCGGATCTAAAAATGGAACTCTGGTTTTGGATTGCATGGTAACAGGTCATAATGATGTAATTTTAGCTGTTTTTTTTAAAAAAATTTATGTTTTTCATGTTTTTGTCTACCTATCCGTGGTCAATTATAATTTAATTCCAATATTTCATATCAACTGGCATTTAGTAGAAAAAAAAACTCAGTGTAGATAAAAAAAAAAAAAATAGTAAAAGTAAGATAATGATAATGAAATGTACTTATATTTAAGTCACTTCAATGCAAATAATATATATATTTATTTTTTTTGTAAAGTTTTATATAGTATTTTTTGTTGATATTCTAATGTCTACCCTTCCAGTACGGTATTCTGTGAAATGTCATTACGTCCAATCCTTTGTAGACCTGAATCCCTACATGCACTGTCATTATTTTGAACATCTATTTTAATCTATTCCGCTCTTTTCTATCAGGAATGACTCAAATCTATAAGTACTGTATACTGTACATTTCCGCCATTTGTATTATGGACCTGCACTAAAGCACAGAGGAACGCGGGGTATTTCTGGTTTATTTCTAATGACCAACTAAGTACTCTAATAATTGTATGCTTAGTTTAAGTGCCTTTTATATTCCACAAGTGCATCTTCAATACAACATAAACAATTACAATTCTGTGGACAATAACTCTTTCCATTTCTTCGAAAAAGACGACATACGGTATCGTAATGCGAAAGTGGAATATGAGGAATGAAGTTTGCAGTAAAATGGGAAGAATAGAAAAGAATGAAATAGTTCCGTTACTAAAATACGCTGTGCGGAAATATAAAAACATATAAAAAATAAATAGTACATCTTTCCCATACTTCATTTTAAATCCAAAATAAGGTAAAACTGTTTAGGAACCAGCTCTCACATGGGGCGAGATGTAGCAATGCAAATTTGTAGTCAAACCTCCGAAAATGAGGTTTTCAGAGGTTTGGCCGCTTGCCGCATATGCTGGGCCGGTTCTATGATTATGCACGGTACGCGGCCGCGTAGGGCGCCACACATTGAAGGGCACCGCAACCATGCTGATTTTTTCATTTACTTACTTAGTCAGCAGCGGAGAGGCTGACCGCGGGCATACTGTGGCCTGATTCTGACCCGCTCGCGAGCGATGAGCGCTCAAAAGCGGGTAGATGTTGGGCCAGTGCGCATGCGCACGACGGACCCGGCTCCGTCGTGCACATGCGCGAGACTCGGATAGCGACGGGCAAGCCGTCGCTATGGGTCTCGCTACAAAGGGGGCGTGCTGTCGATGGTGAGTGACAGCACGCCCCGTTTTGGTGGGCATGCCGGGGGCGTGGCTGGCCAGACGGGGGCATTCCCATGGGAATGCCTACGGTCTGGGGCCGGCCCCACTGACATCACAAGGGGGAGTGGCTGATAGAGCCAAAAGCACTCCAGGGCTTGCGGCAGACGAGACCCTACCACAAAGGTCTTGTCGCAGGCCCGGAGGTCACGATGGTCTTGACCATCGCTACCATCTTTTTGGCCACTCGCTATTGCTGTGGGTGGTAACCCACAGCTATGCGAGCGGCCAGGAGGCCGCTCTAAAATCAGGAAGGACGGCCCTGATTCAGAGCGAGAGCTCTATCAGAGCGTCCGGCTCTGAATCAGGGCCTGTGTCACTGTGACACAGCTGCACCGCAGTTCTAATGGATGGCTGTCTGATAGTTAGTAAGTGGCGACGTGACGTCATGACGTCACCCCGCAAGGTCGCAGGCACATTGCGCTAGGGCGGGAGCGCACCGGTGCTGAAGGCTGGGACGGGAGAGCAGAGGTGAAGCACTGAGTGCTGAATGCTGGGAGGGGAGCGCGGTGCTGAAGGCTGGGACCAGAGAGCGGAGGTGGAGCCTGGGACGTGAGCCGCGGCCTGCGCTTGGTTAGGAATCAGGACTTGGACAGAGTAGTTATATTGGTTCCGCAGCCACCCATCTGCAATAATTATTGTTCTGCAGGCTGGAGCAGCAGTACCGGGATTCGGGGAGGGAATCTAACCACATCCCTCCTGTCTGTGTGTCAGTGTGTCAGTGTGTCAGTGTGTCAGTGTGACAGTGTGACAGTGTGACAGTGACAGTGTGTAGCACTCGCAGAAAATTACTGTCATCAAGTGATGAGGTTCTAGCCTAGCCCTGGTTCAGGGGGGGCTTAAACCTGCATATTGCTGGGGGCTCTGCATAAGGGGCATTACTGGGAGCTCTGCATAAGGGGTATTAATGGGGGCTCTGCATAAGGGGCATTACTGGGGGCTCTGCATAAGGAGTACTACTAGGGACATTTATGGGGGCTCTGCATAAGGGCTACTACTGGGGACATTACTGGGGGCTCTGCATAAGGGCTACTACTGGGGACATTACTGGGGGCTCTGCATAAGTGGCTTTATTAGGGACATTTCTGGGGGCTCTGCATAAGGGGCTTTATTAGGGACATTTCTGGGGGCTCTGCATAAGGGGCTTTATTAGGGACATTACTGGGAGCTCTGCATAAGGGGTATTAATGGGGGCTCTGCATAAGGAGTACTACTAGGGACATTTATGGGGGCTCTGCATAAGGGCTACTACTGGGGACATTACTGGGGGCTCTGCATAAGGGGTACTACTGGGGACATTACTGGGGGCTCTGCATAAGTGGCTTTATTAGGGACATTTCTGGGGGCTCTGCATAAGGGGCTTTATTAGGGACATTTCTGGGGGCTCTGCATAAGGGGTACTACTAGGGACATTACTGGGGGCTCTGCATAAGAGGTACTACTAGGGACATTACTGGGGGCTCTGCATAAGGGGTACTACTAGGGACATTACTGGGGGCTCTGCATAAGAGGCACTACTAGGGACATTTCTGGGGGCTCTGCATAAGGGACACAACCTAAAGGTTATTACTAGGCCACTGCAAAAGGGGCATTGCATAATGGGCACAAATTCAGGGGACATTGCATAAGGGGCTCTAATACAGGGGGGACTGCATTGGTTTTTATTAATAATAAACCTTTCAAAATTGCATATAACCTTTTTTTATTTTTGTGCACTCTTGGACCTTGAATATTCGGCCTGGTTGGTATTTTGAGTTTGACATGCCTGGTGTAAGGGGGTATGGTGTCACACTTTGTGTATGAAGGGGGAGGGTATGCTGTCACTCATTGTGTGTGTGTGTGTAAGGTGTATATCTGTTGCAGTGTGTATGTGTAAGGGGATATGTGTGTATTGGGTGAGGATGCTATCACATTCTGTCTGTGTAGGGGAGGGGCGCTGTCACAATTTGTGACTGTAAAGGGGCGATGCTGACACATTTTGTAAGGGGGTGGACATGCTGTCACACTGCACATTTGGACCTCATTCAGAGGCGGTCGCAAGAAGCGATCACTCTCTCTGAATGAGGGCGGCGCTTCCTTTTTTGGGGGGGTGGCCTCCTGGTCGCAAGCTAAGCTGTGGGTTACCACCCACAGCTTAGCTAGTGACCAGGGCAATGGTCGTGATGGTGATCACCATCGCGACCATCGGGGCTTGCGACCAGACCCTAAGGTTGGGTCTGGGCACTTGCAAGCCCCAGGGAGCTTTCTGCTCTGATGGAGCAGGAAGTTTCCCACTGACATCACTGATGATGTCAGTGTGGCCGCCCACAAAACAGTAGGCGTTCCTTAAGGAACGCCTCCGTTTTGGAAACCACCCCCACCGGCCCGCCTACAAAAAGGGGCGAGCCGTCGATCAACATCGACAGCCGCCCCTTTTGTAACGAGCTCCGGAGCAAGAGAGTTTCTCTCTCGCTCCGGGGCTTGCACATGCGCAGTGCGGCCACTGCGCGTGCGCAGGGCTACCCATCGACCCGGTTGCGAGCACATCGGTGCTTGCGACCGGGTCTGAATGACCCCCCATTGTGTGCACCCAGCTGCTATCTACACTTGCCCCCTCCCTACCCCCAGTGCTGGCCAGCTGCTATCCTGCCCCCACTCCCTATCCCCAGCACTGCCCCTAACACCCTCCTTGCCCCCACCTGTCCATTAAATTATTACTTTTGGTCTTTTTGAAAAGAGGGGCTACATATTAAACAGCTGTAATTCCTTAACCCTTACAACATTTTGGATTTGAATACTCTCAATTTAAAGCGCATAGTATGCACTGTAGAACCATATTTGTTATATAATTGTCACTTGAATTTATTTTGGAAAACAGCTAAAATAACAAAATGAGTCAATCTCCAAATATATATGGACCTAACTGCATTCAAGCATTTAGATTAGAGCAATCTGCCTGCTCACAGTTTAAAGTCATTCAATATTTTTATATGAAGTAATACATTTTTGGTAGAGTACTTTATAAGTGCCACAGTGTTTACTCTATACTGTATATTTCACTGAAAAATTTAATCATAATAAAGTTGATAGTTTGTGATACCTCTGGGGCCTGGCTAGGAATTGCTAGGATTGTTGTTATTCAGTGTGCCTGATTCAGAGGCGCTCGCAAACAGTGAGCGCTCGCTCTGAATCAGGGCGGCCACATGGTTTTTCTTGTTTGGCCTCCTGGCCGCTCGCTAAGCTGTGGATGACAACCCACAGCTTTAGCGAGCGGCCAGATGATGGTCGCGATGGTCGCGTCCATCGGGCTTGCAACGAGACCCTTGTGGTCTCGTCCGTCGCAAGCCCCAGTGAGCTTCCGGCTCTAATAGAGCCGGAAGCTCACTGCTGACATCACTCATAATGTCAGTGGGGACTCCCCCAAATGGTAGGCGTTCCTTCAGGAATGCCTCCATTTGGCCAGCCATCCCCCCCCCCGGCCCGCCTACCAAACGGGGCAAGCTGTTGATCAACATCGACAGCTGCCCCTTTTGGATGCGAGCGCCAGAGTAGGTGATTTCTCACTCGCTCCAGGGCTCACGCACGTGCAGTGCACACGCCGCGCGTGCGCACTGCCCGGCCATCGACCCGCTTTCGAGCGCATAGTGCTTGCGAGCGTGTCTGAATCAGGCCCTGCGTTCTAATGCTGGTTGATATCCACTACAGTAGTTATAAGAATACCTTCTGTTTTTAAATGTCTTTTAATGCATTACTTGTGTATGACAGGGGCTATTTCGATCTTAATTTCTGTAACTTTAAATAAAATTTGCACATTTCCATATAGTTATGAGTGTTCATGACATGTTTTTTTAATATAAAATTGGTCTTTTGATCTAACGATTCACCTTCCTTGTGTATTGTCACATTATTATCCTGAACCTGGGGCATAACTGGGTCACCTTTATCCCATACTCACATCATTTGTAGCTATGTGTTACACCGCTGAATGTAGTGCCAGACCCTACATCATTTATCCTCCTCTCTTGGCTCATTTACATGAAGTTACATTTTCTCAGCTTTACCTGTCTGCCACCCGTAATGCCTAAGGCTACATCTGGCCTTATTGGAAATCTTCTGAAGACGAAAACAAAACATCTATTTCTGTTCCATATAGAACTAGATTATTACAAACTATACAATTATTAATATCGGGTGTGCCTGAACTACGGGTCCAATATTTAAGCTAAATTTAAATCGCACAATTATCAGACATGTAAGGGGCGCCAAAATCTATAATCGCTTACCAAAAAGATTAGGCTTGGGCCGGTCCTGCGTACTGTATATGAAACAAGCATGGAATGCAGAGGGCAACGCCATCTTTTCAAAAGAAGCCTAATCACACTGCCCCTTGAGAAAGATCCAATCAGATTGTAATTTACGTCTGTTTGAGGTCCCAGAACAATGGCACACTGACACTAAACAACGTAGCTGAACCAGCCGCTCCTAGCTAATGCCGGGCGAAAGGACAAATGCCCATAGATGGGCCAACTAGATCGGATGCTTGCTGAATTATTGTTCATCATACTTGTCTTTGGACAACAGGAAGCAGTGTCTGGCTAATCGCCATTGTAGCGTGTGTATGACCTGATTTGAGAATCATTTTCCTAACATAAATTATAAACTTTCCAAACACTAATCTGAGACAGTGACTGTTACCTGTCAAACTTACAAAATGCGGGTGTAATCGCAGAGGTTTTGTGCAAATGTAAATGTTTAGATCAATCTATGAACTAATGCCTCATACTGTATGTAGCGAAAAAGTGGATTTTGCGTCCGCATGGGCATAACTGCACATGATTGCGTCAGCAGAATCCGTAACTTTCCCTTGTAAATGTATATGTATAATGTCATGCTAATGTCTAATGTGAGGTGTCAAAACCCTTAGTGCAGTTCTTTGAAGCTGAGATGAATGGTAGAAGGGATTTCCTTCCCATAGCTTCATAAAACTTGGTCAACTGTTAAAATCTGTGGTTGTGGGTATTGAACCATTCATGGTCTGTTCATAGCCCCAGGGGACCAGTATTTGCTAACACCAGCCATAAAAAAGCCCTGTGTCCTATTTAGGAACAGAGATCAAACCAGGATTGCTTATACCAGAGACACACTGTCGTCTAAGGGTGTGTATTTCGTCACCTAAGTCCAGGGCTATGTTTATTGACATAAGCCTTGGAGCTAACTTTAGAAAGGACTGAAAGGTAATTAAAATAACCCCTGTCCGAATAAGAGAGAGACCCCAAAGGTCCAACAAGCTGGACAACCCTCTTTGAGTTGACAAGGGTTAAAATCACCTCAGGGAGGGGGGTTGGGGGGTGCATGGAGAAACAGGCATAAAACTGTAGCTGACTTCTGGGTCAGTGTTCTTTTCTGAGGGGCTATCGTCAAAGGTATAGACTGAATCAGAGTTCGTCACTAGGGACAGCCCCTGAGCCCAAATCACCCCAAGAAAGAAAGTGCGGTTTGCTTTTTCCCTTTTATTTTATTTCTGAAATTGTAAGTAACTTGTGTGCAATCTTTTATTTAATATTAGAATAATCTTGTAACTTTTTGTAACTAAGCTTTGAAGGTACAGTATTCTTGAATTAAAACATTAATTCTAGTTCTGGAACTGTGTTTTTATGACCCAAAATCCTCATGTTTGGCATGTTACCTATGTTTAAATGTTGATAAGTTGTGTGTACAGGTGAGAGCAGAAGCTTGCCTTATGCTTTAGCGTTAAATTGGTATTCTGCTGGTGGCAGACACCGGAGTTAATAACCAGAAGAGCTGAGTTAACTGGTGTAAGTCACGGGCGGCGATTCTCAGATTGGCATATCTGGAGAGATCGGCCAGAGGTCCGTGAAACTGTACTTCCACCTTTACTAGATAAATACAAATTTGCAATAGTAAAATAATAAGCGCTGACAACAAGCGTGTATTTAGTTTGTATCCATGTAAATGTCATGTAGATGGTATCCTGGAGATTAGGGATGTCATTACTGATTATGACCTAATTGCAGCATAATAAAATTAAAATGTAAAATACTGTATAAATGACTAGGAACCGGCCCCGGCTTTGCACAGGAGCAAATTCATCTCGCCACAGCCCCGTGTGCTGGGAAAAGCAGGAGGATCATGGATGATAGGTTTGTATTGTAGCTACTGTAATCATTACCAGCAGCATGTCCACGGGGCTGGGACACCTATATATATTTCCGCAGCCTCCACATGCACCCTTCCCCAGCTGCCGCATATGGCGATGAGCAATGTCCTCTTTGCACACTGTACCCTGTAATTCCTGGGCTTCCTCGCCATGGTGGCCCTGTCCGTGAACAGCACTGACTTCCATGGGAGGTGCCTCCTGTTCACTGAGGACATGTGGCTGAGCAAAAACATCATGCTGGAAAGGGAATGCTTCACGGTGGAGGAGTGGTGGCTGGAGTCTGCCTGCAGGTTCACCACAGGGATGGACATCGGAATCTGATGGTGACTAACCATGAATGTTTTTGTTTCAATTGTAGTGCTTTTACCATTTGATGGTGGCAGTCTGATTTTTGCCACCATCAAATGGAAATCATTTAATGGTGTTCCGATGGTTGTTTGTTTTTTTCTTAATTCCCTATAGCTATGCCTCCCCTTGATCCGTCCTTCCTACTTTGTCTGCATCAGGGTATCTTCATGGGTTTGTTGTAGACTGTCTTTCAGTCTCTGTCTGCCTCAGAACAGACCCTGGTCAGTCCCTGACTCCCTCCCTTTTCTAGGCTGCTGCTAAGCAACAGGGCACATTGCTAGCTCTGATTGGCCCTCACTGTCTATTGATGCTTCTCAGTAATTTGCATAAGACCCCTACAGTCATGCTAGGAAGGGCTTCTGCCTATAAAAACCGTCCATTGTTCCCTTAGAGTTGGATACACTCGCTAGTACTTAGGATGCCACCGGGTCTGGACAGTAGGGGCTTATACAAAATATCAGGAGATTGCAGGATATGCTGGAAAGAGCGGATACAGACAAATGCTGAGGCAGGACAGACCTCAATAGTGAGTCACGGAAGTAGGGCCACAAAGGTAATCAGAGGGATGGGCAGAGGCAACGAGGGAGTAGCCTGTAGGTGGTAAATGCAGCTGGGGTTAAACGAGTAATGTAGCTCAGAACCTGAACAGCAATAATGAATAGTCAGGAGACAGTGCTATAAACAAACCAGATACAGGCTAGGTTGAACAGGCTAGGTTGAATAGGACATAATGCACTGAGACACAGGTAGTAGACATATTCCAGGACACAGAGTGACAGGAACAAGTCTAGCTAGGCACACCGAAGTTTTAACTATCACTGGGAAGGAAGTGTGGGGCTGGCTGCCTTTTAACAAGGAGTTGTACCAGTAGGACAGAGGCAGAGAGCCCAGCCCCTTATTAACACAAGTAGAAGCAGCTGCAGTGCTGTACGTATGGACGACATCCCGGCTAGTTGTTGACAGCTGCGGCTGCCCAGCATTCCGGGTGCTTAGTAATAGCCGGGTCCTGGAACCAGCGCGGCCGGGGAGACGAGATGGCCACCGAGCAAGGGCCAGGACTCGCATACAGATGAGATGCGACAGTGGCTCATAACACTGTCTCAGAGAGCCAAACAGAGTGCAGCCCTCACCCCTGCAGCAGCTGTCACTCACACCGCACAACAGTTTTTCTGTGACTTGCTTCATTCCAAGCCTCACTTTCAAAAGCTGTCTTACTGTTTTAGCACCATGGGCTGCTCCTCTACAGCAGCTTAGCGCAAGATTTTTTTCTGTGAATACTTCACTAAAAACGTTACTGCTCGGCTCCATTTTGTCACAGATTTTCAAAGTATTCGCCAGATGAATGGTTCTTACACCTAAACCTTCCTCTACCAACGCTATATAGAATAGTGAAAACCCCAACAAAATCCATCCAGTGGTTCAAGAAATTAGCTCAGCGAACAGACAGACCCCTAAAATGTGAACTGTATGTTATATATAGAGAGTTTACTCACCAAGACATTGTTAGGAACAGAAGAGAACTGTTTGTTGAGCAGGTATGAGGGACGTTCAATAAGTTTCCTGATGCAAAAAAAGTAATATATTTACATAAAACTTACGTTTTTTCAAAGTAATCGCCAGAGGAGTCTATGCAAAGTTGGTGAAGCAGCTGGACCAGTCCGAAGCAGGGATGCCTTCTGCATGCTGGATGAAGATCTCCATTACAGCTTCCAGTGACTTTAAATGAATCCCATGCATCTTGCGCTTGATTTGTTGGAACACGAAGGAGTCGCAGGGGGCCAGATCTGGACTGTACAGAGGATGACCAAGCTTCTGGATGCGGTCAAGGGCCAGAAAATCCATCACCATCCTGGACTTGTTGTCAGGTGCATTGTAGTGATGGAGAAGGGCACTACGAGTACAAGTTCTTGGACTGCGGCAGGCATTGGTTGGCATACCAGTCCCCAGTGACATTGTGCTGCTGCACAAGTGGTTCAGTAGCTACATGACCAGTCTTGGCTACAAAAACAGTCACCATCTGCTTGGCCATGCTGTGGTCATGTCGGAACTGCTGTGGTGGAGCACCACCAACTGGGCCAACTATTGTTTGGTTTTGGTGTCGAAACTGTAGATCCAGGATTCATCACCACTGATGATCTCCCAGACAGAGATTGAGTGTCCGGAAAATCAATAGGGTCCCGTTTGCGCAAATGAGCTGCCAGCACAAATTTCACTCCGGAGCTTTCACCAAAAAACTTTTCAGAAAATACCCCAAAAACACAAAAAGTGAGTGTAATTCATATAGGTGCTCACTGTCTAATTGTTATTATACATCTCCTTGCATTCGCTTGATACTGGAGGTGATATCTCATATTTCTCAATATTATTTCACTGATGGCACTCAGGGCCTGATTCAGAGCCGGACGCTATGTGCGCTCGCTCGTTCAGAAAAAGGGTCTGACTATTTAAATTGAGCGCTCGCTCTTTGCGGTCTGTTGACGCCTCTATGTCTGAGCGAACGAACGAAACATGTGCTTGCTATTTTGTAAAGACGCCCCTTGACCGCTCGCATCATACGTCATCTCCGCTATTTATCAGATTAATCGAGTACACCGAAAGGTGTATGAACTGCTCGCTATTCTTGTGGTAGCATTTTCCTACCGCAATCATGTGAGCAGTTCAGGCTAAAAGACAACCAAGTGACGTGGTCGATGACGCTGCTTTGTTAATTATGCACACCCTTAAAACGCCCGTTTTGACCGTTTGGCACGCCTGTGTTCGGATCTCCACTCCCCGTTTTCAAGCACCTTCCCCTGTTACCACCCACAAACGCCTCATTCTGTCACTCAAATTAGCAGGCATTCGCTATTTTGTGAGCACACGATTTCCGACCGCACTGACTGGTTGGCGCATGCGCATTACAACTAGGGGTGTGCACCGGCCACTTTTCGTGTTTTGGTTTTGGATCTGGATCTTTCTTCGTGTTTTGGATCTGGATTGGTTTTGCCAAAACCACCCTTCCATGTTTTGGGTTCTGGGTTTTGTGTTTTGGATCTGTATTTTAATTTAAAAAAAGAAAAGAAACAGCTAAAATCACAGAATTTGTGGGTTTTTCTGCTCCTATGCTATTATTAACCTCAATAACCTTAATTTCCACTAATTTCCAGTCTATTCTGAATACCTCACACCTCACAATAGTGTTTTTATGTCCAAAAGGTTGCACCGAGGTAGCTGGATGACTATGCTAAGCGATACGAGTGGGCGGCACAAACACGTGGCCCATCTAGGAGTGACACTGCAGTGGCAGACAGGATGGCAGTTTGAAAAACTAGGCCCCAAACAGTACATAATGCAAAGAAAAAAAAGAGGTGCAAGATGGAATTGTCCTTGGGCCCTTCCACCCACCCTTATGTTGTATAAACAGGACATGCACACTTTAACAAACCAATCATTTCAGCGCCAAGGTCTTCCACACAACTGTGGCTGAAATGATTGGTTCGTTTGGGCCCCCACAAAACAAGCTGGCAATTAATCTGTCCCTGCACAAACTGGCTCTACGGAGGCAAGATGTCGTCCTCATCCTCCTCATCCACCGATTCCTCACCCTCATCACTGTTGTGTACATCCTCATCGAGTATTAACTCGTCTCCGCTGGAATCCACCACCACAGGTCTCTCTGTACGTTCTGGAGGCTATCTCCCTGGAAGAGTTGATAATTCATTTTTATGAACATCATCTTCTCCACATTTTGTGAAAGCAACCTCCTACGCCTTTCGCTGACAAGGTTCCCGGCTGCACTAAACACTCTTTCGGAGTACACACTGGAGGGGGGGCAACTCAGGCAAAATAGTGCCAGTTTGTACAGGGGCCTCCAAATTGCCTCTTTTTCCTGCCAGTACAGGTACAGACTGTCTGACATGCCTACTTGGATGCTGTCACCGATGTAATCCTCCACCATTCTATCAATGGTGACAGTATCATATGCAGTGACAGTAGACATGTCAGAAATTGTTGCCAGGTCCTTCAGTCCGGACCAGATGTCCAAACTTGGTCCTGCCTGCCCTGCATCACCACCAGCGGGTTGCTTAGGATACCTAAGTTTTTTCCTGGCAGCCCCAGTTGGCCAATTGGCAAAGCGAATGAAGGGCTTCATCCACAAGTCCCACATGCCGAGCGGAATCGCTCCGTCTTAGCTCCTCCTTCACTTTCTCCTGCTGCTTCTGCAAAAGCCTGATGAGGGGAATGACCTGACTCAAGCTGGCAGTGTCTGAACTGACTTCACATGTGGCAAGTTCGAAGGGCTGGAGAACCTTGCACAACACGGAAATCATTCTCCACTGCGCTTGAGTCAGGTGCATACCCCCTCCTTTGCCTATGTCATAGGTGGATATATAGGCTTGAATGACCTTTTGCTGCTCCTCCATCCTCTGAAGCATATAGAGGGTTGAGTTCCACTTCGTCACAACCACTTGCTTCAGGTGATGGCGGGGCAGGTTCAAGAGTGTTTGCTGGCACTCCAGTCTTCGGCACGCAGTCGCTGAATGCCGAAAGTGCCCTGAAATTTTTTGGGCCACCCAAAGCGTCTCCTGCACGCCCCTGTCGCTTTTCAGAAAATTATGCACCACCAAATTTATTGTGTGAGCAAAACATGGGATGTGCTGGAATTTACCCAGATGTAATGCCCGCACAATATTGGTGGTGTTGTCAGATATCACAAATCCCCAGGAGAGTCTAAGTGGGGTAAGCCACTGGGCGATGATTTCCTCAGTTTCTCTAAGAGGTTGTCGGCGGTGTGCCTCTTACTGAAACCGGTGATACACAGCGTAGCCTGCCTTGGAACGAGCTGGCGTTTCTGAGATGCTGCTACTGGTGACACTGCTGTTGTTGCTGCGTAAGGTGATACATCTACCCAGTGGGCTGTCACAGTCATATAGTCCTTAGTCTGCCCTGTTCCACTTGTCCACATGTCCGTGGTTAAGCGGACATTGGGTACAACCGCATTTTTCAGGACACTGAGGACACTTTTTCTGACGTTTCTGTACAGTCTCGGTATCGCCTGCCTAGTGAAGTGGAATCTAGACGGGATTTGGAACCGGGGACACACTACCTCCATCAATTGTCTAAATCACACTGCACTAATGGCGGATACCGGATGCATGTCTAACACCAACATAGCAGTCAAGGCCTCAGTTATACGTTTTGCTTCAGGATGACTGCTGTCGTACTTCATCCTCCTCGCTAAGGACTGTTGGAGGGTCAATTGTTTAGTAAAAGTAGTGGTGTTCCTACTTCCTCTCTGGGATGATGAACGACTCCCAGCAGCAGCAACAGCAGCAGCGGCAGCATTAGGCGTAGCAATGCAGGATCCCTCCCGGATAGGAGAGTCAGTCATGCCAGTGACATGGCCTGCAGGAATACTTCCGATCCTGACTAAGGAGGAAATTGATGAGGAGGGAGTTGATGGTGTGGTTTGCAGGCACTTGGATACAACAGGACAACGGGATTTAGGTGTCCCTGGACAGCTTACGGTCTTAGTCAAAGTTTCTGAAATTGACAGGAACTTTTTATGAACGCGCTGCAGGTGCCGTATAAGGGAGAATGCTCCTAGGTGGTTAACGTCCCTACCCCTACTTATTTCACCTTTACATATGGTACATATGGCAAGACAGTTGTTGTCCGGATTTGGATAGAAATATTGCCAGCCCAAAGAGGTGAAATGTTTGGTCTTCTGCCCAGGCATGACCGTGATGGGCTTTTTCATCCCACGGACAACAACTGTCTCCTCCGGAGCCTGATTTAAACAAACCACATCACCATCAGAATCCTCCTCGCCAACTTCCTCCTCAGTGCTAGCTACACCAGTATCCTCATCCTGTTGTACTTCAACAGTGACATCTTCAATTTGCATATCTGTAAGTGGACTGTGGGTGCTCCTTTCAGCACTTGCAGGGGGCGTGCAAATGGTGGAAAGAGCCACCTCTTCCCGTCCAGTGCTGGGAAGGTCAGGCATCGCAACCACCACCACACTTGGACTCTCCTTGGGGATTTATGATATCTTCTTAGAACGCACAGTTCTTCGCTGTGCTTTTGCCAGCTTAACTCTTTTGATTTTTTTAGTGGGAGGAGGGCTTCCATCGTCATGTGAAGCTGAACCACTAGTCATGAACATAGGGAAAGACCTTAGCCGTTCCTTGCCACTCCGTGTCGTAAATGGCATATTGGCAAGTTTACGTTTCTCTTCAGATGATTTAAATGTTTTTTTCAAGGTCATTTTCCTGAACTTTGTCAATTGGGATTGTATGTGCCCTCCACTAAGACACTGGGCATCGGCCTTGGCAGACGATGTTGATGGCATGTTATCGTCTATGTCATGACTAGTGACAGCAGCTTCAGCACTAGGAGGAAGTGGTTCTTGATCTTTCCCTATTTTATTTTTATCGGAGAAAGTTTGGTCCTCCATTTATGTTATATTGATATATACGTGCGGCTAAGGCGCACACAAACACAGAATACAAATTTTTTATTTTTGTTGGAAACAAGTGCACTTTGTGGGTTACACCACCCTTTAAGAAATGAGCCAGCCGGCACTTTACTTATGGGACACAGGCGCACGCTTGGCGCTGCTCCTTTGTTGATGCACGTGCAGCTACAGCCCACACAATTCACAAACACAGAAAATATTTTTTTATTTTGTTTGGAGTGCCCTTTGGGGTTTACAGCACCCTTTAACGGACAAGCCACCTGGCCCCTTTACTTATGACACAGGCGCATGCTTGGCGCTGCTCCTTTGTTGATGCACGTGCAGCCACAGTGCACACAATTCACAAACACAGAAAATATTTTTTTATTTTGTTTGGAGTGCCCTTTGGGGGATACAGAACCCTTTAACGGACAAGCCAGCCGGCCCTTTACTTATGACACAGGCGCACGTTTGGCACTACTTTGTTGATGCACGTGCGGCTACTGCGCACACAATTCACAAACACAGAAAATATTTTTTTATTTTGTTTGGAGTGTACTTTGGGGATTACAGCACCCTTTAACGGACAAGCCAGCCGGCCCTTTACTTAAGGGACACAGGCGCACTCTTGGCGCTGCTCCTTTGTTGATGCACATGCAGCCACAGTGCACACAATTCACAAACACAGAAAATATTTTTTTCTTTTGTTTGGAGTGCCCTTTGGGGGTTACAGCACCCTTTAACGGACAAGCCAGCTGGCCGTTTACTTATGGGACACAGGCGCACGCTTGGCGCTGCTCCTTTATTGATGCACATGCAGCCACAGTGCACACAATTCACAAACACAGAAAATATATTTTTTTATTTAGTTTGGAGTGCCCTTTGGGGGATACAGCACCCTTTAACGGACAAGCCAGCCGGCCCTTTATTTATGGGACACATGCGCACGCTTGGCACTACTTTGTTGATGCACGTGCGGCTACTGCGCACACAATTCACAAACACAGAAAATATTTTTTTATTTTGTTTGGAGTGCCCTTTGGGGGATACAGCACCCTTTAACAGACAAGCCAGCCGGCCCTTTATTTATGGGACACAGGCGCACGCTTGGCACTACTTTGTCGATGCACGTGCGGCTACTGCGCACACAATTCACAAACACAGAAAATATTTTTTTATTTTGTTTGGTGTACTTTGGGGGTTACAGGACCCTTTAACGGTCAAGCCAGCCGGCCCTTTACTTATGACACAGGCGCACGCTTGACACTACTTTCTTGATGCACGTGCGGCTACTGCGCACACAATTCACAAACACAGAAAATATTTTTTTATTTTGTTTGGAGTGTACTTTGGGGGTTACAGCACCCTTTAACGGACAAGCCAGCCGACCCTTTACTTATGACACAGGCGCATGCTTGGCACTGCTCCTTTGTTGATGCACATGCAGCCACAGTGCACACAATTCACAAACACAGAAAATATATATATTTTTTGCACTTTGGGGGAGCACCCCTGATGGACAGAGCACCCCCTGGACAACACTACAGCACCTCTTTAGGACTGGGACACTGCACAGGACTTTGGAGTGGACACAGCCCCTATGGACAACTGACTGCACAACACAGTCCAGCCAGCCCCTATGGACTTTGAAGGAGTGGACACAGCCCCTATGGACAACAGCAGCACAGCGCAGCACAGCACAGCACAACACTACACTGCACTACACTACACAACACAGCCCAGCCAGCCCTAACTCCCACCCTCCCTCTTTACTGTCCACAGCCGAGTGAGAAAATGGCGCCGACGCGGGTACCTTATATAGGATCCAAAACCCGCGAGACCCAAAAGGCGGGATGATGACGTTTTGTTCGATTTCAGATCGGGGGGGCTCGGGGGGGTTTGGATTTCAGAAATCCGAACCCGCTCACCCCTAATTACAACCCATATGCATGCGCAGATGTGCGTACATCGCTCGGAGCGAATGAGCGGCCGCTTACGAGCGGCTCTGAATCAGGCCCTCAGTACTACTGTAGGTCTCTCTCTATAGTTCACGTAGTCCCAGTACCAGAAAACCAGTTCTCCACTTCTCCTCCTTAGGGAGTATTCCTCCCAGCATGCAAGAACATAGAGAAGGAATGTGATAGTGTAAAACCTTTTATTTAAAGTAATTCTAAGAGACAACCAAACAAAATGTGTACGTAGAGTGCGTGAATAAATATATACTGTAGATTGGACTCCTACCATATGAAGTTGAGACACAATGCCTCAATAACAGCAGTGGTCAAAGTTGCTAACTGCCCTGGTAATCCACCATCTGAAATATTGGCACCTGTCCTGGTCCTTGGTAGGATCAAAAATGTATCACTCCTCTGCCAACATGTTTCGACTGGGATGCAGAAGGCCAACCCGGAACTAAAGATAGGTGCCAAAATGCAGACGCCTATCATTAGTCCCATCTCGAAATCCCGATGCCCGGCATCCCGAATAAGGTAAGTCGGGGACAGTTGGGTTGTAGCTGTGGGGGATGGGGATTTAGGTTTAGGCACCTCCGGGGAGACATAGGGTTAGGGACCCCCTGAGGAGGGTTAGGTTTAGGCTTTGCAGAAGGGGGGGTTAGGGATAGGCACCCCCGGGGGGAGGTTAGTGTTAGGCACCCCCTGGAAGGGTTAGGTTTAGGGTTGGGGGAAGGGGGTATTAGGGTTAAGCACCACTGGGGGGGAGGGTTAGGGTTAGGCACTGTCAAGGAAGGTTAGGATTAGGCACCACCAAAGGAGGGTTAGGGGGGGAGAGGGGAGGGACAGTGTACTTATGTGCCCCTGTTGGGATGTCCTCCTGTCGGGCTTCCAGCATCGATATGAGAACTGGAGGCTATTCAGCCGTCGGTATTTCATACTGATTTCGTTTCGACCACCATTTGGTCTTTTTCAAGGAAAGAAGTGTGCATTGTTTGCTGGTATTTAAACCTAGTCTGACCAATCAGATTATGTTATACTCAATATTAGATATACAGTGCCTTGCCAAAGTATTCACCCCCTTTGCATTTTTCATGTTTTGTTGCCTCACAACCTGGAATTAAAATGGATTGTTTGAAGGTGTGCATCATTTCATTCACAGAACATGCCTACGACTGTGAAGTTGTGATTTTTTTTATATTGTGAATCAAACAACATTTAGGACTACATAACAGAAAACGTCAGCGTGCATAACTATTCGCCCCCCTAAAGTCAGTACTTTGTCGAGCCACCTTTTGCGGCAATTACAGCTGCAAGTTGCTTTGGATAAGTCTCTATGTGCTTGCCACATCTTGCCCCTGGGATTTTTGTCCATTCCTCAAGGCAAAACTGCTTCAGCTCCTTCATGTTGGATGGTTTCCTCTTGTGAACAGCAATCTTCAAGTCTGACCACAGATTCTCAATTGGATTGAGATCTTGGCTTTGACTAGGCCATTCCAACACATTTAAAAATTTCCCCTTAAACCACTCGAGTGTTGCTTTACCAGTATGCTTCAGGTCATTGTCCTGCTGGAAGGTGAACCTCCATCCCAGTCTCAAATCACAGGCAGACTGAAACAGGTTTTACTCAAGAATATCCCTGTATTTAGCACCATCCATCTTTCCTTCGACTCAAATCAGTTTCCCAGTCCCTTCTGCTTAAAAACATCCCCACAGCATGATGCTGCCACCACCATGTTACACTGTGGGGATGGTGTTCTTGGGGTGATGGGTTTGCACCAGACTGTCACGATCCTGTCTAGTTGTCACCTTTTTGCCTTGAGACTTACCTCTGTCAGCTGCTCCATAGATCTGTGTTTGCAATTCTCCTGGGACATCTGCTCTGGCTGAATCATGCTGGCTGTGATATCTGTGTGTGCAGACTGCTCTCCTAGCCAAACTGATTAACCACCTGGACCCTGCTCTGTCTGTGAGCATTGCTAGTCTTAATTGGAATCACAGGTGTGGTCCTGATTCTCAGAGCTGCAGAGATGAATACTCCTTTGCATGCTGTGTCTTGCTCCACTCTGAATGCCACTGCCAGACCACCTGTCTGCATCCACCAATCGCTGCCAGACTCTTGGTATATAGATCCTCCTCTAATAGCACTCAGTGCTTGAACATCTCGTTACGTTCCATGGTGTACAACTTGTGTAGTAGCTGTACCTGAGTTCCAGTGTGTCCCAGGCTCCTGCTGGTTCCTAGACCAGTGCTATCTGTAAAGCCTGCTACGTTCAGTTATCCACACGGTTCCCAGGCCGCTCCAAGTGACTATCCACGCTACCCGCTTCTCCACACGGCACCCAGGCCGCACAAAGTAGCTTCCACGCTACCACTTCTCGCCTACGGCTCCCAGGCCGCTCCAAGTGACTATTCACGCTACCCGCTTCTCCAAACGGCTCCCAGGCCGCACAAAGTAGCTTTCACGCTACCACTTCTCGCCTACGGCTCCCAGGTTGCACAAAGTAGCTTCCACGCTACCACTTCTCGCCTACGGCTCCCAGGCCGCTCCAAGTGACTATTCACGCTACTCGCTTCTCCACACGGCTCCCAGGCCGCACAAAGTAGCTTTCACGCTACCACTTCTCGCCTACGGCTCCCAGGCCGCTCCAAGTAGCTTCCACACTACCAGCTTCTCCAAGTGACTATCCACGCTACCCGCTTCTCCACACGGCTCCCAGGCCGCACCAAGTAGCCTCCATGCTACCACTTCTCGCCTACGGCTTCCAGGCCGCTCCAAGTAGCTTCCATGCTACCAGCTTCTCCAAGTGGCTACCCAGCTACCAGCTTCTCCACACGGCTCCCAGGCCGCACCAAGTAGCTTCCATGCTACCACCTCTCGCCCATGGCTCCCAGGCCGCTCCAAGTAGCTACCACGTCTACCCACTGCTTCCCAAGCCACAAGTAGCTTCCACACTACCATCCGTCTGCAAGCTCATCTACTGGTACCCCGACCAGCTCAGTCTGCCTACCTGCCGGTCCCAGTCCGGTCCCTCCAAGTTCCTTCTGGTCTCATTCCAACCTCTCAAGTTTCCAGTTCCAGTCACTCATCACCCAAGGCAGTTCTCACTGCTACCCACTTCTTTTATAAAAAGAGCTATTCATGTCCCCCATGGTTCCAGTCCAGCCGGCCTCCAGTGTTTCCAGTTCATCACCTGATACAGGTAACCCTCGAGCACCAATTGTGACACAGACATAGTGTTTTCCTTGGTGGCCGAAAAGTTAAATTTTAGTCTCATCTGACCAGAGCACCTTCCTCCATACATTTGGGGAGTCGCTCACATGCCTTTTGACAAACTCAAATCGTGTCTTCTTATTTTTATCACTAAGCAATGGCTTTTTTCTGGCCACTCTTCCATAAAGCCCAGCTCTATGGAGTGTACGGCTTATTGTGGTGACATGCACAGATACACCAGTCTCTACTGTGGAACTCTGCAGCTCCTTCAGTTACCTATGGTCTCTGTGCTGCCTCTCTGATTAATGCCCTCCTTTCCTGGTCTGTGAGTTTTGGTGGACGGCCCTCTCTTGGCAGGTTTGTTGTGGTACAATGTTCTTTCCATTTGATGATGATGGATTTGATGGTGCTCTGGGGGATCATCAAAGATTTGGATATTTTTTTATAACCTAACCCAGAATTGTACTTCTCAACAACTTTGTCCCTGACTTGTTTGGAGAGCTCCTTGGTCTTCATGGTGTGATGACTCTTGCTTAGTGGTGTTGCAGCCTCTGGGGCCTTTCAGAAAAGGTGTGTTTATACTGACAGATCATGTGACACTTAGATGTCACACAGGTGGACTTCATTTCACTAATTATGTGACTTCTGAAGGTAATTGGTTGCACTAGAACTTTTGAGGGGCTTCATAGCAAAGGGGGTGATTACAATTTTGCATGCCAATTTTCAGAATTTTATTTATAAAGATTCTTTTTTAAATATATTTTTCTCATTTCACTTCACCAAATTAAACTATTTTGTGCAGATCCATCACATAAAATTAAGATTTAAAAAAAATAAATAAATTACAGGTTGTAATGTAACAAACAAGGGAAAAGGCCAAGGGGGGTGAATACTTTTACAAGGTACTGTAGATTGTCCTAATGTGCATAAAAATATATTTAAATCAAGTCATCAAAAATTTTAGCTCATACCAGCCATCAGTTTGCATACATCTCTGAATCAGGCGCTAAGTGCGGTAATGTACCTGCTGGTGAGGCATGCAGCTCCAATCCAGCTCTGCCACATCATCAGGCTGCCACCTGGAAGAGCCCACAACCGAGCCAGAGATGAGTAAGGAGCAGATGAGCGTCTTGTGTTCAGGAGGGTGGATGAATGGGGGGGGGGGGGCGGAGGTTAATGGTCTGTGTCTGAGGAGGGGGTGATTTGAGGTGAGTGGTCTGTGTCTTGGGAATGGAGGGTGAGTTTGAGGTGAGCAGTTTGGGGGAAGGGGGTTAGTTTGAGGTGAGCAGTTTGGGGGGAAGGGGCGTAAGTTTGAGGTGAGCAGTCCGGGGGATGAGGGGTGAGTCTGAGGTGAGCAGTCTGAGGGATGGGGGGTGAGTCTGAGGTGAGCAGTCCTGGGGATGGGGGGTGAATCTGAGGTGACCAGTTTGGGGGAAGGGGGTTAGCTTGAGGTGAGCAGTTTGGGAGGAAGGGGGGTGAGTTTGAGGTGAGCAGATTGGGGGAAGGGGGTTAGTTTGAGGTGAGCAGTACGGGGGATGGGGGGTGCATCTGAGGTGAGCAGTCCTAAGGAAGTAAGGGTGAGCCTGAGGTGAGCAGTCCGGGGGAAGGGGGGTGAGCCTGAGGTGAGCAGTCCGGGGGAAGGGGGTTGAGTCTGAGGTGAGCAGTCCAGGGGAAGTGCATTTAGTTTGAGGTGACCAGTCAAGGGAAGGGGGGTTGAGTTTGAGGAGAGCATTACCCTAAGCTCCAGGCTTCTGTATTCCACAAACATTGCCTACAACTGTTACACTTGTGATAGCACTGTGTCACTTGTTACTTGCTGTTCTGCCAGGTAAATATAAGAAATGGCTAAGCTGTACCACGCTATCAGCTGTCACCATACTACTCTGCTACTGCTATCTGCTGTCACCATACTACTCTGCTACTACTATCTGCTGTCACCATACTACTCTGCTACTGCTATCTGCTGTCACCATACTACTCTGCTACTACTATCTGCTGTCACCATACTACTCTGCTACTGCTATCTGCTGTCACCATACTACTCTGCTACTAGTATCTGCTGTCACCATACTACTCTGCTACTAGTATCTGCTGTCACCATACTACTCTGCTACTAGTATCTGCTGTCACCATACTACTCTGCTACTACTATCTGCTGTCACCACACTACTCTGCTACTGCTATCTGCTGTCACCACACTACTCTGCTACTACTATCTGCTGTCACCATACTACTCTGCTGCTACTACTATCTGCTGTCACCATACTACTCTGCTACTGCTATCTGCTTTCACCACACTACTCTGCTACTGCTATCTGCTTTCACCACACTACTCTGCTACTGCTATCTGCTGTCACCATACTACTCTGCTACTACTATCTGCTGTCACCACACTACTCTGCTACTTCTATCTGCTGTCACCACACTACTCTGCTACTACTATCTGCTGTCACCATACTACTCTGCTACTGCTATCTGCTGTCACCCTACTACTCTGCTACTGCTATCTGCTGTCACCACACTACTCTGCTACTGCTATCTGCTGTCACCACACTACTCTGCTACTTCTATCTGCTGTCACCACACTACTCTGCTACTTCTATCTGCTGTCACCACACTACTCTGCTACTGCTATCTGCTGTTACCACGCTGCACTGCTGCTACTATCTGCTGTCACCATACTACTCTGCTACTGCTATCTGCTGTCACCATACTTTTCTGCTACTGTTATCTACTGTCATCGTACTACTCTGCTACTACTATCTGCTGTCACCACACTACTCTGCTACTGCTATCTACTGTCACTGTACTACTCTGCTACTACTATTTGCTGTCACCATACTACTATGCTAACACATGGAAGGATACACAGAGGGGAGGACTTAGGCTGTTGCAGAAAAACAAGGGGTGAGCTGAAGCTATGGAGAGACGCGGGGGTGCTAAAGCTATGGATAGACACAGGAGGCTGAGGCTGCTGTGAGACACAGGGGGTAAGCTGAGGCTATAGAGAGACATAGGGGGAGGTATTAGCCTGTTGCAAAGATACAAGGGATGACCTGAAGCTAAGAAGAGACACAGGGGTGCTAAGGCTATGAACAGACACAGGAGGGGGGAAAGCTGAGGCTGCTGGAGAGACACAGGGGGCTTAGGCTAAGTAAAGTAACAGGAGGGGGGTGAGATGAGGCTACAGAAAGACAAAGGGGGGCAAGATGAAGCTATGGAGAGACATGGGGTGCTAAGGCTATGGATAGACACAGGAGGGGGATGAGCTGAAGTTTTAGGGAGAAATGGGTAGCTGAGGCTATGGATAGACACAGGAGGGAGCGAACTGAAGCATCTGGAGAGACACAGGGGGACTGAGGCTATGGAGAGACACAGGAGGGATGGGTGAGATGAGGATAGATGACGTGGGATGAGAATGTTGGAGAGACACAGTGGGGAAAGACCTGGAGATTTTCCACAGCTTTCAAGATTAGAAGGAGAAAGCTGGGGCACAAAAATCTTCATAAAGACACCAATTAAAAAAAAAAACATGTTACCTCTCTTGTATGATGGTGGCCTTGGTTATATTCCTACATAAACAGATGTCTTCCAGACCATGTGATTGCCTTTATTAATATTGGATTGTGGCTGAAGCTTTTGTCTGGCCAGGGGGGATCACTTTCTCCGTTGCAGAGAAACCACCATATAGGTAAGAATAGGCTCAAGCCGACTGGCTATACCTAGCGGGGAGGGATGGTGCTCAAAGATTTCAGTTGCCGGCCCTGCTGCAGTCCGGGAATGATTCTGCTCTCCCAGCAGCAGCTGGTGGCAGAGGCTGGAGATGAGTAGAATAGATCACCGCGCTGCCTGTGAGGAGGCTCCGGAGTCTGCCCTAGCTGCAGACGTGCAGGTAGAACCTGTGCTGCTGCTGCTGCCTCATGGAGGTGCAGGGCAAGAAGGCACAAACACAGCGGGCACAGCCAGGGGGGCACTGCTGACAAGAGGGGAGGCTCCCCTGTCTTAAGTGTCCCGGGCCCCCCAAAGGCTTAATCCAGCCCAAGGGGAAGCTAGTTAGCCCATATCTACACTTTCTGTCCTCATGTTATTGCCATGTTTACTTCTTCTTACAAATATATTAAATATTTTATTTATTTATACCTGGGCCTAGTCTTTGACTGGGCTGTAAGTTCAGTGCGGGACCGAATCACCATGTCTATAACGGACCCTGATAGGCCAGCTATGCGGTAAGTCTGGGTGTGTGTGTGTGTGTGCGTGTGTGTGCAGGGCAGGTACAAGGTCTCCCGGCGTCCTAGGCACAACTACAGCCTATTGCTCCCCCCCCAAATGTGTGTTTTGTGTCAATAAATGTAATGGTGCTGTAAACAGTATATTATATACTATCTACAGCACCATTACACTCACTGACACACATACACACAACATACATTGATTATATATATATATATATATATATATATATAATGAGCGGTTCGGATTCTGTGGAATCCGAACCGCTTGAACATTGGGGATCCGAGTCCACCGCCTGACTAGGATCCGACATCAGGCGGCCGCCGTTCGAACGGGGCCGAACGGCGGCCGCCTGATGTCGGATTCTCACTAGAGAATCTGACATCAGGGCTCCTATTGTGTAGGGCAGAGCGCTATGATAGCGCTCTGCCCTACACAGAACAAACACACAGCCGTCAGCGGCAGCTGTGTGTTTGTTACAGCAGCCAATGAGACTCTCATTGGCTGCTGCATGGAGGGAGCTGGCTGGAGGTCACACATGAGCTCCGTCTTCCGGCTCCCTCCTCAGCGTGTGGCAGCAGAGTGGACAGCGTGGGAGCGGGGATACAGGTAAGTTTTTATTTTTATTTTGTTTACTTGTGTAAGGGCCGGGGGCTCTACTGGGGGAGGGTCTGCTACTGGGGGTGCGGGGGGCCATACTACAGGTAGGGGCCTGCTACTGGGGGGGGCTATACTACTGGGGGGGCCTGCTACTGGGGGATCTGCTACTGGGGGGGCCATACTACTGAGGGGCCTGCTACTGGGGGGGTCATACTACTGGGGGGGTCATACTACTGGGGGGGACATACTACTGGGGGCCCTATCTACTTGGGGGGCCTGCTACTTGGGGGGCCTGCTACTTGGGGGGCCTGCTACTTGGGGGGCCTGCTACTTGGGGGGGCCATACTACTGGGGGGGGGGCTGCTACTGGGGGAGGGCCTACTACTGGGGGGGCCATACTACTGAGGGGCCTGCTACTGGGGGAGCCATACTACTGGGGGGGCTACTACTGGGGGGCTGCTACTGGGGCAGCCTACTACTGGGGGGGCCTGTTACTGGGGGGGCCTACTACTCGGGGGGCCATACTACTGGGGGGGGGCATACTACTGGTCGGGGCCGAACGGCGGCCGCCTGATGTCGGATTCTCACTAGAGAATCCGACATCAGGGCTCCTATTGTGTAGGGCAGAGCGCTGTGATCGCACTCTGCCCTACACAGAACAAACACACAGCCGCCAGCGGCAGCTGTGTGTTTGTTACAGTAGCCAATGAGAGTCTCATTGGCTGCTGCATGGAGGGAGCTGGCTGGAGCTCACACATGAGCTCCGTCTTCCGGCTCCCTCCTCAGCGTGTGGCAGCAGAGTGGACAGCGTGGGAGCGGGGATACAGGTACGTTTTTATTTTTATTTTGTTTACTTGTGTAAGGGCCGGGGGGCACTACTGGGGGAGGGTCTGCTACTGGGGGTGCGGGGGGCCATACTACTGGTAGGGGCCTGCTACTGGGGGGGGCTATACTACTGGGGGGGCCTGCTACTGGGGGGATCTGCTACTGGGGGGGCCATACTACTGAGGGGCCTGCTACTGGGGGGGGGGCATACTACTGGGGGGGACATACTACTGAGGGCCCTGCTACTGGGGGGGCCCTATCTACTGGGGGGCCCTATTACTTGGGGGGCCGAGTACTGGGGCAGCCTGCTACTGGGGCGGCCTGCTACTGGGGCGGCCTGCTACTGGGGGGGCCATACTACTGGGGGGGCCTGCTACTGGGGGGGCCTGCTACTGGGGGGGCCATACTACGGGGGGGGCCATACTACTGGGGGGGGCCTACTACTGGGGCTCCTATTGTGTAGGGCAGAGCGCTGTGATCGCACTCTGCCCTACACAGAACAAACACACAGCCGCCAGCGGTAGCTGTTTTTTTGTTACAGCAGCCAATGAGACTCTCATTGGCTGCTGCATGGAGGGAGCTGGCTGGAGGTCACACATGAGCTCCGTCTTCCGGCTCCCTCCTCAGCGTGTGGCAGCAGAGTGGACAGCGTGGGAGCGGGGATACAGGTAAGTTTTTATTTTTATTTTGTTTACTTGTGTAAGGGCCGGGGGCGCTACTGGGGGAGGGTCTGCTACTGGGGGTGCGGGGGGCCATACTACAGGTAGGGGCCTGCTACTGGGGGGGGCTATACTACTGGGGGGGCCTGCTACTGGGGGGGATCTGCTACTGGGGGGGCCATACTACTGAGGGGCCTGCTACTGGGGGGGTCATACTACTGGGGGGGACATACTACTGAGGGCCCTGCTACTGGGGGGCCCTATCTACTGGGGGGCCCTATCTACTGGGGGGGCCTGCTACTTGGGGGGCCATACTACTGGGGGGGGGCATACTACTGGGGGGGGCCATACTACTGGGGGGGGCCCATACTACTGGGGGGGGGCCTGCTACTGGGGGAGGGCCTACTACTGGGGGGGCCATACTACTGAGGGGCCTGCTACTGGGGGAGCCATACTACTGGGGGGGCTACTACTGGGGGGCTGCTACTGGGGCAGCCTACTACTGGGGGGGCCTGTTACTGGGGGGGCCTACTACTCGGGGGGCCATACTACTGGGGGGGGCATACTACTGGTCGGGGCCGAACGGCGGCCGCCTGATGTCGGATTCTCACTAGAGAATCCGACATCAGGGCTCCTATTGTGTAGGGCAGAGCGCTGTGATCGCACTCTGCCCTACACAGAACAAACACACAGCCGCCAGCGGCAGCTGTGTGTTTGTTACAGTAGCCAATGAGAGTCTCATTGGCTGCTGCATGGAGGGAGCTGGCTGGAGGTCACACATGAGCTCCGTCTTCCGGCTCCCTCCTCAGCGTGTGGCAGCAGAGTGGACAGTGTGGGAGCGGGGATACAGGTAAGTTTTTATTTTTATTTTGTTTACTTGTGTAAGGGCCGGGGGGCACTACTGGGGGAGGGTCTGCTACTGGGGGTGCGGGGGGCCATACTACTGGTAGGGGCCTGCTACTGGGGGGGGCTATACTACTGGGGGGGCCTGCTACTGGGGGGATCTGCTACTGGGGGGGCCATACTACTGAGGGGCCTGCTACTGGGGGGGGGGCATACTACTGGGGGGGACATACTACTGAGGGCCCTGCTACTGGGGGGGCCCTATCTACTGGGGGGCCCTATCTACTGGGGGGCCCTATTACTTGGGGGGCCCTATTACTTGGGGGGCCGAGTACTGGGGCAGCCTGCTACTGGGGGGGCCATACTACTGGGGGGGCCATACTACTGGGGGGGCCTGCTACTGGGGGGGCCTGCTACTGGGGGGGCCATACTATGGGGGGGGCCATACTACTGGGGGGGGACTACTACTGGGGCTCCTATTGTGTAGGGCAGAGCGCTGTGATCGCACTCTGCCCTACACAGAACAAACACACAGCCGCCAGCGGCAGCTGTGTGCTTGTTACAGTAGCCAATGAGAGTCTCATTGGCTGCTGCATGGAGGGAGCTGGCTGGAGCTCACACATGAGCTCCGTCTTCCGGCTCCCTCCTCAGCGTGTGGCAGCAGAGTGGACAGCGTGGGAGCGGGGATACAGGTAAGTTTTTATTTTTATTTTGTTTACTTGTGTAAGGGCCGGGGGCGCTACTGGGGAGGGGGGGGCTGCTACTGGGGGTGCGGGGGGGCCATACAACTGGTAGGGGCCTGCTACTGTGGGGGGGCTATACTACTGGGGGGGGCCTGCTACTGGGGGGGCCATACTACTGAGGGGCCTGCTACTGGGTGGGGCATACTACTGGGGGGGGACGACATACTACTGAGGGCCCTGCTACTGGGGGGGGCCCTATCTACGGGGGGGGGCATATTACTTGGGGGGCCTACTACTGGGGGGGCCTACTACTGGGGGGGCCTGCTATTGGGGGGGCCATACTACTGGGGGGGGCCATACTACTGGGGGGGGCCATACTACTGGGGGGGGCCATACTACTGGGGGGGGCCATACTACTGGGGGGGGCCTACTACTGGGGGGGGGGCTGCTACTGGGGCAGCCTGCTACTGGGGGGGCCTGCTACTGGGGGAGGGCTACTACTGGGGGGGCCATACTACTGAGGGGCCTGCTACTGGGGGAGCCATACTACTGGGGGGGCCATACTACTGGGGGGGCTACTACTGGGGGGGCTGCTACTGGGGCAGCCTACTACTGGGGGGGGGCCTGTTACTGGGGGGGGCCTACTACTCGGGGGGCCATACTACTTGGGGGGGCATACTACTGGTCGGGGCCGAACGGCGGCCGCCTGATGTCGGATTCTCACTAGAGAATCCGACATCAGGGCTCCTATTGTGTAGGGCAGAGCGCTGTGATAGCGCTCTGCCCTACACAGAACAAACACACAGCCGCCAGCGGCAGCTGTGTGTTTGTTACAGCAGCCAATGAGACTCTCATTGGCTGCTGCATGGAGGGAGCTGGCTGGAGGTCACACATGAGCTCCGTCTTCCAGCTCCCTCCTCAGCGTGTGGCAGCAGAGTGGACAGCGTGGGAGCGGGGATACAGGTAAGTTTTTATTTTTATTTTGTTTACTTGTGTAAGGGCCGGGGGCGCTACTGGGGGGGGCTGCTACTGGGGGTGCGGGGGGGCCATACTACTGGTAGGGGCCTGCTACTGGGGGGGCTATACTACTGGGGGGGCCTTCTACTGGGGGGATCTGCTACTGGGGCCATACTACTGAGGGGCCTGCTACTGGGTGGGGCATACTACTGGGGGGGGACATACTACTGAGGGCCCTGCTACTTGGGGGGCATATTACTTGGGGGGCATATTACTTGGGGGGCCTACTACTGGGGGGGCCTGCTACGGGGCAGCCTACTACTGGGGGAGCCTGCTACTGGGGGGGCCTACTACTGGGGGGGCCATATTACTGAGGGGCCTGCTACTGGGGGGGGGGCATACTACTGAGGGGGCCATACTACTGAGGGGCCATACTACTGGGGAGGCATACTACTTGGGGGGGCCTACTACTGGGGGGGCCTGCTACTACTGGGGTGGCCTACTACTGGGGTGGCCTGCTACTGGGGGAGCCATACTACTGGGGGGGCCATACTACTTGGGGGGCTACTATTGGGGGGGGCTGCTACTGGGGGAGGCCTGCTACTGGGGGAGGCCTGCTACTGGGGGAGGCCTGCTACTGGTGGGGGCCATACTACTGGGGGGCCATACTACTGGGGGGCATACTACTGGGGGGCATGCTAATGGAGGGCATACTACTGGGGGGCATTCTACTGGGGGCACTGCATAGGGGACCCTACTACTAAGGGGAACTACTGCTTTGGGGCATTGTGTAAGGGACACCACTACTGTGGGCATTGTGTAAAAGGGGCACTACTGTGGGCATTGTGTAAAAGGGGCACTACTGTGGGCATTGTGTAAAAGGGTCACTACTGTGGGCATTGTGTAAAAGGGGCACTACTGTGTGTCGTAACATAAATAAGAGACTCTACTTTATGGTGTAATGTGAAAAAGATTGTGCACTGTGACTCCTTGGGCCGTAGCCCACTATGTAAACAAGTACTGTGACTCTGCTGGCCGTACCCCACTGGGTGGGTGCACTACTTTTCATCTCTGCCACTGCTGTGTGGCAATGTGTCATAGATGTGCTTTATACTGTGGTGTCTGTGCCGCTGCTTTGTCGCTTAGTAACCAGTCAGCTCACTGCAACCTTTGGCCAATGATGTTGAAAACAATATTATAAGCTGTGATATGGTCTAAATTGACTGGAAATTAATGTTATTGAGGTTAATAATACTCTAGGAAGAAAAAAAAGACCAATTTATGTGATTTTAGCTTTTTATGTAAATTTTTGTAAAAAAATCCAAATCCAAAGCCAGTCACCGCAGTTTGGCAAATCCAAATCCAAAGCCGGACGACGAATTAGAAGCAAATCCAAATCCGGCAAAAATGGTCCGGCGCACATCCCTAATATATATTATATATAATATTACATACTGATTACTGTCCACAGTAGGCAGCCTTACTAAACCCGGCTGGACACAGAGCAGACGCCTCGGTGACAGGAGAGTGAGGAGACAGCGTGCAGCACTGCCACTGCGCACTGTCTCAGTTACCGACAGAGCGGTGTCCGCAGCCGGCTTCACAAGTGCCGCGGCCGCCGCGCGGACTTCACACAGGGCCAATAGTAGAACACTGCCTGTCATTATGAGCGGCGCCCTCCAGTGGCCGGCGCCTCTGGGCAGCTACCTAATGGTAGCACGGCTGGCGCTGGCCGCTCGTGTGTGTTTAATAGGAGCGGCAATAGAAAATCCATCTGTTGTATGAATAAGCCCCTCAGTGTCGGCATACTTGCTGCGGTTTATTTTTCACCCTTGGTCTGGAAATAATGAGAACATTTTCTTGGCCATTGCAGGGAGACTACAAAAATAAAAGTAACATTAATAACCGATGTGCCTGCGCTAATCTGCGCTTCCATCTGCCCACGCCACACATAATAGAGGACCTGGGCAGTCTAATCTGCTTCCTTCTGGATGTTTATACACAGACAAGACACAAATAAACTAGGGGGCTGAATAAGAGAAACCGTATTAGAAAGAGTCCGCACTCGCCGTAGCCAGACGGAGAATAACGGGTCCTTTTCTTTCTGCTATTCATCTTCCTCCCGCAGTCTTTTGTATCCCCTGACACATAGGACATGAGATAATGTGATTAGAATTCTTCTGGACACACTGACCCTGAGCTACATTCTGCATGTTGAGGTCACAGAAAAAACTGGATTATTTAAATGAAAACTGCACAGTGCCTGTAGAGGATACTGACGCCAATTAAAATCTAACCTGCTTTATTTTTTAAACTTCAAATGCTAGGCATCTCCTAGGTGTCAGTGGATAAATATTTGTGACTAAGGGCGGGATGTATCAAAACCATTTTGTGGTAAAACCTCTGAAAAATTGCTGTTCTCTAAGGTTTTACTGCATTTATTTTATATTCATCCCTATATGTAAAACAGGGACTGCAGCAGATATCGGAGATGGGTTGGGTATGGGATGCCGACGCATTGTTAGAATACCGACAGCTGCAGGTAAGTACCCTAGCCCTACCACTAATCCCCCCCACCCCCCACAGCCCAAACCTAACCCTCCCCTTCCTGCAGCCTAATCCTAGCCCTCCACGCAGCCTAACCCTCCCCCCACCGCCTAACCTTAACACCCCCACCCCCCGCAGCCTAAACCTAACCCTCCCCATAGTGCCTAACCTTCCCTCTAACCCCAGTACTTACCATCGGGATGTACAGCCGCCAGGTGCAGCTTCTTGATGTCATTGTTACACTGAGGGTGTGGCGCTCGGCTATGATGTCACAGCCAAGCTCCTCGCTTCCAGCTCCGGGAAAAGATGGTGTGCTACTCGTAAAACCTGCTAAGATAAGAAGCAGCAAGGATGAGGGCGACACTGCCAAGGGACACCACCTAAGGCACCTCCAGGACTTTTTCCCCAAATGGGTAAGGTACAGTAACAGTGATGTAGGCAAGTTACAATTAGCATTTTGCCACCACAAAGGGCTTTTTCTAGAATCTCTGCAAATGTCTGATTAGGAACGTAAGTGGTTTTATCTTAGAATCTGATTTGATGACAGGACGCGACTCGTAATTAGATCCCCCCAGCCTTAGGGCTAGTTCAGACTTGCCTACTCCCCCAGAACAGCCGGGATGGCCCCAGAATCTCGGTTGGCCACCCTGGCTGTCCAGAAGAGCATTCAAGGGTCTCGGAGATGCCCAGCACTGCTTATTTCACGAGAGAAGTGCGATGTCTGGGTGACCGATGACGCAACCTGCACTGACTTGTGGCATTGTAGCCCCGCTGTCCTGCTTTACAAAGATGGTAACCTCTGCATTGTATAGCAGGGGCGGGACCATGATGACTCCAACAAGTCATCATGCCCCCTTGCACCACCCACCTATGCTGCGTCATGCCGCCCGCTGTTCCGACTTGGCTGCCCCTTCTGGAGGTGGCGGACAGAAAGTCGGCAAGTACGGGAAAGTATGGGTAAATGTCTTTCTCCCATCTGGAGGCTGATGACCGTGAAGACCATGAAGCAGGCCTACAGAGAAGCTTGCTAAGGTTTTGGGAGGCAGCAGAACTCTGAACTGCAAAATAGTGTATAAGATCACTGGGCCCAAAATATTTCTTCTAAAGCCACCGTCCTGCTAGAGAGCATTGCAGCACTTACAGTAACATCTTAGTTACCTAAATTGGAAAGTTTTTACAGCATTTGTCAGTTCCGTGTCCGTTTTGCAGCATTGCAGCAGGCAGACAGTTTATCTGTACTTTAATACTGAACGCCTGGGAAGTTGTCCCTTTTTGTGCCATTTTCCTCTTAAAATGTCACAAGCAGTGATCTCAATCACAGTCATTTCTGGCAATCTTTAGGAAGAGCCTAAACCCGTACAGGCCGGATGGCTGTGTACCATCAAGTCAACCTCAGTCGTCCTTGACCTTAAAATATGCAATGACCTTGTACAAGAAAAGGAGAACAGTGTTTAGCCCTGAAGAAATGTGCTAGAAATTCTCTTAATGTCAACGCTATAAATAGGGCTCCGTATAAGCTGACAACTATTGTAGCCCCCCAGCCACTGGGAAGATGCTTTAACCTCCAAGAAAAAAAGTGAAATCTGGAAACTTTACTCTGATTCCTAAAAAAAAAGAATTGTAACTAAACTAGGATGAGACGCACAAAGGTTGACACGTATCCTAATTACTTTGTTATCTCATCATAATTAAATGGGCCCCTGGGCCCTTACCTTGAATCCAGATGAATTCTAGTAATAAAGGGGGCAGTGTTATGAGACAGAGTGAAAAGTGATAAGGTACCAGTCAATCAGCTCCCAACTGTCATTTTTCAAACACTGCCTGCGACATGGCAGTTAGGAGCTGATTGGCTGGTACCTTACACGAAAGCCGCTTTGCACCGATACTTACCTTCGGTATACCGAAGGTCGTGACAATGGTGCCAGGATCCCGACCTGTCGGGATTTCGGCATCGGTATTAAGACCATAGGCACCCCGCACGCCGGGATGCTGACTACATTCCCATAGATCTTGTGCTCTTTAGCGCTGATCATGCACCGTAGCCAAACCCGTGTGTCTATGGGTAAGACCGAGGTGTGCACAACTTCGATATGAATGTCCATGTGGCTGAATAGGCGTAACTGGCTGGCGATGAGGCAGTTGCGCATAGGATGATTTGAGTGATGGGTGCTGAGGACATGTAGAATGAACTGCGATTTGCTCTGTTTTGTGCGTATGCAGAGATCCATGTGAATTCAGACAGATAGGTGCGTGGAAAGTGGCCGCTCAGTTGCATAGTTGCTACAACTCTGCATATGGATGAATATCTGCATTTAGGACCTCATTCAGAGCCGCTCGCTAAATGCGAGCGCTCGCTCTGAATAAGGGTGGCCGCTTCTTTTTTAAAATCCGGCCTCCTGGCTGCTCGCTAAGCTGTGGGTGACCACCCACAGTTTTAGCGAGTGACCAGGTGATGGTCGTGATGGTCGAGACCATTGTGACCATCGGGGCTTGCGACGAGACCCTTGGGATCGGGTCTCGTCTCCCCCAAGCCCCAGGTAGCATCCTGCTCTAACAGCTGATGTCAGAAGGGCCGCCTACAAAACGGGGCGAGCTGTCGATCAACATCGACAGCCGCCCCTTTTGTAGCGATCCCCGGAGCGAGTGAACTACGGGCGGGCCTCACTGTCGACCCGCTTGCGAGCGCATAGGCACTTGCGAGCGGGTCTGAATGAGGTCCTTACTTCCATGCACGCAGCGTGAGTGTAATTGAGGCCAACTTGTGGTCAACTCACAAATTTACCCCATTATGAGAAGTGCAGGGAGGGGCATCTGATGAGAGGAGGGGGCCCGTGTGCGCTGTCTGAGTAGCTGTCCCCCCACCCCCTCTGCATGGCAGACTCTGGCACTGGGCATGAGCAAACTTCTAGGAAAATGGCTCCAGTGCCATTTTTCCAGTGATTTTTGTGCATGCATATATATATTGTCGCCTGACATTTTCCTGGAGGTTTCGGATAAGTATATTGAACGGATGCCGGGTGTTCAGTGTGGGCACACACAGCACCCATTATACATATTCTAGAGTGCAAGTGTGGAGGTACCATAGGCTGCCACTAGGAGGAGCCGCAATGCGCCATAAAGGGACAAGCCACCACCTGAAAAGGTATACAGTAGTTGCACATGTGCAGTGTAGACTGAGAGACGCCGAGGAGCTCAGTAGGAGAGCGGGTGAGGTGCCATAGGCCTGAGGGGCAAGCAAAGATGCTAAAGTGGTTCCAAGGGCCACGGAATACCCGCTGGGGACTGCTGCAGAAATGTCAGTAGAGTGAGTCTGAGATTCGGAGCGCTGTAACAGCATTGGGAGTGCTTTTTAACCTTCAACTCTTTCTTTAAATTCTACACATAAGAAGCCTGCACAGATCACTGCTTCTCCCCAACTCACCTGCTACAGTCAGGTCTCTCATTAGGTCAGGTTGGTCAAAGGTATTTGGTCGATTTACAAACCGACCGTTAGTAAAGCTCTATAGTCTACTGTGTAAAAGTATAGATTTTTGGTCCGATGTTCTAAACTGTTCTAAAGACGGGTTTTTGGTCAGTTTTCTGGCAGTTTTGCCTTTCGTAAATATGCAGTTTTGTTCGGATGGAAAATTAACAAAAAACAGAAAATCGACCTTTAGTAAATGTACCCAGTAGTGCGCATGGATAGTGTGAAGTAACTTGCAGTTTGATTGACAAAGTGCAAGTGTTTGAGGGCAAAGACGTGGAAATGGAGGCATGTTGCGCTATTTTGGGGGAGTGCCAAAGCCAGAGACTAAGTCTTTGGAAGCATATTTGCCGGCCCTGGCCACAATATTTCATAGATGCTGCGGTCTTCCGACATATGCAGCGGATCTGAGAACCCGGAGGTAGGCGTCTCATTACACAAGAAGCCACCTATATATGCGTAACTTCTCAGCTCTGCTGCGGCCGAAGACACAGCACCTGCCCGGACTACATCCACCTCTGAATCAGCTCCTGAGCTAGAGATCTGAATACTGCCAGCGTGATGTATGTCCTGTCTGAGTTACTATTGAATCAGCTCCTGAGCTAGAGATCTGAATATTGCCAGCGTGATATATGTCCTGTCTGAGTTACTACTGAATCAGCTCCTGAGCTAGAGATCTGAATATTGCCAGCGTGATATATGTCCTGTCTGAGTTACTATTGAATCAGCTCCTGAGCTAGAGATCTGAATATTGCCAGCGTGATATTGCCAGCGTGATATATGTCCTGTCTGAGTTACTACTGAATCAGCGACTGACTCCATAAAGAGAGGAAGCCATTTTGCAAGTGAATTATAAACTGATTACAGTCCCGCTTTGGGCAGGCAGTCCATCTTTTCAGGGACTGTCCCGCTATCCCAGCCACAGGCCGCGGTGTCCAAGGAGGGGGAAGATAGAACTCTGTTTTTTATCATGCTATACTGGGGTTCAGCAGTTGAAGCTGTTGCTTTAACTCAACTCCATGGATTATTGCAGGCTTGCCTACCCTCCCAATTTGGCCGGGAGCCTCCCGATTTTCGGGTGCCGCTCCCGGCCCCCTGGAAAGGCAGGCAAGCCTCCCGGAAGCCTCCGACCCTCCCGTCCTCCCCCCTGAAAAGATTAGAAACCCCTGCAGCGGGGGAGCCGGTGACGCGATTCACGCTGAATCGCGACATCGCGGCCCCGCCCCCTGCTTCACACTGCCGAAAATAACGGCATTGTGAAGAGTGGCAGAGCCACGATGACGCGATCGTGAGGCTACGCCCCCGACTCCACCCCCAATGTATTACCAACTGGCTGGCACGCCCCCGGCTCCGCCCCCATTGACCGCCCCCGCCCCCCCGCTGTTAGCCGACAATCCGCTCCCTCCCGGAAGGCTGGAGCTGATTGTCGGCAAGTCTGGATTATTGTGGATCTCACCTGTGAGGGGTTAATGTACTCATTACTGATATTACCCACTGACACAGTGTTAGTGCTGGTCATTGATGTTTCTGGGCTGCTGCTGCTGTTAGTGTCATTCATGGGAAGTTGCTGTGATGTTACCTATCTGAGGTTTCTGTGTCTGTTCCTGCCTATGGTTCTGTTCCAGTTTCCAGTGCATCCAGCTACTGTGACAGCCAGAAAACCAGCTCCCGAACATCTGCTCAGTTTGGCTACAGTAATCAGGTTCCATTGCCATCTTGTTACCTGTGTTCGCCGAGGACATTTCCTGTATTACTGCTATTCTGCCCTCATGCCATAGACTGTGTCTTGTATTGTTTTAAATACTATTCAGCCAAGGTCTTTGCATATATTGCCTTCATAGAGGTCGGCACACATCTCTAGTATCAAGTGCTGAATAGTGCTGTTATGGTTTCACAATATGAAATAAAGCAAATATTGATTTCAGAAGCAGATGAATGTGCATAAAGGGTTTATTACCTTGAAACTATAAAGACAAAAATAAGCATCAGTGCAGCGGCACAAAGGGACGGCAGTTTAAAAAAATATAGGACATCTATTAAACTTTTGCAACACAGCAGTGGCAGACAGGATGGCAGCTTCATAAACTATAAAATTAAAAATGTCAGGCAGCAATGCCCCAAACAGCACATAATGCAAAGAAAACAGATGCAAGATGGAATTGTCACCCTTCCATGTTGCATATAGGACTTGCACAGTTTAACAAACCAATCACTTCAGCGACAGGGACTACCAATTGTGGCTGAAGCGTTTAGATTGTTTAGGGCCCCACAAAACAAGTTACCAATGGGCAGCTGGCATTGCTGGCAATGATCTCCCCTAGTGCACAAACTGTCTTTACAGAGGCAAGATGTTACCATCATCATCCGATTCCTCACCCTCATCAGTGTGTACATCATCTTCACACAATATTAATTCGTCCCCGCTGGAATACACCATTACAGCCTCAGTTGCTTCTGTAATTTTTAGACATAATTGATAGTAATGGTCTTCCTTGTGGAATTCGTAGTTCATTTTGATGAACATCATCTTTTCCACTTTTTTAAGGAAGTAACCTCCTACGCTGATCGCTGACAAGGTTCCCGGCTGTGCTGAAAACTCTTTCTGAGTAAACAGTGGAGGGTGGGCAGCTCAAGTAAAGCAAAGCCAGTTTGTACAAGGGCCTCCAAATTGCCTTGTTTTCCTGCCAGTAGTCAAATGGACTGTCTGACATGCCTGGATGGTATCATTAAAATAGTCCTCAACCATTCTTTGAATGGTGACCATATCAGATGGAGCCATGGTAGAGGTCCCATTAATGGTCGGCAATTCTTTATACCCAACCAGATGTCAAAACTTGACTCATCTGCATCACCAATCTTTTGTGAAAGTTTAGTTTTTTTCTGGCAGCCGCACTTGCTGGAGAAACTGAAGGAGGTGCCATTGCTGCATCATGTACAGCTTGTGATGACAATTTGCTTACCAACAGCTCTTTGCATCTCTTCAGATCTGTGTCCATTGGGAAGAAAGACACAACATATGACTTAAACCTAGGATCGAGCACGGTTGCCAAAATGAATTGCTCTGATTGGAAGATCCTGACAACCTGGCGAAGCAAATAAAGGACTTGATCTGTTCCTTCAGTTTCTCAAACTGCTTTTCCAACAGTCTCATGAGGGGAATTACCTGACTCAAGCTGGCAGTGTCTGAACTCACTTCACAGGTGGCTACTTCAGAGGGTTTCAGCACTCTACACAACACACAAAGTATTTTCTATTGAGCTTGAGTAAGGTACATTCCCCCTCCTTTTCCTATGTCACAGTTTGTTGTGCAGTGTTGTTCTAAAACCCACTGCACTAATGGCAGATATCGGAAGCACATCTAATACCAGCATAGATGTTATGGCGTCAGTGATCTGCGGTGCAACTGGGTGAATGTTGTCATACTTGCTCCCCCTTGCAAAGGATTGTTTAACAGTCAATTGTTTATTTTGAATTACTACTAGTAGTCTTCTTGGACCCCTTTGGGATGAGTATCCACTCCGGATATGGGTAGAAATGATTCCACACATAAGAAGTGGATATTTTTGTCTTATGCCCAGGCATGACAATGGGCTTTCCCTTGTCATGGGCAACAACTGTTTCCACTGGGGCCTGATTTACACAAACAACATCCTCAAGGATTCTTCTAAGGAATCCAGGATAGGGGAAGACTGAGTTAGCCTTTTCAAATTGGATGCAGGACAATATCCTATCATGATTGAGGATATTGTTGATGAAGGTGTTGGTGGTAAAGATGACAGACGCTTGGATCTATCAGAGAGAAGGGAGCTAGCTGATGCTGGACTGCTTGCTACATTTTTAGCCAAAGTCTTTGAATTTTGCAAACTCTTTTGATGGATGCGCAGTAGATGACTTAACAGGGAGGAGGTTCCTAGATGGTTAAGGTTCCTACCTCTACTTACTCTGGCTTTGAAAGGGGTACAGATGGCTTGACAATTGTTGTCTGGATTTGGGTAGAAATGATTCCACACATAAGAAGTGGATATTTTTGTCTTATGCCCAGACATGGCAATGGGCTTTCCCTTATCATGGGTAACAACTGATTCCACTGGTGCCTGATTTATACATCCTAATCAACAACATTCTCATCAGCAACATCCTTATTAGTGTCAGCTACACAAATATCCAAACATGGCACCCGCTGACACAATTAGCTTCTCCTCAGGGATTTGTGACATTTCTGAGCACAGTTAGTTCCTGAGCCTTAACTATTTTCATAATTTTTGAACTGTCTACAGATAGAAGGGTTTACATCGTCATAAGAGGCAGAACCACTAGTCATAAATAAAGGCCAATGCAATAGTCTTTCCTTGCCACTTCGTGTGGTGAAAGACATATTGCCAATTTTATGTCTTTCTGCAGCTAACTTTCCCTTTGATTTTTTTTTCTTTACCACTGCTTCTTTGATTTTAGATGCCCTAACTTAAGTGCTTGGGCATCGGCTTTCGTAGATGACATTGACGGTATTGCATCGTCATCATGACTGCTGGCAGCAGCTGCAGCAGTAGTATGTGGTTCCTGCTCTCCTATCATCCTCCATATCAACAAACTTACACTGTGGTCTGGCCGGCAGTGTAACCGAACAATAATAGCATAGCTAACACACACAAGGAAAACCCTGAAAAAAAAGATTTTTTTTGTGGAATAACTGTATTTATTTTTATTATACTGGGGAAGAGCACCCCTGGATTGACAGAGCGCCCCTGGATGACACAGCACCCCTTTATGTACTGCAGCCCTAGCCACTTGATGGACAGGACAACACAGCAGCACCCCTTTATGTACTGCAGCCCCCCTTTATGTACTTAAGCCCCAGCCCCTTATGGACAACATAGTAGCACCCCTTTATGTACTGCAGCCCCAGTCCCTCTATGGACAACACAGCAGCACCACTTTATTTACTGCAGCCCCAGCCCTTTGATGGACAGGACAACACAGCAGCACCCCTTTATGTACTGCAGCCCAGCCCCTTTATGGACAACACAGCAGCAGCCCTTTATGTACTGCAGACCCAGCCCCTTTATGGCAACACAGCAGCAGCCCTTTATGTAGTGCAGCCCAGCCCCTTTATGGACAACACAGCAGCAGCCCTTTATGCCCCAGCTTTATGCCCCAGCTGTTTGATGGTACTGCAGCTCCAGTCCCTTGATTGATAGGACAACAGTGACATGGCAGCATCCCTTTATGTACTGCAGCACCCCTTTATGACAGCCTCATTACCAAGGCTGTCACATTATGTCATGTTACTGTGTGTATGGGGCTAGCCTTTCTGCTACAGCCTGAGGTGGATAAAGCTTCTGGAGTCATTACCAAGGCTGTCACATTGTTATGTTAATGTGTGTATGGGGCTAGCCTCTCTGCTACAGCCTGAGGTGGATAAAGCTTGTGCAGTCATTACCAAGGCTGTCACATTATGTCATGTTACTGTGTGTATGGGGCTACCCTCTCTGCTACAGCCTGAGGTGGATAAAGCTTGTGGAGTCATTACCAAGGCTGTCACATTATATCATGTTACTGTGTGTATGGGGCTAGCCTCTCTGCTACAGCCTGAGGTGGATAAAGCTTGTGGAGTCATGGTCAGAGAAGAAGAAAGCTGCTGAGATGGAACTGCCATTTCAGCTGTAAGGTACCATCTACATCTAACTTTTCTGTGCCTACTACAACACCTGGAGTAACACAGTATAACATATGTGTGGGAGCAGGTGCACTCACAGAATACAGGTATGTTAAGGGACAGAGGCCGTGATTCAGAGGCACTCACTATTTGCGAGCGCTCACTCTGAATCAGGGTGGTCCACTTTTTTTTTTTTACCAGCCTCCAGGCTGCTCGCTAAGCTGTGGGTGACCACCCACAGCTTTAGCGGGCGGCCTGGCAATGGTCGCGACTATCACGACCATCGGGCTTGCGACGAGACCCTTGTGGTAGGGTCTCATCCACTGCAAGCCCCAGTGAACTCCCTGCTACAGCCTGAGGTGGTTAAAGCTTGTGGGGTCATTACCAAGGCTGTCACATTATGTCATGTTACTGTGTGTATGGGGCTAGCCTCTCTGCTACAGCCTGAGGTGGATAAAGCTTGTGGGGTCATTACCAAGGCTGTCACATTATGTTATTTTACTGTGTGTATGGGACTAGCCTCTCTGTTACAGCCTGAGGTGGATAAAGCTTGTGGAGTTATTACCAAGGCTGTCACATTATGTCATTTTACTGTGTGTATGGGACTAGCCTCTCTGTTACAGCCTGAGGTGGATAAAGCTTGTGGAGTTATTACCAAGGCTGTCACATTATGTCATGTTACTGTGTGTATGGGGCTAGCCTCTCTACTACAGCCTGAGGTGGATGAAGCCTGTGGAGTCATTACCAAGGCTGTCACATTATGTCATGTTACTGTGTGTATGGGGCTAGCGTCTCTGCTACAACCTGAGGTGGATAAAGCTTGTGGAGTCATTACCAAGGCTGTCACATTATGTTATGTTACTGTGTGTATGGGGCTAGCCTCTCTGCTACAGCCTGAGGTGGATGAAGCTTGTGGAGTCATTACCAAGGCTGTCACATTATGTCATGTTACTGTGTGTATGGGGCTAGCCTCTCTGCTACAGCCTGAGGTGGATGAAGCTTGTGGAGTCATTACCAAGGCTGTCACATTATGTTATGTTACTGTGTGTATGGGGCTAGCCTCTCTGCTACAGCCTGAGGTGGACACCCCCCCCCGCGGCTGTCCGCTCGCGGCGCCCGGCATCCCTTCGATCGGGATGCCGGGCGCCTGTCTCCCGGCGTCGGGATTTTAGATGCCTGTCATTTACCCCTAGGCGGGATAGGGGATTCGGGAAGCCGGCGGACGGGATTGCGGCCGCCGGCTTCTTAATCGTATCCCACTAGAACCTAGATAATATCCGTTCTTCACAGCGTTAAACAGTAATATAACCACACATTATTCTGTCTGTCCATTCCTACTCTGAAGAAGACATGTTGAGTGCAATTCCAGTCATTTCGGGGCAGGGACGAGCAACTTTGCTTATTACCATTGATATATCTGAAAAGCCTCAAGCGGCCGGACCCTCTGCATATCAATCCCTTCATTCCTCGTCTTCCTATGCAAACTAAATGTCAGTTTTGAAGCAAATGAGTATTCTCTTTTCAATCCCTGACATTAAATTTAATATATTTTGTGTTTTTTTTTAAAAACTAATCTCTCTTTACTACCAGGTCTGTGTTAATGGATTAAATGTGAAAGGATAAACCCCTGAGCGGTGAGAAATTATTATTATTTTTAAGAAGTTTATTTTAATGATAAAACATTAATTTTGCGATTTTTTGTTTGGTTTATACTGAATGCCACATAACATTTCGGCACAATCCCTCGCAATGGCTGCGCTTGTCATAGTATAAAACGATGGAATCGGTATGAAACTAATCCGCTTTTCCTTTAGATGTCCCTAATTACAAAGGCCGCCCAGCGCGTGTCGTACTTGTGGCAGCGACAGAACTGTAGCCGCGGCTTAGGGACTAATTTTCCCATATTTGCCTGTTTTTTTTCTTAACTGTCAACATAAAACAACACCTTAAAAATGACGAGAAAACCAGGACTTATCGATGCCATGTTCCTGGCAGCTCTAAACATCACTGAGATATTCTGGGGGAAAAAAAATCTAATTTTCTGGTTTATACACTGGGACATCTGGTGAACGTTTAAAAAAAAAAAAAAAACATTGGGGGGAATCCAATTGCGGGTGGGAAATTTAAAAAACCCTGCAGCGCTGGGTTTTTCCGGCAGCCGTGGGGTTTTGCTATTCAATTAGGGGACTGAAAATGGGACTGTAGGTCTATACAAATCACTGCGTCTGATATTTCCTAAAATCGTTAATTGTACAAATAAATCTGCGGGACTTGCTCTGGGACTCTGGTGGCGCCTCCCCTGGGGACTATTTAATTAATTGGAAGTTTCCAATTAGCTTAATTAGTCCTTAATTACTCACCTTCCGAAGCAGTGTCTTGTACATCCAACTTAGGGAGCTGGATCCTCTGCAGCAGGGTGAATATGCAAGTGTTTGAAAGTGTGTATGAGTATGTGTGTGAGTGAGTGACCCCAGTGTGTGACCCCCCCCCCCCCGCCCATGTGGTTGTATTCCCCCCTCTAGCAGGTGCTGGGAGAACTACATCTTTCAGCAGCCCTTGTACCTCCCAGCAGCCCCCGGAGCCTCCCAACAGCCCACGGTACTCTCAGAATCCCCCTCCCCAGTGAGAAGATGGAGGGGAGGACACCGGGAGCCGCAGAGACCACCTGAGACCCCCGGGTGGGAGAGTATTATTTTTTTTTTATGCGTCGCAGGGTTTTCAACTCTGAAAACCCCACAACCACTTTTTTAAATGGGATACCGCGGGTATTGGAGTGCGTTAATCCAAAATTGTGTGCAAGGGGCACAAGGTTTTTTACTTTGCTAAACCTCACGCCCAATTGAAGCACCCCCAAAGTATAATATAATGTATAACATAATGTACTGTATAACATAAAGTATAACATAATGTATAACATAATGTACTGTATAACATAAAGTACTGTATAACATAATGTATAACACAATGTACTGTATAACATAAAGTACTGTATAACAATGTATAACATAAAGTATAACATAATGTACTGTATAACATAATGTATAACACAATGTACTGTATAAGATAATGTACTGTATAACAATGTATAACAAAGTATAACATAATGTACTGTATAACAATGTATAACATAATGTACTGTATAACATAAAGTATAACATAATGTATAACATAATGTACTGTATAACATAATGTATAACATAATGTGCTGTATAACATAATGGATAGCATAATGTACTGTACTACATACTGTATAACATAATGTACTGTATAACATAATGTATAACACAATGTACTGTATAACATAATGTACTGTATAACAATGTATAACATAAAGTATAACATAATGTACTGTATAACATAATGTATAACATAATGTACTGTACAACATATTGTATAACATAATGTACTGTATAACACAATGTACAGTATAACAAAGTATAAGATAATGTACTGTATAACATAATGCACTGTATAGCATAAAGTATAACACAATGTACTGTATAACATAATGTACTGTATAACAATGTATAACATAATGTACTGTATAACATAATGTATAACATAATGTACTGTATAACATACTGTATAACACAATGTACTGTATAACATAAAGTATAACATAATGTACTGTATAACATAATGTATAACACAATGTACTGTATAACATATTGTACTGTATAACATAATGTATAACATAATGTACTGTATAGCATAAAGTATAACACAATGTACTGTATAACATAATGTACTGTATAACAATGTATAACATAATGTATAACATAATGTATAACATAATGTACTGTATAACATAATGTATAACACAATGTACTGTATAACATAATGTACTGTATAACATAATGTATAACATAATGTACTGTATAACATAATGTACTGTATAACATAATGTATAACATAATGTACTGTATAACATAATGTATAACATAATGTACTGTATAGCATAAAGTATAACACAATGTACTGTATAACATAATGTACTGTATAACATAATGTATAACATAATGTACTGTATAACATAAAGTATAACATAATGTACTGTATAACATAATGTATAACACAATGTACTGTATAACATATTGTACTGTATAACAAAGTATAACATAATGTACTGTATAACATAATGTATAACATAATGTACTGTATAGCATAAAGTATAACACAATATACTGTATAACACAATGTACTGTATAACAATGTATAACATAATGTATAACATAATGTACTGTAATGTATAACATAATGTACTGTATAACATACTGTATAACATACTGTATAACATAATTTAAAAAACAGCCCTTGGAAGAAGGAGCATTACCGCGTTACTTAAAAATTCTGCTTTTCTTGGGAGCAGTCCCCAGTTGTTCCTAATATTACGGTTTAGGAAGGAGTAAAAGGTAATTTGGGGTCACAGTTGGAATTCTGAGAGATTCTGTATTCAAATGAAAGCTATAATCACATAATGTGCCTGAGAAATGATATTTTCTGCTCAGACAGAAATACAAGTCCTGTGTTGTTTCTGTCTTGTCACTTACTGTTACTTGCAAATTAGGTCCTAGTCACCTCGCCCCTCGCATTGGAATTATAAGTACTGAAATCTTAGCGTATTGGCAAACAATTATGTATGATGCTGACAATGCATGCACTGGACTAAACACCAAGTGCATCCTCCTAATTCTCTCATGCTTGGCTTTCTAATGGCTGCTTCCACTTTGTGCCTCAGGCTTCAATGATGTCATTACTTCCCAGCGATTTAATAGGCTGATCTCTCAATAAGGGTAAGATGTATCAAATTAATTTTGCATGTAAAACCTCAGAAAAATGCCGTTTTGTGAGAGCTTACCAGGGCGGTAACTAGGGGTGTGTGACCGGTGAAGGCTCTGTGGGTGTCACCGTCACCTTCCCCACCTCCACACTGCTTCTATTGGGTACCATTACAAGCCTTTCTCCTCCCCCCTTGCTTCAAGCACTGTGACTCCACGTGCATCCAAACCCACCAGAACTACTGGTATCCGAGTAAATCCGAGCTGCGGCTTGGGTCTTCCTGCCTGACTCAGATTCCACTTAGAGGCAAAACGACATCCTCGTGGCATTGGATTCACTTGGATTTTGGATTCTATATAGGGCACCGTGGATGGGACTTGGTGCCATTTATTTATCAGGCACGCTGCTGTATGCTGCACTGTACTCTGCTGTATAGGCTGTGCTGTGTCCAGTCTTAGTCACAAGGCTGTTCTGCTTAGTCAATGTGTATAGGGGGTGCTCACTGCTGTATGATGTGCTGTATTCAGCTGTATGGGCTGTGCTGTGTCCAGACTCACACATGGCTGTGCTGCTCTTAGCATGTATAGAGGGTGCATGCTGCTGTATGCTGTGCTGTACTCTGCTGCTAGAGATTTTGCTGTATCCAGACTCACAAGTGGGTATGCTACTCTTAGTCAGTGTGTATAGGGGGACACACTGCTGTATGCTGCTCTGTACTCTGCTGTATATAGGCTGTGCTGTGCCCAGACTCACAAGTGGCTGTGCTGCACTTAGTCAATGTGTATAGGGGGTGCACACTGCTATATGCTGCACTGTACTCTGCTGTATATAGGCTGTGCTGTGTTCATCAGTAAAGATGTTCATGTGCATATATAAACCCTATGACTCCACACAGTGTGAAATGAGCTGCAACATAAAAAAAAAGATAAATTAAATTCTATTGTTTGTACTTTCTGGTGCACTTTACCCTAGTGTGCTTTGTTCACTTGCATATATATGCCTGATGGAAAAACACCAGCCGTGGCTCAGATCCCGTTGGATCCCCATCCTCCCTAAAAAAAATGATTTCAAATCAATCCTTTTATTCTCTGCCTTCCACTACATACATACTCTGCCTCCCTTGGGCCACTGTTCTAGTTCTTCATGAATGAAAAGTTATTGCCACTCTGTTTCCTGGATGTGCCATGTTGGTAGTTGAACTGCCACAGTTGCTGAAATCTTCTACATGTGGTTGATAAATGCCAAAAATGTTCAGAAATATTTATGGCCACAGACAGCATCTCCTGAATGCCCCTTAGATTTTTTAAAAATAATTCAGAACCACCGAAGAGCTTCATTAAGGTAAGGACTGATGTGAATAAATAATTTTTTTTTGTAAATGCCTCCACTCCTCCCTCATAAATTTGCTTCAGAATCCAAAAATTTTAATTAAATTTACTACAAATAAACCCTTACTTTTCATGCCTTCAACTACATACATACTCCTTCTCCCTCAGGGTTCTTGATTAATAAAACATTTGTTTCCTGATATGCTGATTTTGGAAGTTGAAGTGCCACAGTCGCTGAAATCTTCAACATTCAGTTGCTGAATGCCAAAAATGTCCAGAGATGTTTATGGCCACAGATAGCATCTCCTGCATGTCCCTTTAATTTAAATTAAAAAAAATTCTGGACCACCAAGTTGATTTTGTGGGCAAAACATGAGGCATGTTGTTCACCAATGCTCTCCCCTCCTCCCTCATAAATTTGCTTCAGAATGAAAAAAATTTATTAAATTTACTACAACTCTTCCTTTCCCTGCCTTCAACTACATACATACTTCATCTCCCTCAGACCTATTGATTAATGAAACATTTGTTTCCTGATGTGCCATGTTGGAAGCTGAACTGCTACGTGTTTGTGCCGCCCACTGCTGTCATTTAGCTGTCAGCCAGCCAGCTCGGTGCAACCTTTTGGCCTAAACTAGATGAAAACAATATTGTGAGCTGTAAAGTAGTCAAAATTGCCTGGAAATGAGTGGAAATGAATGTTATTGAGGTTAATAATACTCTTGGAAAAAAAGGTCAAATTATGTGTTTACAGCTTTTTTTTTTGCTAATTTTTGGAGAAAACCAAAACCGGCCCACGAATTAGAACCAAAACCTGCAAAAATGGTCCAGCGCACATATTAAAAAGGGAAGGTGTCAGGAGTCCATCCCATCCGCCTCTATGACAAGCCTTCCTTCTGGGTATGATATACCCAGATAGACTGTCCCTGCTGCTGCTGGAAAGCTGTCAAGGGAGACTGAGGGGCCTATTCATCATCGGAGGCCGTATGGCTCCCATGAGTAAGTATTGATCTCGCTGTGGGGACACTTAAGTACCCAATTCTAAGCAGGGAAAACTTGACACCGGAGCAATTCATCATTGCTCCGGTGCGGGGAAAGCTGCTCCGAAAAGCAGCTGTCCCCTTGGTTAGTATCACAGCTACAGAAGTAGCTGCATTACTTACCTCTTCCCTGTCATCCCCACCACGCATGTGTGACCCGAGGTCATGCATGCGCACAGCCACCTGGGAAGTAGTGAGGAGGCGGCGGAGGGATCCGCTCGGATCCCTCTTTGCATCCCTGGAACTCCTTCCCAAAGGAAAGAGTCGGGATCCGAGAACAAGCTCCGTCTGAACTGAAGATGGCGCTTGTTCTCGCAAACAAATTCCGAAAACTTTCAGTATACAAACCCCGTTCCTTGCACCCACAGAGTGGTCCTCCACCGTCTTCTACCGCAAAGGTCTGTCCTGTTACTCCCTGCAATGGGAACTGTTGGTTCCTGCAGCGATTGCCTTTGCTTCCACTATGCTTGTCAGATACGGGAACAGATCTTGGCGGATTATATTATATAAATATTATATATATGTGTGTGTGTGTATAGGTAAATATAAATGTGTATATAAACTTACATTTTTATATATTTATTATGACGTAATCATAGCGTACGTCAGTCAGGATCGAAATCACACATGGTATCATGGGATATAAGGAGCTTTTTGTTTTACTTTTGTGCATACCCCTGATGACAGGTGTGGTATATTTTGTCGATATTCAGAATGTCGACAGTACACTGTCGACATGTTCTTATTGCCGACAACATTCAGGATATCAACAATGTAATAAAATGTAAAACATTATGTAGATGGATACACAGGAGTACCAATTATATGTGCTGCAGATTTACTGAGACTTTTTTCCGTTTAGATCTAGTTGAGCTATATATTATATATATATGTGTGTGTGTTACAAACACCCCACGACACAGGCCACTGCCCCCCCATTGGACACTCCTACCACATCACTAGTCAGACCCCCGTGGCGCTTGTCACAACCCCCTGCGCTGGCACACAATAGGCCCTTCAGAAGTTTTAGCTTCTGACCCATGTGGACCTTAATCTGGCACTGCATGCACTCATGTAACGATACATTGCGCTGTTGTATGGCAGATCTTGCTGTGTATATGGTATCATTACATCACTCGCCGTATCGCTGAGTCTCACATTCCAGCCTCAGGGTTATACAGGCTTGCCTACCCTCCCGATTTGACCGGGAGCCTCCCAAAAATTGGGTGCAGCTCCCTCCCCCCCTCGAAAGGCAGACAAGCCTCATGGCTGCCGCCAATCTCCCCGACGTCCCACCACGATTAATAGCTAAACCGCCACAGCGGAGGGGGCCAGAGACGCGATTCATACTAAATTGCGTCATTTTGGCCCCGCCCCCTGCTCCATAGTGCCTGTATTTTTGGCATTGGGTAGCGGGAGCAGAGCCATAATGATGCGATCGTGTGGCCCCACCCCTGCTGCGCCCACAAATGCTCATCATCCACCTGGCCACTCCCCCTTGTCCCGGCCATGCCCCCCCATCCTGCCGATCTGGCTGCTCCCTTCCAGAAGGAGCAGCCAGAAAGTTGGCAAGTATGGGTTATAGAGTGGGAGGAGCAGGGCAGGGTCCTAAAACAGCACAGGGTAGAGATGTGGGGCTATAAACACATGGATGTGGGAAGACAGTGGAGTTAAATCATCCATTATATTTATGTTCTGCTAAGTGGTGATTAAAGAATCTGCTCAACATGAAAACTAGAAAAATGACCCCAGATCCTTTTATCAGATACTGTATATACTAGGGGTGAGCGGGTTCGGATTTCTGAAATCCGAACCCCCCCGAGCCCCCCCGATCCGAGTCCGATCCGAGTCAGGCTCGACTTTTCCCGCCTGACTCGGATCTGAAATCGAGGCAAAACGTCATCTTCCCGCCTTCCGAGTCTCGCGGGTTTTGGATCCTATATAAGGTACACACGTCGGCGCCATTTTCTCACTCGGCTGTGGACAGTGAAGAGGGAGGGTGGGAGTTAGGGCTGTGTAGTGTAGTGTAGTGTAGTGCTGCTGTTGTCCACTACTTCAAAGTCCATAGGGGCTGGCTGTGTTGTGCTGTGCTGCTGTTGTTAATAGGGGCTGTGTCCACTACTTCAAAGTCCATAGGGGCTGGCTGGACTGTGTTGTGCAGTCAGTTCTCCATAGGGGCTGTGTCCACTCCAAAGTCCTGTGCAGTGTCCCAGTCCTAAAGGAGTGCTGTAGTGTTGTCCAGGGGGTGCTCTGTCCATCAGGGGTGCTCCCCCCAAGTGCTAAAAAAATAATATATTTTCTGTGTTTGTGAATTGTGTGCGCAGTAGCCGCACGTGCATCAACAAAGTAGTGCCAAGCGTGCGCCTGTGTCATAAGTAAAGGGCCGGCTGGCTTGACCGTTAAGGGTGCTGTAACCCCCGAAAGTACACTCCAGTCCAAACCAAAAAAAAATTATTTTCTGTGTTTGTGAATTGTGTGCGCAGTAGCCGCACGTGCATCAACAAAGTAGTGCCAAGCGTGCGCCTGTGTCATAAGTAAAGGGCCGGCTGGCTTGACCGTTAAGGGTGCTGTAACCCCCGAAAGTACACTCCAGTCCAAACCAAAAAAAAAATTATTTTCTGTGTTTGTGAATTGTGTGCGCAGTAGCCGCACGTGCATCAACAAAGTAGTGCCAAGCGTGCGCCTGTGTCATAAGTAAAGGGCCGGCTGGCTTGACCGTTAAGGGTGCTGTAACCCCCGAAAGTACACTCCAGTCCAAACCAAAAAAAAAATTATTTTCTGTGTTTGTGAATTGTGTGCGCAGTAGCCGCACGTGCATCAACAAAGTAGTGCCAAGCGTGCGCCTGTGTCATAAGTAAAGGGCCGGCTGGCTTGACCGTTAAAGGGTGCTGTAACCCCCGAAAGTACACTCCAGTCCTAACCAAAAAAAAATTATTTTCTGTGTTTGTGAATTGTGTGCGCAGTAGCCGCACGTGCATCAACAAAGTAGTGCCAAGAGTGCGCCTGTGTCATAAGTAAAGGGCCGGCTGGCTTGACCGTTAAGGGTGCTGTAACCCCCGAAAGTACACTCCAGTCCAAACCAAAAAAAAAATTATTTTCTGTGTTTGTGAATTGTGTGCGCAGTAGCCGCACGTGCATCAACAAAGTAGTGCCAAGCGTGCGCCTGTGTCATAAGTAAAGGGCCGGCTGGCTTGACCGTTAAGGGTGCTGTAACCCCCGAAAGTACACTCCAGTCCAAACCAAAAAAAAAATTATTTTCTGTGTTTGTGAATTGTGTGCGCAGTAGCCGCACGTGCATCAACAAAGTAGTGCCAAGCGTGCGCCTGTGTCATAAGTAAAGGGCCGGCTGGCTTGACCGTTAAGGGTGCTGTAACCCCCGAAAGTACACTCCAGTCCAAACCAAAAAAAAAATTATTTTCTGTGTTTGTGAATTGTGTGCGCAGTAGCCGCACGTGCATCAACAAAGTAGTGCCAAGCGTGCGCCTGTGTCATAAGTAAAGGGCCGGCTGGCTTGACCGTTAAAGGGTGCTGTAACCCCCGAAAGTACACTCCAGTCCAAACCAAAAAAAAATTATTTTCTGTGTTTGTGAATTGTGTGCGCAGTAGCCGCACGTGCATCAACAAAGTAGTGCCAAGCGTGCGCCTGTGTCATAAGTAAAGGGCCGGCTGGCTTGACCGTTAAGGGTGCTGTAACCCCCGAAAGTACACTCCAGTCCAAACCTAAAAAAAAATTATTTTCTGTGTTTGTGAATTGTGTGCGCAGTAGCCGCACGTGCATCAACAAAGTAGTGCCAAGCGTGCGCCTGTGTCATAAGTAAAGGGCCGGCTGGCTTGACCGTTAAAGGGTGCTGTAACCCCCAAAGTACACTCCAGTCCAAACCAAAAAAAAAATTATTTTCTGTGTTTGTGAATTGTGTGCGCAGTAGCCGCACGTGCATCAACAAAGTAGTGCCAAGCGTGCGCCTGTGTCATAAGTAAAGGGCCGGCTGGCTTGACCGTTAAAGGGTGCTGTAACCCCCGAAAGTACACTCCAGTCCAAACCAAAAAAAAATTATTTTCTGTGTTTGTGAATTGTGTGCGCAGTAGCCGCACGTGCATCAACAAAGTAGTGCCAAGCGTGCGCCTGTGTCATAAGTAAAGGGCCGGCTGGCTTGACCGTTAAGGGTGCTGTAACCCCCGAAAGTACACTCCAGTCCAAACCTAAAAAAAAATTATTTTCTGTGTTTGTGAATTGTGTGCGCAGTAGCCGCACGTGCATCAACAAAGTAGTGCCAAGAGTGCGCCTGTGTCATAAGTAAAGGGCCGGCTGGCTTGACCGTTAAAGGGTGCTGTAACCCCCGAAAGTACACTCCAGTCCAAAGCCAAACCAAAAAAAAATTATTTTCTGTGTTTGTGAATTGTGTGCGCAGTAGCCGCACGTGCATCAACAAAGTAGTGCCAAGAGTGCGCCTGTGTCATAAGTAAAGGGCCGGCTGGCTTGACCGTTAAAGGGTGCTGTAACCCACAAAGTACACTCCAGTCCGAACCAAAAAAAAATTTATTTTCTGTGTTTAGCCGCACGTATATATCAAATCGATATAACATAAATGGAGGACCAAACTTTCTCCGATAAAAATAAAATAGAGAAAGATCAAGAACCACTTCCTCCTAGTGCTGAAGCTGCTGCCACTAGTCATGACATAGACGATAACATGCCATCAACGTCGTCTGCCAAGGCCGATGCCCAATGTCATAGTAGAGGGCACATACAATCCCAAATGGCAAAGTTCAGGAAAATGACCTTGAAAAAGACATTTAAATCAGCTGAAGAGAAACGTAAACTTGCCAATATGCCATTTACGACACGGAGTGGCAAGGAACGGCTAAGGTCGATCCCTAGTATGTTCATGACTAGTGGTTCAGCTTCACATGACGATGGAAGCCCTCCTCCCACTAAAAAAATCAAAAGAGTTAAGCTGGCAAAAGCACAGCGAAGAACTGTGCTTTCTAAGAAGATATCACAAATCCCCAAAGAGAGTCCAAGTGTGGTGGTGGTTGCGATGCCTGACCTTCCCAGCACTGGACGGGAAGAGGTGGCTCTTTCCACCATTTGCACGCCCCCTGCAAGTGCTGAAAGGAGCACCCACAGTCCACTTGCTGATATGCAAATTGAAGATGTCACTGTTGAAGTACAACAGGATGAGGATACTGGTGTAGCTGGCGCTGAGGAGGAAGTTGGCGAGGAGGATTCTGATGGTGATGTGGTTTGTTTAAATCAGGCTCCGGGGGAGACAGTTGTTGTCCGTGGGATGAAAAAGCCCATCACGGTCATGCCTGGGCAGAAGACCAAACATTCCACCTCTTTGGTCTGGCAATATTTCTATCCAAATCCGGACAACAACTGTCTTGCCATATGTACCATATGTAAAGGTGAAATAAGTAGGGGTAGGGACGTCAACCACCTAGGAACATCCTCCCTTATACGGCACCTGCAGCGCGTTCATAAAAAGTTACTGTCAAGTTCAGAAACTTTGGCTCAGACCGTAAGCAGTCCAGGGACACCTAAATCCCGTTGTCCTGTTGTATCCAAGCGCCTGCAAACCACACCGTCAACTCCCTCCTCGTCAATTTCCTCCTTAGTCAGGATCGGAAGTAGTCCTGCAGGCCATATCACTGGCATGACTGACTCTCCTATCCGGGATTCCTCCGGAGGATCCTGCATTGCTACGCCTACTGCTGCCGCTGCTGCTGTTGCTGCTGCTGCTGGGAGTCGTTCATTATCCCAGAGAGGAAGTAGGAACACCACTACTTTTACTAAACAATTGACCCTCCAACAGTCCTTAGCGAGGAGGATGAAGTACGACAGCAGTCATCCTGAAGCAAAACGTATAACTGAGGCCTTGACTGCTATGTTGGTGTTAGACGTGCGTCCGGTATCCGCCATTAGTGCAGTGGGATTTAGACAATTGATGGAGGTAGTGTGTCCCCGGTTCCAAATCCCGTCTAGATTCCACTTCACTAGGCAGGCGATACCGAGACTGTACAGAAACGTCAGAAAAAGTGTCCTCAGTGTCCTGAAAAATGCCGTTGTACACAATGTCCACTTAACCACGGACATGTGGACAAGTGGAACAGGGCAGACTAAGGACTATATGACTGTGACAGCCCACTGGGTAGATGTATCACCTTACGCAGCAACAGCAGCAGCGTCACCAGTAGCAGCATCTCAGAAACGCCAGCTCGTTACAAGGCAGGCTACGCTGTGTATCACCGGTTTCAGTAAGAGGCACACCGCCGACAACCTCTTAGAGAAACTGAGGGAAATCATCGCCCAGTGGCTTACCCCACTTAGACTCTCCTGGGGATTTGTGATATCTGACAACGCCACCAATATTGTGCGGGCATTACATCTGGGCAAATTCCAGCACGTCCCATGTTTTGCTCACACAATAAACTTGGTGGTGCAGAATTTTCTGAAAAGCGACAGGGGCGTGCAGGAGACGCTTTGGGTGGCCCGAAAAATTTCTGGCCACTTTCGCCATTCAGCGACTGCGTGCCGAAGACTGGAGCGCCAGCAAACACTCTTGAACCTGCCCCGCCATCACCTGAAGCAAGAGGTTGTGACGCGGTGGAACTCAACCCTCTATATGCTTCAGAGGATGGAGGAGCAGCAAAAGGCCATACAAGCCTATACATCCACCTATGACATAGGCAAAGGAGGGGGTATGCACCTGACTCAAGCGCAGTGGAGAATGATTTCCGTGTTGTGCAAGGTTCTTCAGCCCTTCGAACTTGCCACACGTGAAGTCAGTTCAGACACTGCCAGCTTGAGTCAGGTCATTCCCCTCATCAGGCTTTTGCAGAAGCAGCTGGAGAAAGTGAAGGAGGAGCTAAGACGGAGCGATTCCGCTCGGCATGTGGGACTTGTGGATGAAGCCCTTCATTCGCTTTGCCAGGATTCCAGGGTGGTCAATCTGTTGAAATCAGACCACTACATTTTCGCCACCGTGCTCGATCCTAGGTTTAAAGCCTATGTGGTGTCTCTCTTTCCGGCCGACACAAGCCTGCAGAGGTGCAAAGACCTGCTGGTGAACACACTGTCAGCTGAAGCGGAACGTGACACGTCAACGGCTCCTTCTTCATTTTCTCCCGCAACTGGGGCTGCCAGGAAAAAACTTAGGTATCCTAAGCAACCCGCTGGCGGTGATGCAGGGCAGGCAGGACCAAGTTTGGACATCTGGTCCGGACTGAAGGACCTGGCAACAATTTCTGACATGTCTACTGTCACTGCATATGATACTGTCACCATTGACAGAATGGTGGAGGATTACATCGGTGACAGCATCCAAGTAGGCATGTCAGACAGTCCATACCTGTACTGGCAGGAAAAAGAGGCAATTTGGAGGCCCCTGTACAAACTGGCTCTATTTTACCTGAGTTGCCCCCCCTCCAGTGTGTACTCCGAAAGAGTGTTTAGTGCAGCCGGGAACCTTGTCAGCGAAAGGCGTAGGAGGTTGCTTCCACAGAATGTGGAGAAGATGATGTTCATCAAAATGAATTATCAGCTCTTCCAGGGAGACCAGCCTCCAGAAGGTACAGAGGGACCTGTGGTGGTGGATTCAAGTGGGGACGAGTTAATACTTTGTGAGGATGAGGATGTACACACTGAAGAGGGTGAGGAATCGGTGGATGAGGAGGATGAGGATGACATCTTGCCTCCGTAGAGCCAGTTTGTGCAGGGACACATTAATTGCCAGCTTGTTTTGTGGGGGCCCAAACGAACCAATCATTTCAGCCACAGTTGTGTGGCAGACCCTGGCGCTGAAATGATTGATTTGTTAAAGTGTGCATGTCCTGTTTATACAACATAAGGGTGGGTGGGAGGGCCCAAGGACAATTCCATCTTGCACCTCTTTTTTTCTTTGCATTATGTACAGTTTGGGGCCTAGTTTTTCTAACTGCCATCCTGCCTGCCACTGCAGTGTCACTCCTAGATGGGTCACGTGTTTGTGCCGCCCACTCGTGTCGCTTAGCATAGTCATCCAGCTACCTCGGTGCAACCTTTTGGACATAAAAACACTATTGTGAGGTGTGAGGTGTTCAGAATAGACTGGAAATGAGTGGAAATTAAGGTTATTGAGGTTAATAATAGCATAGGAGCAGAAAAACCTACAAATTCTGTGATTTTAGCTGTTTTTATGCTTTTTTTAAAAAAAATACAGATCCAAAACACAAAACCCAGAACCCAAAACACGGAAGGGTGGTTTTGGCAAAACCAATCCAGATCCAAAACATGAAGAAAGATCCAGATCCAAAACCAAAACACAAAACACGAAAAGTGGCCGGTGCACACCCCTAGTATATACTGTATCGTGTCTTTGCTCTTCGGTCCAATAATAAAATGCTCTTCTTACATCTCGGTCTTTCACCTCCCAGTAAATGAGCAAAGTGGAAATTAAACACATACTTTGTGTCCTCTATGAAGTATGAGAAATGACTCTTCCATGATCTGAGAGTTTTCTAGGATTAGTGAAGGAATCACAGTACGAGGAGGCAGAAAAACATTTGTCATTTGTGTAAAATATGCTATTTATCTTGTCTGGTGTCACCTACACACACTAACTACTGCGGCTGTGCTGTTCATCAGGCTGGACAATTCTACAACACTTTTATTTCCAACTTCCACCTGATTATGCCTCATATGCTGGAAGCAGCTGACAGATTTGCAGCTGTTTGTTGGCCCGAAGATAACAATAACTTTTCTATTTTTTGTGTCCCAAACACTGGGCTATCTGCAGTGTCCGCAAGGTGTACGGTACCCACAGGCCTAAGGGCCAAGAAGATATGGGTCCCCTGCAACCACAGTGACAGAACCAGTCATACTCCGGCAACTATGTCTGAGGATCCCAGGGCCCACCTCACCAGTCTCTCCCCCCTCATCTCCTCCCTCTCTCTCCCTCCCTCTCTCTCTTCCCCCCTCTCTCTCTCTCCCCACTCTCTCCCTCTTCTTCCCCCCTCTCTCCCTCCCCTCATCCCCTCTCTCTCTCCCCACTCTCTCCCTCTTCTTCCCCCCTCTCCCCCCCTCATCCCCTCTCTCTCCCCCCTCTCTCTCTCTCCCTCCCTCTCTCTCCCCCCTCCCCCTCTCTCCCCCCTCATCCCCTCTCTCCCCCCTCTCCATCTCTCTCCCTCCCTCTCTTTCCCCCTCTCTCTTCCCCCTCTCTCCCCCCCTCATCCCCTCTCTCTCTCTCTCTCTCTCCCCCTCTCTCCCTCTCCCTCCCTCTCTCTCTCCCCCCCTCATCCCCTCTCTCTCCCTCCCTCTCTCTTCCTCCCTCTCTCCCCCCCCTCATCCCCTCTCCCTCTCTCTCCCTCTCTCTCTTCCCTCCTCTCCCCCCTCATCCCCTCTCTCTCTCTCCCCCCTCTCTCCCTCTCTCTCCCTCCCTCTCTCCCCCCTCATCTCCTCTCCCTCCCCACTCTCTCTCTCTCCCCCCCTCAACCCCCCCTCTCTCTCTCTCTCTGTCTCCACCCCTCTCTCTCTCTCCCTCCCCTCTCTCTCTCTCTCTCTCACCCCCTCTCTCTCTTTGGGTCTTTGGATGCATTAAGGATCGTATCCACAATGTGGTACACCCCGCCTCTCATCAGGTACATACCGCGGATGATTGCCGCGATATGTACTTAGATATGCAATATACATCGCGTAGGACAGCTTTTCCGATAAGAGTCGTCCTTTGCGAGACACCTGGTCAGGGGGTGGTACTGGTGGGTGATGATGTACCCAGGTCAGGGGGTGGTACTGGTGGGTGATGATGTGCCCAGGTCAGGGGGTGGTACTGGTGGGTGATGATGTGCCCAGGTCAGGGGGTGGGTGATGATGTGCCCAGGTCAGGGGGTGGTACTAGTGGGTGATATTATTCCCAGCATGAGCTCTACAAGCCACCTAACAGGCACAATATAAAAACTAGAAGCTCCATTTAACACTAAAACTAGAGATGTGCGCCGACCCCCGTGTTTTGGTTTTGGATCTGGATCAACCCTGGTTTTGGATCTGGATTGGTTTTGCCAAAACCTCACCTCCGTGTTTTGTTTTCGTGTTTTGGGTTTGGATCTGGATTTTTTCTTAAAAAATAAAAAAATCAGCTAAAATCACATAAAATGGGCCTGTTTTTGTTCCTACAGTATAATTAACCTCAATAACATTTATTAACAGTAATTTCCAATCAATTTTGACCAACTCACAATATTATTTGCTTAATCTATTTAAGGCCAAAAGGTTGCATCCAGCTAGCTGGCTGACTAAGCTAAGTGACACAGTGGGCGGCACTAACATGTGGCAGTTCAGTTTCTAATTTCCAACACGGATACAGTGTGTTATACAGTGTGGGTTGGATACACCAATAGTGCACTTACTGTGACAGCAGTGTCAGCAGAGCGGGGTTGCTGATGGTGTCCTCAGTACATGGAATGGCAGTGCTGCAGTACTGGCAGTGTCCTCAGTGAAGGGTACCGGTGATGTCAGCAGTGCGGGGGTGCCAGCGGTGTCTTTAGTGCAGATTTGCTGGCTGTGTCGGCAGTGCGGGGGTGCAGCGTTGTGTTAGTGCAGGTTTGCTGGCTGTGTCGGTAGTGCGGGGGTGCTGCGGTGTGTTAGTGCAAGTTTGCTGGCTGTGTCGGCTGTGCGGGGGTGCCAGCGATGTCTTTAGTGCAGGTTTGCTGGCTGTGTCGGCAGTGCGGGGGTGCCAGCGGTGTCCTCAGTGCAGGTTTGCTGACTGTGTCGGCAGTGCAGGCGGCGGGGGATGGCGGGCGCCATCTTTTTTTCCTCATTTCTAGTGATTTCAATGGGTTTAACGCTGATTGGCTGAGAGCCGTGACAGAAGGCTCTTTCAGCCAATCAGCGTTAAGCCCGCTGAAAAACAAAAACCTCGCGACCCGACAGAGGGGTCGCGAGGTTTTGCCTCAGGTCAGGGATCCGTGGCAGGCAGGAAGATCCGAGCTGCGTTCGGATCACCCCGGATCCCCGAAATTCGGGTGGGTCCAGTTCTCAGGGAACCGGACCCGCTCATCTCTAACTAAAACTACATTTTGAATAGTATTACAGCATGTCGCAGTGATACTTACTGTTATGCCGCCGATATTTACCATCACTTCCCTGTCCGGCCAGATCCAGCGATGTCTCCTTCTGCCACCGCATCACCTCCTGTGCTGTCAGCTGCCTAATGCAAAGCTGCTAGTGACACGTTACCCGTCAAATGCACATGCACAGAGGACTTAGAGGGACTGGAAAGCCTTTGCTGGGTCCCCATTGCTGGCAATGGGGTCCATACCTTTTGCGCCATCTATAGATGGTGTAATGATTTCGACAAAAACATTGGTAAATACAGTACAGCTTCCTGATGTTTGCTAAATATCAAAGTGCTGCCATAACCCCTGTTAGCTGTGCTAAAGGGGCCATGACTCCTTAAAGGGAGCCCTATGTCCTTTAAAAAGAATGCTTTATACGCTCATCGCATAATAGTTACATTTGATGACCACAAACGGAAAATATATATATATATATATATATATATATATATTTATAGGTTTAGAGTCACTTTGCTTGTTGGTGTTAAAACGCCCCTTGAATACAAATTATATACAATTTGGATAAAAGTGTCCCCGTGAAATAGCATTTTCCTCTTGAGAACTCACAATAACTACATTTGTGAGACAAGTCTATCATTACCAGATACTTTAACCACAGTGCCACAGAAGAGGGAGATGAATGTACATGATCCAACATTTATATTCTTGTACATTGCCCTCAGTCCTCTCAGGCTTGGCATGTGCTGCTCTGCTACAGACACCTGTAGGCTGCAGTCCTGGCGGAACATGAGGGCAGGGGTGCAGGGCATAATGCTCTGCTCATCTCCAGCACAGGAATCTCAAAACGTATATAATGCCAGAGCAGCTTGTAATGAGAAACGGGGCTCGCCGGGACCCCAGCATGGGGATTGTAACCTCGCGCCATGACACAACCCTTCAATAATTTAATGCGATCCCAGTTTGCATCACAAGGAACGTCTACACGACGATCCGCCTGCATTGCCAGCAATGGGATACTGAAATACGTTTGTTTGCTCTGGTTTGAAAGAACATCAGGAAATGATAAAAACGCTTCTGCTTTCATGGTGATGTAAAGGATGAATACAGATTCCTCTAAAAAAAAAAAAACAGGCACATACTGTAAGTACTGCGGCAAACAGCAAAATGACCATGACCTACAGTACGCCTTTTTCTTTGTATAGGATCCTCCTCTCCCTATGTAACCTGTACGAGGGGAGTCGCCGTCACCTGTATTCAGATAATAACAACCTTTGTAAAAGACGTGCTCATTTACACAGTGCGCTTCCCACACACTGTTCATCTGCATAATCTTGTATATACTGTACATACTTGCCTCCTGTAATTTAGAAAAAGCATTTCAGGGAGATTGTGAGAGCATTTGAATGTACAGGGATGGTACAGTAAGTAAGGTAACAAGTCCTCGCACGTATATCATGTTCTCTAATTTCCCACCAGGCCAGAGCAGGTAGACCACAGCTTCCCCTCGGTATCCGGTCTAAAGATCTACAGTAAAAATGTAGACATAAGGGGCCTATGCATTACACGACTTTTTGAACGATCCGAACGATCACATTGTTCAGAAAGTCATCTAATGGATAGCCGGCAAGGACCAGCGATGCGCTTGCATGCTGGGTCTTTGCCAACTATCTATGGAACATGCTGGTCAACCTGACGACGCGATCGTCAGGTTCCACATGTTCCCAAATAGGAGGTCGGGATCCTGCACTGAATGACTTTCAGTGAACGCCCTTCAGTGCGACCGGCGACCTGAAGGACTGAACGCTAGCCGTTTTTCAGATCGCGTAATGGATAGGCCCCTATAGTCTGGATAGACACCAGATGTTAGACAGTCAATTGGTTGACAGGGACAAAAAGGTACAAAGGTAGACATGTAAGAAGGTCGACAGGAAGAAAAGGTCAACAGGGTCAAAAGGTCGACATGAAGATAGTAGACACAAAAAATGGTTGACATGCTTTTTTTGTTTTTTTTAGGTTTTATAAATTTAGGATTAGGCACTTGCAGGACGGTTAGGCACTAGAAGGGACGGTTAGGGTCAGGCACTTACCCTGACGGTTAGGCACCAGGAGGTTAGTGTGAAGATTAGGGTTAGAAAACACAAAAAAGTGACGACCATTTATGCGTCAACCATTTTCAGGTCGACCTTTTGACCATGTCGACCTTCTTACATGTCGACCTTCTCACATGTTGACCTTTAGTGTGTCAACCTTTTGTACTTGTCGACCTTTTGTCCTTGTCGACCTACTGACTGTCTAACAACTGGTGTCTATCTAGACATTGTCTACCTTTTTACTGTAGATCTTTCAATCCACACCCCTTCCCCTCACGGCCATTAGACAGCGCCTCATATCAGTCATACTGTCCAAACATCAGCTGTAAGATGGCGGGGCTTGCAGAAACATGGCCAAACATTGAAGTGCGTAGTGTGATTAGATTTCTGCATCTAAAGGGCCCATCCGCAGCTGAAATTCATCGCCAACTTGTCCCGGTGTACAAACGAGTAATGGGTCCCTTGCGCACTGGATAACTGACACTAGTTGTTGCGGGGTGTGCTGCGAGTAGAACAGAGGTGCCTCGTCCTCTTAGGTTTGCAAATAGAAGGGAGTGGTTACCGCGCTCAAACCCTGGATGGTGTATTTGATGCTTGTGTGTCTATAGATCAAACTGGTATGTGAGTTATAATGTCATTTATTAATACAATACGATATGGACTTTTATGTGTCAAAGAATAAAGTCACAGTGTTACACACAAATATACAAACATACAAGTGATACATTCTGAATGGTACAGTTGCAGTAGGTCAGAATAAAGTATTAACACAAGAATATAAATGCCTGACCGGCAGTAGACGGCAGAGTGCGGCGTCCCGCAGTGCTGTTATAGTTAGTTGGCATGCGTATAGAATAATTAAGTATGTGGTTAGTGGTGAAAAACAATGGATATGCACGATCCAATAAGGTGCACAGATCGGATATAGAAAATAATTGTTAGAAGGTTGAAGAGACGTGGGCAGGAATAGTTACTGTAGATGATGGGAGTGGCTGGTAATGCACAATAATTTGGATAGCTTGGAGAGTGAGGTAGAAACAGAACAGGGGGGAGGACAGAGTGTGAATCAGTCTCGGCAGAAGTGGATCAAGTACCTTTGCAGACAGCCTCAGTTCCGGTAAGCCTTATTAGGATGGGGCGCTGGATGGTTGTCAGCTGGGGTGGTATGCCGGCTTCCCTGCAGTGTGGGCTGCAAACAACGTGCCTGATGCGGCCGGATCGTTGGGCACATTGGGCTGCCTGGATGTCGGCTGGTTCAGTCTGGCCACGGCTTTACTTCTGTGGGTTAGTCGCGGGGGGGGGACTGTTCCTTCCTCCTAGCTGGTGGTGCTGGGGACCGCTGGCCTGCGTTCCTCCTTCACTTCCGGGTAGGTGTCTGGAAATCCCGGTCACGTGACGCCGGGAGCTGGGGCTGCTGGATGGTACTAGTCGTATCCTGCTCGTATGATCGGAGATTGTATGTGTTTCCCAACGCGTTTCGGCCATGTTGGCCTTCCTCTGGGGGTGTGGAAACTCAGTCTCATTGGTGTCGTTGGTTTATAGTGGTGCATGGGTCCGCCCCCTGTTCTGATATGGTGGTGGTGCATGAGACTGCCCCCTGTTCTGATTGGGTTAGGGGCTGGAGGTGAGAGGTCTCCTGGTTATTGTAAGTGCATTGTCTCCTGTTTAATTTGCTTGGCGGCCATCTTTCCGGAGTCTCTGTATGTTTCAGCTCATATATGCTTACTGCATTGTCCAGCCGATGGTGGCTTAATCAGCCATTTTGTGGTGGTTGACTGGATAAGTAATATTTGTGCTCAGTGGCGTCCCTCCCCGCAGTGACACCCGGTGCGGGGAGGGATGCCTTGAGCGCGGCGGAGCCACGCACTCCGCCGAAAAGGGGCGTGGCCTCGATGGAGGAGGCGTGGTCTTGGGAACGGGGGCGTGGCTTCGCGTCCCGAGACCGCCAGCACTTAGTTATCAATGGGGGTGCCGGAGGTGCGGGCAGTGCAGGCTCCCTCTCTGTGACAGGAGCCGAGTGCTGCACATGATGTTACAGTGCAGCACCCGCCTCCTGTCACCGAGGGGGAGCCTGCACCTTGGTGTCACCCCTCGGCGGGTGACACCCGGGTGCGGCCCGCACCCCCCGCACCCCCCTTCTGACGCCACTGTTCGTGCTTGCAGATTGTTATAAGTGCATTGTCTCCTGTTTAATTGCTTGGCAGCCATCTTTCCGGAGTCTCTGTATGTTTCAGCTCCTATATGCTTACTGTATTGTCCAGCCGATGGGGGGTTAATCGGCCATTTTGTGGTGGTTGACTGGATAAGTAATATTCGTGCTTGCAGATTGTTGATGAACATCAGGGGTAATTATAGACAGAATAAAACATCCTGCATGGATAAATTAACTGGTATGCATAATAAATGAAAATAGGTTCTGCATGAATGCCGATAGCCATATCGGTGCACATCACATGACATATTGGTATGCATACCATGATAAACTTATGTTGTGCAGCAGTTGTATATGGGCTGGCATAATTGATATGCTCCTATAGAATTACTGACTCGTCAGGATTAGTAGTCTCGGTATGTGGAGTGTGGGTTGGATTATGATAATGTCACACGTACATTGTTAGTGTTTGGACTTGAAGGTAGATTACGGTATAGGCTGGTGTGTGGAGTGCTTGCACGTGTGTATAATCTCTAATTGCAGATGATAGATCTCACTTTGTTGTCCACATTTAGTCCTCTTGGGGTTATTGTGTCTAGGTGGATGATCATTCTTAATTCTTCTTTGTTAATCAGGTTGTTGTAATCCCCCCCTCTCCATCTTTGTTTTACTTCTTTTATCCCTAGGAATTTCATTTGAGCTGGATTGCAGTTATGGTGTTCCTTATAGTGTGATGAGAGAGGGTGTTCCTCTGTGCCTTTTTGGATGTTCCGTATGTGTTCACATACTCTTGTTTTTAGGGACCTGATGGTTTTTCCCACATAAATTTTTGGGCAGGGGCATTCTAATACGTAAATTAATCCTTTTGAGTTGCATGGTAATCTGTCTCTGATCTTGAAGACAGCTTGGTTCCCTGGGGAGGTTATTTCTTGGAATGGTTTTGTGCTTCTGTTTTGGGTGGTCTTACAGGCTTTGCAGGTTCCACAGTAGTAGAAGCCTCCTACTTTCTTGGTTGTTGGTATTGTTGTTTGGATTAGGTTACTTGGGGGAATGTGGTTTTTAGTTAGTTTAATTTTGATATCTGGTGCCCTACGGAAAATTATTCTGGGTCTGGATGGGAATACTTCTGCTAGGGTCTCGTCTTGGAGTAGTATATGCCAGTGTTTCTGTATTGTTCGTTTGATCTGATGGGCTTTTTGATTGTATTGTGTGATGAAACTTATGCTTGTGTTAGAGTCTGTTCTTTTGTGAGTTTGTATTCTAGTAATGGTTGTCTATCGGCTTGTCTTACTGTTGTTCGTGCTTGTTCAATGGTGTTTGGGTTGTATTTTTTTTAGATGAATTGTGATTTTAGGGTAGCACTTTGTGTGTCATAATCTCTTATTTTGGAGCAATTATGTCTTAGTCTTTTAAATTGGCCTAAAGGGACACTTTGCAGCCAGTTGGGGTGATGTCCACTGGTTGCCAGGATGAAGCTATTGACATCCACTGTTTTATGGAAGGTGTTAGTATGGATTGTGTCATCTTCAATAAAGATATTAAGGTCAAGAAATTCGACTTTGGTTCTGCTGTAGTGGGAAGTGAATATTAGGTTATTGTCGTTGTTGATGTATGTGAGAAATTTGACGAGAGATTCTTCCTCGCCGTCCCAGATGAAGAACATATTGTCAATGAATCTTACCCATAGGACGAGATTTGCGCCAAGCTCGCTTTGGGACCAGATGTATTTGTTCTCCCATATGCTCATAAAGAGATTCGCGTAGCTTGGCGTAAATCTCATCCCCATCGCTGTCCCATTGGTCTATAGGAAATGGGTATCGTTAAACCATACATAATTGTGTGTAAGAATGAACCTTATGCAGTCTGTGATGAATTTGTTCTGTATTTCTGTCGTGTCCGGGTCAGTGCTAAGGTGGTGGCTGATGCTTTCTAGTCCTTGTTCATGGTTGATGATAGAGTATAGTGAAGTTACATCGCTTGTCACAAGCCAATGTCTGTTGTTCCATGGTGTTCTGTGTAGTTTATTTAAGATGTCTGTAGTGTCTTTGATATAGGATTTCTGTGTTTTGACATAAGGCTGTAAGAAGGTGTCTATGTAGCGGGACAGGTTTGAAGTTAGGGAGTCAATGCCTGAGATTATCGGTCGGCCTGGTGGATGTGTCGGATTTTTATGAATTTTTGGCAGGTAATAAAATACCGGAATGATGGGATGTTTTATGTCAAGGTAAGTGTATTCTTGGGTGTTAATGATTCCTATTTGCAGGCATTGTGTTAGTAGTGTTTGTAGTTATTTTTTGAATTGTTCAGTGGGGTCCCTTTTCAGTGGTTTGTATGTGGTCTGATTGTCAAGTATTCTCTTTGCTTCGGTTATGTAGTCATGTTTGTCCAATACTACTATCTCCCCTCCCTTATCCGCTTGTTTAATTATTATTTCATGGTTGTTTTGGAGTTCTTTTAGGGCTTGTGTTTTTGCTCTTGTTAGATTGGTTTTGTTCTGTTTGTTAGTTTGTTAGTTTCACCAAACTACTGGAACGAGACATATCAAAAATCCATGACAAACCAACTAACAAACAGAACAAAACCAATCTAACAAGAGCAGAAACACAAGCCCTAAAAGAACTCCAAAACAACCATGAATAATAATTAAACAAGCGGATAAGGGAGGGGGGATAGTAGTATTGGACAAACATGACTACATAACCGAAGCAAAGAAAATACTTGACGATCAGACCACATACAAACCACTGAAAAGGGACCCCACTGAACAATTCAAAAAAGATCTACAAACACTACTAACACAAGGCCTGCAAATAGGAATCCTTAACACCCAAGAATACACTTACCTTGACATAAAACATCCCATCATTCCGGTATTTTATTACCTGCCAAAAATTCATAAAAATCCGACACATCCACCAGGCCGACCGATAATCTCAGGCATTGACTCCCTAACTTCAAACCTGTCCCGCTACATAGACACCTTCTTACAGCCGTATGTCAAAACACAGAAATCCTATATCAAAGACACTACAGACATCTTAAATAAACTACACAGAACACCATGGAACAACAGATATTGGCTTGTGACAAGCGATGTAACTTCACTATACTGTACTCTATCATCAACCATGAACAAGGACTAGAAAGCATCAGCCACCACCTTAGCACTGACCTGGACATGATGAAATACAGAACAAATTCATCACAGACTGCATAAGGTTCATTCTTACATACAATTATGTATGGTTTAACAATACCTATTTCCTACAGACCACTGGGACAGCGATGGGGACGAGATTTGCGCCAAGCTACGCGAATGTCTTTATGAGCACATGGGAGAACAAATACATCTGGTCCCAAAGCGAGCTTGGCACAAATATCGTCCTATGGGTAAGATTCATTGACGATATATTCTTCATCTGGGACGGCGAGGAAGAATCTCTCGTCAAATTTCTCGCATACATCAACAACAATGACCATAACCTAATATTCACTTCCCACTACAGCAGAACCAAAGTCGAATTCCTTGACCTTAATATCTTTATTGAAGATGACACAATCCATACTAACACCTTCTATAAAACAGTGGATGTCAATAGCTTCATCCTGGCAACCAGTGGACATCACCCCAACTGGCTGCAAAGTGTCCCCTTAGGCCAATTTAAAAGACTAAGATGTAACTGCTCCAAAATAAGAGATTATGACACACAAAGTGCTACCCTAAAATCACAATTCATTTAAAAAAATACAACCCAAACACCACTGAACAAGCATGAACAACAGTGAGACAAGCCGATAGACAACCATTACTAGAATACAAACTCACAAAAGAACAAACAGACTCTAACACAAACATAAGTTTCATCACACGAAACAATCAAAACGCCCATCAGATCAAACGAACAATACAGAAACACTGGCATATACTTCTCCAAGATGAGACCCTAGCAGAAGTATTCCCATCCAGACCCAGAATAATTTTCCGTAGGGCACCAGATATCAAAATGAAACTAACTAAAAACCACATTCCCCCAAGTAACCTAATCCAAACAACAATACCAACAACCAAGGAAATAGGAGGCTTCTACTACTGTGGAACCTGCAAAGCCTGTAAGACCACCCAAAACAGAAGCACAAAACCAATCCAAGAAATAACCTCCCCAGGGAACCAAGCTGTCTTCAAGATCAGAGACAGATTACCATGCAACTCAAAAGGATTAATTTACATACTAGAATGCCCCTGCCCAAAAATGTATGTGGGAAAAACCATCAGTCCCTAAAAACAAGAGAATGTGAACACATATGGAACATCCAAAAAGGCACAGAGGAACACCCTCTCTCATCACACTATAAGGAACACCATAATTGCAATCCAGCTCAAATGAAATTACTAGGGATAAAAGAAGTAAAACAAAGATGGAGAGGGGGGGGATTACAACAACCTGATTAACAAAGAACAATTATGAATGATCATCCACCTAGACACAATAACCCCAAGAGGACTAAATGTGAACAACAAAGTGAGATCTATCATCTGCAAATAGAGATTCTACACACGTGCAAGGATTCCACACACCAGCCTATACCGTAATCTACCTTCAAGTCCAAACACTAATAATGTACGTGTGACATTATCATAATCCAACCCACACTCCACATACCGAGACTACTAATCCTCACGAGACAGTAATTCTATAGGAGCATATCAATTATGCCAGCCCATATACAACTGCTGCACAACATAATTTTATCATGCAATGCATACCAATATGTCATGTGATGTGCACCGATATGGCTATCGGCATTCATGCAGAACCTATTTCCATTTATTATGCATACCAGTTAATTTATCCATGCAGGATGTTTTATACTGTATATAATTACCCCTGATGTTCATCAACAATCTGCAAGCACGAATATTACTTATCCAGTCAACCACCACTAAATGGGCGATTAACCCCCCATCGCCCGGACAATGCAGTAAGCATATAAAAGCTGAAACATACAGAGACTCCGGAAAGATGGCCACCAAGCAATTAAACAGGAGACAATGCACTTACAACAATCTGCAAGCACCAATATTACTTATCCAGTCAACCACCACAAATTGGCCGATTAACCCCCCATCGGCTGGACAATGCAGTAAGCATATAGGAACTGAAACATACAGAGGCTCCGGAAAGATGTCCGCCAAGCAAATTAAACAGGAGACAATGCACTTACAATAACCAGGAGACCTCACCTCCAGCCCCTAACCCAATCAGAACAGCTGTCGGACCCATGCACCACTGTAAACCAATGACACCGATGAGACTGAGTTTCCACACCCCCAGAGGAAGGCCAACCCTGCCGAAACGCGTTGGGAAACACCCACAATCTCCGATCATACGAGCAGGATACGACTAGTACCATCCAGCAGCCCCAGCTCCCGGAGTCACGTGACCGGGATTTCCGGATGCCTACCCGAGAGCAAAGGAGGAACGCAGGCCAGCGGTCCCCAGCACCACCAGCTAGGAAGATGGAATGGTCCCCCCCGCGACTAACCCACAGAAGGAAAGCCGTGGCCAGACTGAACCAGCCGACATCCAGGCAGCCCAGTGTGTCCAACGATCCAGCCGCATCAGGCACGTTGTTTGCAGCCCACACTGCAGGGAAGCCGGCATACCACCCCAGCTGACAACCATCCAGCGCCCCATCCGAATAAGGCATACCGGAACTGAGGCTATCTGCAAAGGTACTTGTTCCACTTCTGCCGAGACTGATTCACACTCTGTCCTCCCCCCTGTTCTGTTTCTACCTCACTCTCCAAGATATCCAAATTATTGTGAATTACCAGCCACTCCCATCATCTACAGTAACTATTCCTGGTGACGTCTCTTCAACTTTTTAACAATTTTTTTCTATATCCGATCCGTGCACCTTATTGGATCGTGCATATCCCGTGTTTTTCACCACTAACCACCGACTTCATTATTCTATACGCATGCCAACTAACTATAACAGCACTGCGGGACGCCACGCTCTGCCGTCTACTGCCGGTCAGGCATTTATATTCTTGTGTTAATACTTTATTCTGACCTACTGCAACTGTACCGTTCAGAATGTATCACTTGTATGTTTGTATATTTGTGTGTAACACTGTGACTTTATTCTTTGACACATAAAAGTCCATATCGTATTGTATTAATAAATTACATTATAACCCACATACCAGTTTGATCAATAGACACACAAGCATCAAATACACCATCCAGGGTTTGAGCGCGGTAACCACTCCCTTCTATTTTCCCGGTGTACGGTGATAACATCGTGTCACGGAAACAGGTTTGGGTTTGGCGCACTGCCTTTGATAGCGGCAGGGCAGACGTTTGAGATGAGCAGCGATCCAACATTGCTATCACTGGAGAAGCAGTTTGCGATCCCTCGGCATTTCAGGCGGGAGACTGGGAGGTGACCGAAAGTGAATGCAAAAAGGGACCGAATCATGGGACGTTATGGGAGCACTGCTGCGTTTACAGTCGCAAATCCACTGCCCCAGAGGCCATGTTTATTATGGATTAGAGGAGAGTAGCTAGATTAGATCCTAGGCTACCGCTAATGTCGTTGGTGCGACTGACGTTACCTCAGTGTTGGAGTGTTGCTATCCCCATCGCAAAGGCACAGACCACACAGCCTGAAAGTCAGCGTCTCAACGGTTGTACTCTCCATGCTCCATCGTGCGGTCCCAGGAAGGCTGAGATTAGCATTTGCATATTCCCGCAACCGCTATTGCAAGAGCGACTGCGATCATCAACCATCTCTGAATCGGGTCCTTAGCTCATTTAGCACACATGTGTGGGTGATTTCCAGGCCCCAAGGGCGTTATCTGTTGCCTAGTTTAGATGTCACTGCTCCTCCTGTGTCTCCTATGTTAGACAAATAACCAAACTTGCAGACTTTTTTTTTCTCCTCCTCGGGAGAAGTCCATTGAGGAGAAGCAACTGGGGGACAATGGGGGATGGGGCATGACGGTCTGCGTCATTAAGCCCCACCCATCGTGGTAAATTGCCACGATTCGTGCAGATTTAAATAGGGGGCGGAGACAAATAAAGAGATTTTTGCAGAATTGAGTCATTATGCCACACCCACTTCACTAGGAAGTGGGCAGGAATGCGGGAGAAATGCCTACGCTTCTGTGGGAGCGGGGAGTTACCCGAAAAATCGTGTGCCTCCCACAACTTCTGGGAGAGGAAGGCATGTATGCAAGTAATGTTTAATGGTCTATATAGGGTCAAGGTCGTAGAGAGCCGGCCCAGGCCCCTTTACTATAGGGGGCGTGGCCTAATCACTGGAGGTGTGGCCATGCCCCCTTAGAAAAAAATAGAGGGGCGCTGTGAACCCCTCAGCATGACGCAATTTTTTTGGGGGGGCGCGATCAGTGTGATCGCTCCCCCTCCACAGGCAGAGGAGAGGAGACTGCTGCTGCTGCTAAGTGGCAGCAGTCTCTCTGGTCTCCCACTGCAGCCCAGCACACAGCAGCGTGTGCTGGGCTGCTGACAGGAAGGAGGGAGGGGAGGGGGCGGCGTCGGACTTGGGCCCCCACCGGGCACCTCCACCTGCCACCCCCCCACTCACACACACACACACTTCCGGCACCCCTGTATAGGGTACTGTGACATAGCCTATTTCCTGGCAATAATTTCATCTTTGTAAATACAGATGTAAAAATCACATGTAATCACCAGCATGATGTTCTTCAGGGGATCAGTATTATAGTTTTTGCTGTTTATGTACTTGAAAAATATGAGATTAAACTTTTTATCTTTTGCAATCTGCTTTCAGCATCAGTCTTCCCTAATCTCATTTCCTATTTACATATATTGCTATCGTGCTTGTATTTCCATTATAACTTTTCTGGCACGTCCAATTTCATATAAAGGCTGTATTTATCCCTTACTACAGCCAACCATTTATCCTCACTGGTTGTCTTATGTACCTAGGCACTGTGGACCTCATTCAGAGTCGGTCGAAGCGGCCGCACGGTCGTATGGGAAAAGGGGCCGGATATGCAAATGATTCCCTTGCAAGTTGCGTCCCCAAGTTCGGATCGGTAGCTGGCCGAACAAGGGGAGGAAGATGTCGGAAGACAAAAAATACGCCCCCTTCTCCTACGCATTGCACGTCATCTCCGGGCATATAAGGATTAATCGAGACCATCGGGAACCATCGGAACTGGTCGTAGAGCTTAAGGTTGACCATACCCTCTCTTAAGCTCTACGATCATGTCAGTGTACAAACCTCCAATGTCACATGTGCCATGACGCTACTTTGTTAATTATGCACTCCCATAAAACGCCGTTCGCATAATGAGGCACGCCTGCGTTCGGATCTCCACTCCCCCGTTCTCAAGCACCTTCTCCTATTACCACCCACAAACGCCTCAATCTGTCACTCAAACTACCGACCTGGCTGTGTTCAAGGAGAGAGAAATTTCTGATCGTAGCGGCTAGTTTGCGCACGCGCATTGCGAACTTTACGCATGCGAAGTATAGCGAACATCGGTGGCGTACGACCGTGCGGCCGCTTCGACCGACTCTGAAAGAGGTCCTGTATGTGTGTGTGTGCAAGAACAATGAAGTGAGGTTCCATTTGGTCTCCGTCCTCCTAGTTACTGAGGGCGCTGTCTCTGTGTACACCTTAAAGCTTCTCTAAAATGATTAAGGGCCTGATTCATTACTGATGGCAACTGCGATTAGATACGCAACTGGCCAATTGTTGCGATCTGCGCATGCATTTGCTTCGCAGTGCTTGTGCGCCAATACTACACTGCGATCCGGACTGCGATCGCGGTGGCTACGCAGACCCATCGCAGAGTGATTGACAGGAAGTGACCACTTAAGGGTGGTCGGCGAAACGCAGGCGTGCCAGTGCATTTGAACGCTGTTACAAGGGCGTGCATAAATTAGCCACTGTGATGCCATACACAGCCTGAGCTCTCACTGTATGCAATGTAATTAGCAATTCCTGAGTACGGTCAGAGGCCCTCATTCAGAGTCGGTCGTAAGCGGCCGCTCGGTCGTACGCCAAATGACCGAGAAACTGAAAAAGGAAGCAATCGCACGGCCGGTCGGTCGCAATCAAAGTGACGCCCATACGTGAACAATGCACCTCCTCTAGCTAGCGAGTGATAGCAGCTAGCGATCGAGTCAGTCGTTGTCAGTCGTTGTCAGTCGCTGTATGTTCATTTTCTTCTGATGCTTGCGGCCGCTTGTGTTGTATTGTTCAAATGTCATTTAGTTCATGCTGATGTTTTACTGGTAGTGCGTTTGTAAATATAAAAAGATTTAAAAAAAACGGATTTTGGAATAATAATGTTGTGTTGTTGTTAAATGCGTGTTAAAATTAACAAAAAAACGCATAGAATAAGCTGTCCCCATGAAATATATTTATTCTTATTATTCGCTAATGCTAACGCAGCTCAATCAATTACAAGCCAATTAGCAGTGTTATTAGCTTCAACAAACAATTATTAGCTGCTAGCATTGTGTGGCTCAAAATAGAAACATCAATCCTAACATCAATAACATTCGATAGTATCGATTGTACTCTGGGGCTTGAGAGAGCACGTACCCAACCTCAAGCTGTACGATCAGCCAGGCCTCTAACCTGCTCGCAGAGTGACGTTTTACTACTTCCGGCCTTCTATGTCGGTAGTAGCAGGTAATTTATGTACGCCCCTAAAACGCCCTGAAAACGGTGAGGAACGCCTGCGTTTTCAGACCACCACCCCCGTCAACACCCACAAACGGCCTTTCATGTCAATCAGCTCTCGGAAGCCACTTCCTGCTCGTAAGCCGTACGATCCACAGCATTTTGGATCACAAAACCTCGTACGCACATGCGCACAACAAACTGTATGCATGCGTGGTTTGGAAACATCGGATGCGTACGACCGAGCGGCCGCTTACGACCAACTCTGAATGAGGTCCAGAGTTTGTACTCTATGTCACCGGCGGTTTTACAGACTTGCAAAGTATTACGGATGTGTGTAAGGTAAAGTGGGCGTACTTGTGTTTGGCTGCGATGGCATTGCGATTGCAATCATTAGCATATTTTCGCAGTCAAACTGCGTGCGTAATCGCAACTGCGATTGCAAAAGCGATCCTTGCTGAATCAGGCCATATGCTTTTCCCATCTGAAAGTTTTTGTAGCCCCCTCACTAAACAAAATGATTCTTTGTTGGTTTCCCTGTTCCCTAAATGGCCACATTACCTGTACACAGATCCCCCCACGCCCTGGATCATCCGACACTGGTACCCAGGCCCATCCAGGTGTGGAAGGCTGTGCTGGGATCACGTGTTTGATCCCAGCATCAGCCGAAGTGCAGGGGCAGGCAGAGGGGATGTGTCCTCTGCGGGACACATCCGTTGCCGGCGCTGGGGCAGTAATGTCCCTAGCGTCGGTGCAGACACCGCGGGCACCTGGTGAAGGGACCCCCTGGTCCCTTTCACTAGTGCCGGCGGTACTGTGGCGCCGGGAGAAGCTTGGCTCCGGGCACAAGCTCAGCGGAGCTTGGCGCCCGGCAGCCAAGAAGCGGCGGGTAGCCGGCGCTGGGAGAGAGTACCTGCTCCCGGCGCCGGTCAGGCATTGGGCGCGGCGTTTAGTGCAGCGGGCGTTTGGCTCTGGCCGTGAGCCAAACCTGGCTCGCGGGCCAGCAGCCAAACAGAGGCGGACGCAACGAGCCAATCGCGGCTCGCTGTGTCATAGCCCCGCCCACTCACGCCGTCTTATATTAGACGGCGCCGAGCGGGGAAAGTGAGTTCGGCGGCGGAGAGGGAGGAGAGAAGACCTCCCAAAGAGCGGAGGATCGGCACGGCAACAGGGGCGGCGGCCGCGGAAGAGGCCAGAAGATGCCGCTGTCAAGAAAGAAGACAGGCGGCGCTGGCTGGAAGAAAAGAAGAAGAGGCGCGCCGCTGGCCAGGACGGGCCAGCGGCCGAAGAATGCGGCTGAGGACTGCGGGGGAGGGAAGTAAAAGAGCGTCACGAAGTTCCCCCCCGCAGCCTCTTCCAACGTCGCAGGTAGGCCCTCCGTGAGGCCCACCATATACCCCCCTCCCTAGACCGCCAGGGTTGTCGGGCGCTAGGCCCGTGGAGCATTGTCGGGCACCAGGCCCGTGGGCAATTAGTCGGGCATAAGGCCCGGGGCACTATAGCGGGCGTTAGGCCCCATAGAAGGATTGGCCCATAATCAGGTGTGAGTGGCCTGGGTACTTGGCCCAGGTCACTATATAATAAAGTAGGTGGGCAACTGCCCGAGCACCCAGAATATAAGGTGGTCTGGGCATTAGGCCCAGACCGCTATATGAGCCCCACAGACAGGCAGGCAAATAGGCCTGAGCCCCATAAAACGTGGTCTGGGCATTAGGCCCAGACCACTGCCAGAGCCCACCGTTTGGCAGGCACATAGGCCTGAGCCGCAGGTAAGACCCTGGGCGTTAGGCCGAGGGCCCTGAGCCCATTAGCTGCAGCGCTGACATAGAGAGGCGGATGAGAGGTGTGAGCAGTGGATGAGAGCTGTACGGCTTCCACCCATGAGGTAGTGGTTTCCCCAGTCACCGAGAAGAGGAGCTGGCCAGCTCTGGATAGGTAGCAGACATTTAAAGGGACAGCACCGGGTTTTGCTCTTGTATATTTAGTCTGTGTTTGGTGTTCCGTGCAGGGCAAAAGTTTAGTTATATCTGTCGCACTACACACACTGTAGGTTAAGGGTGATGCCGTTTTAGTATGTGTAGTTGCTTGACATAGGTTTAGGCCCTGCACGGCTGTGTTGTGTATCTCCTTACAGGGACCTGTAGGCGAGTGAGCGGACGAAGAGCAAGAGTGGACACGGTGAGGAATATCTGTGTGTACTGTCTCTCCTTGTTTGTTTGTCACTATCTATCTCTCCTTCCTTCTGGGCGGACGGTGAACCTTGCAACCCGGTGCAAGGATGGATCTTCACCTGGTGCGTGAGTACCGATAGGTGAAAATTCGGGATCTGAGGCCTAAAGTGCCAATGATGATCTTCACTTAAAACCTGAATTTATCCCCCGGTTCGGTAGGGCGCGTCGGTCGATGTGAGGAAGGACGGTACTCACCTCGTCTCCTTCCCCCTAGGTCATCGTGTCCGTGTTCTATTTGGAGGTTCCAGTACCGTCTGCTCAACACACGGCCTGAAGGTGAGAGGGTGCGACGCAAGGTAAGTAACAGACGTACACCTGCACGGCAGCAGGCATTGCACCGCACCCACCCGTCACACAGGAGCCAGGGAGGCAGGGGAAACATATCCATGCCACTCAAGATGTCATGACTACACCATGACTGTACCCACTCAGCACTTTGCGGCGGCACAGAGTATGGCAGGTTAAACTTTTTGACGTGGCGTAGACGCAGGACTCCTCATCCCCCACTTATTCTCACTTACAAAATAAAAAGGACCCGTCATTCCATGCATAGGGGTTCTCCTGATACTCTTCAGGGGGGCCACATTTTGCTTCCCTTTAACCATTTAAGGGGCTGTACTGTACTCTTAGGTACTGTACATTTACTAAGAATCGTGTTTTGTCGATTTGGTGTTCTTTGGAGCAATTTAGCAAAACGAGGATTTACCAAAGCCGCAACCAAATCGCAACTCAAACACGAATAAACACACCAAAACGCCACAATGCACCATCGGACCAAACCGTGAACCCTTACCTTTGACACACATAGAATTCATGGATTTACTAGGAATCATATTTGTCAAATGGCATCTAAATCGCATCTCAAACTGCAAAATTAATAGACGACCAAATTAGTAGCGTGTTTGAATTTAGAACGTTTTTATATTCGTCTAGGCTTATTCATGGTGCTTACTGTCAGGGGCGTTATCAGAGAGGAGGGGGCGCGTGTGCAGCCTCCGTTTGGGCCCCCTCTTCTCTGGCAGTGCAGTAGATTACGGCTTAATGCCAGAATTTACTGCGCATGTGCAGGTCTCTGGGTAAATGGCGCCCATGCCTTATTCCCGGGGACATCTTCTCTGCGCATGCTCGAGTGACCTGTTAAATGGCCGCCGCCATTTTCCCTGTGATTTTTGCTGGAAAGGCGAGTATAAACTAAATATGGGTGCAGGGTGTGTGGTGTGGGCCCCCCTGGCCCGTGTGCACCCATTATAAATACGCCCCTGCTTACTGTATAAAAGGAGACAAACGCAGCTGCATCACGGCCTGTGACTTACACATGGAACAAGTTATTCTGCTGTGTTTGGCCAAAGCTTTCTCTATATTGGATTCCACCATCTGACTGAAATTGCCCAGGAGCAATAGGAATATTTGTGAAAACGTGCTGGGATTACAATCGTATTGGTCTGTTTTCGCTTAAACTCGCAAATCCAATAATTTGCCTGAAACCGTTTAAATTGTGAAAGCAGGAGAATTGCTGAATCAGCGAGTTCAAGCAAAAAAAGGTCAATACAATTCAAATCGCACACGCCGCAAATCGCTGAGGATCACCTTCCAATCAAAACCGACAAATACAATTCAATATAAATTTGAATTGTACGACATTCCGGAAATTACCAGAAATTTCAAATCAACACCAAACACGATTCTTAGTAAATTTACCCCTTAATCTCCGTAGAGATGAACGTGTCCAGTTCCCTGAGAACTGAACCCACCCGAACTTCGGGGATCCGAGGCAGATACGAGTCGGCTCGGGTTTTTCCACCTGACTCGGATCTGAAAACAAGGTAAAACGTCATCATACCTCTGTCGGATTCTCGCGGGTTTTGGATTCTATAAAAGTCTTGCGATTTGCCGCCATTTTTAATTCTGGCTGTGGAGAGTGAAGAGAAAGGGAGCTGGGATCTGTGCTGTTGTTATTGTCAATACTTAGTACTTGTTACTGGCTGGCTGTTGCCTATAGAGGGGCTGGCTGTTGTCGTGTCCATAGGGGCTGGCTGTCATTGTCCTGTCCATAGGGGCTGTCTGGCTGTCGTTGTCCTGTCCATAGGGGCTGGCTGTTGTACTTGTCCTGTCCATAGGGGCTGGTTGGCTTTAGTGCTGTGTTGTCCAGGGGGTGCTCTGTCCTTCAGGGGTGCTCTTCACCCACCCACAGTGTGAAAAAAAAAATAGTTTTAGCCACACTTGTCATCAGTGCAGGGGTGCTGTGCTCCCGTCTGTTGAAGGGCTGCTGCCCAAAATATAAGTAGACTATTTGTTGTGTGCTTGTCAGCCACACCTGGCTGTCACTGCCATCGGCGTAGCTGCACAGGGGTGCTGTGCTCCTGTCTATCGAGGGGCTGCTGCCCAAAAAATAAATAAACACATTTTTTTGTGTGCGTGTTAGCCACACCTGTCATCAGCGTAGCTGTGCAGGGGTGCTGTGCTGCTGTCTGTAAAGGGGATGCATGAATATTGCAATGAAAATTTTTTTTTTAAGTTATTGGGTTACAAAAACATTTTTTTTTTATCTTAAACATAGAGGAAATGTTATCCTAACAGCTTATAAAGTTATATGCTCTAAAAAACTAAAGCCTATATTTATTTACACACCTACAGTATATAGAGTGGACATCCTAAATTCTAAAACTGTTCTATTAAAAAATGTCAACAAAAGCAAAGATTATAAGTCTAGTGTGTGATAGTGTGTTATTATGATGTTAGAATGTAGAAGGCCAAAAATTGGGTGGACCACACATGGCTGATTGATCAACCATGGCGACTGAATTAGTGTCAAAAGGAAGAGGAGGCTGCAAACTGGGTGTCATGTTATGAGTTGGCCATATGGGGTATGTTGCTGTTAAGGGATCAGGCTGGTTATCACTTATCAGTGGACACATTATTATTATTATAGTTGGTGTTATTTTGGGGGTGTACCAATAGACACAGAGGGCCTGATTCAGAGCCGCTCGTAAGCGGCCGCTCGTTCACTACGAGCGATGTTCGCACATCTGCGCATGCGTATGGGTCGTAATGCGCATGCGCTAAGCAGTTATTGCGGTCAGAAATCGAGCGCTCGCAAAATAGCGAGTGCCTGCTAATTTGAGTGACAGGATGAGGCGTTTGTGAGTGGTAACAGGGGAAGGTGCTTGAAAACGGGGAGTGGATATCCGAACGCAGGCATGCCAAACGGTCAAAACGGGCGTTTTAAGGGTGTGCATAATTAACAAAGCAGCGTCATCGACCACGTCACTTGGTTGTTTCTTAGCCTGAACTGTTCGCATGATTGCGGTAGGAAAATCCTACCACAAGCACTGCGAGCAGTTCAGACGCCTTTCGATGTACTCGATTAATCAAATAAATAGCGGAGATGACGTAGGATGCGAGCGGCCAGGGGGCGTCTTTACAAAATAGCGAGCGCATGTTTCGTTCGCTCGCTCAGACATAGAGGCATCAACAGACTGCAAAGAGCGACCGCTCAATTTAAATAGCCGGCCCCTTTTTCTGAACGAGCGAGCGCAAATAGCGTCCGGCTCTGAATCAGGCCCAGACTACCTATCAGCTCAGGCACAGACACTTCCTGAGGAACAGAGCTCTCTTCTCTGGAGGGAAGACAAATAGGGGAGCTCCTGTTACAACATCTGAAGCTCTCCACATCATCTATTATAGATGAAAAAAATGTCATCGGGGACATCTAGCTCCTCTTTCTGTACCCTGCTCACCATTTTTGGACAGGAAGTCCAGGATGGATGGTTTGGAAGAAGAAGGCCTAGCAACAGATGGGGATGGTCATTATCAAGACCTGGTCCTCCCAGTGGGTGTAGTCTGGGAGGTATTGGTTGGCATGCGGCAGTGGGATAACAAAAGCCTCCATGTTGTCTATGCTCACTATTCCATATTTCAGTTTGCGATTCAGGTAGGAATAAAGTCGGCTACAGAACACAGAATCACTGGATGTCTTGTGCATTCAGGCCAGATACGATCCATGAATTCCCAGTAAGATTCCTGACAGATGTAGCCTTTGTTTGTGATAATCTTTGGTAATTCCTGGCAAAGGTGGGTGTTATAGCCAGACACTTTGAAGGCTGTAACTTTGAACTGTTTTATAGAAAACATGTGAATGAAACCTTTCCACACTGCAGAACATGATGGAGAAATCCTTTGAAGTTCAGCACCTAGAGCATCTTTTTTCCAGTTCTCTGAGGCCTCTCCTGACTGTGAAGAAAGATTCTCCACACTGTAGTCTTTCATTGTGACTTTTTAATGGTAATTTCAATGTTGTCCACTGACTGAGATCCTTCTCATCTGAGGGTTGGGTTTTCCCCATGCAAATGAGACAATTCACATCCAGAAGGTGATTCTTATGCTTAGCCGTGGTGTCAGTCTCTCTTTTGGCATAATTTGCACGATCTTGGTCTTGGGGGCATCATGATGAATCAGACAGATCCTCCAGGGTAAACATCTGATCTGGTGTTGTATCTATTTCTATTAAACCTTTGTATGTGAGTTTAGCCATCTGCCGCTTGTGGTGGAGCTCTTTTTCTGCTTTCTAAATGATCTCCAGACACAACACAACGTGAAACTTAAACCTTAAACTGAAATGTTGCATTTAATGCTCTGTTCCGCTTGTTCACATATCTAAGAAGTGGACAGTGGGAAAAACTGCAATTTGAAGGCCACTAACTAATTCTGTTTTTTTATGTCTCTGTACAGGTTGGGAAATTCCTTTACAGAACAAAAGGTTTGCAAAGGATTATTTAAGGCAATTGTTTATCTATTTGTAGAAAGCACACTTCCTGGTCCCCTTCTGGGATGAAAAAAATCCACTCCCAGCAAGCAGGCATGGCACTAAAGAAGGAATTCCCAAGAAAAACACGTAAGACTTCAACCTTAAATCTGAAATGTTGCATTTAATGCTCTGTTCCGCTTGTTCACATATCTCATATGGTTAAGTGGCCAGTGGGAACAACGGCAGTTTGAAGCCCACTAACTAAATCTGTTTTTTTTAATGTCCCTGTACAGGTTGGAAAATGCCTTTACAGAAGGTTTGCAAAGGATTATTTAAGTCATTTGTTTTTTGGAAGCACTCTACATGGTCCCCTTCTGGGATGAAAATCCACACCTAGCCGCAGAAGCAAGCACATGATTTTCAAGAAAGACACAATGTAAGGCCTTAAATCAGGGGTAGCCAACCTCGGTCCTCGAGAGCTCACATTTTCCAGATGACCTAGCTGGCGCACAAGTGTATTCATTACTCACCAAAACATTTAGAAAGATCCACAGGTGGAGTTAATTATTATAGTTGTGATTCTGTGAGGAGACCTGGAAAACATGCACTTTTGGTAGCTCTCGAGGACCAGGGTTGGCTACCCCTGCCTTAAATCATAGATCTTACACTTGTCCACATATATGTGCTGGTTAACTGGCACTTTGAGGCCACTAACTATGTTTTTTTTATATCATTGTACAGGTTGGGAAATACCTTTATAGAAGGTTTGCAAAGGATTATTTAAGTCAATTGTTTATTTTTTTTGTGGAAAGCACTCTTCCTGGTTCCTTTCTGGGATGAGAAAGTCAACTCCCAGCAGCAGCAGCCATGTTCAAGGATTCTTCTGTGGCAAGGACTGATGTGACTGTATCACATTTTTTTTTTGTATATGCCCCCTCCCCAACTTTTCTCCCTCATAAATTTTCTTCGGAATCAAAAAACGAAATAAAATTTACTACCACTCAACCCTTCCTGTCCCTGCCCTGCCTTCAACTACATACATCCTCCAACTCACTCAGGCCTCTCTTGAATAATAAAAAAGTGTTTCCTGATGTGCCATGTTTGAAGTTGAACTGTCATGTGTTTGTGCCGACAACTGCTGCAGTCAAGCTTAGTCAGCCAGCTATCTTGGTGCAAATTTTGGGCCTAAACTAGATGAAAAAATCAATTTTGGGAGCTGTGAGGTGGTCAAAATTGACTAGAAACAAGTGGAAATAAATGCTATTGAGGTTATTAATGCTGTAGAAACAAAAAAGGCCCATTTTATGTGATTTTAGCTGTTTTTATGATTTTTTAAGAAAAAATCCAGATCCAAAGCCAAAAAAAAAAAAAAAAAACACGGAGGTGAGGTTTTGTCAAAACCAAACCAGATCCAAAACCAGGGGCGATCCAGATCCAAAACCAAAACACGCGGGTCAGTGCACATCTCTAAATCTCAGTAGTATGTAACAAACCTTCGATGTCCCAGTTGCCCTGGTTACAATATCTAATAGTAATAATACGTATAACTCAATTACTGTAAGTTCAATGTTTTGTATATTCTAAATGTGTTGTTCCAGAGAAAAAAGAAAAATAAAAGGGCCAAAAGCACCTACTAATTTGGGAAAAGCAATTATTCTCCCTCCCTAACATCATACTGTGCAGTTTGGTATTCATATAATTAAAGAAAGGCATTAAACACATTTTTAAATCCATCCAATGATCCTATTAATACAGCTGCCCCAACCAGTAATTTCTACACCGGTGACCGGTAGAAACAGGCACCCTAGGGCATTACGCACACTCCAAGTCTTCAACTGTGTTTGTTATATTTTGTTATTACAGATCAGTATCTTTCTTTGATTAAATGAGTTGATTTAACTTATTACAGAGAATGACTGATGTGCAGCCCTTTAAAAGGTCAGATGTGGCCCCTGAGGTGTATCAGGGCCCCTATCCATGGAATGGGATGGAGTAACCATGTCCATATTTAAAATGTCAACAATCAGAATGTCAGCCCCACGTTGTAAACATTTATGATGCTGACATTGTTGAAATGCAGACTTGTAACATGTTGACATGTGAAATCTTGACATTCTGCAGGGAGCGGAGGGTTAGGCTCAAGGGTGAGGATTTGAGAGAGGCTGCAGGAGGGTTAGGTTTTGGAAGGAGAAGGTTAGGGTTAGGTTGCGGGATTGGAGGGTTAGGATTGAGTTGCAGGAGGGGAGGGTTAGACTGCAGGAGGGGAGGGTTAGACTGAAGGAGGGGATGGTTAGACTGAAGGAGGGGAGGGTTAGACTGAAGGAGGGGAGGGTTAGACTGCAGGAGGAGAGGGTTAGACTGCAGGAGGAGAGGGTTAGACTGAAGGAGGGGAGGGTTAGACCGAAGGAGGGGAGGGTTAGACTGCAGGAGGAGAGGGTTAGGCTGCAGGAGGGGAGGGTTAGACTGCAGGAGGAGAGGGTTAGACTGATGGAGGGGAGGGTTAGGCTGCAGTAGGGGGAGGGGGAGGCTGCAAGAGGAGAGGGTTAGACTGAAGGAGGAGAGGGTTAGACTGCAGGAGGAGAGGTTTAGACAGCAGGAGGGGAGGGTTAGGCTGCAGGAGGGGAGGGTACAGTAGGGGGAGGGGGAGGCTGCAGGAGGGGAGGGTTAGACTGAAGGAGGGGAGGGTTAGGCTGCAGGAGGGGAGGGTTAGGCTGCAGGAGGGGAGGGTTAGGCTGCATGAGGGGCCGGTTAGTGCTGGGTGACAGGCAGAGTGTCGGGAAGTAGAAGATGGTGGATCTGTACACAGCAGCGGGATGGAAAGCTCATACTACTGTACATATGGGGAAGCGACGCAGCCAGGGAGCGGGGGCGCAGCTGGAGAAGTCGTACACTTACACAGTAACCCGCTCCTAGCAGTGAAAGCTACTTCATGCATAGACCACTCAGTGTATAAAGCGCGCCAAACATATCGTTGTACGGTAACAAATTTCACAAGTGGTTTTCACTCAGACTTGTATTGATCTTGATATTGATTGTTTTCCACTTGTAGCTCTTTGTCAGAAAGGATCTGCCAGCACTTTCAGGTGCTTGTCCTGTTGCTATGTATAATATAATGTCTTTGCCTGTACGGTATGTAGGTAGGGGGGGGTGGAGTTGGTGAGGCTTTATGTACATATGGGAATATACATTACTCTGAAATTCTTAAAATTGGTGGTCAGGGATGGATACTACGGGATTTGCGATTCCATTTTTGGGCAGAATGCATCACAGCATCGGTGTGTCAAAAACATTTTTCGAGTTGCTTTATCATAAATGCATTACATTTCTGTGCTGTGTGTACAGTACATGCGTGTACTGCGATGCACAAGAATTACACACGTGTGCAACACTCTTACCACCAAAGAATCCTGCTTAAGCACTTTGGTGTAAGGGGTTAGGTTTGTCTCACCTGCCTGTGCTACTCTAGTTCGTTCATATCCGTTCCTGACTGTGGCACTGCGGACGATGACTGGTAGCCAACCAAGTCACACCTACGGGCAGTGGCATCTCCGGATGCGCACAGCTCTGCATACTGGTGAATATAGTCAAATTATTTTGTGTATGAGTCTTTGTTACTGTACTGTATGCCCAATTTTCTGCTACTCTGAACAACACTTGCCTGCTCTCCTGGAACGTCCGGAAGACTCCCGAAAATCATGTGTCTCTCCCAGCCGCCCAGAAGAGTGGTCAAGTCTCCCGGAGCTGGCCGACTTTCACCCTCAGCCGCCTCTCACCCTCAGCTGCCCACTTACTGAGTGAAGTGGACGGACTGAATGGCACATGGCGTGATTCGCCCTGAAACACGTCATCATAGCCACGTCCCCGCTGTACAATGCTGGTAATACTGGCATTGTATAACAGGGGTGTGGCCACAAAGACGCGAAAACGCCACCACGCCCCTGTACCACCTCTTATGCTGCACCACGCCCCCTGAACCGCCCCCCCCGTGTTGCATCCCCTGGTCCATCCTCCACTTTGCTGACCTGGCTTCCTCTCAGGGACTTCTGGATGTCGGCAAGAAGGCTCTGCACCAATACTTATCAGTCATTTTGTTCCCCCTCCTAGATACCTAACTTTGGGCCTGATTCAGAGCCGGACGCAATTAGCGCTTGCTCGTCCTGAAAATAGGGGTGGCTATTCAAATCAACCGTTCGCTGTTTGCGGTCTGTTCACGCCTCTAGGTCTGAACGAGCGAACAAAACTTGCGGTCGTTTTTGGAAAAAATAAGCCCCCTGGCCGCTCGCATCCTACGTCATGTCTGCTATTTATTAGATTAATCGAGTACATTGACCAGGGTATGAACTGCTCGCTATTCTTGGGGTTGGTTTTTGCTACCACAATTTTGCGATCAGTTCTGGCTATAAAATAACCCAGTGACGTGGTCAATGACGCTGCTGTTTTAATTATGCACACCCATAAAGCGCCCATTTTGACCTCCTGCGTTCGGATCTCCACTCCCCGTTTTCAAGCACCTTCCCCCGTTACCACCCACATACGCCTACTCCTCTCACTCAAATTATCAGGCATTCGCTATTTTGCGAGCACATGAATTTCGACCGCACTGACTGGTTCGCGCATGTGTATAACGATCCGTATGCATGCGCAGTTGGGCAAACATCGCTCGGAGCGAACGAGCGGCCGCTTACGAGCGGCTCTGAATTAGGGATGTGCAGGCTCGGATAGGTTCGAGTTTGCACGTTGAGTTCGGATTTTTCCCTCCAAAAAAACGGAACTCAGAAAGAGGCTAAACAAACTTACATGGACGAACATCATCATTCCTGGACTTTTGTCCAGGAATGATGATGTCCGTCCATGTAAGATGACGTTTAGCCTCTTTCTGAGTTCCGTTTTTTTGGAGGGAAAAATCCGAACTCAACGTGCAAACTCGAACCTATCCGAGCCTGCACATCCCTACTCTAAATCAGGCCCTCTGTACATTGTGGGCCTGAATAGGACGTATCTGCTGCTGCTATTCTGTACGGCTGCTGCAGGCTGGTTACTACTAAATATGCTAATGATAGTATCTGCCCGTCTATGCCAACTATCCATCTGTCTTCATGCTGCCCATTGCTTTTACATACGTAGCTGCCATTAATAGTATCAGGACCTGCACATACAGTACAGTGCCCCATGCTGAGTGCTAAAGTCCCATCTAAAAAAGGGGCCCCAGCTATGTGCATGCTCCAGGCGACCAAGAAAGTCACCTTACATGCACCCATGAAACAGATCATCTCTACCGTCTGTCTACACACTGGCCCCCCAGAAATGCCCATTTCATGCAAATAGAGACCCGTCCTCTCCTCACTGTCAGTCTCCATGTGAGTGCTATGCACGGTACAGCGCGTGCTCAGTCTGCCAATGCTTTTGGCGGTGGATGAGCGTCTGCCGGATCCATCCGCACTTGGGCCTGTGTTGTTAACTGTAATTCCTGTTTGTACAAGTCCCAGATCTAACAAATGGATAAATAACCAAAGGGAGCTGATTCAGAGCCACTCGCTAGATGCGATCGCTCGCACGATGTGTAAGCAAATTGCGTAGGCAATGCAAATGCACAGCAATGCTTTAGCACACACAGTATTTCTTAGAGAGCGTTCACATAGTGCACAGGTTCTCAAACTCGGTCCTCAGGACCCCAAACAGTGCATGTTTTCCAGGTCTCCTCACAGAATCACAAGTGAAATATTTAACTCCACCTGTGGAACTTTGAAAATGTGTCAGTGAGTAATGAATACACCTGTGCACTTGCTGGGTGACCTGGAAAACGTGAACTGTGTGGGGTCCTGTGGACCGAGTTTGAGAACCACTGACATAGGGCCTGATTCAGAGCCGGACGCTCTGACCAGGGCACTCGCTCTGAATCAGGGCCCTCCTCCATGAAAATGGAGCGGTATCCTGGCCGCTCGCATAGCTGTGGGTGACCACCCACAGCATATGCTAGCGGCGACGGAGACCCTGCAGTAGGGTCTCCCTGCCACAAGCCCTAGAGTGATTTTGGCTCTATCAGAGCCAAAATCACTCCCACTGACATCACTAGTGATGTCAGTGGGGCCGGCTTCAGACGGTAGGCGTTCCCATGGGAATGCCTCCGTCTGGCTGCCACGCCCCCGGCACGCCCACCAAAGGGGGCGTGCTGTCGAGACCCGGAGCGATGGAAAGCCCGTCGCTCCAGGGGGCTCGCGCATGCGCACGACGGAGCTCCCTCCGTTGTGCGCATGCGCAGTGGGGAACATCGACCCACTTGCGAGCGTACTGCCGCTTGCGAGTGGGTCTGAATGACCCCCATAGTGTATGCAGACACCCACCAACCTGTCTTAAGACCCCCACTTGTGCACGTCATGTCCGGGAAGTGTATGCAACCATCGGTACATCGGGTAACATCGGATGCTATCGCAGCGCTTGAGGTTGACTATACCCTGCCCCAAGCACTGCGAGCACTTCAGTGTAAAAACCAGCCAGGTGACGTGTACTATGACATTGTCTTTTAATTATACACACCACTAAAATGCCGTTTAGACGCTCTGGCACGCCAGAGTTTGCACCTCCACTCCCCAGTTTTTAATGGCCAGCTCCTGTTACCACCTACAAACGGCCTCTCCTGTCTCTCACTCACTCTGCTGGGCTGTCTATGCGCAGCGAGCGAATGCATTGTGAACTTTCGCTAAGGTATGCGTATACACACTGCATACCATCGGCAGCAGCGAGAGTATGGATCTTAGCGAGCGGGTCTGAAGGAGCTCCTTAATTCCTCTGGTTGTGGCATAGGGAGATGATCCTATTCCACCACTAGAGAAATTTGATCTGTATGGAACTTTGTGGGAAGGGAGTGAGGGCCTGATTCAGTGATGATCGCTGACGAAATTGCGTACGCAGACGTCCGATTGTTGTGTACTGCGTATGCATCGCAGTGCGCCTGCGCAAATGCCCCACTGCAATCAGGACTGTGATCGCAGTGACTACGCAGACCCATCGCAGAGTGATTGACAGGAAGCACTGTTTGGGGGTGGTGACGGGAGTCGGCAAAATGCAGATGCCAGTGCGTTTGAATGCTGTTACAGGGGCATGCAGAAATTAGCCACTACGATGCAATACGCAGCCTGAGTACTCAGTGTGTACAGGAAGGTTAGCAATTTCTAAGTGAGATCTGACTTGCTGTAAATGTGCGAGCGGCTCCAATGTACTTCGATGTTACCAATGTTTTGGCGGGATTGCAAGGTTTTACGGATGTGTAAGAGGGGAAGTGGGCGTCTGCATGTTGTCCGTGCGAGTGCTTTGCGATTGCACATATTAGCATACTCTCACAGCAGACCTGCGTACGTGATTACAACCGCGATCGCATCAGCGATCCTTCCTGAATCAGGCCCTGAGTCCCAGATCTGCGAAGGTGGTGACAGTCTGCCAACAGCATATTGTGTGACACTGAGCACAGGAAGTCAGATGTAAATCAGCCTCTTGTCTCAAACACCCAGCAGGGTTGCTGCAGTATTTCAATTGCTTATTTGAATTTATGGCAGAGATAAAGACCGGCTTTGGCGATATATGAAGAGCAGATGTTGCTATATTGTGTTAGTTTTATCCTGTACTCCTGGGTGATTGTGAGCTGGATGTCAGGATTGGTGAAAGGTTTTAGCTCCCGGTGGTGTGACTGGACAATCATAGGGCTCCTGAAGGACTGTGAGAGTTGGCTGGTCTTCTTCCTTCTTCATGATTTGTACAGGGTGAATGGATCTGTGTGTCCACTGCAAGCAGAGAGGCAGTATAGCAGGGCCTCTACATGCCATCAGCGCCAGGGGAGGTACCACTGCATCATTTGGGTACCCAAGGGTCAGTGGCATTACTCCCAGAGGCAATAGGCACATTGACCTCTGGGTGCCAGCTATCATGGGGGCACTGAGTGAGGAAGGACTATTGTAGGCACGCTCTGCACTGCCTTTTACTACCCATAGCTAGGAGTATTGATACCCAGAGAAGCTTGACAGAGGCATTATACTAGACCTATGCCTCCTGCTCATGATTGTCTCCCCGCTACACATTTTTCTTCCATCCTTCCATACTAATGGACGTACCCCTGAGTACAGTACCTCCCACAGTGGGAGAGTCCTCCACCACCGACTGTGTTGCTGCCCCCTCCAGGACATCAACTCTAAGCTCCAGGTATGGGGTGACAGGGGGTTGCTAGGGCAAAACCTGGAAGCCATATGTGATACCCCACCGTCACGAGGTATCACACAGTAGTGCCCCTGCTTCCCATGCTGCAGAGGAAGAGGAGCCCAGAGGGGGAGGAGCTGGAGAGGCTGGCGGAGCTGTCCAGCTGACTAGGTCCTGAATGAAATACCAGAGTTGTGGGTGGATTATTGAATACCCATTTCCATTCATTCATGCGCAGCACACATAGGAAAATACAGCCAGAATATAATACCTATAGAGCCAACCTCCACTACAGAGGCAGATTGCATAATAGAGCCAGCTTCACTACAGAAACGCTTCAACACAGAGCTTTACTTGTTTGCCTTAAAAATAAATTAAAACTTATTTAAGGGACCAAAGAAGGACACAGTGACTATTTGTTCTTATTAGGAGATGCACCCATAGTTATATGTGTTCAGTGACAGTTAAGAAGAGTGGTTTCCAGGCTTCTGGCTCTTCCCCATAAGAAAAAAGAAATTCCCACAGGGCCCTTATAGAGTAATGAGCCAGTTCCACTCATCATCCGACCTTGGGATAATGTTAAAGTGTGAGGAAACTTATTATCTCCTTGTTAAGTTAAGGACTACCAGGGGTCTTACTGAGGATAACCATCATTGCTGCTTAACACTACGCCAATTTTATCGGCCCTCTATAAGCATTATTCTGCAGCAATATGGTATTTGTATACCCAGCTATAGATGCAAAAACCCTGAGGGGAAAAAATATAATGTGCACCAACACAGCTGCAACATTAAATCTCATCTACTTAGAATAGAAAAACTTGCAAATAAATTGTTGGAATTTACTTGTATATTTGCAATAACTGCAATTGTTTAACCTTTGAACTTTGCTGTAGGAATGCTCAGATAACAGGAAATAGTAATTAATATAGATTTTAGCGTAAGGTTGTGTCACAGGAAAACTAATGTGTTATGGGGTGATTTTTTTTATAATGTATATAATTGAATTTAGTTGTATTATAAAACATGTATTGCTTAAATCTCTATTTGTATATAGAGTGGACAATAATAGTTATTATTGACCATACTTTAAGTCTCTCGCAGTTCATCTCCAGTACAGTAAAAGTGACGCTTTGCCTTACTGGCTGTGCCATTCACTGTACCCAGGGGAAGAGTCCTTACCTCTCTGTCTACAAAAAAATATCAACACTATTCAAGATTAGGTCTCATCTGGAAGAAGAGCCATCCACTTTTGAAACAGAAATTCACCGGTATCCTCAACTATAATCATCACAAACTTATACTTTCCTGTTGCGGTACCACACTTACTTTAGGGCACTCTGCCAGAAGTTCCACCACTGCCAGGGGTGGCCACTGGTAGATCAGTATAGCGACAGGAGTTTTCTGTTGCATACAGGATCCACATCCCACCCCACCAAAAGCCCCTATTGCTTATGCCCATAAATCTCCATAAGGAAATGGGACACTTGGGGGTTGCGAAAGTCGGCCTCACACACTGTAAAGAACACATAATATTGTGAAAATTATAGATTATTGAGCAATTAAAAACTTGACTCAGGATTATTTGTCTACATTTATCATACAACGTTCCATGCTGGGAGAATTCACCCCAATTATAGCCTGAAATGTTGTATTACATTTACATCCACTCCTCCTGTTATGGCTTTCATGTCACTCTATATTAGCACATTTCTATTTTATGTATTTGTTCCCATCCACGAGATGTCCTCATTAATGACTACATTTTGGTGGATTTTTAATTTTTAATTACCAGAACTGATATTGCTATCCTCAGCGTGTACCGCGCAGAACCTCAAACATACTCATTTGAAAAGATTTATCATGTTATTTCCACTAGTGATGGCCACACAGTTTGCTGAACTCTTCAGAGGTCTGTAGAACACTGCTGTGTTCCAGATACACCATATACTGTATATAATATGTAATGAACGCCACTGACGCACTGTGTTTCTGATATTATTTATGGATTTAAATCAAAATTTAAATATTTTGTCAGTCAATTGTTTTTGCATTTTATTTTAAATTAGTCTCAGATGATTGTTACTAATATAACCATACATATACCATACATATTCCATACATATAGTATATACCATACATATTCCATACATATAGTAGATACCATACATATACCATACATATAATATATACCATACATATACCATACATATTCCATACATATAGTATCTACCATACATATACCATACATATAGTATATACCATACATATGCCATACATATACCATATACCATACATATAGTATATACCATACATATACCATACATATACCATATACCATACATATACCATATACCATACATATAGTATATACCATACATATAGTATATGTGATACATATATACCATACATATAGTATATACCATACATAGACCATACACATAGTATATACCATACATATAGTATATAACATACATATACCATACATATACCATACATATTCCATACATATAGTATATACCATACATATACCATACACCATACATGTAATATATACCATACATATAGTATATACCTTACATATAGTATATACCATACATAAACCATACACATAGTATATACAATACATATAGTATATAATATACATATACCATACATATAGTATATACCATACATATACCATACATTAAGTATACACTATACATATAGCATACATATACCATATACCATACATATAGTATATACCATACATGTACCATACATATACCAAATACCATACATATACCATACAATATACATATAATATATACCATACATATAGTATATACCATACATATAGTATATTTCATGCACATACCATACATATAGTATATACCATACATATACCATACACATAGTATATAGCATACATATAGTATATACCATACATATACCATACATATTCCATACATATAGTGTATGCCATACATATAGTATGTACCATACATATACCATACATATTCCATACATATAGTAGATACCATACATAGACCATACATATACCATACGTATAATATATACCATACATATTACCATACATATTACCATACATATTCCATACATATAGTATATACCATACATATACCATACATATACCATGCATATAATATATACCATACATATACCATACATATACCATACATATAGTATATATCATACATATACCATATATATACTATATACCATACATATAGTATATACCATACATATAGTATATACCATACATATACCATACCTGTAGTATATACCATACATATACCAAACATATAGTATATACCATGCATATACCATGCATATACCATACATATACCATATACCATCCATATACCATCCATATACCATATACAATACATATACCATACATATACCATACATATACCATGCATATAACATACATATACTGAGTTACCTACAGCATAAGTTTAGGCAGAGTTCATTCAGACTCTTAAACAACTCCTCCCCACCCCCGCATTACCTGCAGTAGCAAAGTCCATGCATCCTACTTCAATCTAAAAGCCCGTATATACTAGCAACAGATTGTACCAATTTGCCGATCACCAGACGCTGGTGTCAGTACATCGGTGAAATTCAACATATTGGATTTTACAGATTTGACAATCATCAGCAAATAGGATTGTGATTAGAAAATCGGAGATTTTTAACATGTTGATTTTCACCGATTCCCGGACGGATAGGCAAACATCGATGGTTGCCGGTCAGCATTTCTGACCGTTGGTTCTGGTCCAATCGGTGGATTGTCCAGTAGATATATGGGACCCCTAAGGGAGACTTCCTCCTTCCCTTCCCTTTCTTTCTTCCCTTCTTTTCCTCCCTATCCCTTCTCATCCCTCCCCTCTATTTCTTTCCTCCCTTCCTTTCCTCCCTTCCTTCCATCTTCCCTTCCCTTCCTCCATTCCCTTCCCATCCCTTCCTCCCTTTACTTAATTTCCTCCCTTGCCTTCCTTTCCTCTCTATCCCTTCTTATCCCTCCCCTCTATTTCTTTCCTCTCTTCCTTCCGTCTTCCCTTCCCTTTATTTCATCCCTTCCCTTCCTCCCTTCCCTTAATTTCCTCCCTTCCTTTCCCGTCCCTTCCTCCATTTCCTTCTTTTCTTCCCTCCTTTCCTCCCCATCCCTTCCCCCCTTCCCTTCCTTTCCTCTCTTCCCTTCCATTCCTCCCATCCCCTCCTTCCTTTCCTCCCATCCCCTCCTTCCTTTCTTCTATTCCCATCCCTTCCTCCCTTCCCTTCCTTTCCTCCCATCCCCTCATTCCTTTCCTCTCTTCCCATCCTCCCTTCCCATCCCATCCTTTCATCCCTTCCCCTCCTTCCTTTCCTTCCTTTCTTCCCTTCCCTTCCTTTCCTCTCTTCCCTTCCCTTCCTTTCCTCTCCTCCCTTCCTTTCCTCCCTTCCCCTCCTTCCTCTCTTCCCTTCCTTTCCTCTCCTCCCTTCCCTTACTTTCCTCTCCTCCCTTCCTTTCCTCCCTTCCCCTCCTTCCTTTCCTTCCTTTATTCCCTTCCCTTACTTTCTTCTCCTCCCTTCCTTTCCTCCCTTCGCTTACTTTCCTCTCCTCCCTTCCTTTCCTACCTTCCCTTACTTTCCTCTCCTCCCTTCCTTTCCTCTCTTCCCCTCCTTCCTTTCCTTCCTTTCTTCCCTTCCCTTCCTTTCCTCTTCCCTTCCCTTCCTTCCTTTCTTTCCTCCCTTCCCCTCTGTCCTCTCTTTCCTCCCTTCCTTTCCTCTCCTCCCTTCCTCTCCTCCCTTCCCCTCCTTCCTTTCCTTCCTTTCTTCTCTTCCCTTCCTTTCCTCTCTTCACTTCCCTTCCTCCCTTCCCCTCCTTCCTCTCTTCCCTTCCCTTCCTTTCCTCTCCTCCCTTCCTTTCCTCCCTTCCCTTCCTTCCTCTATTCCCTTCCTTTCCTCTCCTCCCTTCCTTTCCTCCCACCCCCTCCTTTCTTTCTCACTTCACTTCCTTTCCTCCCTTCCCTTCTTTCCTCCCATCCCCTCCTTTCTTTCTCACTTCCCTTCCTTTCCTCCCTTCCCTTCCTTTCCTCCCACCCCCTCCTTTCTTTCTCACTTCCCTTCCTTTCCTCCCTTCCCTTCCTTTCCTCCCATCCCCTCCTTTCTTTCTCACTTTCCTTCCTTTCCTCCCTTCCCTTCCTTTCCTCCCATCCCCTCCTTTCTTTCTTACTTCCCTTCCTTTCCTCCCTTCCCTTCCTTTCTTCCCTTCCCCTCCTTCCTTTCCTCACTCTCGCTCTTCCTGCAGCGTATAAAGACTGAATATTTGAAGTACAATTTCCCCTTGCTTCCCCAGCCCTATACCGTTGCAGATATCTTCCCTTCCTTTCCTCTCCTCCCTTCCTTTCCTCCCTTCCCTTCCTTCCTCTATTCCCTTCCTTTCCTCTCCTCCCTTCCTTTCCTCCCATCCCATACTTTCTTTCTCACTTCCCTTCCTTTCCTCCCTTCCCTTCCTTTCCTCCCATCCCCTCCTTTCTTTCTCACTTCCCTTCCTTTCCTCCTTTCCCTTCCTTTCCTCCCATCCCCTCCTTTCTTTCTCCCTTCCCTTCCTTTCCTCCCTTCCCTTCCTTTCCTCCAATCCCCTCCTTTCTTTCTCCCTTCCCTTCCTTTCCTCCCTTCCTTACCTCCCATCCCCTCCTTTCTTTCTCACTTCCTTTCCTCCCTTCCTTCCTTTCCTCCCATCCCCTCCTTTCTTTCTCACTTCCCTTCCTTTCCTCCCTTCCCCTCCTTCCTTTCCTCGCTCTCACTCCCCATGCAGCGTATAAAGACTGGATATTTGAAGTACAATTTCTCCTTGCCTCCCCAGCCCTATACCATTGCAGATATCTTCCCTGGCTGCTGGCAGTGAGCTGATCCATAAATGGCCGCGGTTTTATTTCTGCGCGCCACTCCTGACTATTTTAGGAATACACACATATGGGCCACGCTTCTTACGGTCGAATGCAATCATGAAGTACAAAAGCTGTAAACATACTGAATGACTAATGAGACAACAGGACATGAAAAGAATTTTAATTTACATGTAAATGAGCTGCTCATTATGCCTTTTGTGGTATACAGTACATTGGTATGGAATGGAGAAAAAAATAATTCACTTTTCTTAACAGAACCAAATGTACCAGAATAATGATGAATATTTCATGGTAAAATACTATTAGGCAGAAACTGTTCCTTTGTCTGCCGGAGTTTTCAACTGTAAGTTTCAGAGCCTGAAATATTCATTTGTAGCGGAACGCGTAGTCTTGCTGAGACGCACAAATGTCATTTGGCTTTCTGCAGTGATTATTTATTATTATTCCCATTTATTTGTATACCCCTCGCACATTCTGCAGCACATTGTAATTATTATTGATATGTGCATTTCTATGAGGATTTCAGCGAGCGAACCTGAATATAGGGTAATTTCCTAGTAATTTACTGTACAATGTGTATACGCAAAGCAAAAATGTCTTCCACCTCTCTCCTGCTTTTACTTGTATGTGAGTTCATACTGAGGCAGCTGGAGCGGATGGGGCTTGTGTGCAGCCTCCGTGCCTGCCCCCTCCTCTCTACATGGCGCAGTTGCGAGTAGACTCTGGCAATGTGCTAAAGTTTCCTATGCATGTGCGGGGCTCTGGAAACATGGCGCCTGCACCATGTTCCCGGTAAGTTCTGTACTGCGTATGCGCAATCTCTGGTAAAATGGTGGCCTTGCCATTTCCACAGTGATTTATGCAGTACCAATGTGGGATTTCAGAGAGGTAAGTATACTAAATTGGTGCAGGGTGTGCGCTGCGGGATACAGGGTGTGCACTGGGGGATACAGGGTGTGCGTTGCGAGATACAGGGTGTGCGCTGCGGGATACAGGGTGTGCACTGGGGGATATAGGGTGTGCGTTGCGGGATACAGGGTGTGCGCTGCAGGATACAGAGTGTGCGTTTGCGGGATACAGGGTGTGCGCTGCGGGATACAGGGTGTGTGCAGCGGGATACAGGGTGTGCGTTGCGGGTTACAGGGTGTGCGCTGCGGGATACTGGGAGTGCTCTGCGGGATACAGGGCGTGCGCTGCGGGATACAGGGCGTGCTCTGCGGGATACAGGGCATGCGCTGCGGGATACAGGGCGTGCGCTGCGGAATACAGGGGGTGCGCTGCGGGATACAGGGTGTGCGCTGCGGGATACACGGTGTGCGCTGCGGGTTTCAGGGTGTGCTCTGCGGGATACAGGGTGTGCACTGCGGGATACAGGGTGCGCTCTGCGGGATACAGGGTGCGCGCTGCGGGACACAGGGTGCGCGCTGCGGGACACAGGGTGTGCGCAGTGGGATACAGGGTGTGCGCTGTGGGATACAGGGTGTGCGCAGGGGGATACAGGGTGTGCGTTGCGGGATACAGGGTGTGCGCTGCGGGATACAGGGCGTGCGTTGCGGGATACAGGGCGTGCTCTGTGGGATACAGGGCGTGCGCCGCGGGATACAGGGCGTGCGCTGCGGGATACAGGGTGTGCGCTGCGGGATACAGGGTGTGCTCTGCGGGATACAGGGTTTGCGCTGCGGGATACAGGGTGTGCGCTACGGGATACAGGTGTGCGCTGCTGAATACAGGGTGTGCGCTGTGTGGGATACAGGGTGTGCGCTGCGGGATACAGGGTGTGCGCTGCGGGATACAGGGTGTGCGCTGCGGGATACAGGGTGTGCGCTGCGGGATACAGGGTGTGCGCTGCGGGATACAGGGTGTGCGCTGCGGTTTACAGGGTGTGCGCTGTGGGATACACGGTGTGCGCTGCGGGTTACAGGGTGTGCGCTGTGTGGGATAGATACACCGCTGTACTGGGGCTGTTTTATAGTCAAGCAGAATTTTTGTCTGGGTGCAGGATTTGCAGCCATGCAAACAAGTTTTGCGCTGCGAGGGCTGAAATTGCGAATATACTGTATTCTCCATGCAGGACACACAATGCACACACTGTATTTTATACACTGCTTATTTGGATATTCTGAGCAACCATCACAACTTTAAACCAGGTCATGCATATTATATCCCCACCACACACACATATAGTTATACACTGCACAAAATGCTGGTTCTAGCTGCAGATCTTCCTCCCTGTGGATTTGGCACTAACTCCAAAGCCCCATTAGGTGTAATAAAATTGCAATGTTATTCTGTCGGAGATGGGGATGATGCCACTCTGTCAGACTTACAGGAATTGTCAGTATTTCTGTTGCTCTTTAGGGAATAGAAATAAATGCCGGATTGGCTGCCAGGGGCTGCGATGACAACGAGGGCAACTGCAAGTTGGTCCCGACAATGGATAACAAAGGAAGACGAGTCACATAACGTGCGGGCAGGAAATTTGCTTTCACGGGATTATTAGAAGCTGGAATATGATCATAAGAAGTCTGACCAAGAGCCAGAATGATCAAACTTTGCATTGAAACTAGAGATGTGCGCTGACCTGTTTTGGTTTTGGATCTGGATTTCTCTTTTGGTTTGGTTTTGCTTTTGGATCTGGATTTTTTTTTAAATTTAATTAAAAACAGCTAAAATGATGTAATTACGACCTGTTAGCGTGCAATCCAAACCCCGAGTTCTGTTTTGAAATCCGAGTTCCGAACTGCGGGAAGATCCGCACCTGATACGACTCGGCGTCTCTAAACTCGGTTGTTGTCGGTTCTCTGAGAATCGGACCCGCACATTTCTCATTGAAACTCTTTCCTCGTATTCTCGGAACAAGTGTTCAGTGCTGCGGGTGGAATTATAAGAGTGCAGAAACCGCCAGTAAAGAGGCGTCTCAAAGCTTGGGGCCATGTATAATAGGGATAGCACGAGATAAATCGAAGATTCCTCATAACTAGTAGGGCCGGATTTGCCACAGGACAACCGAAGTACCCGCCTAGGGCCCAGTGTGTCCCATAGGGCCTGTAGCCAGGACCCACAAAATCTGGCCCGTCCATCACAGTACACCTCTGATGAAGCAACCTCCCTATTGGTTGGGAAACATGTTAGGTAGTAACATGGAGACGCTGCGAGCGAACTCACAGACGGAGGGCTGCACATGCGCAGTCCTCCCACCATCGGAGATGTTCGATAATTGTTGACTTTGCGTACTGTACATCTCTGAATCAGACCCCTACTTGAGATGCATTAAAATTAGGCGAGGGCTGTTTAAGCTTGAGACTAGATAAGAGTCCTGAATTTTTGTAATTGGCTGGAGACTTTGAACCCCTGTTACTAGGTAGATTTACATTCTTAGGTTTTTTGGTATTGGTGGTTTTTAGCCTATAGGAATCTGGGTAGGCGTAGTTTAGCTGGGTTATATATAGGGAGTACTTCAGCAGTCACCTCCATCTTTTTCAGTTTGGAAGGCTGAGTACTCTGTATCATTCTGAGCTCCCCTCAGATATATTTGTGCTGTTTTACTGTATATTTCCTCATAAAAAAATCCTTCTCTTTTGCTTTTATCTACCTCCACTGTTCCTGTCACCACTTTTATCTTTCTGCATTCAATTTTCCCCCTTTTTGTTTCTAGCTTAACCCCCATCTTCATTGTAACCTTTTCTACCCCCCTTTTTTCCATTGCTTTTTCTACCCTTCCCCTCTCTCCCTTTCCCCTTTGTATGCCTTTATTTTGTCCCTCATCATAGCCTGCCCTGCCGCTTTGTTCAGAACAAGGGGGAGGAGCCTAGGGCTGTGACTGCTAGTGCAGCTGTATTCCCTGTCAGGCTGAGCAGGGGGGAGGAGCCTAGGGCTGTTACTGCTAGTGCAGCTGTATTCCCTGTCAGGCTGAGCAGGGGGGAGGAGCCTAGGGCTGTTACTGCTAGTGCAGCTGTATTCCCTGTCAGGCTGAGCAGGGGGGAGGAGCCTAGGGCTGTTACTGCTAGTGCAGCTGTATTCCCTGTCAGGCTGAGCAGGGGGAGGAGCCTAGGGCTGTTACTGCTAGTGCAGCTGTATTCCCTGTCAGGCTGAGCAGGGGGGAGGAGCCAAGGGCTGTTACTGCTAGTGCAGCTGTATTCCCTGTCAGGCTGAGCAGGGGGGAGGAGCCTAGGGCTGTTACTGCTAGTGCAGCTGTATTCCCTGTCAGGCTGAGCAGGGGGGAGGAGCCTAGGGCTGTTACTGCTAGTGCAGCTGTATTCCCTGTCAGGCTGAGCAGGGGGGAGGAGCCTAGGGCTGTTACTGCTAGTGCAGCTGTATTCCCTGTCAGGCTGAGCAGGGGGGAGGAGCCTAGGGCTGTTACTGCTAGTGCAGCTGTATTCCCTGTCAGGCTGAGCAGGGGGGAGGAGCCTAGGGCTGTTACTGCTAGTGCAGCTGTATTCCCTGTCAGGCTGAGCAGGGGGGAGGAGCCTAGGGCTGTTACTGCTAGTGCAGCTGTATTCCCTGTCAGGCTGAGCAGGGGGCAGGAGCCTAGGGCTGTTACTGCTAGTGCAGCTGTATTCCCTGTCAGGCTGAGCAGGGGGGAGGAGCCTAGGGCTGTTACTGCTAGTGCAGCTGTATTCCCTGTCAGGCTGAGCAGGGGGGAGGAGCCTAGGGCTGTTACTGCTAGTGCAGCTGTATTCCCTGTCAGGCTGAGCAGGGGGGAGGAGCCTAGGGCTGTTACTGCTAGTGCAGCTGTATTCCCTGTCAGGCTGAGCAGGGGGGAGGAGCCAAGGGCTGTTACTGCTAGTGCAGCTGTATTCCCTGTCAGGCTGAGCAGGGGGGAGGAGCCTAGGGCTGTTACTGCTAGTGCAGCTGTATTCCCTGTCAGGCTGAGCAGGGGGGAGGAGCCTAGGGCTGTTACTGCTAGTGCAGCTGTATTCCCTGACAGGCTGAGCAGGGGGGAGGAGCCTAGGGCTGTTACTGCTAGTGCAGCTGTATTCCCTGTCAGGCTGAGCAGGGGGGAGGAGCCTAGGGCTGTTACTGCTAGTGCAGCTGTATTCCCTGTCAGGCTGAGCAGGGGGGAGGAGCCTAGGGCTGTTACTGCTAGTGCAGCTGTATTCCCTGTCAGGCTGAGCAGGGGGCAGGAGCCTAGGGCTGTTACTGCTAGTGCAGCTGTATTCCCTGTCAGGCTGAGCAGGGGGGAGGAGCCTAGGGCTGTTACTGCTAGTGCAGCTGTATTCCCTGTCAGGCTGAGCAGGGGGGAGGAGCCTAGGGCTGTTACTGCTAGTGCAGCTGTATTCCCTGACAGGCTGAGCAGGGGGGAGGAGCCTAGGGCTGTTACTGCTAGTGCAGCTGTATTCCCTGTCAGGCTGAGCAGGGGGCAGGAGCCTAGGGCTGTTACTGCTAGTGCAGCTGTATTCCCTGTCAGGCTGAGCAGGGGGGAGGAGCCTAGGGCTGTTACTGCTAGTGCAGCTGTATTCCCTGTCAGGCTGAGCAGGGGGGAGGAGCCTAGGGCTGTTACTGCTAGTGCAGCTGTATTCCCTGACAGGCTGAGCAGGGGGGAGGAGCCTAAGGCTGTTACTGCTAGTGCAGCTGTATTCCCTGTCAGGCTGAGCAGGGGGGAGGAGCCTAGGGCTGTTACTGCTAGTGCAGCTGTATTCCCTGTCAGGCTGAGCAGGGGGGAGGAGCCTAGGGCTGTTACTGCTAGTGCAGCTGTATTCCCTGTCAGGCTGAGCAGGGGGCAGGAGCCTAGGGCTGTTACTGCTAGTGCAGCTGTATTCCCTGTCAGGCTGAGCAGGGGGGAGGAGCCTAGGGCTGTTACTGCTAGTGCAGCTGTATTCCCTGTCAGGCTGAGCAGGGGGGAGGAGCCTAGGGCTGTTACTGCTAGTGCAGCTGTATTCCCTGTCAGGCTGAGCAGGGGGCAGGAGCCTAGGGCTGTTACTGCTAGTGCAGCTGTATTCCCTGTCAGGCTGAGCAGGGGGGAGGAGCCTAGGGCTGTTACTGCTAGTGCAGCTGTATTCCCTGTCAGGCTGAGCAGGGGGGAGGAGCCTAGGGCTGTTACTGCTAGTGCAGCTGTATTCCCTGTCAGGCTGAGCAGGGGGGAGGAGCCAAGGGCTGTTACTGCTAGTGCAGCTGTATTCCCTGTCAGGCTGAGCAGGGGGGAGGAGCCTAGGGCTGTTACTGCTAGTGCAGCTGTATTCCCTGTCAGGCTGAGCAGGGGGGAGGAGCCAAGGGCTGTTACTGCTAGTGCAGCTGTATTCCCTGTCAGGCTGAGCAGGGGGGAGGAGCCTAGGGCTGTTACTGCTAGTGCAGCTGTATTCCCTGTCAGGCTGAGCAGGGGGGAGGAGCCAAGGGCTGTTACTGCTAGTGCAGCTGTATTCCCTGTCAGGCTGAGCAGGGGGGAGGAGCCAAGGGCTGTTACTGCTAGTGCAGCTGTATTCCCTGTCAGGCTGAGCAGGGGGGAGGAGCCTAGGGCTGTTACTGCTAGTGCAGCTGTATTCCCTGACAGGCTGAGCAGGGGGGAGGAGCCTAGGGGGGATGTAGTCAGGAAGTCGACGGTCTAAATGCCGACCGACAGCTTCCCGACTCTCTAATCCTACCGCAATCATGCGAGCAGTTCAGGCTAAAAGACAACCAAGTGACATGGTCGATGACGCTGTTTTGTTAATTATGCACACCCTTAAAACGCCTGTTTTGACCATTTGGCACGCCTGCGTTCGGATCTCCACTCCCCGTTTTCATGCACCTTCCTCTGTTACCACCCACAAACGCCTCATTCTGTCACTCAAATTAGCAGGCATTCGCTATTTTGCGAGCACACATTTTCTGACCGCAATGACTGGTTCGCGCATGCGTATTACAACCCATACGCATGTGCAGTTGTGCGAACATCGCTGGGAGCGAACGAGCAACTGCTTACGAGCGCCTCTGAATCAGGCCCTAAGGGCGCTAGTACAGCAAAGTTTTCTTATAAAAGGGATCAAGGTTTTGCAAGGGGACATGGTACATTGTGTAAACACAGAAGTTGCCAGGGGTTTGATAAGAAAGGCCAGGGAAAATATATGTAAGGGTAAATATGTAGATATTTTTGTTTTAGCAGAGGAGGCAAGGAAAGATTTAAATAAGGCTAGGAAGCCTAGTAGTATTGGAGAGGAAGCATTTGGGAGTTGTATAATTGAATTAAGGACATCTTTTTTTGGCATGTTATCTAGAAACACATCCTAAGGAACATCAAAATGTTATCAAATATATTTATTTGATACATGATGTTTTTAAAATCAAAGGGTTGTAAGGCTGGGTACACACCTAAAGATTTTCTATCCAACCAGCCAACTAGTTGATTGGTTGGAATGTAAACCTGGTAATGTATGGGAGTAACTGATGATCAGCAATTTGCTCCTAAATGCCAGAAAACAGATGAAAATGGCGTCAGACAAGTTTGTTAAATGTTTGATCTAAACAATTTGTTCAAACAACAGTTTTTGTCCATTTTCCGGCGTTTAGGAGCAAATTTGCTTTCATACCTTACCAGATTTTCATTCCAACCAATCAATTAGTTGGATGGTTGGATAGAAAATATTTATGTGTGTATGCACCTTAAGGATGATGACGATTAGTTTTGTTGCAACTGGAAGGAAAAAAAAAAAAGGATTACTCCTCTTGGGCTAAAGAACGTAGAGGTATGGTTAGAGGTAACCCAGCATGAGTAGGTTCCTCAAAAGGAGGTACGCACTACCGGCAAGAGATGCAGCGAGGTTGGCAGTAAAATAGAAAGGTAAATGTTTTGCCTATAACAACTCTCATTGTTTGGGGGGGGGGTCATTTTTGACACTCCTGTTATATCTGCGGAGGAGGCACCCAGCAAAGGATTGTAGAAGAGGAAAGGACACAGAGTTAGTAGGTAAGTGTGAGTCCAGGACCAACACTTCACAAGGCTAGCTCGCCTAGTAACTTATAGGAGTTTGAAAAATGGTTGGGTTGGTATCCTTTGTGGGATGAGGCCCAATTCTTTTAAAATTTGTGGCAGTTACAGTAGGAACCTTTGTTCAGCCTGGGAGTTTCCTGAAATTGTGTTGCAGAAGGTTACAGTTGAAGTTAGTTTAGGAGGCATGTGCGGCCCCGCTGCCAGATTTTGTGCATTTTCTCCCCTTGGTGTCATACTTAAAAAAGTGCATGGTAAATATAGACTAATATAGCATTTTTCCTACCCTCAAGGGGCATCATTAAATGATGGTATCCTGGCACGTTTCTGCAGCATTCGTTATCCATCCTTTGATGAGGCATTAGGATAACTGGATATTGAATCAGCTTTACGACTCCTGCCTCTGCACCCGGAATCCATGAGATTTATGGGTTTTTTTAATTGAATGGGCAGTATTATGAAGATAAATGTTTGCCCATGGGTTGCTCTATTTCGCGTAAAGATAAAATGGCAACCATGGAGAGAGAAAGTGTTAAAAGATCAGTGAGGTATATATGTAAAAATAATCAATTTATTCTAAAAAATTAAGCATTACACATAGCAAACATATTATGCACAAATCAATGATGAATGAAAAAAGAAGCCCAAATTCATTGTAAACAAGAGAATGTTACTTGTATCCAATTGGTAAGGCACACAGGGCCTGATTCATACCCGCTTGCGAGCGCTCGCAAGCGGGTCGATGTTGGCCAAGTGCGCATGCGCACGAGGGAGCCGGCTCCGTCGTGCGCATGCGCGAGACCCGCATAGCGATGGACAAGCTGTCGCTATGGGTCTCACTACAAAGGGGGCGTGCTGTCGATGTTGACTGACAGCACACCCCCTTTGGTGGGCGTGCCGGGAGCGTTGCTGCCCAGACAGAGGCGTTCCCATGGGAACACCTACTGTCTGGGGCCGGCCCCACTGACATCACAAATGATGTCAGTGGGAGTGTTTTTGGCTCTGATAGAGCCAAAAGCACTCCAAGGCTTGCGGCAGACGAGACCCTACCTCAAGGGTCTCGTCGCAAGCCCGATGGTCGTGATGGTCTTGACCATCGCGACTATATTTTTGGCCGCTCGCTATAGCTGTGGGTGGTCACCCACGGCTATGCAAGCGGCCAGGGGGCCGCTCTAAAAAAGAGAGGGAGGGCACTGATTCAGAGCGAGCGCTCTGAAAAAGCGTCCGGCTCTGAATCAGGCCCACAGTCAGTGTTCTTTGGCAAAAATGAAGGGAAGTTCTCTTATAAATTCCATGTCAAGTCACAACCATTTAAGTGATGTGAACGCTCCTGTAGCCAGCGGGGAGTTTCGGCAAGTGTGACTGCTGGAGGAAGCTTGTATGTAATGCGGTGACTCTTATGCAACCGCTCGTTAAAGCAGTCCTGTTCTCACCTCGGCTTGTAGTCTCCAAAGTCGCGGTGATGTGGTTAGAGCCGCGATCACGGTGGCTGGCAGATCAAGCTCTACCCACTTGCTGGGGAGCTGTTTGAGAGCCGCTCGATGTTCCATGTGAAAGGAGTAGCCAGACTGGTTCCTGAAGCGTGAAGAAGGTGTGCAGTTGGACTTCTTACAGAGGTGGGCTAGAGATTGATAAGTGACTATTACTCTGCAGCGCCTGGATCCATTTGTTTTGTGATTGCTCTATTTTGCGTGCCTATTTTGAAAAATGTAGTTCCTTTTTACATTCGTGCAATCAGGCTGGCACTAGTCATACAGGCATAGAGCATTCTTTAGATTACTTTTTGTTTATAGGTCCGGTGGATAAAGGTGTTTGTGTGAACATCCTATTTTCAGCTCAATCATTGTTTCATATATTTAGGAGTGCTTGTTGCACAGGACAGAAGGGAAGGCCTGTTTGATCTACCTAGGTTATGTTGTGGGTCACCCAATCTCTACAAGGTTCATTTAATTATGCCTTTTTTTTCCGATGGTGTGAGTTTTTTGCCGGAAATATGAACGCGCTACAGTTGGGGTTAATAAAACCCATCTCTGTGTGCATTTGTCCAAGGAGATCAAGGCTGTTCTACAAATTTGGGCATCATTTTTAGAGAACTTTATTTTAGAGAGGATTTGGCCTACAAAGCCAGTCCCCAACACAATGTTGCAGTTGTTTATGGATGCGGAGGTGCTATAGGTTTTGGGACCAATTTTGATGGTGATTGGTGTGTGGTATCATGGCCGGTTGCATGGCGTGAAGCAGGTTTCACAGCTTTCCTCCTATTATTTCCAATAATAGTGGCAGTGGAATTATGGGTCTACAAATGGTCTAATTAGAATATTATATCCTGGTACGAAAATTCTGTTGTCATACATGCACTTAACAATCAACATTCATCCTCTCCTCAAGCTCTGCGGTTTTTGAGTCCTTTTTTTAATTATTTTTTTTAAATGTTTACAGGCAGATATAGGTTTTAACGCTAAACATGTGCCGGGTGTTGACAACATGATAGCCGATGCGTTTTATCTTTGCTAAATTTTGTGCTCCAGTTCCCGAAGGATTAATTTGCCCTTCTCATGTCTGGTAGATTATCCAACAGGCATAGAAGGGCTTGCACAAAAATCGCAACAACGCTGGGAGTTTATACTGCGGCTAGGCAGGATGAGAATCATTTTAGCAAATTTTTATCTAGGGGGTAAGTCACTGGATCAATGTTTGCTGACTTTTGTTTGGGGACTGAATGAACGCGGGGGGTCAAGGCTCAAGGGCTGCTATCTGGGCAACCTTGGCAGGCATATCTTTCTTTTCCAATGTAATAGTTCTTGCGATCCCACAAAATCGTTTGTTCTTGCCAAGGCCATTAAGGGTTGGGCTAAGGACTCATATGCCATCCCTGATTCCAGGAAACGGGTAGAACTGAAGTTGTTGGGAGACCTGTCTTCTGCAATACACGGCATTGCCTCCTCCGGTTATGAAGCCCAACTTGTTAAAGTAGTTTTTTCATTCGCATTTTTGGATCTTTTTGAGTGAGCAAGCTTGTGGCTGCCATATGAGTCAGCGTCAACAGCTTTGCTTGCATGAAATGTCCTCAGTAGGGAGAGGGAGGGTTTATGTAAAATTCATTGCAGTGGTGTAAATTGTGAGTCCAGTATAATAGCGCAATATGGCCATTTAAGCTTTGCTCTGTTTATTCTACTTTGAGGCATCAAGGTAACAGCCAGTTTTTTTTTCATGCAGATTTTTTACCCGCTTACTAAGTTTAGTTCACAGAAGTTTTTAAGCGCTGTTTGGTTCAGATCGGTTTAAAGGATGAACATTATGGCAAGCATTTTTTAGGATAGGTGTTGCTACGTGTGCTGTGGCTGCTGGTCTCTTGACATGACACATTCAGAGGGTTGGTAGATGAAAGTCGGCAGCACACAAGTCATACGTTCGCTGCGATAAGCCTCAGTTTTGTGCTTCCGCTATAACCTAGAAACTAGGGATGTGCAGGCTCGGTTCTACTCGGTTCCGTTCGGTTTTTTTTACCGAATCTTATTGGCTATCCAAAACTCGTGACAGTTGAAACCGAATGGAACCGAGTAGAACCGAGCCTGCACATCCCTAATAGAAATGTTGTTTACCCGCCAATTTTGAATGATTAGTATTCAAAAATTGAGGGTGTGAAGGGATTTTAAATTTTTCCTCCGAGGGAGCCTTTTATCACAATTGGCTCATATCATGGTCTACGGAAGGTTTTTTAAGTTTTCTCCTTCACTTGGGTCCTGTTTCTTTCTTCCCTTATAGTGGCTAGGTTTTCTTCTCCTGTTCCTGTAATGGTTTTGGGTGCGGTTTCTGACTTTAGGGTTTAAATTTTGTTACAACTCAAGATGTTTCGGCCAGAACAGTGTGGTTTTTTTTGACACTCATGATTATTGGGCTGAGAAACACCCCTCAGCTAGAAAGGCCACTTTGTTATTGGGGGGGATATATGGTTAGATGGATAGGTGTTAGGGGTGTTGGTTGCTCATCTTTTCTAGAAGTGCTTTTAATTTCTGAGCAGAACTGAGGCACCAAGACTGGTTAGTGATTTATCTTAGTGTAAATGATATTGCGCAGGTGAAAGGTTTTGACTTGATGTTAAAATTCAAGGTGGATATCGTTGTTTTGAGAAAAAAGTAGCTGGCTGTGCGGCTGGTATAGTCTCAGATAGTGCCACGTTTGGTTTGGCGAGGGTCCAGGTGCCATGCGGCTCTGGATAAAGCCAGAAAGAAATTCAATATTGTTGTGTCCCATTTTTTCAAGAGTTCTGGGGGCGTAGTGGTAAGACACCCCAGGATCAGGTTGGATGAGCTGCAATTGCACAGGCCTGATGGGGTTCATTTATCCTATTTAGGTTTGAGAAGTTTTTATTATGGAGATCGTCTCCTCTCTAGAATAGCTTGGATTGTTTTTACTTTTGTGGTGGCAAGCTCGGTTTTTGGGTAACCTAGCTGTGGTGGGAAGGTGCTGCAGATCAGCGGCTGTCGCGGACCTCCGGTCGATCTCTCCAGATACGCCAATCTGAGAATCGCCGCCCCGTGACTTATACCAGTTAAGACAGCGCTTGTGGTTATTAACTCCGGTATCTACCACCAGCAGAAGACCAATTTAACGCTAGCTTCTGCTCTCACCTGTACACACAACTTATCAATATTTGAACATAGGTAACATGCCAAACATGAGGCATTTGGGTCATAAAAACACAGTTCCAGAACTAGAATTAATGTTTTATTTCAAGAATACTGTACCTTCAAAGCTTAGTTACAAAAAGTTACAAGATTATAATAATATTAAATAAAAGGTTGCACACAAGTTACTTACAATTTCAGAAATAAAATAAAAGGGAAAAACAAACCACACTTTCTTTCTTGGGGTGATTTGGGGACAGGGGCCGTCCCTAGTGATAAACTCCGATTCAGTCTGTACCTTTGATGATAGCCCCTCAGACAAGAACACTGACTCAGAAGTCAGCTACAGTTTTTATGCCTGTTTCTCCAGGCACCTCCTGACCCCCCCCTCCCTGAGGTGATTTTAACCCTTGTCAACTCAGAGAGGGTTGTCCAGCTGGTTGGATCTTTGGGGTCTCTCTCTCATTCGGACAGGGGTTTATTTTAATTACCTTTCAGCCCTTCTGAAGTTTAGCTCCAGGGCTTATGTCAATAAACATACCCCTGGACTTAGGTGAAGAAATACACAGGGTTTCTTGGTCAATTGAGCAGGGGTTAGTTCATTTAATTAATGAATCATTGCTCACTCCATCCTGTTCGTAGCTCAGAGATTAGGCCTGTGTCCAAAGAACTGGACACTTCTTACAGATGGCTAGGGGAAAGATTTCACACCTCGCCGGTCATTCTGTCTCTCTTCGGCCTGTAAGCCGACCCCCTGTTGGGTTATAACCAGGCTCCATGCTTTGATCCCTGCTTCCAGTGAGGAAACCACAGACATTAACAACTTGTACCCTGAGCCTAGGGCAATAGGTAAACACTAGCCAGTCCATTAACTCTCAGTTATACAAGTTGAAAAGCATTTCTTCTACAGAGAATAGATAGATGTACATACAATGTAAACAGTGTCATTGGACATTTATGGCTGGACAGGAACACAATTTACTTTAACCTCTTTTCACTCTATGATCAAAGGTTTGCCACCCTTCACACATGAGTATCATTACCAGCAAGTCAACAAAAGGGCAAGTTATATGCCTATACCAATTTAAAGAAACACAAAGAAATAACAAATTACATGTTTATACCCATTACGTATCTTGCGCAGTTATGCCCGTTTGGGTGCAGAATCTGTCTTTTCGTGACAGTGGGCACATGTCACGCAAGAGGTCGCTGTGGGGCACTTGCCCCTTCGAAGTAAGGCCAGGAGTCCTACTCATGCGGGGGGACCTGGGCGCTTCTTTGCAGGGGCACTCAGTCCGTGGCTGAGCAAGGGGAGGTGGGTCCTTTGCAGCGCAGTTGCGTCTTCAGGAGGGGCGTTTTAGTCGTCCCTCTCCTTGTGTATATTTAATCTGGCTGGAGCTGATCTGGTAGCCTCTTCTTTGCCACCTCTCAGTAAATAAAATTCAGTCATAATTAATAATAGTGGTGACCTTTTAATCCAAGCACTTGTTGTCCGTGTGGTTATTTCAGTTAGAGCTATAAGGGTTTTTTTTATATCTATTGGTTAATTGCAATAATGAATGGACGCCTTATGCTTTTACTTTGTTATATCAGCATTTTTGCTATTTCTGCATGAACTTTGGCGTATACCAATTCTCCAGCCTCGCTATTAACACCCAGCTTGCTGCTTATTAAATATCACCAGTGACAACTCGCAGCTCCACTCACCTTGCTATAAACATCTTCTCATTTATATTCTGGGCAACAGTTGATGTTGGATACAAGGATTGATGTGTGCACACAGACTTTTAGCTTTTCCATTTTCTATTATTACTTAGTGGTTCTATTAGTGTTGTATTGAATTTAATTTTCATTCTATGTATGCATAATTAACTGGTCAATGGGCCTGATTCAGACCCACTCGCGAGCGGCTGTCCGCTCGCAAGTGGGTCGATGTTATGCACTGAGCATGCGCACGACGGAGGGAGCTCCGTCGTGCGCATGCGCCAGACGCGACGAGCGAAGGAAAGTCCTTCGCTCGTTGTGTCCGATCAAAGGGGGCGTGCTGTCAATGTTGATTGATAGCACGCCCCCTTTGGTGGGCGTACCGGGAGCGTGCCTCCCTGACGGGGGCGTTCTGATAGAGCCAAAATCACTCCGGAGCTTGCGGTTGAAAACCTCAACCGCAGGCTCCGGCTCGCAAATTCGATGGTCGCGATGGTCTCGACCATCGCGACCATCACAATGCACGCTCGTATAGCCTGTGGGTGGTGACCCACAGCTATACGAGCGTCCAGGAGGACGCTCCATGAAAATGGAGGCCGGCCCTCATTCAGAGCGTGCGCTCTGCTCAGAGCGTACGGCTCTGAATGAGGGCCAATGTTTTTAAGCAGATACTGATATTAAATATTGATTTACACCAGTGCTCTCTTCCAGTTGTAGCTGTAAACGTTTTACTATCACTAATACTGGCGCTGTGCTCCGTTACTGTGCCTCTGTACAACGTTCCCAGAGGAGCGGTGCGCGCACCCCGACATCACGCGGACCTGCCCGGCACTCCCAGACTGCCACTGTGTCTGCACTCTGCAGTGCATGATGAGCCATTTATCTATTATGTTTATGTTACTGTTTGTGCATAGGTTGCTTGTAATATACTTGTCATATAACATTTAACTAGTATATTACAAGTAACCAGGGCACAAACAATAACATAAAAAATAATTGTTCAATTAATCATCAGCCTATGTAGTGTCTGCCGATGTAAACGCCTGCATGATACCTTCTGTATTAAACTCGCTGAAACTCGGGTGATTTGAGGCTCCTGAAACTCACACGTTTACTAAGAAGTGAGTTTAGCTGAGTGTGTGTTTTCCGATGGTGAAGCAGGTCGAGATTTCTCCCCTGAGTTGCAAGTTTAGATGAGATTACTCACCTGAGATTGCAGTGTCTTCTCTCTGCCAAACTCTCCCGAGCTAGCAGCCTGCACATATCAGTGAGATATGTGAAGGTTGCTTGTGTGTTGTACCTGTTAAAAATAGGGGTGAGCGGGTTCAGATTTCTGAAATCCGAACCCCCCCGAGCCCCCCCGATCCGAGGCAGATCCGAGTCAGGCTCGACTTTTCCCGCCTGACTCGGATCTGAAATCGAGGCAAAACGTCATCATCCCACCTTCCGAGTCTCGCGGGTTTTGGAACCTATATAAGGTACCCGCGTCGGCGCCATTTTATCACTCGGCTGTGGACAGTGAAGAGGGAGGGTGGGAGTTAGGGCTGGCTGGGCTGTGTAGTGTAGTGTAGTGCAGAGTAGTGTTGTGCTGTGCTGTGCTGCGCTGTGCTGCTGTTGTCCACTACTTCAAAGTCCATAGGGGCTGGCTGTGTTGTGCTGTGCTGCTGTTGTTAATAGGGGCTGTGTCCACTACTTCAAAGTCCATAAGGGCTGGCTGGACTGTGTTGTGCAGTCAGTTCTCCATAGGGGCTGTGTCCACTCCAAAGTCCTGTGCAGTGTCCCAGTCCTAAAGGGGTGCTGTAGTGTTGTCCAGGGGGTGCTCTGTCCATCAGGGGTGCTCCCCCCAAGTGCTAAAAAAATAAAACATTTTGTGTGTTTGTGAATTGTGTGCGCAGTAGCCGCACGTGCATCAACAAAGTAGTGCCAAGTGTGCGCCTGTGTCATAAGTAAAGGGCCGGCTGGCTTGACCGTTAAAGGGTGCTGTAACCCCCAAAGTACACTCCAGTCCAAACCAAAAAAATATATATTTTCTGTGTTTGTGAATTGTGTGCGCAGTAGCCGCACGTGCATCAACAAAGTAGTGCCAAGCGTGCGCCTGTGTCATAAGTAAAGGGCCGGCTGGCTTGACCATTAAAGGTTGCTATAACCCCCAAAGTACACTCCAGTTCAAACCAAAAAAATAATATTTTTTGTGTGTTTGTGAATTGTGTGCGCAGTAGCCGCACGTGCATCAACAAAGTAGTGCCAAGCGTGCGCCTGTGTCATAAGTAAAGGGCCGGCTGGCTTGACCGTTAAAGGGTGCTGTAACCCCCAAAGTACACTCCAGTCCAAACCAAAAAAAAAATTATTTTCTGTGTTTGTGAATTGTGTGCACAGTATCCGCACGTGCATCAACAGAGTAGTGCCAAGCGTGCGCCTGTGTCATAAGTAAAGGGCCGGCTGGCTTGACCTTTAAAGGGTGCTGTAACCCCCAAAGTACACTCCAGTCCAAACAAAAAAAATATATATTTTCTGTGTTTGTGAATTGTGTGCGCAGTAGCCGCACGTGCATCAACAAAGTAGTGCCAAGCGTGCGCCTGTGTCATAAGTAAAGGGCCGGCTGGCTTGACCGTTAAAGGGTGCTGTAACCCCCAAAGTACACTCCAGTCCAAACCAAAAAAATAATTATTTTCTGTGTTTGTGAATTGTGTGCGCAGTAGCCGCACGTGCATCAACAAAGTAGTGCCAAGCGTGCGCCTGTGTCATAAGTAAAGGGCCGGCTGGCTTGACCGTTAAAGGGTGCTGTAACCCCCAAAGTACACTCCAGTCCAAACCAAAAAAATATATATTTTCTGTGTTTGTGAATTGTGTGCGCAGTAGCCGCACGTGCATCAAAAAAGTAGTGCCATGCGTGCGCCTGTGTCATAAGTAAAGGGCCGGCTGGCTTGACCATTAAAGGGTGCTGTAACCCCCAAAGTGCACTCCAGTCCAAACCAAAAAAATAATTATTTTCTGTGTTTGTGAATTGTGTGCGCAGTATCCGCACGTGCATCAACAAAGTAGTGCCAAGCGTGCGCCTGTGTCATAAGTAAAGGATCGGCTGGCTTGACCGTTAAAGGGTGCTGTAACCCCCAAAGTACACTCCAGTTCAAACCAAAAAAATAATATTTTTTGTGTGTTTGTGAATTGTGTGCGCAGTAGCCGCACGTGCATCAACAAAGTAGTGCCAAGCGTGCGCCTGTGTCATAAGTAAAGGGCCGGCTGGCTTGACCGTTAAAGGGTGCTGTAACCTCCAAAGTACACTCCAGTCCAAACCAAAAAAATAATTATTTTCTGTGTTTGTGAATTGTGTGCGCAGTATCCGCACGTGCATCAACAAAGTAGTGCCAAGCGTGCGCCTGTGTCATAAGTAAAGGATCGGCTGGCTTGACCGTTAAAGGGTGCTGTAACCCCCAAAGTACACTCCAGTTCAAACCAAAAAAATAATATTTTTTGTGTGTTTGTGAATTGTGTGCGCAGTAGCCGCACGTGCATCAACAAAGTAGTGCCAAGCGTGCGCCTGTGTCATAAGTAAAGGGCCGGCTGGCTTGACCGTTAAAGGGTGCTGTAACCTCCAAAGTACACTCCAGTCCAAACCAAAAAAAAAATTATTTTCTGTGTTTGTGAATTGTGTGCGCAGTAGCCGCACGTGCATCAACAAAGGAGCAGCGCCAAGCGTGCGCCTGTGTCCCATAAGTAAAGAGCCGGCTGGCTCATTTCTTAAAGGCTGGTGTAACCCACAAAGTGCACTACTCTCCAGCAAAATAAATAAATATTTTCTGTGTTTAGCCGCACGTATATATCAAATCGATATAACATAAATGGAGGACCAAACTTTCTCCGATAAAAATAAAATAGAGAAAGATCAAGAACCACTTCCTCCTAGTGCTGAAGCTGCTGCCACTAGTCATGACATAGACGATAACATGCCATCAACGTCGTCTGCCAAGGCCGATGCCCAATGTCATAATAGAGGGCACATACAATCCCAAATGACAAAGTTCAGGAAAATTACCTTGAAAAAAACATTTAAATCAGCTGAAGAGAAACGTAAACTTGCCAATATGCCATTTACGACACGGAGTGGCAAGGAACGGCTAAGGTCGATCCCTAGTATGTTCATGACTAGTGGTTCAGCTTCACATGACGATGGAAGCCCTCCTCCCACTAAAAAAATCAAAAGAGTTAAGCTGGCAAAAGCACAGCGAAGAACTGTGCTTTCTAAGAAGATATCACAAATCCCCAAGGAGAGTCCAAGTGTGGTGGTGGTTGCGATGCCTGACCTTCCCAGCACTGGACGGGAAGAGGTGGCTCTTTCCACCATTTGCACGCCCCCTGCAAGTGCTGAAAGGAGCACCCACAGTCCACTTGCTGATATGCAAATTGAAGATGTCACTGTTGAAGTACAACAGGATGAGGATACTGGTGTAGCTGGCGCTGAGGAGGAAGTTGGCGAGGAGGATTCTGATGGTGATGTGGTTTGTTTAAATCAGGCTCCGGGGGAGACAGTTGTTGTCCGTGGGATGAAAAAGCCCATCACGGTCATGCCTGGGCAGAAGACCAAACATTCCACCTCTTTGGTCTGGCAATATTTCTATCCAAATCCGGACAACAACTGTCTTGCCATATGTACCATATGTAAAGGTGGAATAAGTAGGGGTAGGGACGTTAACCACCTAGGAACATCCTCCCTTATACGGCACCTGCAGCGCGTTCATAATAAGTTACTGTCAAGTTCAGAAACTTTGGCTAAGACCGTAAGCAGTCCAGGGACACCTAAATCCCGTTGTCCTGTTGTATCCAAGCGCCTGCAAACCACACCGTCAACTCCCTCCTCGTCAATTTCCTCCTTAGTCAGGATCGGAAGTAGTCCTGCAGGCCATGTCACTGGCATGACTGACTCTCCTATCCCGGATTCCTCCTGAGGATCCTGCATTGCTACGCCTCCTGCTGCCGCTGCTGCTGTTGCTGCTGCTGGGAGTCGTTCATCATCCCAGAGAGGAAGTAGGAACACCACTACTTTTACTAAACAACTGACCCTCCAACAGTCCTTAGCGAGGAGGATGAAGTACGACAGCAGTCATCCTGAAGCAAAACGTATAACTGAGGCCTTGACTGCTATGTTGGTGTTAGACGTGCGCCCGGTATCCGCCATTAGTGCAGTGGGATTTAGACAATTGCTGGAGGTAGTGTGTCCCCGGTTCCAAATCCCGTCTATATTCCACTTCACTAGGCAGGCGATACCGAGACTGTACAGAAACATCAGAAAAAGTGTCCTCAGTGTCCTGAAAAATGCCGTTGTACCCAATGTCCACTTAACCACGGACATGTGGACAAGTGGAACAGGGCAGACTAAGGACTATATGACTGTGACAGCCCACTGGGTAGATGTATCACCTTACGCAGCAACAGCAGCAGCGTCACCAGTCGCAGCATCTCAGAAACGCCAGCTCGTTCCAAGGCAGGCTACGCTGTGTATCACCGGTTTCAGTAAGAGGCACACCGCCGACAACCTCTTAGAGAAACTGAGGGAAATCATCGCCCAGTGGCTTACCCCACTTAGACTCTCCTGGGGATTTGTGATATCTGACAACGCAACCAATATTGTGCGGGCATTACATCTGGGCAAATTCCAGCACGTCCCATGTTTTGCTCACACAATAAACTTGGTGGTGCAGAATTTTCTGAAAAGCGACAGGGGCGTGCAGGAGACGCTTTGGGTGGCCCGAAAAATTTCAGGCCACTTTCGCCATTCAGCGACTGCGTGCCGAAGACTGGAGCGCCAGCAAACACTCTTGAACCTGCCCCGCCATCACCTGAAGCAAGAGGTTGTGACGCGATGGAACTCAACCCTCTATATGCTTCAGAGGATGGAGGAGCAGCAAAAGGCCATTCAAGCCTATACATCCACCTATGACATAGGCAAAGGAGGGGGTATGCACCTGACTCAAGCGCAGTGGAGAATGATTTCCGTGTTGTGCAAGGTTCTCCAGCCCTTCGAAATTGCCACACGTGAAGTCAGTTCAGACACTGCCAGCTTGAGTCAGGTCATTCCCCTCATCAGGCTTTTGCAGAAGCAGCTGGAGAAAGTGAAGGAGGAGCTAAGACGGAGCGATTCCGCTCGGCATATGGGACTTGTGGATGAAGCCCTTCATTCGCTTTGCCAGGATTCCAGGGTGGTCAATCTGTTGAAATCAGACCACTACATTTTGGCCACCGTGCTCGATCCTAGGTTTAAAGCCTATGTGGTGTCTCTCTTTCCGGCCGACACAAGCCTGCAGAGGTGCAAAGACCTGCTGGTGAACACACTGTCAGCTGAAGCGGAACGTAACATGTCAACATCTCCTTCTTCATTTTCTCCCGCAACTGGGGCTGCCAGGAAAAAACGTAGGTATCCTAAGCAACCCGCTGGCGGTGATGCAGGGCAGGCAAGACCAAGTTTGGACATCTGGTCCTGAGTGAAGGACCTGGCAACAATTACTGACATGTCTACTGTCACTGCATATGATACTGTCACCATTGACAGAATGGTGGAGGATTACATCGGTGACAGCATCCAAGTAGGCATGTCAGACAGTCCATACCTGTACTGGCAGGAAAAAGAGGAAATTTGGAGGCCCCTGTACAAACTGGCTCTATTTTACCTGAGTTGCCCCCCCTCCAGTGTGTACTCCGAAAGAGTGTTTAGTGCAGCCGGGAACCTTGTCAGCGAAAGGCGTAGGAGGTTGCTTCCACAGAATGTGGAGAAGATGATGTTCATCAAAATGAATTATCAGCTCTTCCAGGGAGACCAGCCTCCAGAACGTACAGAGGGACCTGTGGTGGTGGATTCAAGTGGGGACGAGTTAATACTTTGTGAGGATGAGGATGTACACACTGAAGAGGGTGAGGAATCGGTGGATGAGGAGGATGAGGATGACATCTTGCCTCCGTAGAGCCAGTTTTTTGTGGGGGCCCAAACGAACCAATCATTTCAGCCACAGTTGTGTGGCAGACCATGGCGCTGAAATGATTGGTTTGTTAAAGTGTGCATGTCCTGTTTATACAACACAAGGGTGGGTGGGAGGGCCCAAGGACAATTCCATCTTGCACCTCTTTTTTTTCTTTGCATTATGTACAGTTTGGGGCCTAGTTTTTCAAACTGCCATCCTGTCTGCCACTGCAGTATTACGCCTAGATGGGTCACGTGTTTGTGCCGCCCACTCGTGTCGCTTAGCATAGTCATCCAGCTACCTCGGTGCAACCTTTTGGACATAAAAACACTATTGTGAGGTGTGAGGTGTTCAGAATAGACTGGAAATGAGTGGAAATTAAGGTTATTGAGGTTAATAATAGCATAGGAGCAGAAAAACCTACAAATTCTGTGATTTTAGCAGTTTTTATGCTTTTTTTCAAAAAAATACAGATCCAAAACACAAAACCCAGAACCCAAAACACGGAAGGGTGGTTTTGGCAAAACCAATCCAGATCCAAAACACGAAGAAAGATCCAGATCCAAAACCAAAACACAAAACACGAAAATTGGCCGGTGCACACCCCTAGTTAAAAAGGGTTAAATGTTTAAAAAAATAACATGGGGTAGGTAGGTGTATGTTATGCTGTTATTTAACTATTAACTATTTATTTTACAGTGAGGGTATGGGTGCCGGACACCTGATGGCACTTGTAGTTCCGCAAGTGCCAAAGGGCAGGCATGCTGGCACCTGTGGTTCCACTGTAAAATACAATAGTTTGAACTATTTCCCCCATTATTACCCCCGTACCCACTGCTCCAGAGGTGCAGGGAAGAGCCCTGGACTTCAGACCAAGCCTGGGGTGTCGGGAGAGGGGGGGCCCCTTCTTGGGGGCGTCCCAACCTCCCATGAGGTCCCCGTCTCGGGATAACCAGCTTGGGGTGTGAATGCTTTGGCTGGGGAGAACCAGTGATAGGGTCCCCTGGCTGTGGCATTACACCCTAGTCGGTTTGGGTCTGGTGCTGGTTTTAAATATAGGGGGACCCCTACGCATTTTTTCCCCTATATTTAAAACCAGGACTGGCCCTGCAGCCAGGTGCTGGTTCCTAACTTACGGGGGAACCCTACACATTTTTTTCCCAGTAATTTTAGGAACCAGGACTGGCTGAGCAGCCCGGGGCTGTTTATACTTTGGGGGGGGATCCTATGTAATTTTATTTATTTTTAATTAATCATTACAATACTGATTCCATGCAGGAACATACACAAATCACTCTGACCTGTGTATGTTTCTGCCAAACTTGCAGGTCAGGAGGTGGTCTATTTGTTCTCAGTCGTGGATATCCTTAAAACCTGGACTGTTAGGTTGCCTTGAGGACCGTGATTGGGTACCACTGAGTAAGGGTGTTAGGTTTGGTGTAGTGGTTTGGATTAAGGTATTATGGTTAGTTTAGGGATTAGGGTATTAGGGATAGGGTTTTAGCTTTGGTTTAGTGGTATTGTATGGGTTAGGGCATTGACTCACAAACTTTTTCGAATCGCAGCGCCCTGGAGTATCAGCATTTTTTCCATGGCACCCCTGGGTCAAAAGTTTGTTATTGAGAAATTGAGAAAAAATGAAATGAAGTAAATTGTGCTTATACAGTATATGTCACCCTACGGTTCAGTTATGTAGTGGTTGACAGGACTGCGCTTGTTTTTGTCCACATATTTTATTTGATGTTGGACCACCAACCTGTGGCACCCCTGCAATTACCCTAAGGCACCCCAGGGTGCCACGGCACACAGCTTGGGAACTACTTGGTTAGGGTATTAGGGTTAAGGCCCCCATACATCAGCAATCTGAAAACCACAATTGAACAATTTGAAGATTTATTGCCCGATCTTAGGATTTCCCAAACGAGCAATCTGCGCCCATACACTACAGATCTTTTTCAGTGATTTGCAGATCGATTGCAGTAAACACAGATCTGGCAATCTTCAAAGGCCCATAATTTTGCTAGAAACGGTCTGCAAATCTGCTGATCATGTCCATACATTAGCAATCTACAGCCCCAATCGATCTGTGAAATCCAACATGTTGGACAATCTGATTAAACAATTCCAATCACTTTTTGGTTGCAATCTGCGATCTGTGAAGCCCCATACATTGCAGATTTTTATACACAATCGATTGCAAATTGCACGATTGCTGCAATCCATCTCTGATGTATGGGGGCCTTTAGACGTGATGTTAGGGTGAGGTTTGGGGTTAGGATTATGGTAGGGATGCGTGTCATGGCCGTTTTCGGGGTGTACAGTATTTCTGCCTTCAGCTGAGATCATGTACGTAGAGAAACAAGGCGTCAGCGTCGTTACTGCCACAGCTAAACTGCATGACCGTAGGCTCACTCGGGGAGTCGATGTTCCGTTTTTCTGCGTACGTGCTGTGTATGTGTACGCAGTTGCTGTGGACTATGCGATGCGTTGGGCGTCTTTGTTTTTCTCTGGGTAGCTGCTTCACTTATGATGCTTAACAAAGTCCATAGGCTTAAAAATCTCTGCTGCATATTCATTATCATACTAATCTGAATCAGGCGCCTCGTGCCCAGTTACTCACTGAGACCGGACAAAAAATCCCACTTTTAATCTCATGGTAAAAATTGCAAAAATAACTTGCGCCAGTCATTGCCCCTCAGTGTCAGCTTCTCTTACTATCCTGCTAGTGTGTGGTCTGTAAACAAAGCTAAGTGGGGGTCGTTGTTGTTCTGTGACACGAAAATGCACTTTGGCTGCATATATGAGGGATATGCTGACTAGTCTGGGCCTGGTGGTTTTCTTTCTTTGAGCGCCATGCCTATATACACTAACATAACATGTAATGCCCAGTGTTGCCGGGTGCCGGACTGTAGATAGACAATAATTAGTTAGACAATGTCTAGATCGACCCCAGATGTTAGACAGTCAATAGATCGACAGGTACAAAAGGTCGACACACTAAATGTCGACATGTAAGAAAGTCGACAGGTACAAATGGTCGACAGGGTCAGAAGGTCGACATGAAAATGGTCGACACAAAAATGATCGACACGTAACTTATTTTATTTTTTTAGGTTTAGGGTTAGACACTTAAGATGAGCCAGTGTCCAACGTCATTCCCTACCATCCAACGTCATTCCCTACCATCCAAGTGGGCATGGAGGGGGAATAAATCCATGTGGCGAGCGCAGCGAGCCACCGTGCCCGCAGCGCGGAGAGCGAAGTGAGCCCGCAAGGGGCCATATGGTATTTACGCAAAAAATTTCTACAAAAATCATGTGTCGACAATTTTCGTGTCGACCATTTTCATGTCGACCTTTTGACCATGTCAACCATTTGTACCTGTCGACCTTCTAACATGTCGACATTTAGTGTGTCGACCTTTTGTACCTGTCGACCTTTTGTACCTGTCGATCTATTAACTGTCTAACATCTGGGGTCGATCTAGACATTTTCTATCTAATTTCTATCTACCTCGTATACCACACCCGTATCGCCCAGGTCAAGAAACTTAACACTACACAACCACCCCCTCTTCACTAACTGTACCCAGTACACAGCCTCTCCTTCATTAATGTTCCCCAACACACCACCCTCTTCACTCAATCTCCCCTATGTGCAGGCCCTCTCTTCTTCACATGCTGTCCCTTGCGTGATGGTGTGGTGGACCTACTTCCGGACAGGGGGCTTGATTCAGCAGTGCACTGCTGAACGCAGATTCACGATTATCGGGAATTTGCTCGTGCGCTGGACCCATTCTGTGAGTGTGCAGAATGGGTCCTGCTTAATCACACGCAAGCCCTTGAATGCCTCTGCCTGATTAAGGGGCGGTGCGGGAACAGGGGTGGCTGGCGTTCTCGGAAATCGGGGCGTGTCCACCCCGTTTTCCAGGAGTGGCCAGCCCAGAGACTGCAGGGATGTACGCAGTCTTCAGGGCTCGCAAGCCAGCCATCATGAGTAAGCTGAGGCTTACTCAGCTGTCCGGCTGCCCAGTGCCATCCACCATTTTGCGTCCATCATCCACCATCCACTGCAGTGCTGAGATCGCAAATGCACTGGTGGTCTGCCCCCGGTCCCCATATTGTGGATCAGATGCCTGCTAAATCCGGACGAGGTTTTTTTGGCCAGATACCATCAACGTGCATCATCACCAGTACTATTTAAAGTTCTTGGTAGAGATTTGGGCAGACCCCTGTGTTTTGGTTTTGGATCTGAATTCATCTCCGTGTTTTTGTTTTGGAAAACCACCCTCAAGTGTGTTGGTTTTTGGATTCGGATAAAATTAGATAAAAATGTATCAAAAATTGCTAACAATCAATAAAAACAGCTAATATGTCCGAAACCAGAGTTCAGTTTTTAAATCCGAGTTCCGAACTGGCAGCAGGTCTGAACTGGTTCGACCTGATAATCACAAAAGTAAATCTGAACCTTGACCTGGTTCTACTCAGAATCCCTAAATTCAGGTGTGTTTGGATTCCAGAAATGTATTCTCTTGTGACAATAAGCAACATATTTTCTGATATCTATTTTATCACTCATTCATTGATATTGGTACTAGAGATGTGCGCCGGTCCATTTTTGTTGGTTTTGGCTCTAATTTGTCGGTTGGTTTTGGTTTGGCAAACCACCGTGACTGGTTTTGTTTTTCTAAAAATTAGCAAAAAAAGCTAAAATCGCATAAATTTAGCCTCTTTTTGAACCATTTCCACTCAGTTCCAGTCAATTTTGACCACCTCACAGCTCACAATACTGTTTTCAATATTCAATTTTGTTACTGGGTGCGAGCTGTCATACTTGCTTCCCCTTGCAAAGGATTGTTGCACAGTCAGTTGTTTTTTAAAATAGTAGTGTTCTTGGGCCGCTTCTGGGATGAAGATCCATCCCCAGCAGGGCTGGATTAAGGCTTGTTGGGGCCCCAGGGCAACTAAGTTGCTAGGGGCCCTTCAAGCCACACAGAGTCGAGGCCAGCCATGCCCCCAGAAGCAGTCTGCCCCAGCAGTGTCCCCAGTAGCAGTCCCCCCTCAACAGTGGTCCCCCCAGGAGTACCCCTAGTAGTAATCCCCCTCTATGCTGTGTCCCCCAGTAGTGGTCCCACCAGTGCGCAGTGCCCCAAGTAGTTGTCCCCCCTGCAGTACCCCTAGTAATCCCCCCAGCAGTGCCCCTAGTAGTCCCCCCAGTAATCCCCCCCAGCAGTGCCCCTTGTAGTACCCCTTGCAGTGCCCCTAGTAGTAGTACCCCCCCAGCAGTGCCCCTAGTAGTAGTACCCCCCAGCAGTGCCCCTTGTAGTACCCCCTGCATTGCCTCTAGTAGTAGTACCCCCCCAGCAGTGCCCCTAGTAGTAGTTGTACCCCCCAGCAGTGCCCCTTGTAGTACCCCCTGCAGTGCCCCTAGTAACCCCCCCCCAACACACACACAAAAAAAACAACAACTTCCACTTACCTTAATCTCCGCTCTGTCGTCTGCTCCTCCATCCGGCGTTCTCCCGGGCCGGCCCGCTCTGCATGATGGGAGAGATATCAAGTCGTCTCTCCCATCAGCCACTGCAGGAGCCGGAAGACGGAGGCTCCGGCGGTGGGAGCAGCAGCCAATGAGCGTCTGACTGACTCTCATCAGCTGCTAAAACAAACACACAGCTGCCGGCACCAGCGGCTGTGTGTTTGTGCTGTGTAGTATGGACGGCACTTATGTGTATTCCACACTACCACCCTGCCCCAAGCTGATGCAGCAGCACTGACTGTGCTGCTGCATGCAGTAGAATGGCCGCAGCTGCAGAGCGCCCTCCTCCCTTCTCGGCAGGGTCACACCAACCCTGTGTGGGGACCCTCTGTGTGTGGGGGCCCAGGGACAACCGCCCCTGTTGCCCCCCCCCCTTAATCCAGCCCTGATCCCCAGCAGCAGCAGGCCTAGTGCTGAATGATTCTTCTGCGGAATCCTGGATGGGGAAGGAGTCACCTAGCCTTCACAAATTGGATGCAGGACTACCTCCGATCATTACTGTGGATAATGAGGATGGTAGACATTGCAGGTGCTGGGATCTAGATGAGAGAAGGGAGCTAGCTGATGCTTTATGCTGCTTGTTATTTTTGTAGCACCAGTTTCTGAAGTTAAGTTAAGTTGTTGAGTTTGCTGTAAATTACATACCAGGGGGGAGGCTCCTAGATGGTTAATGTCCCTACCTCTACATAGGTACCTCTACTCTACTGGTTTTACAAATGCTACAGATGGCTTGACAATTGTTGTTAGGATTTGGGTAAAAATAATTCCACACATAAGAGGTGCATTTGTTGGTCCTATGCCCAGACATGACAACGTCCTTCCTCTTATCAGGGCCAAGAGCTGCTTCCACTGGTGCCTGACTTACACAAAAATGTTGATCATTTTTTTGTGTCGACCATTTGTGTCAACCTTTTGACCCTGTTGACCTTTTGAACCTGTATATCTTCATCCCTTTGTGTGTCGACTTTTTGTTCCTGTCTACCTATTGACTGTACCATCCTTTTAATGTAGATCTTTTATACCAAACCCTAAATTGAGAGCTGACATACAGTACCTAGAGCATGGTACAAAGATAACATAATTGTAAAAATCTACATTGTCACTGGTGTGTTTAGGAAGGATTTATAAATGACAGGCAGCCCAAAGGGCAAACATATAAAGTCGAAAAGTTCCTAAGAAAGTTTAAGAAAATAAAAGAGAAAAATAATAACCTGTGAGACACGTGCAGTGCAAAGTCCTTCAGTATCGTCAATGTATCATTTTTGGGACCGATCAGAAACAAGTGCATATTATAAATAAATATCATTAATTTTGGCCATAATAATTGTCTTTCATATAGTCTATGCATATATTGTTCCGTGTAGTTGTAGACAATAATAGGGCACACTTTACTTACTCCTTCTAAAATGTCTGTGAGACTACCAATTTTGGCAGTGGGTGTGGCGTTCGCACAATGGCGCAAATTATGGTATTACCTTGATGGAGGCTGGGCTACAATGGCGCGATGAATGATGCCGCCCCACCCACACCTCTCAGCGGTATGCAGTCAAGAAGCCGACGGTCGAAAGGCCGGCCGCCGCCTTCCCATCTGTCATATCCCGGCAAGGTACTAATGATAGGCGTCAAAATCCAGATGCCTATCATTAGCCCTACGCTGCGAGAACGATGCTCGGCATACCGAACAAAAGTAAGCTGGGCAGCGGACAGCCGCGGGGGCGGAGGGTTAGGTAAGGGGCTCCTGGGAGGGTTAGGGTTAGGCTAGGGGAAGGGGGGGGTTAAGGTTAGGCACCCCTGGGGGGAGGTTAGGTTTAGGCACCTTCCAGGGAGGATTAGGGTGCGAGGAGGGGGGGTTAGGGTTAGGCACCCCTGGAGGGAGGTTAGAGTTAAGCACTTGGGGGGGAGGTTAGGATTAGGCACCCCTAAGGGAGGGTTAGGGAGGGAAGGTTAGGGATATATTAGATACTTACCCTGTCGGTATACATCCGATGACTGACGTCCGGCGGGATATAATCCCGATTCCCTCTCAGCTGTAGACTCCCCTCCATGGGTCTCTGGAACTTTCAGTGATCACATTAATAAAGTAGTTACGGGATGGTATTATGTTTTAGGGTTGACCTATAACCCGCTTCCCTGTATGTTATATACATGTACAGTATACTGTGTACGTTATTATGTGCAGTATTTGGCAAACATAAGAGATGGAAATTGTCTGACACAATTCTGTGTATAACGGTCTCCAGTTTCAGTAGATCTTTAATATATGGAATTCCCTTGTCCAAACACTTACTGTACCCCTGAGTCCAAACACTTACTGTACCCCTGAGTCCAAACACTTACTGTACCCCTGAGTCCAAACACTTACATCTGATTCACTGAACTGATAACTATTTGTATACAACAAACAGCGCCTTATTAATATCATGGTCTTTCTAATTACTGCGCAATATCCTGCGAAGGCTTACTGTGCCCGTCTTCAGGGTCCCAATAATCGTTCCAGTATGTGCTATTGTAAGTAGAGTTTGTTAATATAATAAGCAAGCGATTTGCATTCTGTAGATAAAGGACCTCACAATAGAAAATTGTTGATTCATCTAAATAAAAGAAACTTTCTCAGCGCTATCCCGGCTCCGTAAAGTTGTTTTATTACTAGGTCTGTGCTGTGTTCAAAATAAATCTCAAGGTAACGCTGAGAAGGGAGTAAACCGGATTAGTTTAATTATTTTTATATACTGTAAAGCAAATTGTTTGTTTGTTTTTTTGTCAAACTTATTCCCAAATGTTTTATTCTTGGTGATAACAGAAAAACAATTATTTGAAGTTGTTTATTTCAGTTTTTTGCTGCCCAACGCCCGCGGGATGCACTTTGGTGAGGATCGCCGTACTGTAACTCCACACTGTTACATGAACTGCTCCATTAGCGGGCTGAAGTTCAAAGCTGCCAGAGGACGCAGCTGTTATCATTGATCATTAAATCCATCCTTGGGGATCCGGTTTTGATAAGACTTGTATAAAATACATGAGTGTCATACGCTATAGAATTTGTTTTGGGAAAATAGTATTTGTGTACAATTGAAGCTTCATTGTGGAATTTTCTTATACGTTTGATTTTTGCAGATGACGGACCTCAAAACAGTTTGGATATTTAATAAAGTCAGGACTTTGCACAATTGTAGATATCAATAAATATTATTTTCTGCAGCACTTTTTGTTATTTCAGTGCACGCGGCCAAAAGCTGACAATGAATGGTGCATAGTCTTTCAGGAAGGGAGTCAACGCACATAATTGGTCATGGTTTGGGGAGAACAGAGAATACTTTGGGTTGAAGAGGTGTATTGTGAATGTAGCTTTAATCCTACTGATTTCCCAATCTGGAATATTGGCTCGTTATAGTATTATAATGCTGCCGCTGCTATTGCCAAATAGTAGCCTGGCTGCCGAGGGACGGAGAAGACGGTTGGAACTTATATTTAAAATGCACCCACTAAACGGTAAAATTTAACAATTTACAATACCAACTATATAGATAAAATGCATTATTCTTTGTTATCATGACTTTCCAGAGCAGCTTTGTTAAAAAACAAATCATTACCAACCCAAACTACTAGAGGTAGGTGTGGCTCCTTCCGAAAATTTAGGTAAGTGTGCTAATGACACAGTATCAGATAGAGGACAAAAAGCTCAAATTACCTTCCATTAAGCAACTGTGACATCACTGTCTCAGATGGAGAAGCACCCCCTTCCTAATGTATCAACTCTCTGCTAAAGAGCGAAAGAGAGCAGGACATAGGGCCTGATTCAGACCCACTCGCGAACGGCTGTCCGCTCGCAAGTGGGTCGATGTTCTGCACTGAGCATGCGCACGATGGAGGGAGCTCCGTCGTGCGCATGCGCCAGACGCGACGAGCGAAGGAAAGTCCTTCGCTCGTTGTGTCTGATCAAAGGGGGCGTGCTGTCGATGTTGATTGACAGCACGCCCCCTTTGGTAGGCGTGCCGGGGGCGTGCCTCCCTGACGGGGGCGTTCCCACTAGTGATGTCAGTGGGAGTGATTTTGGCTCTGATAGAGCCAAAATCACTCCGGAGTTTGCGGTTGAAAACCTCAACCGCAGGCTCCGGCTCGCAATTTCGATGGTTGCGATGGTCTCGACCATCGCGGCCATCAAAATGCACGCTCGTATAGCCTGTGGGTGGTGACCCACAGCTATACGAGCGTCCTGAAGGACGCTCCATTTTCATGGAGGCCGGCCCTCATTCAGAGCGTGCGGCTCTGCTCAGAGCGTACGGCTCTGAATGAGGGCCACAGTTTTAAAACTCCAGGTATTTTACAAGGCATTCGTGTCTGTAATACTGTAATAAATATATTTTTCCTAGTTAATATTTTTTTCATCGTTAATTGTCTCTATTCCATAATTCCTAAAAATTCTTCGATGCAGAAATCACACTTGGTGAAGGACAGAATGTGTGGGACCACGTGGGTTAATAAAGAACTGTACAGAGTATTGTGCACAGGTAGCTCGGATAACGTGTACTACCACCTATTAATCAGTTGTTTGGAGATGACATACGCATGGAACATTGGAAAGTCCAAATAAATGAGAGGCTGAGCCTTCGTCAGGCACCTCAGTGAAATAAAACCTATCCCAGGAGATGTAGGGGACTCTGATAAACCGCAGCGCTGAATCCGAGCACAGCTGGCGTATCCCTCGCAGACGCCAGGCTCCCAACAGTCAGAATTAAAAGCTTCAGAAATCCTGTATCTTGTCTTAGGCAAATCCCAGCAAACAAACGTCTGGAATGGGTGAGAGGATGAAGCAATCCAGGAGGAGCACATTTCTGCTGCCGAGAATTTCACATTTCATTCTAAAAGGTCTTAAAGTAGCAGCTCAGAGATAAAACAGCAACAATCAATGTTTGGTGCGGGATGCCGACGCTCGGGAACGCCGTCATCCCGACAGGGTTAGGATACTGTCACCTGCCGTTCAGTATCCTAACTCTCCCCCACACCCTACCCCTAACCCTCCCTCCACGCTGCCTGAACCTAACCTTCCCCCTAGTGCCTGAACCTAAGCTCCCCCCAGCACGATAAACCTTCCTTATCTACTTTTATTATCCGCTCCCCGGGAGATGCCTGGAGAGCAGACACAGGTGGTCGCATCGGGGGCGGGGATGGATTCCTACGTCATTAGGCCCCGCCCCAAGAATAACAGGAGCATGAGGAGGGCGGGGGCTAAATTCCTGTGTTCTCATCATTTAGCCCAGCCCCCTCCATACGGAACAGTGATTCACAGCAATTATAGGCGGGATGCAAGGGATCCAGATACTCCTCTGAGGGTGCGGGGAGGATCCCTGAAAATTCGGGAGCCTCCCTCCACTTCCGGGAGAGTAGGTAAGTATGCCCTAAACCTAACCCTCCTCCCCTAGTGCCTAACCCCAAACCCTAACATTTCCCCTAACCCCAGTACTTACCGTCAGGATTCTGACAGGTGTTGGGATTCCGACACTGGCATTCTAAGTGCCAGCATCACGACTGTCGGTATTATAACCGCGTCCCGTTTAATTGACTACAGGCAGAAGGGTCTATTTACCAAGCCTTGGATGGAGATAAAGTGAACGGAGATAAAGTCCCAACCCACCAGCTCCTAACTGTCATTTTTCAAACACAGACTATGACATGAAAGTTAGGAGCTGATTGGTTGGTACTTTATCTCTGTACACTTTATCACCATCCAAGGCTTAGTAAATAGGCCCCTGAGTATAACATATTAGTGACAAACACGGCCAGGCATCCACGTGCTGCACTACGAATGCCTACTGAGCCTTCATCTTCAGGCAAATCAAGCCCTTCGCCATCACCCGGGTGTAGAAAATGGGCCTGATTCAGAGATGGACGCTAATGCGATCGCGGCTGCGATTTCATATGCAACGCGGCTGCGTAAATATGCTAATAGTTACAAAGTGTACCCGGGCATAAGGACTCCAACGGCTGCCTTCTCATGTGCGTGCGATGTCGCCTACCTGCGTAAATATCAATAACGTCGGCGCACATCGAGCGGCCATCTTGCCCTGGCGGCAGGTCTGACCAGCCGCACTCAGCAGCTCTCCCGACACGCAGAGGTCTCTCATGCTGCGTAAGAGATCGCAAGTGCTAATTTATGCACGCACATATACCGGCGTTTAGACGGTCAGACACGCCTGCGCTTTATTGACCACCCCCTGTCACCACCCCCAAGCGCTGACGACCTGTCACTCACTTTGCGATGGATTCCTCTGTGCGGCCGCAATGGCAGCGCATGCGCAATGCTGCTTATACGCATGTGCGATGGCAAACAATCAGTCCATCTGCGTGCGTAATCGCCATTGCCTCCATCTCTGACTCAGGCCCAATCTGCGGCAATGGAACTAAAAAGTTCAATGAAACAAAAATGTCTTTCTATGAACGTGTCGGTCTTTCCTAAAGCTGTGACAAACTATATCAATCTCTGCTACAGGCGGTTTAGTGTAAGCTGCGCACGATGGTCCTCCGATCAGAGCCGAGTCATCTGCTAATAGGACTTTTGTGGCGTCCCGTATTATACCAGGATGGAGATGTAGCTGGTGCTTGGCGTCTTCCCTCCCACTGTCACAGGACTGGATAGTGGGGGAATAGAGCACATTAAAAACAGTGACAGCAATGTAGCATAGAATGAGTGTGCACATGATATATGGCTGGAGTGGGCTGGGCGCTGCTTCTGACAGCTTATAGTCTATACATCCTGGGGATACGGTTAAAGTCAGGACGGTACTTGGGACAAGGAGAAGAGGAAGATGAGAGAGTCAGGTGGCTTTCCTTAGGCTTCAGAGAAAAGTTGGTTATTAATAAAAAATATAAGGCTTTGGGCCTGATTCAGAGCCGGACGCTATTTGCGCTCGCTCGTCCAGAAAAAGGGGCTGGCTATTTAAATTAACCGTTCTCTCTTTGCGGTCTGTTCACGGGGCTAGGGGTCAGCGGGTTCGGTTCTACTCGGTTCCGTTCGGTTTTAAAAAACGAATCTTATTGGCTATCCAATACTCGTGACAGCTGATAAGCCAATAAGCCAATAAGATTTGGTTTTTAAATCCGAACAGAACTGAGTAGAACCGAATCCGCTCACCCCTCACGCCTCTATGTCTGAACGAGCGAACAAAACATGCGAACGTAATTTTGAAAAAAACACCCCCTGGCCGCTCACATCATACGTCATGTCCGCTATTTATTAGATTAATCGAGTACATTGGACGGCGTATGAACTGCTCGCTATTCTTGTGGTTGGTTTTTCCTACCACAATCATGCGAGCAGTTCTAACTATAAAACAACCAAGTGACGTGGTCGATGACGCTGCTTTAGTAATTATGCACACCCTTTAAACGCCCGTTTTGACCTTTAGGCGCGCAAGCGTTCGGATCTCCACTCCCCGTTTTCAAGCACCTTCCCCTGTTACCACCCACAAACGCCTCATTCTGACGCTATTTAGCGAGCACACGATTTTCGGCCGCACTGACTGGTTCACGCATGCATATTAAAATCCGTACGCATGCGCAGTTGTGCGAACATCGGTCAGAACGAACGAGTGGCCGCTTACGAGCGGCTCTGAATCAGGCCCTTTGTCTGTAGGCAGGAAAAGAGTCTAATACTACAGTCTGCCAATGACCGTCACCTCCCCTTCCCCCCGTAACCACATCTCACTCCCGACTCTAGGATTTCTCCCGTGCTGCCCCGCACCACTACATCGATCTCCCATGGTACATCAGAATATCACCTAGCCTGCACTGCTTCAAACGTGCCCTGAAAACCCCATCTTAACCTTCCATCGCGTAGGTTACGCCACTGCTTTTCATCGCCCATTGGCATGTAAGCTCTTATGATCAGGTCTCTCCTTTCTCCTGGTTCTCCACCTACTACTCGTGCCAATTGGCAAAACCCTTCACCTCATCTCTGGGCGGCGCAACTTTTCAGACCACCTTAAAACCTAGTTGCGCCCATGGGCACTGATCTCCGCTTGCGCTGAATACTCCACCTCGCACCTCTTACATCTGTAGCTGTGCTGAGAATTGTAGTTCCATGTTTTATTGTACACTGTAGTGTACTGTGGGCCTGATTCAGACCCTCTGGCAAGCCGCCGCTCGCTCGTTCCTGGCCGATGTTATGCAATTGTGCATGCATATGCATCGAAGTACGCGTGCGCGAACTAGTTCAAGTGATCGGGAAGCGCTCGCTCGCCCAGCAAACACAACCCAGTGGAATGAGTGACAGGAGAGGCCGTTTGTGGGTGGTAACAGGGGCAGGACACTGGAAACGGGGGAGTGGAGGTGCGAACGCAGGTGTGCCTGAGCATCTTAACGCCATTTTCAGAGATGTGCACAAGTGGGTGTCTTATGAATGGCTGGTGGGCATCAGCATACACAAAGTGATTGCTCGCCAAGACATAGTGGGCGTGCTTATGTAATAACCAGCTATATGAGGTATTATGTCTGACTCGGCATTACACAGGCAGACACCCAGTATTTTCTGTAGCTGCTGAAGAGGTCAGCAGCAGGTCACATGACCAGTGTCACATGGTCAGACATACTGTATGACAGTTGGAAGCGAGCGGCAGTTGATAAGTGAGTGCCTAAGGTAATGTTTGGAGAGCAGGACGCTGCCGATGGTGGTAAAAGGCTCCTGACAGGAACCCGCGTGTGAGCCGAGGTAGCAGACGGCCCCAGAAGGCGGGGAGGTGCTTAGTGGACCAGCCCTTCAGCCTGCAGAGGGATAAATAGGCCGCAGCTTAGGAGGACTGATAGCTGGAGCGGTCACTGCAATAGTGATAATTCAACAAATATTGAAGAAGTGAAGCTCTGTGAGTATAGTGCTCCCCCACTTTCCTCTATAGTGACAGAACTATTGATTAAGTGAGGAAATAGAGACTAAAGGAAACTGATCCAAGAAGCTACAAAGGGGCCCCTAGGTGAAGAATAATATGATACTGAGCCAGAGGTTAATGTGAGCAAGTAAGCTCTCAGGGCCTGATTCAGAGCCGGACGCTCTGACAGAGCGCTCGCTCTGAATCAGGGCCGGCCCTCTGGTTTTTCAGAACGGCCTCCTGGCCGCTCGCATAGCTGTGGGTGACAACCCACAGCTATAGCGAGCGGCCATGATGATGGTCACGATGGTCAAGACCATCGCGACCATCGGGCTTGCGACAAGACCCTTGTGGTAGGGTCTCGTTGCCACAAGCCCTAGAGTGCTTTCGGCTCAAACAGAGCCGAAAGCACTCCCACTGACATCACTTGTGATGTCAGTGGGGCCGGCCCCAGACGGTAGGCGTTCCCATGGGAACGCCTCCATCTGGGCAGCCACGCCCCCGGCACGCCCACCAAAGGGGGCGTGCTGTCACTCAACATCGACAGCACGCCCCCTTTGGTACGAGACTGGAACGACGGTTTGCCCGTCGCTATCCGGGTCCCGCGCATGCGCACAACGTAGCCGGCTCCGTCATGCGCATGCGCACTGGGCCACCATCGACCCGCTTGCGAGTGCATAGCGCTCGCGAGCAGGTCTGAATCAGGCCCACAGCTCACCTGGCCGTGGCAGGAAATACCTGAGGGCTGTGGTACAGTTAGTTCTGCATGTAGCCGTGCTGAGCTCCAATATTACCTCAGGAAAGGGAGACTTATTCACAGCAGCACTAACAGCAGCTGCGCACACACACTGAGGCTATATCAGAACAGTCAGTATAAACTGTGATAGACAGACTCTTGCGTCAGACGTTACCTTAACTGATCAGAATAAAGCATCTTAAGGAGAGGAGCCGTCAACCGCCATTTTATACTTCTGCAACAAGTTTTACCAGTGTAATTCCCAAAATGACCCTCAGCCTAGGGCTGCTACAGTACGTAAAAAGTCAGGATACAGCTTTGACAGGAACACTTAAAGTGTATTTTGCTAAAGTTTCCTTATTCACCAGCCAGTTCATCTTTCGTTTCTTTATTCCGTAATGTGCACCAACGAAGGCCTGGCCAGGCAGGACTGCCAGGTTTAGCCGGGGTATAGTGTATTACTAATGAATTGTATTTGTATATATGATGGGTAGAGTTAAGCTAGTCTCTATGGTTATTTAATGTGTGCAATTGAAGGTTCTAATACACTGTAAACCTTATATAATTCTATTTCTGGGGTATTAATAGTAGCAAAGTGTAGAGTTAGTGTAAAGATATAGGAAGCATGGTTACCGTTTCTTAGAGCATACATGATCATAAGTTAGTGTTGCACTTTAATTGAAAGTCTTCCCATATCGGTTAGACTAGACATTTAATGGTCATTTCAATTCACAATTCCTGAAATGTACATATGTGACGCATGTATATCCTATTTGTTGCAATAGTTTGCTGTGGCAGATTAACTGTTACTTAAAGACATATTCAAGTAAGGAAATAAAAGGAAAACCCCCACTGTTGAGGAGTTCCTATTTAATAAAGCGATTGTGGGTTTACACTGTGTCAGTTGCTGTGTTGGGAATGGGGACCACCTGCCTCTCTGCTGGGGCGTAGGCAAGAAGGAAAACCAGCAACAACTTAACATTTAAAAGTTCCATACTACAGAATCTAACCACACGTGGTATAACACTTTTGCCATGCGATTGCCTGCCTTGCTGGGCGTGGATTTGCATACGCTGGGAGCGAGCGTCCGCATCTAGTGAGCGGGTCTGAATCAGGGCCTTTGTGTCATGTACTGTCCTGCTGTTCACCCACTGTATGGCGCTTTAGGTCCCATGTGGTGCCCTATAAATAAAGTTTATAATAATATTAATAGGTCACAGCAGGGACAGGGAAAAGAGAAGTTCATGAAGTGTAGAAAACACGTAGCGAGGGAGAGAATGGACGCTGATGTGAGAAGGATGTGAGACGCTGATGTGAGAACTTGATGGAACGCTGTGGGATGAGGTTAGAGCGTGAACGGACACAGGAGGATATATTGTGCAAGTCAATAATAAATGTGTCCTACACCAAAAGAAAAAATAAAGACATGTTTAGGAACATGAGGAACACACACAACCTGCTAATACAATGCAGTATCCACCTCATCGTCCCACAGCGGCTGGAGCGTCAGCAGTGCACTAACAACACATTAGATCAATATTCCCTTCAATCTGAAGCTGCATAGTAAAAAGTCCTTTATTGTGAGAGAAATCCTCTTACAGCTGGGAGCCGGTGGGAAGTGCACTTTATCTAAGTACTGCTACATAGGATGAGGTCCAAGGAGAGGCGCATTCATTTACAAAGTGCATCCACGCGCTCTTACCACTGAGACTGCCATTTTCAATTTAAAATAGATTTGTATTCTAAAAATTACCCCCAACGAAGTTACTCAGATCATGGGAAATGCACCCGCTGTCATTTATTTTATATATCGGAGGAATAATTATTAATTATTAGTGATTCATCTGTATGTCCTTTCACTGTATTGGGTTCTAGTCGCAACAAACAGTGTAATTTGTTACCAGTCTTTTTGAATGAATTGCCCTTTTTTGAATCACCATCAGTATTGTATCACCATGACATCCAAGCAATACTCAGAAAACTCTGGCAGATGCACTAAGCTCTGAGAAGTGATAAACTGGAGAGTGATAAACTATCAACCAATCAGCTCCTAACTGTCATTTTTCAAACACAGGGCCTGATGCAGAGCCGGACGCTATTTGCGCTCACTCATTCAGAAAAAGGGTCCGGATATTTAAATTGAGCGCTTGCTCTTTGCGGTCTGTTGACGCCTCTATGTCTGAGCGAGCGAACGAAACATGCACTCGCAATTTTGTAAAGACTCCCCCTGGCCGCTCGCATCCTACATCATCTCCGCTGTTTATTAAATTAATCGAGTACATCGAAAGGCATCTGGACTGCTCGCAGTGCTTGTGGTTGGATTTTCCTACCGCAATCATGCGAACAGTTCAGGCTAGGAGACAACCAAGTGATGTGGCTGATGACGCTGCTTTGTTAATTATGCACACCCTTAAAATGCTCGTTTTGACTGTTTGGCACGCCTGCGGTCAGATCTCCACTCCCCGTTTTCAAGCACCATCCCCTGTTACCACCCACAAATGCCTAATCCTGTCACTCAAATTAGCAGGCACTCGCTGTTTTGCGAGCGCCCGATTTCTGACCGCAATGACTGGTTGGCGCATGCGCATTATGACCCATACGCATGCGCAGTTGTGCGAACATCGCTCGGAGTGAACGAGCGGCTGCTTACAAGCGGCTCTGAATCAGGCCCACAGCCTGTAACATGACAGTTAGGAGCTGAGCGCTCGATTCAGACCCGCTCACTACATGCTTTCGCACGCTAGATGCGTATGCAAATTTTGGCAAGGCGAGCGATCGCACGGCAAGGCATCAGCATGCCCGCTATGTTTTAGCGTGCGATCGTACTGTTTATGCAAACGTCCACCAGCCTGTCTGAAGACGCCCTCTTAAACACATCATCTCCAGGAAGTGTACGCAACCATCGGTACATCGAGTACCATCGGAAGCGAACGCAGCGCTTGTGGCTGACCGTACCCTACTGCATGCACTGCGAGCGCTTCAGTGTGTAATACAACCAGGTGACGTGTACTATGACGCTGAGTCTTAATTATGCCCCTGTCACCATCCACAAATGGCTTCTCCTGTCACGCAGTCAGCCGGGCAGTCTATGTGCAGCGAGACCAATCACTTGCACTGGTTCGCGCACTGCGATGCGTACACTTGCACAGATTGCAAAAAATCGTCTGCGTGCGAGTGTCTGACAGTTTATCACTTTCCAATTTATCATTTATCACAGAGCTTAGTACATCTCCCCCTCGGAGCTATGCGAGTTATCGCCCCGGAGGCCGCCATACAAATATGCTGCACATGCGTGGGGCCTCGGTTCCAGGTTCTAGTTTCACTTTAAACTGACAAAAAATAAATGAAACAAAGATTTTAAAAAAGAAAACAAGAAATATTTTATAGTGAAAACATAACAGATGTAACATAAAATATACATTATATCTATATCCAAGGGGCGTAGGCATTTTGTACAGAAATACCACTTGTAGAGCGAGTAAATTGCGCACAGGATGATGAGCGAGCCTTGGTAGCATACCGCATGTATTTTTTACTATTCCATAGCTGATGGCAAAAATCCATGCCAGGCGCTGTGGAGAAACGTATGGTCCTCACTAGTTATACTAAGGGAGATGTATAAATCCTTAGTGGTCATGTTACTAAAGATCGATGTGGTGTTTCAGTGGCCAAATCGCAAATTCACTAACAGACTTTTTTTTTTTATATTGATTTTTAAGTGTTATGCTGCATACACCCGGGATGATCTTCCTGGATGATATGAATGATAACGATATTGCTCAACGATAAATTGTTCATATCGTAAGTTTTTATACAGTGAACGATCGACCAATGACCAATGTACGTTCCCGCATGAACGATAAAGATATCTATGGTCGACTGTACATGCAAGCCAACTTGGACGAATTTGTCAAGATTTGCCTGTAAAGAGCTGACTTCACTGATATATCTGTCATAGAGCTCTATCAGTGTGTACACCCAATGTCTGTCATAGATATCTATCAGTGTATACACCCAATGTCTATCATAGATATCTATCAGTGTGTACACCCAATGTCTATCATAGATATCTATCAGTGTGTACACCCAATGTCTATCATATATATCTATCAGTGTGTACACCCAATGTCTATCATATATATCTATCAGTGTGTACACCCAATGTCTATCAGAGATCTCTACCAGTGTGTACAGCTAATGTCTATCAAAAAAATCTATCTGTGTGTACACCCAATGTCTATCATAGATATCTATCAATATGTACACCCAATGTCTATCATAGATCTCTATCAGTGTGTACACCCAATGCCTATCATATATATCTATCAGTGTGTACACCCAATATCTATCATATATATATATATATATACAGTGTGTACACCCAATATCTATCAGAGATCTCTACCAGTGTGTACACACAATATCTATCATAGATATCTATCAGTGTGTACACCAAATGTCTATCATATATATCTATAAGTGTGTACACCCAATGTCTATCAAAGATATCTATCAGTGTGTACACCCAATGTCTATCATAGATTTCTATCAGTGAGTACACCAAATGTCTATCATAGATATCTATCAATGTGTACACCTAATGTCTATCATATATATCTATCAGTGTGTACACCCAATATCTATAATATATATATATATATATATATATATATATATATATATATATACAGTGTGTACACCCAATGTCTATCATATATATACAGTGTGTACACCCAGTATCTATCATAGATATCTATCAGTGTGTACACCCAATGCCTATTATATATATCTATCAGTGTGTACACCCAATATCTATCATATATATATATACAGTGTGTACACCCAATATCTATCATAGATATCTATCAGTGTATACACCCAATGTCTATCATAGATCTCTATCAGTGTGTACACCCAATGTCTATCATAGATATCTATCAGTGTGTACACCCAATGTCTATCATAGATCTCTATCAGTGTGTACACCCAATGTCTATCATAGATCTCTAGCAGTGTGTACACCCAATGTCTATCATATATATCTATCAGTGTGTACACTCAATGTCTATCATATATATCTATCAGTGTGTACACTCAATGTCTATGATATATATCTATCAGTGTGTACACACAATGTCTATCATATATATCTATCAGTGTGTACACCCAATGTCTATCATAGATCTCTATCAGTGTGTACACCAAATGTCTATCATAGATCTCTATCAGTGTGTACACCCAATGTCTATCATAGATCTCTATCAGTGTGTACACCCAATGTCTATCATAGATATCTATCAGTGTGTACACCCAATGTCTATCATAGATCTCTATCAGTGTGTACAACCAATGTCTATCATAGATCTCTATCAGTGTGTACACCCAATGTCTATCATAGATATCTATCAGTGTGTACACCCAATGTCTATCATAGATATCTATCAGTGTGTACACCCAATGTCTATCATAGATCTCTATCAGTGTGTACACCCAATGTCTATCATAGATCTCTATCAGTGTGTACACCCAATGTCTATCATAGATCTCTATCAGTGTGTACACCCAATGTCTATCATAGATATCTATCAGTGTGTACACCCAATGTCTATTGGGTGTACAACTATCATAGATCTCTATCAGTGTGTACACCCAATGTCTATCATATATATCTATCAGTGTGTACACCCAATGTCTATCATATATATCTATCAGTGTGTACACTCAATGTCTATGATATATATCTATCAGTGTGTACACACAATGTCTATCATATATATCTATCAGTGTGTACACCCAATGTCTATCATAGATCTCTATCAGTGTGTACACCAAATGTCTATCATAGATCTCTATCAGTGTGTACACCCAATGTCTATCATAGATCTCTATCAGTGTGTACACCCAATGTCTATCATAGATATCTATCAGTGTGTACACCCAATGTCTATCATAGATCTCTATCAGTGTGTACAACCAATGTCTATCATAGATCTCTATCAGTGTGTACACCCAATGTCTATCATAGATATCTATCAGTGTGTACACCCAATGTCTATCATAGATATCTATCAGTGTGTACACCCAATGTCTATCATAGATCTCTATCAGTGTGTACACCCAATGTCTATCATAGATCTCTATCAGTGTGTACACCCAATGTCTATCATAGATCTCTATCAGTGTGTACACCCAATGTCTATCATAGATATCTATCAGTGTGTACACCCAATGTCTATTGGGTGTACAACTATCATAGATCTCTATCAGTGTGTACACCCAATGTCTATCATATATATCTATCAGTGTGTACACCCAATGTCTATCATATATATCTATCAGTGTGTACACACAATGTCTATCATATATATCTATCAGTGTGTACACCCAATGTCTATCATAGATCTCTATCAGTGTGTACACCCAATGTCTATCATAGATCTCTATCAGTGTGTACACCCAATGTCTATCATAGATATCTATCAGTGTGTACACCCAATGTCTATCATAGATATCTATCAGTGTGTACACCCAATGTCTATCATAGATCTCTATCAGTGTGTACACCAAATGTCTATCATAGATCTCTATCAGTGTGTACACCCAATGTCTATCATAGATATCTATCAGTGTGTACACCCAATGTCTATCATAGATATCTTTTAGTGTGTACACACCATGTCTATCATAGATCTCTATCAGTGTGTACACCCAATGTCTATCATAGATATCTATCAGTGTGTACACCCAATGTCTATCATAGATCTCTATCAGTGTGTACACCCAATGTCTATCATAGATCTCTATCAGTGTGTACACCCAATGTCTATCATAGATATCTATCAGTGTGTACACCCAATGTCTATCATAGATATCTTTTAGTGTGTACACACCATGTCTATCATAGATCTCTATCAGTGTGTACACCCAATGTCTATCATATATATCTATCTGTGTACACCCAATGTCTATCATATATATCTATCAGTGTGTACACCCAATGTCTATCATAGATCTCTATCTGTGTGTACACCCAATGTCTATCATAGATATCTATCAGTGTGTACACCCAATATCTATCATAGATATCTATCAGTGTATACACCCAATGTCTATCATAGATCTCTATCAGTGTGTACACCCAATGTCTATCATAGAAATCTATCAGTGTGTGCACCCAATGTTTATCATAGATATCTATCAATGTTTACACCTAATGTCTGTCATATATATCTATCAGTGTGTACCCCCAATGTCTATCATATATATCTATCAGTGTGTACACCCAATGTCTATCATAGAACTCTATCAGTGTGTACACCCAATATCTATCATAGATATATATCTATGATAGATATTGGGTGTGTACACCCAATATCTATCACTGATAGAGATCTATGATAGACATTGGGTCTATCCAGTGTGTACACCCAATGTCTATCATAGATCTCTATCAGTGTGTACACCCAATGTCTATCATAGATCTCTAGCAGTGTGTACACCCAATGTCTATCATATATATCTATCAGTGTGTACACTCAATGTCTATCATATATATCTATCAGTGTGTACACTCAATGTCTATCATATATATCTATCAGTGTGTACACACAATGTCTATCATATATATCTATCAGTGTGTACACCCAATGTCTATCATAGATCTCTATCAGTGTGTACACCAAATGTCTATCATAGATCTCTATCAGTGTGTACACCCAATGTCTATCATAGATCTCTATCAGTGTGTACACCCAATGTCTATCATAGATATCTATCAGTGTGTACACCCAATGTCTATCATAGATCTCTATCAGTGTGTACAACCAATGTCTATCATAGATCTCTATCAGTGTGTACCCCCAATGTCTATCATATATACACAATGTGTACACCCAATATCTATCATAGATATCTATCAGTGTATACACCCAATGTCTATCATAGATCTCTATCAGTGTGTACACCCAATGTCTATCATAGAAATCTATCAGTGTGTGCACCCAATGTTTATCATAGATATCTATCAATGTTTACACCTAATGTCTGTCATATATATCTATCAGTGTGTACCCCCAATGTCTATCATATATATCTATCAGTGTGTACACCCAATGTCTATCATAGAACTCTATCAGTGTGTACACCCAATATCTATCATAGATATATATCAGTGTGTACACCCAATGTCTATCATAGATCTCTATCAGTGTGTACACCCAATGTCTATCATAGATCTCTATCAGTGTGTACACCCAATGTCTATCATATATATCTATCAGTGTGTACACCCAATGTCTATCATATATATCTATCAGTGTGTACACACAATGTCTATCATATATATCTATCAGTGTGTACACCCAATGTCTATCATAGATCTCTATCAGTGTGTACACCCAATGTCTATCATAGATCTCTAGCAGTGTGTACACCCAATGTCTATCATATATATCTATCAGTGTGTACACTCAATGTCTATCATATATATCTATCAGTGTGTACACTCAATGTCTATCATATATATCTATCAGTGTGTACACACAATGTCTATCATATATATCTATCAGTGTGTACACCCAATGTCTATCATAGATCTCTATCAGTGTGTACACCAAATGTCTATCATAGATCTCTATCAGTGTGTACACCCAATGTCTATCATAGATCTCTATCAGTGTGTACACCCAATGTCTATCATAGATATCTATCAGTGTGTACACCCAATGTCTATCATAGATCTCTATCAGTGTGTACAACCAATGTCTATCATAGATCTCTATCAGTGTGTACACCCAATGTCTATCATAGATATCTATCAGTGTGTACACCCAATGTCTATCATAGATATCTATCAGTGTGTACACCCAATGTCTATCATAGATCTCTATCAGTGTGTACACCCAATGTCTATCATAGATATCTATCAGTGTGTACACCCAATGTCTATCATAGATATCTATCAGTGTGTACACCCAATGTCTATCATAGATCTCTATCAGTGTGTACACCAAATGTCTATCATAGATCTCTATCAGTGTGTACACCCAATGTCTATCATAGATATCTATCAGTGTGTACACCCAATGTCTATCATAGATATCTTTTAGTGTGTACACACCATGTCTATCATAGATCTCTATCAGTGTGTACACCCAATGTCTATCATAGATATCTATCAGTGTGTACACCCAATGTCTATCATAGATCTCTATCAGTGTGTACACCCAATGTCTATCATAGATCTCTATCAGTGTGTACACCCAATGTCTATCATAGATATCTATCAGTGTGTACACCCAATATCTATCATAGATATCTTTTAGTGTGTACACACCATGTCTATCATAGATCTCTATCAGTGTGTACACCCAATGTCTATCATATATATCTATCTGTGTACACCCAATGTCTATCATATATATCTATCAGTGTGTACACCCAATGTCTATCATAGATCTCTATCTGTGTGTACACCCAATGTCTATCATAGATATCTATCAGTGTGTACACCCAATGTCTATCATAGATCTCTATCAGTGTGTACACCCAATGTCTATCATAGATATCTATCAGTGTGTACACCCAATGTCTATCATAAATCTCTATCAGGGTGTACAACCAATGTCTATCATAGATCTTTATCAGGGTGTACACCCAATGTCTATCATAGATCTCTATCAGTGTGTACACCCAATGTCTATCATATATATCTATCAGTGTGTACACCCAATGTCTATCATATATATCTATCAGTGTGTACACCCAATGTCTATCAAAGATATCTATCAGTGTGTACACCAAATGTCTATCATAGATCTCTATCAGTGTGTACACCAAATGTCTATCATAGATATCTATCAATGTGTACACCTAATGTCTATCATATATATCTATCAGTGTGTACACCCAATGTCTATCATAGATCTCTATCAGTGTGTACACCCAATGTCTATCATAGATCTCTATCAGTGTGTACACCCAATTTCTATCATAGATCTCTATCAGTGTGTACACCCAATGTCTATCATAGATATCTATCAGTGTGTACACCCAATGTCTATCATAGATCTCTATCAGAGTGTACACCCAATATCTATCATATATATATATATATATATATATATATACAGTGTGTACACCGAATATCTATCATAGATATCTATCAGTGTGTACCCCCAATGTCTATCATATATACACAGTGTGTACACCCAATATCTATCATAGATATCTATCAGTGTATACACCCAATGTCTATCATAGATCTCTATCAGTGTGTACACCCAATGTCTATCATAGAAATCTATCAGTGTGTACACCCAATGTTTATCATAGATATCTATCAATGTTTACACCTAATGTCTGTCATATATATCTATCAGTGTGTACCCCCAATGTCTATCATATATATCTATCAGTGTGTACACCCAATGTCTATCATAGAACTCTATCAGTGTGTACACCCAATATCTATCATAGATATATATCAGTGTGTACACCCAATGTCTATCATAGATCTCTATCAGTGTGTACACCCAATGTCTATCATAGATCTCTATCAGTGTGTACACCCAATGTCTATCATATATATCTATCAGTGTGTACACCCAATGTCTATCATATATATCTATCAGTGTGTACACACAATGTCTATCATATATATCTATCAGTGTGTACACCCAATGTCTATCATAGATCTCTATCAGTGTGTACACCCAATGTCTATCATAGATCTCTATCAGTGTGTACACCCAATGTCTATCATAGATATCTATCAGTGTGTACACCCAATGTCTATCATAGATATCTATCAGTGTGTACACCCAATGTCTATCATAGATCTCTATCAGTGTGTACACCCAATGTCTATCATAGATCTCTATCAGTGTGTACACCCAATGTCTATCATAGATATCTATCAGTGTGTACACCCAATGTCTATCATAGATATCTTTTAGTGTGTACACACCATGTCTATCATAGATCTCTATCAGTGTGTACACCCAATGTCTATCATAGATATCTATCAGTGTGTACACCCAATGTCTATCATAGATCTCTATCAGTGTGTACACCCAATGTCTATCATAGATCTCTATCAGTGTGTACACCCAATGTCTATCATAGATATCTATCAGTGTGTACACCCAATGTCTATCATAGATATCTTTTAGTGTGTACACACCATGTCTATCATAGATCTCTATCAGTGTGTACACCCAATGTCTATCATATATATCTATCTGTGTACACCCAATGTCTATCATATATATCTATCAGTGTGTACACCCAATGTCTATCATAGATCTCTATCAGTGTGTACACCCAATGTCTATCATAGATATCTATCAGTGTGTACACCCAATGTCTATCATAGATCTCTATCAGTGTGTACACCCAATGTCTATCATAGATATCTATCAGTGTGTACACCCAATGTCTATCATAAATCTCTATCAGGGTGTACAACCAATGTCTATCATAGATCTTTATCAGGGTGTACACCCAATGTCTATCATAGATCTCTATCAGTGTGTACACCCAATGTCTATCATATATATCTATCAGTGTGTACACCCAATGTCTATCATATATATCTATCAGTGTGTACACCCAATGTCTATCAAAGATATCTATCAGTGTGTACACCAAATGTCTATCATAGATCTCTATCAGTGTGTACACCAAATGTCTATCATAGATATCTATCAATGTGTACACCTAATGTCTATCATATATATCTATCAGTGTGTACACCCAATATCTATCATATATATATATATATATATATATATATATATACAGTGTGTACACCCAATGTCTATCATATATATACATTGTGTACACCCAATATCTATCATAGATATCTATCAGTGTGTACACCCAATGCCTATTATATATATCTATCAGTGTGTACACCCAATATCTATCATATATATATATATATATATATATACAGTGTGTACACCCAATATCTATCATAGATATCTATCAGTGTGTACACCCAATGTCTATCATATATATACAGTGTGTACACCCAATATCTATCATAGATATCTATCAGTGCATACACCCAACGTCTATCATAGATCTCTATCAGTGTGTACACCCAATGTCTATCATAGAAATCTATCAGTGTGTACACCCATTGTCTATCATAGAAATCTATCAGTGTGTGCACCCAATGTCTATCATAGATATCTATCAATGTTTACACCTAATGTCTATCATATATATCTATCAGTGTGTACCCCCAATGTCTATCATATATATCTATCAGTGTGTACACCCATTGTCTATCATATATATCTATCAGTGTGTACACCCAATGTCTATCATATATATCTATCAATGTGTACACTCAATGTCTATCAGAGATCTCTACCAGTGTGTACAGCTAATGTCTATCAAAGATATCTATCAGTGTGTACACCCAATGTATATCATAGATATCTATCAATGTGTACACCCAATGCCTATCATATATATCTATCAGTGTGTACACCCAATATCTATCATATATATATATATATATATATATATATATATATTTTTATATATGTACAGTGTGTACACCCAATATCTTTCAGTGATCTCTACCAGTGTGTACACACAATATCTATCATAAATATCTATCAGTGTGTACACCCAATGTCTATCATATATTTCTATCAGTGTGTACACCCAATGTCTATCATAGATATCTATCAGTGTGTACACCCAATTGTCTATCATAGATATCTATCAGTGTGTACACCCAATGTCTATCATAGATATCTATCAGTGTGTACACCCAATGTCTATCAAATATATACAGTGTGTACACCCAATATCTATCAAAGATATCTATCAGTGTGTACACCCAATGCCTATCATATATATCTATGAGTGTGTACACCCAATATCTATCATATATATATATATATATATATATATATATACAGTGTGTACACCCAATATCTATCATAGATATCTATCAGTGTGTACACCCAATGTCTATCAGTCATATACAGTGTGTACACCCAATGTCTATCATATATATCTATCAGTGTGTACACCTAATGTCTATCATAGACCTCTATCAGTGTGTACACCCAATATCTATCATAGATCTCTATCAGTGTGTACACCCAATGTCTATCATAGATCTCTATCAGTGTGTACATCCAATGTCTATCATATATATCTATCAGTGTGTACACCCAATGTCTATCATATATATTTATCAGTGTGTACACATAATGTCTATCATATATATCTATCAGTGTGTACACCCAATGTCTATCATAGATCTCTATCAGTGTGTACACCCAATGTCTATCATAGATCTCTATCAGTGTGTACACCCAATGTCTATCATAGATATCTATCAGTGTGTACACCCAATGTCTATCATAGATATCTATCTGTGTTCACCCAATGTCTATCATAGATCTCTATCAGTGTGTACACCCAATGTCTATCATAGATCTCTATCAGTGTGTACACCCAATGTCTATCATAGATATCTATCAGTGTGTACACCCAATGTCTATCATAGATATCTATCAGTGTGTACACCCAATGTATATCATAGATCTCTATCAGTGTGTACACCCAATGTCTATCATAGATCTCTATCAGTGTGTACACCCAATGTCTATCATAGATCTCTATCAGTGTGTACACCCAATGTCTGTCATAGATATCTATCAGTGTGTACACCCAATGTCTATCATAGATCTCTATCAGTGTGTACACCCAATATCTATCATATATATATATATATATATACAGTGTGTTCACCGAATATCTATCATAGATATCTATCAGTGTGTACACCCAATGTCTATCATATATATACAGTGTGTACACCCAATATCTCTCATAGATTTCTATCAGTGTATACACCCAATGTCTATCATAGATCTCTATCAGTGTGTACACCCAATGTCTATCATAGAAATCTATCAGTGTGTGCACCCAATGTTTATCATAGATATCTATCAATGTTTACACCTAATATCTGTCATATATATCTATCAGTGTGTACACCCAATATCTATCATAGATCTCTATCAGTGTGTACACCCAATGTCTATCATAGATCTCTATCAGTGTGTACACCCAATGTCTATCATAGATCTCTATCAGTGTGTACAACCAATGTCTATCATAGATCTCTATCAGTGTGTACACCCAATGTCTATCATATATATCTATCAGTGTGTACACCCAATGTCTATCATATATATCTATCAGTGTGTACACCCAATGTCTATCATAGATCTCTATCAGTGTGTACACCCAATGTCTATCATAGATATCTGTCAGTGTGTTCACCCAATGTCTATCATAGATCTCTATCAGTGTGTAGACCCAATGTCTATCATAGATATCTATCAGTGTGTACACCCAATGTCTATCATAGATCTCTATCAGGGTGTACAACCAATGTCTATCCTAGATCACTATCAGTGTGTACACCCAATGTCTATCATAGATCTCTATCAGTGTGTACACCCAATGTCTATCATATATATCTATCAGTGTGTACACCCAATGTCTATCACATTTATCTATCAGTGTGTACACCAAATGTCTATCATAGATATCTATCAGTGTGTACACCCAATGTCTATCATAGATATCTATCAGTGTGTACACCCAATGTCTATCATAGATATCTATCAGTGTGTATACCCAAAGTCTATCATATATATCTATCAGTGTGTACACCCAATGTCTATCATATATATCTTTCAGTGTGTACACCCAATGTCTATCATAGATATCTATCAGTGTGTACACCCAATGTCTATCATAGATCTCTATCAGTGTGTACACCCAATGTCTATCATATATATCTATCAGTGTGTACACCCAATGTCTATCATAGATATCTATCAGTGTGTACACCCAATGTCTATCATAGGTCTCTATCAGTGTGTACACCCAATGTCTATCACAGATATCTATCAGTGTGTACACCCAATGTCTATCATAGATCTCTATCAGTGTGTACACCCAATGTCTATCATAGATATCTATCAGTGTGTACACCCAATGTCTATTATAGATCTCTATCAGGGTGTACAACCAATGTCTATCATCGATCTCTATCAGTGTGTACACCCAATGTCTATCATAGATCTCTATCAGTGTGTACACCCAATGTCTATCATATATATCTATCAGTGTGTACACCCAATGTCTATCATATTTATCTATCAGTGTGTACACCCAATGTCTATCATAGATATCTATCAGTGTGTACTCCCAATGTCTATCATAGATATCTATCAGTGTGTACACCCAATGTCTATCATAGATACCTATCAGTGTGTACACCCAAAGTCTATCATATATATCTAACAGTGTGTACACCCAATGTCTATCATATATATCTTTCAGTGTGTACACCCAATGTCTATCATAGATATCGATCAGTGTGTACACCCAATGTCTATCATAGATATATATCAGTGTGTACACCCAATGTCTATCATAGATATCTATCAGTGTGTACACCCAAAGTCTATCATATATATCTATCAGTGTGTACACCCAATGTCTATCATATATATCTTTCAGTGTGTACACCCAATGTCTATCATAGATATCTATGAGTGTGTACACCCAATGTCTATCATAGATATCTATGAATGTGTACACCCAATGTCTATCATAGATATCTATCAGTGTGTACACCCAATGTCTATCATATATATCTATCAGTGTGTACACCCAATGTCTATCATATATATCTATCAGTGTGTACACCCAATGTCTATCATAGATATCTATCAGTGTGTACACCCAATGTCTATCATAGATCTCTATCAGTGTGTACACCCAATGTCTATCATATATATCTATCAGTGTGTACACCCAATGTCTATCATAGATCTCTATCAGTGTGTACACCCAATTTCTATCATAGATCTCTATTAGTGTGTACACCCAATGTCTATCATAGATATCTATCAGTGTGTACACCCAATGTCTATCATAGATCTCTATCAGTGTGTACACCCAATGTCTATCATAGATCTCTATCAGTGTGTACACCCAATGTCTATCATAGATATCTATCAGTGTGTACACCCAATGTCTTTCATAGATCTCTATCAGTGTGTACACCCAATGTCTATCATAGATATCTATCAGTGTGTACACCCAATGTCTATCATATATATCTATCAGTGTGTACACCCAATGTCTATCATAGATATCTATCAGTGTGTACACCCAATGTCTATCATAGATATCTATCAGTGTGTACACCCAATGTCTTTCCTAGATATCTATCAGTGTGTACACCCAATGTCTATCATAGATATCTATCAGTGTGTACACCCAATGTCAATCATAGATATCTATCAATGTGTTCACCCAATGTCTATCATAGATATCTATCTGTGTGTACACCCAATGTCTATCATAGATCTCTATCAGTGTGTACACCCAATGTCTATCATAGATATCTTACAATGTGTACACCCAATGTCTATCATAGATCTCTATCAGTGTGTACACCCAATGTCTATCATAGATCTCTATCAGTGTGTACACCCAATGTCTATCATAGATATCTATCAGTGTGTACACCCAATGTCTATCATAGATATTTATCAGTGTGTACACCCAATGTCTATCATAGATCTCTATCAGTGAGTACACCCAATGTCTATCATATATATCTATCAGTGTGTACACCCAATGTCTATCATATATATCTATCAGTGTGTTCACCCAATGTCTATCATAGATATCTATCTGTGTGTACACCCAATGTCTATCATAGATCTCTATCAGTGTGTACACCCAATGTCTATCATAGATATCTATCAGTGTGTACACCCAATGTCTATCATAGATATTTATCAGTGTGTACACCCAATGTCTATCATAGATCTCTATCAGTGTGTACACCCAATGTCTATCATAGATCTCTATCAGTGTGTACACCCAATGTCTATCATAGATATCTTACAGTGTGTACACCCAATGTCTATCATAGATCTCTATCAGTGTGTACACCCAATGTCTATCATAGATCTCTATCAGTGTGTACACCCAATGTATATCATAGATATCTATCAGTGTGTACACCCAATGTCTATCATAGATATTTATCAGTGTGTACACCCAATGTCTATCATAGATCTCTATCAGTGTGTACACCCAATGTCTATCATATATATCTATCAGTGTGTACACCCAATGTCTATCATAGATATCTATCTGTGTGTACACCCAATATCTATCATATATATATATATATATATATATATATATATATACAGTGTGTACACCCAATGTCTATCATATATATACATTGTGTACACCCAATATCTATCATAGATATCTATCAGTGTGTACACCCAATGCCTATTATATATATCTATCAGTGTGTACACCCAATATCTATCATATATATATATATATACAGTGTGTACACCCAATATATATCATAGATATCTATCAGTGTGTACACCCAATGTCTATCATATATATACAGTGTGTACACCCAATATCTATCATAGATATCTATCAGTGTATACACCCAATGTCTATCATAGATCTCTATCAGTGTGTACACCCAATGTCTATCATAGAAATCTATCAGTGTGTACACCCATTGTCTATCATAGAAATCTATCAGTGTGTGCACCCAATGTCTATCATAGATATCTATCAATGTTTACACCTAATGTCTATCATATATATCTATCAGTGTGTACCCCCAATGTCTATCATATATGTCTATCAGTGTGTACACCCATTGTCTATCATATATATCTATCAGTGTGTACACCCAATGTCTATCATATATATCTATCAATGTGTACACTCAATGTCTATCAGAGATCTCTACCAGTGTGTACAGCTAATGTCTATCAAAGATCTCTATCAGTGTGTACACCCAATGACTATCATAGATATCTATCAATGTGTACACCTAATGTCTATCATATATATCTATCAGAGTGTGCACCCAATATCTCTCATATATATATATATATATATATATATATATATACAGTGTGTACACCCAATATCTATCATAGATATCTATCAGTGTGTACACCCAATGTCTATCAGTCATATACAGTGTGTACACCCAATGTCTATCATATATATCTATCAGTGTGTACACCCAATGTCTATCATAGACCTCTATCAGTGTGTACACCCAATATCTATCATAAATCTCTATCAGTGTGTACACCCAATGTCTATCATAGATCTCTATCAGTGTGTACACCCAATGTCTATCATATATATCTATCAGTGTGTACACCCAATGTCTATCATATATATTTATCAGTGTGTACACATAATGTCTATCATATATATCTATCAGTGTGTACACCCAATGTCTATCATATATCTCTATCAGTGTGTACACCCAATGTCTATCATAGATCTCTATCAGTGTGTACACCCAATGTCTATCATAGATCTCTATCAGTGTGTACACCCAATGTCTATCATAGATATCTATCAGTGTGTACACCCAATGTCTATCATAGATATCTATCTGTGTTCACCCAATGTCTATCATAGATCTCTATCAGTGTGTACACCCAATGTCTATCATAGATCTCTATCAGTGTGTACACCCAATGTCTATCATAGATATCTATCAGTGTGTACACCCAATGTCTATCATAGATATCTATCAGTGTGTACACCCAATGTATATCATAGATCTCTATCAGTGTGTACACCCAATGTCTATCATAGATCTCTATCAGTGTGTACACCCAATGTCTATCATAGATCTCTATCAGTGTGTACACCCAATGTCTGTCATAGATATCTATCAGTGTGTACACCCAATGTCTATCATAGATCTCTATCAGTGTGTACACCCAATATCTATCATATATATATATATATATATATACAGTGTGTTCACCGAATATCTATCATAGATATCTATCAGTGTGTACACCCAATGTCTATCATAGATATCTATCAGTGTGTACACCCAATGTCTATCATAGATATCTATCAGTGTGTACACCCAATGTCTATCATAGATCTCTATCAGTGTGTACACCCAATGTCTATCATATATATCTATCAGTGTGTACACCCAATGTCTATCATAGATCTCTATCAGTGTGTACACCCAATTTCTATCATAGATCTCTATTAGTGTGTACACCCAATGTCTATCATAGATATCTATCAGTGTGTACACCCAATGTCTATCATAGATCTCTATCAGTGTGTACACCCAATGTCTATCATAGATCTCTATCAGTGTGTACACCCAATGTCTATCATAGATATCTATCAGTGTGTACACCCAATGTCTTTCATAGATCTCTATCAGTGTGTACACCCAATGTCTATCATAGATATCTATCAGTGTGTACACCCAATGTCTATCATATATATCTATCAGTGTGTACACCCAATGTCTATCATAGATATCTATCAGTGTGTACACCCAATGTCTATCATAGATATCTATCAGTGTGTACACCCAATGTCTTTCCTAGATATCTATCAGTGTGTACACCCAATGTCTATCATAGATATCTATCAGTGTGTACACCCAATGTCAATCATAGATATCTATCAATGTGTTCACCCAATGTCTATCATAGATATCTATCTGTGTGTACACCCAATGTCTATCATAGATCTCTATCAGTGTGTACACCCAATGTCTATCATAGATATCTTACAATGTGTACACCCAATGTCTATCATAGATCTCTATCAGTGTGTACACCCAATGTCTATCATAGATCTCTATCAGTGTGTACACCCAATGTCTATCATAGATATCTATCAGTGTGTACACCCAATGTCTATCATAGATATTTATCAGTGTGTACACCCAATGTCTATCATAGATCTCTATCAGTGAGTACACCCAATGTCTATCATATATATCTATCAGTGTGTACACCCAATGTCTATCATATATATCTATCAGTGTGTTCACCCAATGTCTATCATAGATATCTATCTGTGTGTACACCCAATGTCTATCATAGATCTCTATCAGTGTGTACACCCAATGTCTATCATAGATATCTATCAGTGTGTACACCCAATGTCTATCATAGATATTTATCAGTGTGTACACCCAATGTCTATCATAGATCTCTATCAGTGTGTACACCCAATGTCTATCATAGATCTCTATCAGTGTGTACACCCAATGTCTATCATAGATATCTTACAGTGTGTACACCCAATGTCTATCATAGATCTCTATCAGTGTGTACACCCAATGTCTATCATAGATCTCTATCAGTGTGTACACCCAATGTATATCATAGATATCTATCAGTGTGTACACCCAATGTCTATCATAGATATTTATCAGTGTGTACACCCAATGTCTATCATAGATCTCTATCAGTGTGTACACCCAATGTCTATCATATATATCTATCAGTGTGTACACCCAATGTCTATCATAGATATCTATCTGTGTGTACACCCAATATCTATCATATATATATATATATATATATATATATATATACAGTGTGTACACCCAATGTCTATCATATATATACATTGTGTACACCCAATATCTATCATAGATATCTATCAGTGTGTACACCCAATGCCTATTATATATATCTATCAGTGTGTACACCCAATATCTATCATATATATATATATACAGTGTGTACACCCAATATATATCATAGATATCTATCAGTGTGTACACCCAATGTCTATCATATATATACAGTGTGTACACCCAATATCTATCATAGATATCTATCAGTGTATACACCCAATGTCTATCATAGATCTCTATCAGTGTGTACACCCAATGTCTATCATAGAAATCTATCAGTGTGTACACCCATTGTCTATCATAGAAATCTATCAGTGTGTGCACCCAATGTCTATCATAGATATCTATCAATGTTTACACCTAATGTCTATCATATATATCTATCAGTGTGTACCCCCAATGTCTATCATATATGTCTATCAGTGTGTACACCCATTGTCTATCATATATATCTATCAGTGTGTACACCCAATGTCTATCATATATATCTATCAATGTGTACACTCAATGTCTATCAGAGATCTCTACCAGTGTGTACAGCTAATGTCTATCAAAGATCTCTATCAGTGTGTACACCCAATGACTATCATAGATATCTATCAATGTGTACACCTAATGTCTATCATATATATCTATCAGAGTGTGCACCCAATATCTCTCATATATATATATATATATATATATACAGTGTGTACACCCAATATCTATCATAGATATCTATCAGTGTGTACACCCAATGTCTATCAGTCATATACAGTGTGTACACCCAATGTCTATCATATATATCTATCAGTGTGTACACCCAATGTCTATCATAGACCTCTATCAGTGTGTACACCCAATATCTATCATAAATCTCTATCAGTGTGTACACCCAATGTCTATCATAGATCTCTATCAGTGTGTACACCCAATGTCTATCATATATATCTATCAGTGTGTACACCCAATGTCTATCATATATATTTATCAGTGTGTACACATAATGTCTATCATATATATCTATCAGTGTGTACACCCAATGTCTATCATATATCTCTATCAGTGTGTACACCCAATGTCTATCATAGATCTCTATCAGTGTGTACACCCAATGTCTATCATAGATCTCTATCAGTGTGTACACCCAATGTCTATCATAGATATCTATCAGTGTGTACACCCAATGTCTATCATAGATATCTATCTGTGTTCACCCAATGTCTATCATAGATCTCTATCAGTGTGTACACCCAATGTCTATCATAGATCTCTATCAGTGTGTACACCCAATGTCTATCATAGATATCTATCAGTGTGTACACCCAATGTCTATCATAGATATCTATCAGTGTGTACACCCAATGTATATCATAGATCTCTATCAGTGTGTACACCCAATGTCTATCATAGATCTCTATCAGTGTGTACACCCAATGTCTATCATAGATCTCTATCAGTGTGTACACCCAATGTCTGTCATAGATATCTATCAGTGTGTACACCCAATGTCTATCATAGATCTCTATCAGTGTGTACACCCAATATCTATCATATATATATATATATATATATACAGTGTGTTCACCGAATATCTATCATAGATATCTATCAGTGTGTACACCCAATGTCTATCATATATATACAGTGTGTACACCCAATATCTCTCATAGATTTCTATCAGTGTATACACCCAATGTCTATCATAGATCTCTATCAGTGTGTACACCCAATGTCTATCATAGAAATCTATCAGTGTGTGCACCCAATGTTTATCATAGATATCTATCAATGTTTACACCTAATATCTGTCATATATATCTATCAGTGTGTACCCCCAATGTCTATCATATATATCTATCAGTGTGTACACCCAATGTCTATCATAGAACTCTATCAGTGTGTACACCCAATATCTATCATAGATATCTATCAGTGTGTACACCCAATATCTATCATAGATCTCTATCAGTGTGTACACCCAATGTCTATCATAGATCTCTATCAGTGTGTACACCCAATGTCTATCATAGATCTCTATCAGTGTGTACAACCAATGTCTATCATAGATCTCTATCAGTGTGTACACCCAATGTCTATCATATATATCTATCAGTGTGTACACCCAATGTCTATCATAGATCTCTATCAGTGTGTACACCCAATGTCTATCATATATATCTATCAGTGTGTACACCCAATGTCTATCATATATATCTATCAGTGTGTACACCCAATGTCTATCATAGATCTCTATCAGTGTGTACACCCAATGTCTATCATAGATATCTGTCAGTGTGTTCACCCAATGTCTATCATAGATCTCTATCAGTGTGTAGACCCAATGTCTATCATAGATATCTATCAGTGTGTACACCCAATGTCTATCATAGATCTCTATCAGGGTGTACAACCAATGTCTATCCTAGATCACTATCAGTGTGTACACCCAATGTCTATCATAGATCTCTATCAGTGTGTACACCCAATGTCTATCATATATATCTATCAGTGTGTACACCCAATGTCTATCACATTTATCTATCAGTGTGTACACCAAATGTCTATCATAGATATCTATCAGTGTGTACACCCAATGTCTATCATAGATATCTATCAGTGTGTACACCCAATGTCTATCATAGATATCTATCAGTGTGTACACCCAAAGTCTATCATATATATCTATCAGTGTGTACACCCAATGTCTATCATATATATCTTTCAGTGTGTACACCCAATGTCTATCATAGATATCTATCAGTGTGTACACCCAATGTCTATCATAGATCTCTATCAGTGTGTACACCCAATGTCTATCATATATATCTATCAGTGTGTACACCCAATGTCTATCATAGATATCTATCAGTGTATACACCCAATGTCTATCATAGGTCTCTATCAGTGTGTACACCCAATGTCTATCACAGATATCTATCAGTGTGTACACCCAATGTCTATCATAGATCTCTATCAGTGTGTACACCCAATGTCTATCATAGATATCTATCAGTGTGTACACCCAATGTCTATTATAGATCTCTATCAGGGTGTACAACCAATGTCTATCATCGATCTCTATCAGTGTGTACACCCAATGTCTATCATAGATCTCTATCAGTGTGTACACCCAATGTCTATCATATATATCTATCAGTGTGTACACCCAATGTCTATCATATTTATCTATCAGTGTGTACACCCAATGTCTATCATAGATATCTATCAGTGTGTACTCCCAATGTCTATCATAGATATCTATCAGTGTGTACACCCAATGTCTATCATAGATACCTATCAGTGTGTACACCCAAAGTCTATCATATATATCTAACAGTGTGTACACCCAATGTCTATCATATATATCTTTCAGTGTGTACACCCAATGTCTATCATAGATATCGATCAGTGTGTACACCCAATGTCTATCATAGATATATATCAGTGTGTACACCCAATGTCTATCATAGATATCTATCAGTGTGTACACCCAAAGTCTATCATATATATCTATCAGTGTGTACACCCAATGTCTATCATATATATCTTTCAGTGTGTACACCCAATGTCTATCATAGATATCTATGAGTGTGTACACCCAATGTCTATCATAGATATCTATGATTGTGTACACCCAATGTCTATCATAGATATTTATCAGTGTGTACACCCAATGTCTATCATATATATCTATCAGTGTGTACACCCAATGTCTATCATATATATCTATCAGTGTGTACACCCAATGTCTATCATAGATATCTATCAGTGTGTACACCCAATGTCTATCATAGATCTCTATCAGTGTGTACACACAATGTCTATCATATATATCTATCAGTGTGTACACCCAATGTCTATCATAGATCTCTATCAGTGTGTACACCCAATTTCTATCATAGATCTCTATTAGTGTGTACACCCAATGTCTATCATAGATATCTATCAGTGTGTACACCCAATGTCTATCATAGATCTCTATCAGTGTGTACACCCAATGTCTATCATAGATCTCTATCAGTGTGTACACCCAATGTCTATCATAGATATCTATCAGTGTGTACACCCAATGTCTTTCATAGATCTCTATCAGTGTGTACACCCAATGTCTATCATAGATATCTATCAGTGTGTACACCCAATGTCTATCATATATATCTATCAGTGTGTACACCCAATGTCTATCATAGATATCTATCAGTGTGTACACCCAATGTCTATCATAGATATCTATCAGTGTGTACACCCAATGTCTTTCCTAGATATCTATCAGTGTGTACACCCAATGTCTATCATAGATATCTATCAGTGTGTACACCCAATGTCAATCATAGATATCTATCAATGTGTTCACCCAATGTCTATCATAGATATCTATCTGTGTGTACACCCAATGTCTATCATAGATCTCTATCAGTGTGTACACCCAATGTCTATCATAGATATCTTACAATGTGTACACCCAATGTCTATCATAGATCTCTATCAGTGTGTACACCCAATGTCTATCATAGATCTCTATCAGTGTGTACACCCAATGTCTATCATAGATATCTATCAGTGTGTACACCCAATGTCTATCATAGATATTTATCAGTGTGTACACCCAATGTCTATCATAGATCTCTATCAGTGAGTACACCCAATGTCTATCATATATATCTATCAGTGTGTACACCCAATGTCTATCATATATATCTATCAGTGTGTTCACCCAATGTCTATCATAGATCTCTATCTGTGTGTACACCCAATGTCTATCATAGATCTCTATCAGTGTGTACACCCAATGTCTATCATAGATATCTATCAGTGTGTACACCCAATGTCTATCATAGATATTTATCAGTGTGTACACCCAATGTCTATCATAGATCTCTATCAGTGTGTACACCCAATGTCTATCATAGATCTCTATCAGTGTGTACACCCAATGTCTATCATAGATATCTTACAGTGTGTACACCCAATGTCTATCATAGATCTCTATCAGTGTGTACACCCAATGTCTATCATAGATCTCTATCAGTGTGTACACCCAATGTATATCATAGATATCTATCAGTGTGTACACCCAATGTCTATCATAGATATTTATCAGTGTGTACACCCAATGTCTATCATAGATCTCTATCAGTGTGTACACCCAATGTCTATCATATATATCTATCAGTGTGTACACCCAATGTCTATCATAGATATCTATCTGTGTGTACACCCAATACCTATCATATATATATATATATATATATATATATACAGTGTGTACACCCAATGTCTATCATATATATACATTGTGTACACCCAATATCTATCATAGATATCTATCAGTGTGTACACCCAATGCCTATTATATATATCTATCAGTGTGTACACCCAATATCTATCATATATATATATATACAGTGTGTACACCCAATATATATCATAGATATCTATCAGTGTGTACACCCAATGTCTATCATATATATACAGTGTGTACACCCAATATCTATCATAGATATCTATCAGTGTATACACCCAATGTCTATCATAGATCTCTATCAGTGTGTACACCCAATGTCTATCATAGAAATCTATCAGTGTGTACACCCATTGTCTATCATAGAAATCTATCAGTGTGTGCACCCAATGTCTATCATAGATATCTATCAATGTTTACACCTAATGTCTATCATATATATCTATCAGTGTGTACCCCCAATGTCTATCATATATGTCTATCAGTGTGTACACCCATTGTCTATCATATATATCTATCAGTGTGTACACCCAATGTCTATCATATATATCTATCAATGTGTACACTCAATGTCTATCAGAGATCTCTACCAGTGTGTACAGCTAATGTCTATCAAAGATCTCTATCAGTGTGTACACCCAATGACTATCATAGATATCTATCAATGTGTACACCTAATGTCTATCATATATATCTATCAGAGTGTGCACCCAATATCTCTCATATATATATATATATATATATATACAGTGTGTACACCCAATATCTATCATAGATATCTATCAGTGTGTACACCCAATGTCTATCAGTCATATACAGTGTGTACACCCAATGTCTATCATATATATCTATCAGTGTGTACACCCAATGTCTATCATAGACCTCTATCAGTGTGTACACCCAATATCTATCATAAATCTCTATCAGTGTGTACACCCAATGTCTATCATAGATCTCTATCAGTGTGTACACCCAATGTCTATCATATATATCTATCAGTGTGTACACCCAATGTCTATCATATATATTTATCAGTGTGTACACATAATGTCTATCATATATATCTATCAGTGTGTACACCCAATGTCTATCATAGATCTCTATCAGTGTGTACACCCAATGTCTATCATAGATCTCTATCAGTGTGTACACCCAATGTCTATCATAGATATCTATCTGTGTTCACCCAATGTCTATCATTGATCTCTATCAGTGTGTACACCCAATGTCTATCATAGATCTCTATCAGTGTGTACACCCAATGTCTATCATAGATATCTATCAGTGTGTACACCCAATGTCTATCATAGATATCTATCAGTGTGTACACCCAATGTCTATCATAGATCTTTATCAGTGTGTACACCCAATGTCTATCATAGATCTCTATCAGTGTGTACACCCAATGTCTATCATAGATCTCTATCAGTGTGTACACCCAATGTCTGTCATAGATATCTATCAGTGTGTACACCCAATATCTATCATAGATCTCTATCAGTGTGTACACCCAATGACTATCATCGATATCTATCAATGTGTACACCTAATGTCTATCATATATATCTATCAGAGTGTGCACCCAATATCTATCATATATATATATATATATATATATATATATATACAGTGTGTACACCCAATATCTATCATAGATCTCTATCAGTGTGTACACCCAATATCTATCATAGATCTCTATCAGTGTGTACACGCAATGTCTATCATAGATATCTATCAGTGTGTACACCCAATGTCTATCATAGATATCTATCAGTGTGTACACGCAATGTCTATCATAGATATCTATCAGTGTGTACACCCAATGTCTATCATAGATATCTATCAGTGTGTACACCCAATGTCTATCAAATATATACAGTGTGTACACCCAATATCTATCAAAGATATCTATCAGTGTGTACACCCAATGCCTATCATATATATCTATGAGTGTGTACACCCAATATCTATTATATATATATATATATATATATATATACAGTGTGTACACCCAATATCTATCATAGATATCTATCAGTGTGTACACCCAATGTCTATCAGTCATATACAGTGTGTACACCCAATGTCTATCATATATATCTATCAGTGTGTACACCCAATGTCTATCATAGACCTCTATCAGTGTGTACACCCAATATCTATCATAAATCTCTATCAGTGTGTACACCCAATGTCTATCATAGATCTCTATCAGTGTGTACACCCAATGTCTATCATATATATCTATCAGTGTGTACACCCAATGTCTATCATATATATTTATCAGTGTGTACACATAATGTCTATCATATATATCTATCAGTGTGTACACCCAATGTCTATCATAGATCTCTATCAGTGTGTACACCCAATGTCTATCATAGATCTCTATCAGTGTGTACACCCAATGTCTATCATAGATATCTATCTGTGTTCACCCAATGTCTATCATAGATCTCTATCAGTGTTTACACCCAATGTCTATCATAGATCTCTATCAGTGTGTACACCCAATGTCTATCATAGATATCTATCAGTGTGTACACCCAATGTCTATCATAGATATCTATCAGTGTGTACACCCAATGTCTATCATAGATCTTTATCAGTGTGTACACCCAATGTCTATCATAGATCTCTATCAGTGTGTACACCCAATGTCTATCATAGATCTCTATCAGTGTGTACACCCAATGTCTGTCATAGATATCTATCAGTGTGTACACCCAATGTCTATCATAGATCTCTATCAGTGTGTACACCCAATATCTATCTTATATATATATATATATATACAGTGTGTTCACCGAATATCTATCATAGATATCTATCAGTGTGTACACCCAATGTCTATCATATATATACAGTGTGTACACCCAATATCTCTCATAGATTTCTATCAGTGTATACACCCAATGTCTATCATAGATCTCTATCAGTGTGTACACCCAATGTCTATCATAGAAATCTATCAGTGTGTGCACCCAATGTTTATCATAGATATCTATCAATGTTTACACCTAATATCTGTCATATATATCTATCAGTGTGTACCCCCAATGTCTATCATATATATCTATCAGTGTGTACACCCAATGTCTATCATATTTATCTATCAGTGTGTACACCCAATGTCTATCATAGATATCTATCAGTGTGTACACCCAATGTCTATCATAGATATCTATCAGTGTGTACACACAATGTCTATCATAGATATCTATCAGTGTGTACACCCAAAGTCTATCATATATATCTATCAGTGTGTACACCCAATGTCTATCATATATATATTTCAGTGTGTACACCCAATGTCTATCATAGATATCTATCAGTGTGTACACCCAATCTCTATCATAGATCTCTATCAGTGTGTACACCCAATGTCTATCATATATATCTATCAGTGTGTACACCCAATGTCTATCATAGATATTTATCAGTGTGTACACCCATTGTCTATCATAGGTCTCTATCAGTGTGTACACCCAATGTCTATCACAGATATCTATCAGTGTGTACACCCAATGTCTATCATAGATCTCTATCAGTGTGTACACCCAATGTCTATCATAGATATCTATCAGTGTGTACACCCAATGTCTATTATAGATCTCTATCAGGGTGTACAACCAATGTCTATCATCGATCTCTATCAGTGTGTACACCCAATGTCTATCATAGATCTCTATCAATGTGTACACCCAATGTCTATCATATATATCTATCAGTGTGTACACTCAATGTCTATCATATTTATCTATCAGTGTGTACACCCAATGTCTATCATAGATATCTATCAGTGTGTACTCCCAATGTCTATCATAGATATCTATCAGTGTGTACACCCAATGTCTATCATAGATACCTATCAGTGTGTACACCCAAAGTCTATCATATATATCTAACAGTGTGTACACCCAATGTCTATCATATATATCTTTCAGTGTGTACACCCAATGTCTATCATAGATATCTATCAGTGTGTACACCCAATGTCTATCATAGATATATATCAGTGTGTACACCCAATGTCTATCATAGATATCTATCAGTGTGTACACCGAAAGTCTATCATATATATCTATCAGTGTGTACACCCAATGTCTATCATATATATCTTTCAGTGTGTACACCCAATGTCTATCATAGATATCTATGAGTGTGTACACCCAATGTCTATCATAGATATCTATCAGTGTGTACACCCAATGTCTATCATAGATATCTATCAGTGTGTACACCCAATGTCTATCATATATATCTATCAGTGTGTACACCCAATGTCTATCATATATATTTATCAGTGTGTACACCCAATGTCTATCATAGATATCTATCAGTGTGTACACCCAATGTCTATCATAGATCTCTATCAGTGTGTACACCCAATGTCTATCATAGATCTCTATCAGTGTGTACACCCAATGTCTATCATAGATATCTATCAGTGTGTACACCCAATGTCTTTCATAGATCTCTATCAGTGTGTACACCCAATGTCTATCATAGATATCTATCATTGTGTACACCCAATGTCTATCATATATATATCTATCAGTGTGTACACCCAATGTCTATCATAGATATCTATCAGTGTGTACACCCAATGTCTATCATAGATATCTATCAGTGTGTACACCCAATGTCTTTCATAGATATCTATCAGTGTGTACACCCAATGTCTATCATAGATATCTATCAGTGTGTACACCCAATGTCAATCATAGATATCTATCAATGTGTTCACCCAATGTCTATCATAGTTATCTATCTGTGTGTACACCCAATGTCTATCATAGATCTCTATCAGTGTGTACACCCAATGTCTATCATAGATATCTTACAATGTGTACACCCAATGTCTATCATAGATCTCTATCAGTGTGTACACCCAATGTCTATCATAGATCTCTATCAGTGTGTACACCCAATGTCTATCATAGATATCTATCAGTGTGTACACCCAATGTCTATCATAGATATTTATCAGTGTGTACACCCAATGTCTATCATAGATCTCTATCAGTGAGTACACCCAATGTCTATCATATATATCTATCAGTGTGTACACCCAATGTCTATCATATATATCTATCAGTGTGTTCACCCAATGTCTATCATAGATATCTATCTGTGTGTACACCCAATGTCTATCATAGATCTCTATCAGTGTGTACACCCAATGTCTATCATAGATATCTATCAGTGTGTACACCCAATGTCTATCATAGATATTTATCAGTGTGTACACCCAATGTCTATCATAGATCTCTATCAGTGTGTACACCCAATGTCTATCATAGATCTCTATCAGTGTGTACACCCAGTGTGTATCATAGATATCTTACAGTGTGTACACCCAATGTCTATCATAGATCTCTATCAGTGTGTACACCCAATGTCTATCATAGATCTCTATCAGTGTGTACACCCAATGTATATCATAGATATCTATCAGTGTGTACACCCAATGTCTATCATAGATATTTATCAGTGTGTACACCCAATGTCTATCATAGATCTCTATCAGTGTGTACACCCAATGTCTATCATATATATCTATCAGTGTGTACACCCAATGTCTATCATAGATATCTATCTGTGTGTACACCCAATGTCTATCATAGATATTTATCAGTGTGTACACCCAATGTCTATCATAGATCTCTATCAGTGTGTACACCCAATGTCTATCATAGATATCTATCTGTGTGTACACCCAAAATTGTTTGCCCTGCACTTCAGAAAGTTGGAGGGAAATCTATCAGCGATATATTTGGTTGAGCAGGTTGTACCGTGTGTATGAAACAAAAAAGAGAAAGAGAGGGTAGGCGCTTCAACAATGACAGTAAATATATCTAAAGACAGCTCACCAGGAAGGAGTGGCTGACCCCTATAAAACCTTAAGGAAAAACCAAAAACAACTGGGAGCGCTATAAGACACTAGTTATGTATTTAATTAAAATATAATCATGAAGAGTTGATACAAATGAATACACATGATAAATAGACTTTATATCAAATCTAGAAGATGACCAGAAAAAAATTAAAAATAAAATATATCAATGAATAAAAAGGAATAAAAAAGACCCACTGTGGCCACAGAAAAGCAGACAAAAATGTGCATGCCTAGAAAAAGGGACTTTGCCCAATGGATAAATGTTTATATGGATATAAATATTTTTATCTCTCTCTTTGTCCAAGAGTTATATAGAAACAAATCTAAATTCTGTTGGAGTTGTCTGTGAATGACATGGAATCAAATCAGTGTGCACGTCTAGGGATATAGGACTGGATCCACCAGACCGTGACTATATACAGTCTCTGTGCTATAGACAGAAATGGTACCATACTGATGTTAATACAGCGTAGATCTTGGGAGAGGCCTCTCCTAAAGCATCCGGCAAAGGGATTCTCAGTGCCCAGCGTATATCCCATACACGTGGAGATGACGACCGTGGTGTAGCGATAGTGTCCACAGACTGTTGTGGCACTCTAATTGTGCTGGCTGAAAGGTCGGCAATCACGTCATGTATTGGTGCCGGAGTCAACTGAAGGCTCAGTGAGGATACAATGATAGCCTGGGGTGCACCAGCGTGTGGGGGTGAAAAAACTAACGCGTTTCTCAGCCTGAAATCACCGGCTGTTTCCTCAGAGGTATGTACAGTACCGTGTATATGAAGCATTAGCAAATATGCAGTTTAGCCCCTGAAAAACATCATCGATGTTGTGGGTGGCACCGCCGCTCGCCTACGGTCCCTGCATCTGGCCAGCAGAGTGCCTGTAACGGCACCCTTCAGCCAGAATTTCTGCTGCTGGAGCGTCCTTAGGATCCTTCAGGCATCTACAGGTGATACGTAATATTTGTGGGTAGCGCCATTTTCTGGGGCTACCGACAGTATAATGTAGCTCCAGGATATCCCGCAAACATCTTTTGTTAAATATGTCCCAGTCTGAGCAGATGCTTGAAGATAATGGGTCTGATGCAAAGTTCAACATGCACTGGTTTGCGGTGCACGTTTTGTGTCTTTTATGTACTGCGCACGCTCCTGACCAGTGCGAGTGATGCAAAGTCATATGTATTGTAATCATATCTACACTTCACTTGTGACCGAGTGAGCGTAACTGGGTAGTAACGTGGCACTCTCACATAGGCAAACTTCAGTGAGTGTATGTTAACGCAGCCATGGGCTTTGCAGAGATGGACAGAAGCATAAATACGACTGTCCTCCGATGCATTTTTTGCACCAAGTAGAGGCTGGCGCAATTGCGCATTGATGATGAAGGGTATCAAGCCAAGCATACAGACAGGGGATCGGCCAGTTCACAAAGCTATGTACTACGTACATCTCACATTTTGTTTCTATACACACCAAGTCAGAACATCTACAGCCGAGTTGCCTTTAACTTAGCATCAGGCCCGTAATGTTCTGCAGGTCAGTAGTTACAAAGGGTTAATGGGTGGAGCTTAAAGCAAGCAGCTATAAAGTTCTGCATCTTCCAAGTATTCTCATTGACGCGTTTAATCCATTTGCAGCCGCAGATACTGTAGTCGAAACTTTTATTGCCTTGAGGGCGCCTCTGGGAAGAACAGCAAACTGGAAATATTCTGGGTAATGGCAACTTTATCCAGTGTATAATTGTTTTTTGAAACTCGTACTGTTATCCAGCCAAAGGGTGCCAATTTGTACCTGATCGAACTACGGGGTGATGTAAGAGTTGCATAGACAAATTTTTTTTTTTTTTGCATGCTGGGAAAATAATGGCGGCTTTTGCATGGTGTTGCGCACAAATGCAGGGCAGCTTTTTTATTCTGCGGTTCAGAGTTGAGTTTGGACGCATCTCCTCCCAAACATTTTAAATTTAAACCTCCTGCAGCATACTTGCCTACCCTCTCCGAATGTCCGGGAGACCACCCGAGATTAGGGAGTCTCCTGGACGCCCAGAAAAATGAGAAAGTCTCCCAAAGGACCCCGGGGAGATGAAGTGGGCGGTTTGATAACGCGATTTGCCTTGAAACGTTACAATAATGGTGATCCTGACACTGTACAGAGGAGGCGTGGCAGTGTGGATGCACTCACAGCATGGCACCTCACTTACTGTAGCTGCGCCACGGCCCATCCCCAAAACGCCAATCTGGCTGCCCCTTCCTAGAGAGGGCAGCCGAAAAGTTGGCTGCAGCACATCAAGGTTTTCCTAAGGTGCAACATTTCTTAATCAAAAGAGTCCCAGTGTGCACAGTACGTGATATACAAGAAATCTCAACCTATTTTATTTGGTAAATATCCATATTACGCTGGCATTGCTAAGTCCACAAAATGTGAGCAGCGCAGTTTTTCTCCTACGTCCGGAGAGCATAGAAATATTACTTTAGTGCACGTTTCAATGGAATAAACCATAAAAAAAAAATGCTGAACTGGAATTGTTAGTATTATGGTATTATCTTGTTGCATAACAATGACGACCAGGATGTTATATGGCGTCTATAATACAACAATATTTCCTGTAATGTTTTATTACATGTGCTCGCTGTACCCTCTTAAGGCACGGTGATAAATCTGCAAGCGTGGTCTACGCATATAATGATTTGTTCCTATTGCACAGCAGGGAAGAGGGGAGATTCCGACTCTTCCTTAGTTTGCTGTTTTCTTCCCCGTGTCTGGTTATAAAGAGATCTGAAAACGCTCTGCGCATTATTTAAACATGAGTAAACTGTTTGGTTGACATTTCAAGTTAGTGGGGCAATGTCAGGCAGAATGAGCACAATTTATCTTTAGAAATTCACGCAACCACTGGAATAATTTACCAAATGCTATCGCTGCTTTCATATATTTTTTTGCATGTAACAAACATTCTGTACCGCTGATAAATTTGTAAAATAACTCCATTTATTTCTGTAAGAAATCATTGATTGCATTTGCACACTTATGTCCTATAGTTATGACCTATTCCCTTCTCCTGTAGCAAGATATTGCCTTATGTTTTATTCAAACAGAATATGTGTAATACAGACTTGTTTATTTACTTAGTGAAAGGGACATGATCCTGACATTTTACTTTCCATCTGTTCTTTAAAAATAAAAACATTTACAAATTAGGAATCAGGCGTACAGATGTGGCAGTGGTGCACAATCCGTACAGATGTGGCAGTAGTGCACAATCCGTACAGATGTAGCAGTGGTGCACAATCTGTACAGACTTAGCAGTAGTGCACAATCCATACAGATGTGGCAGTAGTGCACAATCCGTACAGATGTAGTAGTGGTGCACAATCCGTACAGATTTAGCAGTAGTGCACAATCCGTACAGATGTGGCAGTAGTGCACAATCCGTACAGATATAGCAGTGGTGCACAATCCGTACAGATGTAGTAGTGGTGCACAATCCGTACAGATGTAGCAGTAGTGCATAATCCGTACAGATGTGGCAGTAGTGCACAATCCGTACAGATATAGCAGTGGTGCACAATCCGTACAGACTTAGCAGTAGTGCACAATCCGTACAGATGTGGCAGTGGTGCACAATCCGTACAGATGTGGCAGTAGTGCACAATCCGTACAGATATAGCAGTGGTGCACAATCCGTACAGATGTAGTAGTGGTGCACAATCCGTACAGATTTAGCAGTAGTGCACAATCCGTACAGATGTGGCAGTAGTGCACAATCCGTACAGATATAGCAGTGGTGCACAATCCGTACAGATGTAGTAGTGGTGCACAATCCGTACAGATGTAGCAGTAGTGCATAATCCGTACAGACTTAGCAGTAGTGCACAATCCGTACAGATGTAGAAGTGGTGTACAATCCGTACAGATGTGGCAGTGTTGCACAAACCGTACAGATGTAGCAGTAGTGCACAATCCGTACAGACTTAGCAGTAGTGCACAATCCGTACAGATGTGGCAGTGGTGCACAATCCGTACAGATGTAGCAGTAGTGCACAATCCGTACAGACTAAGCAGTAGTGCACAATCCGTACAGATGTGGCAGTGGTGCACAATCCATATAGATGTAGCAGTAGTGCACAATCCGTACAGATGTAGTAGTGGTGCACAATCCGTACAGATGTAGCAGTAGTGCACAATCCGTACAGACTTAGCAGTGGTGCACAATCCGTACAGACTTACCATTGGTGTACAATCCGTACAGATATAGCAGTGGTGCACAATCGTACAGACTTAGCAGTAGTGCACAATCCGTACAGATGTAGCAGTAGTGCACAATCCGTACAGATATAGCAGTGGTGCACAATCCGTACAGATGTAGCAGTAGTGCACAATCCGTACAGATGTAGCAGTGGTGCACAATCCGTACAGATGTGGCAGTGGTGCACAATCCGTACAGATGTAGCAGTAGTGCACAATCCGTACAGATGTGGCAGTGGTGCACAATCTGTACAGATGTAGCAGTAGTGCGCAATCCGTACAGATGTGGCAGTGGTGCACAATCCGTACAGATGTGGCAGTGGTGCACAATCCGTACAGACTTAGCAGTAGTGCACAATCCGTACAGATGTAGCAGTGGTGCACAATCCGTACAGATGTGGCAGTGGTGCGCAATCCGTACAGATGTAGCAGCAGAGCGCAATCCGTACAGATGTGGCAGTGGTGCGCAATCGTACAGACTTAGCAGTAGTGCACAATCCGTACAGATGTAGTAGTGTTGCACAATTCGTACAGATGTAGCAGTAGTGCACAATCCGTACAGACTTAGCAGTAGTGCACAATCCGTACAGATGTAACAGTGGTGCACAATCCGTACAGATATAGCAGTGGTGCACAATCCGTACAGATGTAGCAGTAGTGCACAATCCGTACAGATGTGGCAGTGGTGCACAATCTGTACAGATGTGGCAGTGGTGCACAATCCGTACAGATGTGGCAGTGGTGCACAATCCGTACAGATGTGGCAGTAGTGCACAATCCGTACAGATGTGGCAGTGGTGCACAATCCGTACAGATGTGGCAGTGGTGCACAATCCGTATAGATGTAGCAGTAGTGCACAATCCATACAGACTTAGCAGTAGTGCACAATCCGTACAGATGTAGTAGTGGTGCACAATCCATACAGATGTAGCAGTGTTGCACAAACCGTACAGATGTAGCAGTAGTGCACAATCCGTACAGACTTAGCAGTGGTGCACAATCCATACAGGCTTAGCAGCAGTGCACAATCCATACAGATGTGGCAGTGGTGCACAATCCGTACAGATGTGGCAGTGGTGCACAATCCGTATAGATGTAGCAGTAGTGCACAATCCATACAGACTTAGCAGTAGTGCACAATCCGTACAGATGTAGTAGTGGTGCACAATCCGTACAGATGTAGCAGTGTTGCACAAACCGTATAGATGTAGCAGTAGTGCACAATCCGTACAGACTTAGCAGTGGTGCACAATCCGTACAGACTTAGCAGTAGTGCACAATCCGTACAGATATAGCAGTGGTGCACAATCTGTACAGATGTGGCAGTGGTGCACAATCCCTACAGATGTGGCAGTGGTGCACAATCCGTACAGATGTAGCAGTAGTGCACAATCCGTACAGATGTGGCAGTGGTGCACAATCCGTACAGATGTGGCAGTGGTGCACAATCCGTATAGATGTAGCAGTAGTGCACAATCCATACAGACTTAGCAGTAGTGCACAATCCGTACAGATGTAGTAGTGGTGCACAATCCATACAGATGTAGCAGTGTTGCACAAACCGTACAGATGTAGCAGTAGTGCACAATCCGTACAGACTTAGCAGTGGTGCACAATCCGTACAGGCTTAGCAGTAGTGCACAATCCGTACAGATGTGGCAGTGGTGCACAATCCGTACAGATGTGGCAGTGGTGCACAATCCGTATAGATGTAGCAGTAGTGCACAATCCGTACAGATGTGGCAGTGGTGCACAATCTGTAGAGATGTAGTAGTGGTGCACAATTCGTACAGATGTAGCAGTGTTGCACAAACCGTACAGATGTAGCAGTAGTGCACAATTCGTACAGATGTAGCAGTAGTGCACAATCCGTACAGACTTAGCAGTAGTGCACAATCCGTAGAGATGTAACAGTGGTGCACAATCCGTACAGATATAGCAGTGGTGCACAATCCGTACAGATGTAGCAGTAGTGCACAATCCGTACAGATGTGGCAGTGGTGCACAATCCGTACAGATATGGCAGTGGTGCACAATCCGTACAGATGTGGCAGTGGTGCACAATCCGTACAGATGTGGCAGTAGTGCACAATCCGTACAGATGTGGCAGTGGTGCACAATCCGTACAGATGTGGCAGTGGTGCACAATCCGTATAGATGTAGCAGTAGTGCACAATCCATACAGACTTAGCAGTAGTGCACAATCCGTACAGATGTAGTAGTGGTGCACAATCCATACAGATGTAGCAGTGTTGCACAAACCATACAGATGTAGCAGTAGTGCACAATCCGTACAGACTTAGCAGTGGTGCACAATCCGTACAGGCTTAGCAGTAGTGCACAATCCATACAGATGTGGCAGTGGTGCACAATCCGTACAGATGTGGCAGTGGTGCACAATCCGTACAGATGTAGCAGTAGTGCACAATCCGTACAGACTTAGCAGTAGTGCACAATCCGTACAGATGTAGTAGTGGTGCACAATCCGTACAGATGTAGCAGTGTTGCACAAACCGTACAGATGTAGCAGTAGTGCACAATCCGTACAGACTTAGCAGTGGTGCACAATCCGTACAGACTTAGCAGTGGTGCACAATCCGTACAGATATAGCAGTGGTGCACAATCCGTACAGACTTAGCTGTAGTGCACAATCCGTACAGATGTAGCAGTAGTGCACAATCCGTACAGATATAGCAGTGGTGCACAATCCGTACAGATGTAGCAGTGGTGCACAATCCGTACAGATGTAGTAGTGGTGCACAATCCGTACAGCTGTGGCAGTGGTGCACAATCCGTACAGATGTAGCAGTAGTGCACAATCCGTACAGATGTAGCAGTGGTGCACAATCCGTACAGATGTAGCAGTAGTGCACAATCCGTACAGATATGGCAGAGGTGCACAATCCGTACAGATGTAGCAATAGTGCACAATCCGTACAGACTTAGCAGTAGTGCACAATCCGTACAGACTTAGCAGTGGTGCACAATCCGTACAGGCTTAGCAGTAGTGCACAATCCGTACAGACGTGGCAGTGGTGGACAATCCGTACAGATGTGGCAGTGGTGCACAATCCGTACAGATGTAGCAGTAGTGCACAATCCGTACAGACTTAGCAGTAGTGCACAATCCGTACAGATGTAGTAGTGGTGCACAATCCGTACAGATGTAGCAGTGTTGCACAAACCGTACAGATGTAGCAGTAGTGCACAATCCGTACAGACTTAGCAGTGGTGCACAATCCGTACAGACTTAGCAGTGGTGCACAATCCGTACAGATAAAGCAGTGGTGCACAATCCGTACAGACTTAGCTGTAGTGCACAATCCGTACAGATGTAGCAGTAGTGCACAATCCGTACAGATATAGCAGTGGTGCACAATCCGTACAGATGTAGCAGTGGTGCACAATCCGTACAGATGTAGTAGTGGTGCACAATCCGTACAGATGTGGCAGTGGTGCACAATCCGTACAGATGTAGCAGTAGTGCACAATCCGTACAGATGTAGCAGTGGTGCACAATCCGTACAGATGTAGCAGTGGTGCACAATCCGTACAGATGTGGCAGAGGTGCACAATCCGTACAGATGTAGCAATAGTGCACAATCCGTACAGACTTAGCAGTAGTGCACAATCCGTACAGACTTAGCAGTAGTGCACAATCCGTACAGATGTAGCAGTGGTGCACAATCCGTACAGATGTAGCAGTGGTGCACAATCCATACAGATGTAGCAGTGGTGCACAATCCGTACAGATGTAGTTGTGGTGCACAATCCGTACAGATGTGGCAGTGGTGCACAATCCGTACAGATGTAGCAGTGGTGCACAATCCGTACAGATGTGGCAGAGGTGCACAATCCGTACAGATGTAGCAATAGTGCACAATCCGTACAGACTTAGCAGTAGTGCACAATCCGTACAGACTTAGCAGTAGTGCACAATCCGTACAGATGTAGCAGTGGTGCACAATCCGTACAGATGTAGCAGTGGTGCACAATCCATACAGATGTAGCAGTAGTGCACAATCCGTACAGATGTAGTAGTGGTGCACAATCCGTACAGATGTGGCAGTGGTGCACAATCCGTACAGATGTGGCAGTGGTGCACAATCCGTACAGATGTAGCAGTAGTGCACAATCCGTACAGATGTGGCAGTGGTGCACAATCCGTATAGATGTAGCAGTAGTGCACAATCTGTACAGACTTAGCAGTAGTGCACAGTCCATACAGATGTAGCAGTAGTGCACAATCCGTACAGATGTAGCAATGGTGCACAGTCTGTACAGATGTGGCAGTAGTGCACAATCCCTACAGATGTGGCAGTGGTGCACAATCAGTACATATGTGGGAGTGGTGCACAATCCGTACAAATGTGGCAGTGGTGCACAATCCGTACAGATATAGCAGTTGTGCACAATCCGTACAGATATAGCAGTGGTGCACAATCCGTACAGATGTGGTAGTGGTGCACAATCCGTACAGATGTAGACGTGGTGCACAATCCGTACAGATGTGGCAGTGGTGCTCAATCCGTACAGATGTGGTAGTGGTGCACAATCCGTACAGATGTAGACGTGGTGCACAATCCGTACAGATGTAGCAGTGGTGCACACTCCGTACAGATGTGGTAGTGGTGCACAATCCATACAGATGTAGCAGTTGTGCACAATCCGTACAGATATAGCAGTGGTGCACAATCCGTACAGATGTGGTAGTGGTGCACAATCCGTACAGATGTAGTCGTGGTGCACAATCCCTACAGATGTGGCAGTGGTGCACAATCCGTACAGATGTGATAGTGGTGCACAATCCATACAGATGTAGTAGTGGTGCACAATCCGTACAGATGTAGCAGTAGTGCACAATCCGTACAGATGTAGCAGTGGTGCACAATCCGTACAGATGTAGCAGTAGTGCACAATCCGTACAGACTTAGCAGTGGTGCACAATCCGTACAGGCTTAGCAGTAGTGCACAATCCGTACAGATGTGGCAGTGGTGCACAATCCATACAGATGTGGCAGTGGTGCACAATCCGTACAGATGTAGCAGTAGTGCACAATCCATACAGACTTAGCAGTAGTGCATAATCCGTACAGATGTAGTAGTGGTGCACAATCCGTACAGATGTAGCAGTGTTGCACAAACCGTACAGATGTAGCAGTAGTGCACAATCCGTACAGACTTAGCAGTGGTGCACAATCCGTACAGACTTAGCAGTAGTGCACAATCCGTACAGATATAGCAGTGGTGCACAATCCGTACAGACTTAGCTGTAGTGCACAAACCGTACAGATGTAGCAGTAGTGCACAATCCGTACAGATATAGCAGTGGTGCACAATCCGTACAGATGTAGCAATGGTGCACAATCCGTACAGATGTAGTAGTGGTGCACAATCCGTACAGATGTGGCAGTGGTGCACAATCCGTACAGATGTGGCAGTAGTGCACAATCCGTACAGATGTAGCAGTGGTGCACAATCCGTACAGATGTAGCAGTAGTGCACAATCCGTACAGATGTGGCAGAGGTGCACAATCCGTACAGATGGAGCAATAGTGCACAATCCGTACAGACTTAGCAGTAGTGCACAATCCGTACAGACTTAGCAGTAGTGCACAATCCGTACAGATGTAGCAGTGGTGCACAATCCGTACAGATGTAGCAGTGGTGCACAATCCATACAGATGTAGCAGTAGTGCACAATCCGTACAGATGTGGCAGTGGTGCACAATCCGTACAGATGTGGCAGTGGTGCACAATCCGTACAGATGTAGCAGTAGTGCACAATCCGTACAGATGTGGCAGTAGTGCACAATCCGTATAGATGTAGCAGTAGTGCACAATCTCTACAGACTTAGCAGTAGTGCACAGTCCGTACAGATGTAGCAGTAGTGCACAATCCGTACAGATGTAGCAATGGTGCACAGTCTGTACAGATGTGGCAGTAGTGCACAATCCCTACAGATGTGGCAGTGGTGCACAATCAGTACATATGTGGGAGTGGTGCACAATCCGTACAAATGTGGCAGTGGTGCACAATCCGTACAGATGTAGCAGTTGTGCACAATCCGTACAGATATAGCAGTGGTGCACAATCCGTACAGATGTGGTAGTGGTGCACAATCCGTACAGATGTAGACGTGGTGCACAATCCGTACAGATGTGGCAGTGGTGCTCAATCCGTACAGATGTGGTAGTGGTGCACAATCCGTACAGATGTAGACGTGGTGCACAATCCGTACAGATGTGGCAGTGGTGCACAATCTGTACAGATGTGGCAGTGGTGCACAATCCCTACAGATGTGGCAGTGGTGCACAATCCGTACAGATGTAGCAGTAGTGCACAATCCGTACAGATGTGGCAGTGGTGCACAATCCGTACAGATGTGGCAGTGGTGCACAATCCGTATAGATGTAGCAGTAGTGCACAATCCATACAGACTTAGCAGTAGTGCACAATCCGTACAGATGTAGTAGTGGTGCACAATCCATACAGATGTAGCAGTGTTGCACAAACCGTACAGATGTAGCAGTAGTGCACAATCCGTACAGACTTAGCAGTGGTGCACAATCCGTACAGGCTTAGCAGTAGTGCACAATCCGTACAGATGTGGCAGTGGTGCACAATCCGTACAGATGTGGCAGTGGTGCACAATCCGTATAGATGTAGCAGTAGTGCACAATCCGTACAGACTTAGCAGTAGTGCACAATCCGTAGAGATGTAGTAGTGGTGCACAATTCGTACAGATGTAGCAGTGTTGCACAAACCGTACAGATGTAGCAGTAGTGCACAATTCGTACAGATGTAGCAGTAGTGCACAATCCGTACAGACTTAGCAGTAGTGCACAATCCGTACAGATGTAACAGTGGTGCACAATCCGTACAGATATAGCAGTGGTGCACAATCCGTACAGATGTGGCAGTGGTGCACAATCTGTACAGATATGGCAGTGGTGCACAATCCGTACAGATGTGGCAGTGGTGCACAATCCGTACAGATGTGGCAGTAGTGCACAATCCGTACAGATGTGGCAGTGGTGCACAATCCGTACAGATGTGGCAGTGGTGCACAATCCGTATAGATGTAGCAGTAGTGCACAATCCATAAAGACTTAGCAGTAGTGCACAATCCGTACAGATGTAGTAGTGGTGCACAATCCATACAGATGTAGCAGTGTTGCACAATCCGTACAGATGTAGCAGTGGTGCACAATCCGTACAGATGTAGTAGTGGTGCACAATCCGTACGATGTGGCAGTGGTGCACAATCCGTACAGATGTAGCAGTAGTGCACAATCCGTACAGATGTAGCAGTGGTGCACAATCCGTACAGATGTAGCAGTGGTGCACAATCCGTACAGATGTAGCAGAGGTGCACAATCCGTACAGATGTGGCAGAGGTGCACAATCCGTACAGATGTAGCAATAGTGCACAATCCGTACAGACTTAGCAGTAGTGCACAATCCGTACAGACTTAGCAGTAGTGCACAATCCGTACAGATGTAGCAGTGGTGCACAATCCGTACAGATGTAGCAGTGGTGCACAATCCATACAGATGTAGCAGTGGTGCACAATCCGTACAGATGTAGTTGTGGTGCACAATCCGTACAGATGTGGCAGTGGTGCACAATCCGTACAGATGTAGCAGTAGTGCACAATCCGTACAGATGTGGCAGAGGTGCACAATCCGTACAGATGTAGCAATAGTGCACAATCCGTACAGACTTAGCAGTAGTGCACAATCCGTACAGATGTAGCAGTGGTGCACAATCCGTACAGATGTAGCAGTGGTGCACAATCCATACAGATGTAGCAGTAGTGCACAATCCGTACAGATGTAGTAGTGGTGCACAATCCGTACAGATGTGGCAGTGGTGCACAATCCGTACAGATGTGGCAGTGGTGCACAATCCGTACAGATGTAGCAGTAGTGCACAATCCGTACAGATGTGGCAGTGGTGCACAATCCGTATAGATGTAGCAGTAGTGCACAATCTGTACAGACTTAGCAGTAGTGCACAGTCCGTACAGATGTAGCAGTAGTGCACAATCCGTACAGATGTAGCAATGGTGCACAGTCTGTACAGATGTGGCAGTAGTGCACAATCCCTACAGATGTGGCAGTGGTGCACAATCAGTACATATGTGGGAGTGGTGCACAATCCGTACAAATGTGGCAGTGGTGCACAATCCGTACAGATGTAGCAGTTGTGCACAATCCGTACAGATATAGCAGTGGTGCACAATCCGTACAGATGTGGTAGTGGTGCACAATCCGTACAGATGTAGACGTGGTGCACAATCCGTACAGATGTGGCAGTGGTGCTCAATCCGTACAGATGTGGTAGTGGTGCACAATCCGTACAGATGTAGACGTGGTGCACAATCCGTACAGATGTAGCAGTGGTGCACACTCCGTACAGATGTGGTAGTGGTGCACAATCCATACAGATGTAGCAGTTGTGCACAATCCGTACAGATATAGCAGTGGTGCACAATCCGTACAGATGTGGTAGTGGTGCACAATCCGTACAGATGTAGTCGTGGTGCACAATCCCTACAGATGTGGCAGTGGTGCACAATCCGTACAGATGTGATAGTGGTGCACAATCCATACAGATGTAGTAGTGGTGCACAATCCGTACAGGTGTAGCAGTAGTGCACAATCCGTACAGATGTAGCAGTGGTGCACAATCCGTACAGATGTAGCAGTAGTGCACAATCCGTACAGACTTAGCAGTGGTGCACAATCCGTACAGGCTTAGCAGTAGTGCACAATCCGTACAGATGTGGCAGTGGTGCACAATCCGTACAGATGTGGCAGTGGTGCACAATCCGTACAGATGTAGCAGTAGTGCACAATCCGTACAGACTTAGCAGTAGTGCATAATCCGTACAGATGTAGTAGTGGTGCACAATCCGTAGAGATGTAGCAGTGTTGCACAAACCGTACAGATGTAGCAGTAGTGCACAATCCGTACAGACTTAGCAGTGGTGCACAATCCGTACAGATGTAGTAGTGGTGCACAATCCATACAGATGTAGCAGTGTTGCACAAACCATACAGATGTAGCAGTAGTGTATAATCCTTACAGACTTAGCAGTGGTGCACAATCCGAACAGGCTTAGCAGTAGTGCACAATCCGTACAGATGTGGCAGTGGTGGACAATCCGTACAGATGTGGCAGTGGTGCACAATCCGTACAGATGTTGCAGTGGTGCACAATCCGTACAGACTTAGCAGTAGTGCACAATCCGTACAGATGTAGTAGTGGTGCACAATCCGTACAGATGTAGCAGTGTTGCACAAACCGTACAGATGTAGTAGTAGTGCACAATCCGTACAGACTTAGCAGTGGTGCACAATCCGTACAGACTTAGCAGTGGTGCACAATCCGTACAGATAAAGCAGTGGTGCACAATCCGTACAAACTTAGCTATAGTGCACAATCCGTACAGATGTAGCAGTAGTGCACAATCCGTACAGATATAGCAGTGGTGCACAATCCGTACAGATGTAGCAGTGGTGCACAATCCGTACAGATGTAGTAGTGGTGCACAATCCGTACAGATGTGGCAGTGGTGCACAATCCGTACAGATGTAGCAGTAGTGCACAATCCGTACAGATGTAGCAGTGGTGCACAATCCGTACAGATGTAGCAGTGGTGCACAATCCGTACAGATGTAGCAGTGGTGCACAATCCGTACAGATGTAGCAGTGTTGCACAAACCGTACAGATGTAGCAGTAGTGCACAATCCGTACAGACTTAGCAGTGGTGCACAATCCGTACAGATGTAGTAGTGGTGCACAATCCATACAGATGTAGCAGTGTTGCACAAACCATACAGATGTAGCAGTAGTGCACAATCCTTACAGACTTAGCAGTGGTGCACAATCCGAACAGGCTTAGCAGTAGTGCACAATCCGTACAGATGTGGCAGTGGTGGACACTCCGTACAGATGTGGCAGTGGTGCACAATCCGTACAGATGTAGCAGTGGTGCACAATCCGTACAGATGTAGCAGTAGTGCACAATCCGTACAGACTTAGCAGTGGTGCACAATCCGTACAGGCTTAGCAGTAGTGCACAATCCGTACAGATGTGGCAGTGGTGCACAATCCATACAGATGTAGCAGTGGTGCACAATCCGTACAGATGTAGCAGTGTTGCACAAACCGTACAGATGTAGCAGTAGTGCACAATCCGTACAGACTTAGCAGTGGTGCACAATCCGTACAGATGTAGTAGTGGTGCACAATCCATACAGATGTAGCAGTGTTGCACAAACCATACAGATGTAGCAGTAGTGCACAATCCTTACAGACTTAGCAGTGGTGCACAATCCGAACAGGCTTAGCAGTAGTGCACAATCCGTACAGATGTGGCAGTGGTGGACAATCCGTACAGATGTGGCAGTGGTGCACAATCCGTACAGATGTAGCAGTGGTGCACAATCCGTACAGATGTAGCAGTAGTGCACAATCCGTACAGACTTAGCAGTGGTGCACAATCCGTACAGGCTTAGCAGTAGTGCACAATCCGTACAGATGTGGCAGTGGTGCACAATCCATACAGATGTAGCAGTGTTGCACAAACCATACAGATGTAGCAGTAGTGCACAATCCTTACAGACTTAGCAGTGGTGCACAATCCGAACAGGCTTAGCAGTAGTGCACAATCCGTACAGATGTGGCAGTGGTGGACAATCCGTACAGATGTGGCAGTGGTGCACAATCCATACAGATGTAGCAGTGTTGCACAATCCGTACAGATGTAGCAGTAGTGCACAATCCGTACAGACTTAGCAGTGGTGCACAATCCGTACAGACTTAGCAGTGGTGCACAATCCGTACAGATGTAGTAGTGGTGCACAATCCATACAGATGTAGCAGTGTTGCACAAACCATACAGATGTAGCAGTAGTGCACAATCCTTACAGACTTAGCAGTGGTGCACAATCCGAACAGGCTTAGCAGTAGTGCACAATCCGTACAGATGTGGCAGTGGTGGACAATCCGTACAGATGTGGCAGTGGTGCACAATCCGTACAGATGTAGCAGTGGTGCACAATCCATACAGATGTAGCAGTGTTGCACAAACCGTACAGATGTAGCAGTAGTGCACAATCCGTACAGACTTAGCAGTGGTGCACAATCCGTACAGATGTAGTAGTGGTGCACAATCCATACAGATGTAGCAGTGTTGCACAAACCATACAGATGTAGCAGTAGTGCACAATCCTTACAGACTTAGCAGTGGTGCACAATCCGAACAGGCTTAGCAGTAGTGCACAATCCGTACAGATGTGGCAGTGGTGGACACTCCGTACAGATGTGGCAGTGGTGCACAATCCGTACAGATGTAGCAGTGGTGCACAATCCGTACAGATGTAGCAGTAGTGCACAATCCGTACAGACTTAGCAGTGGTGCACAATCCGTACAGGCTTAGCAGTAGTGCACAATCCGTACAGATGTGGCAGTGGTGCACAATCCATACAGATGTAGCAGTGGTGCACAATCCGTACAGATGTAGCAGTGTTGCACAAACCGTACAGATGTAGCAGTAGTGCACAATCCGTACAGACTTAGCAGTGGTGCACAATCCGTACAGATGTAGTAGTGGTGCACAATCCATACAGATGTAGCAGTGTTGCACAAACCATACAGATGTAGCAGTAGTGCACAATCCTTACAGACTTAGCAGTGGTGCACAATCCGAACAGGCTTAGCAGTAGTGCACAATCCGTACAGATGTGGCAGTGGTGGACAATCCGTACAGATGTGGCAGTGGTGCACAATCCGTACAGATGTAGCAGTGGTGCACAATCCGTACAGATGTAGCAGTAGTGCACAATCCGTACAGACTTAGCAGTGGTGCACAATCCGTACAGGCTTAGCAGTAGTGCACAATCCGTACAGATGTGGCAGTGGTGCACAATCCATACAGATGTAGCAGTGTTGCACAAACCATACAGATGTAGCAGTAGTGCACAATCCTTACAGACTTAGCAGTGGTGCACAATCCGAACAGGCTTAGCAGTAGTGCACAATCCGTACAGATGTGGCAGTAGTGCACAATCCGTACAGATATAGCAGTGGTGCACAATCCGTACAGATGTAGCAGTGGTGCACAATCCGTACAGATGTAGTAGTGGTGCACAATCCGTACAGATGTGGCAGTGGTGCACAATCCGTACAGATGTAGCAGTGGTGCACAATCCGTACAGATGTAGCAGTGGTGCACAATCCGTACAGATGTAGCAGTGGTGCACAATCCGTACAGATGTGGCAGAGGTGCACAATCCGTACAGATGTAGCAATAGTGCACAATCCGTACAGACTTAGCAGTAGTGCACAATCCGTACAGACTTAGCAGTAGTGCACAATCCGTACAGACTTAGCAGTAGTGCACAATCCGTACAGATGTAGCAGTGGTGCACAATCCGTACAGATGTAGCAGTGGTGCACAATCCATACAGATGTAGTTGTGGTGCACAATCCGTACAGATGTGGCAGTGGTGCACAATCCGTACAGATGTAGCAGTAGTGCACAATCCGTACAGATGTGGCAGAGGTGCACAATCCGTACAGATGTAGCAATAGTGCACAATCCGTACAGACTTAGCAGTAGTGCACAATCCGTACAGACTTAGCAGTAGTGCACAATCCGTACAGATGTAGCAGTGGTGCACAATCCGTACAGATGTAGCAGTGGTGCACAATCCATACAGATGTAGCAGTAGTGCACAATCCGTACAGATGTAGTAGTGGTGCACAATCCGTACAGATGTGGCAGTGGTGCACAATCCGTACAGATGTGGCAGTGGTGCACAATCCGTACAGATGTAGCAGTAGTGCACAATCCGTACAGATGTGGCAGTGGTGCACAATCCGTATAGATGTAGCAGTAGTGCACAATCTGTACAGACTTAGCAGTAGTGCACAGTCCGTACAGATGTAGCAGTAGTGCACAATCCGTACAGATGTAGCAATGGTGCACAGTCTGTACAGATGTGGCAGTAGTGCACAATCCCTACAGATGTGGCAGTGGTGCACAATCAGTACATATGTGGGAGTGGTGCACAATCCGTACAAATGTGGCAGTGGTGCACAATCCGTACAGATGTAGCAGTTGTGCACAATCCGTACAGATATAGCAGTGGTGCACAATCCGTACAGATGTGGTAGTGGTGCACAATCCGTACAGATGTAGACGTGGTGCACAATCCGTACAGATGTGGCAGTGGTGCTCAATCCGTACAGATGTGGTAGTGGTGCACAATCCGTACAGATGTAGACGTGGTGCACAATCCGTACAGATGTAGCAGTGGTGCACACTCCGTACAGATGTGGTAGTGGTGCACAATCCATACAGATGTAGCAGTTGTGCACAATCCGTACAGATATAGCAGTGGTGCACAATCCGTACAGATGTGGTAGTGGTGCACAATCCGTACAGATGTAGTCGTGGTGCACAATCCCGACAGATGTGGCAGTGGTGCACAATCCGTACAGATGTGATAGTGGTGCACAATCCATACAGATGTAGTAGTGGTGCACAATCCGTACAGATGTAGCAGTAGTGCACAATCCGTACAGATGTAGCAGTGGTGCACAATCCGTACAGATGTAGCAGTAGTGCACAATCCGTACAGACTTAGCAGTGGTGCACAATCCGTACAGGCTTAGCAGTAGTGCACAATCCGTACAGATGTGGCAGTGGTGCACAATCCGTACAGATGTGGCAGTGGTGCACAATCCGTACAGATGTAGCAGTAGTGCACAATCCGTACAGACTTAGCAGTAGTGCATAATCCGTACAGATGTAGTAGTGGTGCACAATCCGTACAGATGTAGCAGTGTTGCACAAACTGTACAGATGTAGCAGTAGTGCACAATCCGTACAGACTTAGCAGTGGTGCACAATCCGTACAGACTTAGCAGTAGTGCACAATCCGTACAGATATAGCAGTGGTGCACAATCCGTACAGACTTAGCTGTAGTGCACAAACCGTACAGATGTAGCAGTAGTGCACAATCCGTACAGATATAGCAGTGGTGCACAATCCGTACAGATGTAGCAGTGGTGCACAATCCGTACAGATGTAGTAGTGGTGCACAATCCGTACAGATGTGGCAGTGGTGCACAATCCGTACAGATGTGGCAGTGGTGCACAATCCGTACAGATGTAGCAGTAGTGCACAATCCGTACAGATGTAGCAGTGGTGCACAATCCGTACAGATGTAGCAGTAGTGCACAATCCGTACAGATGTGGCAGAGGTGCACAATCCGTACAGATGTAGCAATAGTGCACAATCCGTACAGACTTAGCAGTAGTGCACAATCCGTACAGACTTAGCAGTAGTGCACAATCCGTACAGATGTAGCAGTGGTGCACAATCCGTACAGATGTAGCAGTGGTGCACAATCCATACAGATGTAGCAGTAGTGCACAATCCGTACAGATGTAGCAGTGGTGCACAATCCGTACAGATGTGGCAGTGGTGCACAATCCGTACAGATGTAGCAGTAGTGCACAATCCGTACAGATGTGGCAGTGGTGCACAATCCGTATAGATGTAGCAGTAGTGCACAATCTGTACAGACTTAGCAGTAGTGCACAGTCCGTACAGATGTAGCAGTAGTGCACAATCCGTACAGATGTAGCAATGGTGCACAGTCTGTACAGATGTGGCAGTAGTGCACAATCCCTACAGATGTGGCAGTGGTGCACAATCAGTACATATGTGGGAGTGGTGCACAATCCGTACAAATGTGGCAGTGGTGCACAATCCGTACAGATGTAGCAGTTGTGCACAATCCGTACAGATATAGCAGTGGTGCACAATCCGTACAGATGTGGTAGTGGTGCACAATCCGTACAGATGTAGACGTGGTGCACAATCCGTACAGATGTGGCAGTGGTGCTCAATCCGTACAGATGTGGTAGTGGTGCACAATCCGTACAGATGTAGACGTGGTGCACAATCCGTACAGATGTAGCAGTGGTGCACACTCCGTACAGATGTAGCAGTAGTGCACAATCCGTACAGATATAGCAGTGGTGCACAATCCGTACAGATGTAGCAGTGGTGCACAATCCGTACAGATGTAGTAGTGGTGCACAATCCGTACAGATGTGACAGTGGTGCACAATCCGTACAGATGTAGCAGTAGTGCACAATCCGTACAGATGTAGCAGTGGTGCACAATCCGTACAGATGTAGCAGTAGTGCACAATCCGTACAGATGTGGCAGAGGTGCACAATCCGTACAGATGTAGCAATAGTGCACAATCCGTACAGACTTAGCAGTAGTGCACAATCCGTACAGACTTAGCAGTAGTGCACAATCCGTACAGATGTAGCAGTGGTGCACAATCCGTACAGATGTAGCAGTGGTGCACAATCCATACAGATGTAGCAGTAGTACACAATCCGTACAGATGTAGTAGTGGTGCACAATCCGTACAGATGTGGCAGTGGTGCACAATCCGTACAGATGTGGCAGTGGTGCACAATCCGTATAGATGTAGCAGTAGTGCACAATCTGTACAGACTTAGCAGTAGTGCACAGTCCGTACAGATGTAGCAGTAGTGCACAATCCGTACAGATGTAGCAATGGTGCACAGTCTGTACAGATGTGGCAGTAGTGCACAATCCCTACAGATGTGGCAGTGGTGCACAATCAGTACATATGTGGGAGTGGTGCACAATCCGTACAAATGTGGCAGTGGTGCACAATCCGTACAGATGTAGCAGTTGTGCACAATCCGTACAGATATAGCAGTGGTGCACAATCCGTACAGATGTGGTAGTGGTGCACAATCCGTACAGATGTAGACGTGGTGCACAATCCGTACAGATGTGGCAGTGGTGCTCAATCCGTACAGATGTGGTAGTGGTGCACAATCCGTACAGATGTAGACGTGGTGCACAATCCGTACAGATGTAGCAGTGGTGCACACTCCGTACAGATGTGGTAGTGGTGCACAATCCATACAGATGTAGCAGTTGTGCACAATCCGTACAGATATAGCAGTGGTGCACAATCCGTACAGATGTGGTAGTGGTGCACAATCCGTACAGATGTAGTCGTGGTGCACAATCCCTACAGATGTGGCAGTGGTGCACAATCCGTACAGATGTGATAGTGGTGCACAATCCATACAGATGTAGTAGTGGTGCACAATCCGTACAGGTGTAGCAGTAGTGCACAATCCGTACAGATGTAGCAGTGGTGCACAATCCGTACAGATGTAGCAGTAGTGCACAATCCGTACAGACTTAGCAGTGGTGCACAATCCGTACAGGCTTAGCAGTAGTGCACAATCCGTACAGATGTGGCAGTGGTGCACAATCCGTACAGATGTGGCAGTGGTGCACAATCCGTACAGATGTAGCAGTAGTGCACAATCCGTACAGACTTAGCAGTAGTGCATAATCCGTACAGATGTAGTAGTGGTGCACAATCCGTAGAGATGTAGCAGTGTTGCACAAACCGTACAGATGTAGCAGTAGTGCACAATCCGTACAGACTTAGCAGTGGTGCACAATCCGTACAGATGTAGTAGTGGTGCACAATCCATACAGATGTAGCAGTGTTGCACAAACCATACAGATGTAGCAGTAGTGTATAATCCTTACAGACTTAGCAGTGGTGCACAATCCGAACAGGCTTAGCAGTAGTGCACAATCCGTACAGATGTGGCAGTGGTGGACAATCCGTACAGATGTGGCAGTGGTGCACAATCCGTACAGATGTTGCAGTGGTGCACAATCCGTACAGACTTAGCAGTAGTGCACAATCCGTACAGATGTAGTAGTGGTGCACAATCCGTACAGATGTAGCAGTGTTGCACAAACCGTACAGATGTAGTAGTAGTGCACAATCCGTACAGACTTAGCAGTGGTGCACAATCCGTACAGACTTAGCAGTGGTGCACAATCCGTACAGATAAAGCAGTGGTGCACAATCCGTACAAACTTAGCTATAGTGCACAATCCGTACAGATGTAGCAGTAGTGCACAATCCGTACAGATATAGCAGTGGTGCACAATCCGTACAGATGTAGCAGTGGTGCACAATCCGTACAGATGTAGTAGTGGTGCACAATCCGTACAGATGTGGCAGTGGTGCACAATCCGTACAGATGTAGCAGTAGTGCACAATCCGTACAGATGTAGCAGTGGTGCACAATCCGTACAGATGTAGCAGTGGTGCACAATCCGTACAGATGTAGCAGTGGTGCACAATCCGTACAGATGTAGCAGTGTTGCACAAACCGTACAGATGTAGCAGTAGTGCACAATCCGTACAGACTTAGCAGTGGTGCACAATCCGTACAGATGTAGTAGTGGTGCACAATCCATACAGATGTAGCAGTGTTGCACAAACCATACAGATGTAGCAGTAGTGCACAATCCTTACAGACTTAGCAGTGGTGCACAATCCGAACAGGCTTAGCAGTAGTGCACAATCCGTACAGATGTGGCAGTGGTGGACACTCCGTACAGATGTGGCAGTGGTGCACAATCCGTACAGATGTAGCAGTGGTGCACAATCCGTACAGATGTAGCAGTAGTGCACAATCCGTACAGACTTAGCAGTGGTGCACAATCCGTACAGGCTTAGCAGTAGTGCACAATCCGTACAGATGTGGCAGTGGTGCACAATCCATACAGATGTAGCAGTGGTGCACAATCCGTACAGATGTAGCAGTGTTGCACAAACCGTACAGATGTAGCAGTAGTGCACAATCCGTACAGACTTAGCAGTGGTGCACAATCCGTACAGATGTAGTAGTGGTGCACAATCCATACAGATGTAGCAGTGTTGCACAAACCATACAGATGTAGCAGTAGTGCACAATCCTTACAGACTTAGCAGTGGTGCACAATCCGAACAGGCTTAGCAGTAGTGCACAATCCGTACAGATGTGGCAGTGGTGGACAATCCGTACAGATGTGGCAGTGGTGCACAATCCGTACAGATGTAGCAGTGGTGCACAATCCGTACAGATGTAGCAGTAGTGCACAATCCGTACAGACTTAGCAGTGGTGCACAATCCGTACAGGCTTAGCAGTAGTGCACAATCCGTACAGATGTGGCAGTGGTGCACAATCCATACAGATGTAGCAGTGTTGCACAAACCATACAGATGTAGCAGTAGTGCACAATCCTTACAGACTTAGCAGTGGTGCACAATCCGAACAGGCTTAGCAGTAGTGCACAATCCGTACAGATGTGGCAGTGGTGGACAATCCGTACAGATGTGGCAGTGGTGCACAATCCATACAGATGTAGCAGTGTTGCACAATCCGTACAGATGTAGCAGTAGTGCACAATCCGTACAGACTTAGCAGTGGTGCACAATCCGTACAGACTTAGCAGTGGTGCACAATCCGTACAGATGTAGTAGTGGTGCACAATCCATACAGATGTAGCAGTGTTGCACAAACCATACAGATGTAGCAGTAGTGCACAATCCTTACAGACTTAGCAGTGGTGCACAATCCGAACAGGCTTAGCAGTAGTGCACAATCCGTACAGATGTGGCAGTGGTGGACAATCCGTACAGATGTGGCAGTGGTGCACAATCCGTACAGATGTAGCAGTGGTGCACAATCCATACAGATGTAGCAGTGTTGCACAAACCGTACAGATGTAGCAGTAGTGCACAATCCGTACAGACTTAGCAGTGGTGCACAATCCGTACAGATGTAGTAGTGGTGCACAATCCATACAGATGTAGCAGTGTTGCACAAACCATACAGATGTAGCAGTAGTGCACAATCCTTACAGACTTAGCAGTGGTGCACAATCCGAACAGGCTTAGCAGTAGTGCACAATCCGTACAGATGTGGCAGTGGTGGACACTCCGTACAGATGTGGCAGTGGTGCACAATCCGTACAGATGTAGCAGTGGTGCACAATCCGTACAGATGTAGCAGTAGTGCACAATCCGTACAGACTTAGCAGTGGTGCACAATCCGTACAGGCTTAGCAGTAGTGCACAATCCGTACAGATGTGGCAGTGGTGCACAATCCATACAGATGTAGCAGTGGTGCACAATCCGTACAGATGTAGCAGTGTTGCACAAACCGTACAGATGTAGCAGTAGTGCACAATCCGTACAGACTTAGCAGTGGTGCACAATCCGTACAGATGTAGTAGTGGTGCACAATCCATACAGATGTAGCAGTGTTGCACAAACCATACAGATGTAGCAGTAGTGCACAATCCTTACAGACTTAGCAGTGGTGCACAATCCGAACAGGCTTAGCAGTAGTGCACAATCCGTACAGATGTGGCAGTGGTGGACAATCCGTACAGATGTGGCAGTGGTGCACAATCCGTACAGATGTAGCAGTGGTGCACAATCCGTACAGATGTAGCAGTAGTGCACAATCCGTACAGACTTAGCAGTGGTGCACAATCCGTACAGGCTTAGCAGTAGTGCACAATCCGTACAGATGTGGCAGTGGTGCACAATCCATACAGATGTAGCAGTGTTGCACAAACCATACAGATGTAGCAGTAGTGCACAATCCTTACAGACTTAGCAGTGGTGCACAATCCGAACAGGCTTAGCAGTAGTGCACAATCCGTACAGATGTGGCAGTAGTGCACAATCCGTACAGATATAGCAGTGGTGCACAATCCGTACAGATGTAGCAGTGGTGCACAATCCGTACAGATGTAGTAGTGGTGCACAATCCGTACAGATGTGGCAGTGGTGCACAATCCGTACAGATGTAGCAGTGGTGCACAATCCGTACAGATGTAGCAGTGGTGCACAATCCGTACAGATGTAGCAGTGGTGCACAATCCGTACAGATGTGGCAGAGGTGCACAATCCGTACAGATGTAGCAATAGTGCACAATCCGTACAGACTTAGCAGTAGTGCACAATCCGTACAGACTTAGCAGTAGTGCACAATCCGTACAGACTTAGCAGTAGTGCACAATCCGTACAGATGTAGCAGTGGTGCACAATCCGTACAGATGTAGCAGTGGTGCACAATCCATACAGATGTAGTTGTGGTGCACAATCCGTACAGATGTGGCAGTGGTGCACAATCCGTACAGATGTAGCAGTAGTGCACAATCCGTACAGATGTGGCAGAGGTGCACAATCCGTACAGATGTAGCAATAGTGCACAATCCGTACAGACTTAGCAGTAGTGCACAATCCGTACAGACTTAGCAGTAGTGCACAATCCGTACAGATGTAGCAGTGGTGCACAATCCGTACAGATGTAGCAGTGGTGCACAATCCATACAGATGTAGCAGTAGTGCACAATCCGTACAGATGTAGTAGTGGTGCACAATCCGTACAGATGTGGCAGTGGTGCACAATCCGTACAGATGTGGCAGTGGTGCACAATCCGTACAGATGTAGCAGTAGTGCACAATCCGTACAGATGTGGCAGTGGTGCACAATCCGTATAGATGTAGCAGTAGTGCACAATCTGTACAGACTTAGCAGTAGTGCACAGTCCGTACAGATGTAGCAGTAGTGCACAATCCGTACAGATGTAGCAATGGTGCACAGTCTGTACAGATGTGGCAGTAGTGCACAATCCCTACAGATGTGGCAGTGGTGCACAATCAGTACATATGTGGGAGTGGTGCACAATCCGTACAAATGTGGCAGTGGTGCACAATCCGTACAGATGTAGCAGTTGTGCACAATCCGTACAGATATAGCAGTGGTGCACAATCCGTACAGATGTGGTAGTGGTGCACAATCCGTACAGATGTAGACGTGGTGCACAATCCGTACAGATGTGGCAGTGGTGCTCAATCCGTACAGATGTGGTAGTGGTGCACAATCCGTACAGATGTAGACGTGGTGCACAATCCGTACAGATGTAGCAGTGGTGCACACTCCGTACAGATGTGGTAGTGGTGCACAATCCATACAGATGTAGCAGTTGTGCACAATCCGTACAGATATAGCAGTGGTGCACAATCCGTACAGATGTGGTAGTGGTGCACAATCCGTACAGATGTAGTCGTGGTGCACAATCCCGACAGATGTGGCAGTGGTGCACAATCCGTACAGATGTGATAGTGGTGCACAATCCATACAGATGTAGTAGTGGTGCACAATCCGTACAGATGTAGCAGTAGTGCACAATCCGTACAGATGTAGCAGTGGTGCACAATCCGTACAGATGTAGCAGTAGTGCACAATCCGTACAGACTTAGCAGTGGTGCACAATCCGTACAGGCTTAGCAGTAGTGCACAATCCGTACAGATGTGGCAGTGGTGCACAATCCGTACAGATGTGGCAGTGGTGCACAATCCGTACAGATGTAGCAGTAGTGCACAATCCGTACAGACTTAGCAGTAGTGCATAATCCGTACAGATGTAGTAGTGGTGCACAATCCGTACAGATGTAGCAGTGTTGCACAAACTGTACAGATGTAGCAGTAGTGCACAATCCGTACAGACTTAGCAGTGGTGCACAATCCGTACAGACTTAGCAGTAGTGCACAATCCGTACAGATATAGCAGTGGTGCACAATCCGTACAGACTTAGCTGTAGTGCACAAACCGTACAGATGTAGCAGTAGTGCACAATCCGTACAGATATAGCAGTGGTGCACAATCCGTACAGATGTAGCAGTGGTGCACAATCCGTACAGATGTAGTAGTGGTGCACAATCCGTACAGATGTGGCAGTGGTGCACAATCCGTACAGATGTGGCAGTGGTGCACAATCCGTACAGATGTAGCAGTAGTGCACAATCCGTACAGATGTAGCAGTGGTGCACAATCCGTACAGATGTAGCAGTAGTGCACAATCCGTACAGATGTGGCAGAGGTGCACAATCCGTACAGATGTAGCAATAGTGCACAATCCGTACAGACTTAGCAGTAGTGCACAATCCGTACAGACTTAGCAGTAGTGCACAATCCGTACAGATGTAGCAGTGGTGCACAATCCGTACAGATGTAGCAGTGGTGCACAATCCATACAGATGTAGCAGTAGTGCACAATCCGTACAGATGTAGCAGTGGTGCACAATCCGTACAGATGTGGCAGTGGTGCACAATCCGTACAGATGTAGCAGTAGTGCACAATCCGTACAGATGTGGCAGTGGTGCACAATCCGTATAGATGTAGCAGTAGTGCACAATCTGTACAGACTTAGCAGTAGTGCACAGTCCGTACAGATGTAGCAGTAGTGCACAATCCGTACAGATGTAGCAATGGTGCACAGTCTGTACAGATGTGGCAGTAGTGCACAATCCCTACAGATGTGGCAGTGGTGCACAATCAGTACATATGTGGGAGTGGTGCACAATCCGTACAAATGTGGCAGTGGTGCACAATCCGTACAGATGTAGCAGTTGTGCACAATCCGTACAGATATAGCAGTGGTGCACAATCCGTACAGATGTGGTAGTGGTGCACAATCCGTACAGATGTAGACGTGGTGCACAATCCGTACAGATGTGGCAGTGGTGCTCAATCCGTACAGATGTGGTAGTGGTGCACAATCCGTACAGATGTAGACGTGGTGCACAATCCGTACAGATGTAGCAGTGGTGCACACTCCGTACAGATGTAGCAGTAGTGCACAATCCGTACAGATATAGCAGTGGTGCACAATCCGTACAGATGTAGCAGTGGTGCACAATCCGTACAGATGTAGTAGTGGTGCACAATCCGTACAGATGTGACAGTGGTGCACAATCCGTACAGATGTAGCAGTAGTGCACAATCCGTACAGATGTAGCAGTGGTGCACAATCCGTACAGATGTAGCAGTAGTGCACAATCCGTACAGATGTGGCAGAGGTGCACAATCCGTACAGATGTAGCAATAGTGCACAATCCGTACAGACTTAGCAGTAGTGCACAATCCGTACAGACTTAGCAGTAGTGCACAATCCGTACAGATGTAGCAGTGGTGCACAATCCGTACAGATGTAGCAGTGGTGCACAATCCATACAGATGTAGCAGTAGTACACAATCCGTACAGATGTAGTAGTGGTGCACAATCCGTACAGATGTGGCAGTGGTGCACAATCCGTACAGATGTGGCAGTGGTGCACAATCCGTATAGATGTAGCAGTAGTGCACAATCTGTACAGACTTAGCAGTAGTGCACAGTCCGTACAGATGTAGCAGTAGTGCACAATCCGTACAGATGTAGCAATGGTGCACAGTCTGTACAGATGTGGCAGTAGTGCACAATCCCTACAGATGTGGCAGTGGTGCACAATCAGTACATATGTGGGAGTGGTGCACAATCCGTACAAATGTGGCAGTGGTGCACAATCCGTACAGATGTAGCAGTTGTGCACAATCCGTACAGATATAGCAGTGGTGCACAATCCGTACAGATGTGGTAGTGGTGCACAATCCGTACAGATGTAGACGTGGTGCACAATCCGTACAGATGTGGCAGTGGTGCTCAATCCGTACAGATGTGGTAGTGGTGCACAATCCGTACAGATGTAGACGTGGTGCACAATCCGTACAGATGTAGCAGTGGTGCACACTCCGTACAGATGTGGTAGTGGTGCACAATCCATACAGATGTAGCAGTTGTGCACAATCCGTACAGATATAGCAGTGGTGCACAATCCGTACAGATGTGGTAGTGGTGCACAATCCGTACAGATGTAGTCGTGGTGCACAATCCGTACAGATGTGGCAGTGGTGCACAATCCGTACAGATGTGATAGTGGTGCACAATCCATACAGATGTAGTAGTGGTGCACAATCCGTACAGATGTAGCAGTAGTGCACAATCCGTACAGATGTAGCAGTGGTGCACAATCCGTACAGATGTAGCAGTGGTGCACAATCCGTACAGATGTAGCAGTGGTGCACAATCCGTACAGATGTAGCAGTAGTGCTCAATCTGTACAGATGTAGCAGTAGTGCACAATTATTAGTGATCTTCTCATTTTTGCACCACAACAAAAACAAGACCACCTGGCAGTTCATTCGGTGTTTGCAGAAGAATAGAGATGTAATGTTTTGCATGTCACTAGACAAATTAAAAAGGGTTAATGGGTGGAGCTTTATTCAAGCAACTATGACCAGGTCCGGCGACAGGGGGTACCCAAGGGACACAGGTACCGGGCCCCTGAGATTCCAAAGGGCCCCTGCCCCTCTGAAATCTCGGGAGCCCAGAGACAGTTGGAGGGAAGCCAGCAGCCGGTACAATAAAGTTATTTTAGGTTCTGGCACAGTGCATGATGTTGTGATGTCACATTGCTGGGTCAGAGAAGAGCTGGGCCCAAGCTGCCAGAGAAGAGGAACAGCAGGCACCAGGTAAGTGTTGGCTGGGCTGGAAAGACACGGGGGATGTAGTTAGGATACCGGCGGGTGCTATTCCGCCCGCCTATATCCCGACAGCCACATCCCGACATGGGAGTAAAGATAGGCGGCAAAATCCCGACGCCTGTCATTAGCCCCACTACTAAATCGTGACACCCGGCATACCGAACGAAGGTAAGCCGGGTGTCTTAGCGTGTAGCCGCAGGGGGGATGTTTAGTGATAGGGACCCACGGGGGGACTTAGAGTTAGGCACCTCCCCTGGGAGGGTTAGGGTAGTGAAAGGGGGGTCAGGGTTAGGCACCACAAGGGGGGTTAGGGTTAGGCTCCCCCCCAGGAGGGTTAGGTTTAGGGTGCGGGGAGGGGGGGTTAGGTTTAGGCACTAACAGAGGGAGGTTAGGGTTAGGCACTAAGGAGGGAGTTTAGGCACCCCTAAGGAAGGGTTAGGGGGAGAGGGGAGGGTTAGACTAATTACCTGTTTCCTACCCATCAGGCTGCGGCTATCAATATTTGATCCGGCAGCTAAACAGCCACCGGCATTCCATACCGATTCCAGACACGGTTCAGAGGGTGTTTGGTAGACGCAGTTCGGGCAGTGGTTGGGGGGGATGGAGATGGGCTGGGGCTGTGAAACATGGGCTGTGGCTGGGGTTGTGAGACACAGGAGCTGTGACAATTTTACTAAAGCAAGTCACAGAAAGAGCTGTGCGGTGACGATATTGCTGAAGCAAATAACAGTAAAAACTGTTGTGCTGTGTGAGTGACTAACTGTTAGTGCTGCTGCAGGGGTGAGGGCTGCACTTTGATTGGCTCTCTGAGACAGTGAGAGCAAACCAGAGATAGCAATGTGCCCTGTTGCTTAGCAGCAGCCTAGAGAGGGGAGGGAGTCAGGAACTGAGCAGGGTCACATCTGAGGCAGACAGAGAGTGAGAGACAGCCTCCAATGAACCCATGAAGAGCCCTTATGCAGACACAGTAGCCAGGAAGGAGCCAAGGGATGCATAGCTATCAGAATTTTAAAAAACAAACCATTAGAACACCATCAAATAATTTCCATTTAATAGTGGCAAACATCGGACCACCACCATCAAATGGTAATAACACTACCATTGGAACAAAAAGATTGATGGTTAGTAACCTTCGGATTCCGATGTCCATGCTCTGCTGAACCTGCAAATGAACTCCGGCCACCACTCCTCCACCATGAAGTGTTCCTTCTCCAGTGTGATGTTCCCACTCAGTCACATGTCCTTAGTGAACAGGAGGCACCTCCCATGGAGGTCAGCGCTGTTCTCGGGCAGGGTCACCACGGAAAGGAAGCTCAACAGGAAGCCCAGGAAATACAGGGTACATTGTGCAAAAATAACATTGCTCATCACCTTGTTCGGCAGCCAAGGAGGGGTGCTCATGTAGGCTGCGAAAATATGCACTGGTGTCCCAGGGACATGCTGCTGATAATGAGTACTGGTAGCCGCAATACAAATCTCTCATCCATAATACTCCTGCCCTTCCCAGCACATCCCAGTGGCTGGACCTTAGCGAGCTGCTGGGCAGCTGCAGGGGGGGTTGTGGTGACACTGGTGAGATGCAGGGGTGAGAAGCAGGGGGTTGTGGTGTGATGCAAGGGCCTGGGGTGAAATATAGGATGTGGTAAATGCTGGTGGCAATAGTGAGAAGCAGGAGGCTGTTGTGCTATGCCGGGGCAGGTCCCTAGTATATATATATTTTTTATATATAGATATATACACAATTAGTTGTTGGTTTGCACACCATTCTAATAGGCACTGATATATAATTAATTCCTGATCAGGCCTCTCTCGGATGGAGCGCAGCAACGTCTGATCTATGTACCTTCCCCAGAAGGCATATACTCTGTACATAAAAAGAAAACAAGCAGATTAAGAACAATAGTGAAGCATGTATGGACAAAATAAACTTTACTTCTGAATCAAAGGGACGTACATCAAAGTAAAAATATATAGACATATAACAAGTCTGAAAATTCAGGTCACCGCAAGTTCACGCTTCTCCGGACCAAATTAGAGCCACATATATTGTGGTTCAGATTCAAATACTGCCACTGGAAATGACAGATGACGTCCCTGCATCCTACATCTTTAGGCCACTCCCTACGCGTTTCATCACTCATTGGGCTTCATTGGCTCCCCCCGACATAGGACGCAGTGACGTCATCTGTCATTCCCAGAGGCCATAAAACATGAAAACAATAATCAAAAGAAAAACAAAACTGAAAAACTCCATCAAAAATATATTAAAATACCAAAATATCAAAACTGACACTAATGAAAAATACTAGAAAAAATGTTAAAAGGTGAAGCATGGTAAGCAACGTCCATGACGGAACAAATCAATTCACAAGTGTTTAAATCAAGCTACTCCAAGATAACATTTCATTTAGGCTTGTGGAGCCACCGTGTCCAGTTTGATGATCCATTTTGCATCCATCCTCAGCAGTTCTTTGTTTCTTTCCCCTCCAGGACATCATTCAAGATGATGAACTATGATCATATATTTTAACGTGGAGAGGTTGTGCCTCTATCTCCAAAGTGCCCTTATCTCCGGGTTGATCCACTGACTTGTGCTGCATGTACAGAGGACCACTGAAGGGCCACGATCTCTTTGAATTTTCTATTGGTCTTTCCCACATAGTACAGGCCACAGAAGCACTTATTAATATAAATGACATACGTGATATGTGGTAAAGCATGTAATGGTATGATTAATTTTAAATGCTTCTCCCACTATGTGGGTTATGGAAAGAAGTAAATTTCTCGGTTGTCTCAATATAATATACTTTAAACACACTTTACCCTTTGCAAAACACAGATATACAGTAATAGCAGCATGGATTATTACTCAGAGGATTTAGCAAAAACTACAAGACTGTTCAGTATTTAGTCTAAAGAGCACACAAAGTTCTGTCATTGGAGTACTAACTGACCTATATTATGCATTTATTTCTACTTCACAATTGGTAATAGCAATAAGTTTAGAATCTAAAGGTGTTCTTTCCTGATTCCAGGGAGCAATAGCTGTGGCTTTCCAATGATAAGGCACAACAAACACTGGGGGTCATTCAGACCCGCTCGTGAGTGGCAGTACACTCGCAAGTGGGTCGATGTTCCCCCACTGTGCATGTGCATGACGGAGGGAGCTCCATCGTGCGCATGCGCGAGACCCAGCAAGCGACGGGCTCTCCATCGCTCCGGGTCTCGCACCAAAGGGGGCATGCTGTCGATGTTGATTGACAGCACGCCCCTTTGGTGGGCGTGCCTGCCAGATGGAGGCGTTCCCATGGGAACGCCTACCGTCTCAAGCCGACCCCACTGACATCACTAGTGATGTCAGTGGGAGTGATTTAGGCTCTGTTAGAGCCAAAATCACTCCAGGGCTTGCGGCAGCGAGACCCTAACGCAGGGTCTCCGTCGCAAGCCCGATGGTCGCGATGGTCAAGACCATCGCGACCATCATCATGGACGCTCGCTATAGCTGTGGGTGGTAACCCACAGCTATGCAAGCGTCCATGAGGACGCTCCAAAAAAAGGTAGGAGGGCCCTGAGCGTTTAGCTCTGAATCAGGCCCACAGTTCCACTTGCAATATATACCAATAATCTTCAGCACTGCACACTAGCAATATCCCACAAAATGTCTGCCGCTCTCTCCACTGACAAATTCAGGCACTGTTTCTCTAGTAGCTCAGACAACATGAATATTATGCTGTTTATGCAAACTCTGTCTTTTGCACAAGTCAGGATTACACAGTACAGTACTTATATATATATATATAGCAATTTTCAGTATGTGTCAAGAATTCTTAATATCTCTCATACACTCTCGCAATAGCTCTGTAACAGTTCGCAGTAGCTTTCAAATAGTTCTCAGTAACTCCTAAACAATTCTCAGAAATGCTGCAGCTCAGTAGGAACATCTCCCTTTTACACCTCATTTACTCACTCATAGCCTCCACAGATCACAGCTGTGGCTCTCAGTGAGTCTCCAGGTCTCAACTGAGATTGTGCCACCACAAACACACTGTCTTGTTGCTGGCTTGTCTCAGTTTTGGTGCATAACAACTCCACCAGGTGGCAGCCTCCTATATTGCAATGTCCATTGGCTCCTGTCAGAGTATCACAGTATGATCCATCAAACAAAAAATTATTCCTGAATTAAATGAGTTCTAGTACATGAGTTTGAGAATAAATGATAATTCTGGACCATGAATGATAAAATGAGTTTTGCTGGATAAGAATTCTTCAATCCTTTGCAAGTCCTCCGTGTGCGAAATAGATCTCTACAGGATTTGCACATCCAATTTACATAATAATGTATTTTCTGGCACAGTATTATAGCGTTGTGGATGTAACAACAATGTAGCAGTGTCATTCAGACCAAAGACACCACAAAAAATACTGACATACAGGTTAAGTTGCGCCAAAACCAACACCAGCACATTAACTGGGAGGTTCTGCAAGGTCAAAGATTACACAATCGCTCTTTTTGCAGCTGGGGTCAGGCAAAACTTTAATTGTCTAAAAGAAATTGATGCAAAGATGGCTTCTCTGGGATGAAAGACTGTAGTGTTATAGTGTCAACTTTATCCAGTTTAAACTTATTCAGCCTCGATTAGGAGAAAATCCAGCCCAGGGGATTAAGGGCCTGATTCAGAGCTGCTCGTAAGCGGCCACTCATTTGCTCCGAGCGATGTTTGCCCAACTGCGCATGCATACGGATCGTTATACGCATGCGCGAACCAGTCAGTGCGGTCGAAATTCATGTGTTCGCAAAATAGTGAATGCCTGAAAATTTGAGTGACAGAAAGAGGCGTATGTGGGTGGTAACAGGGGAATGTGCTTGAAAACGGGGAGTGGAGATCCGAACGCAGGCGTGCTTAAAGGTCAAAACGGGCGTTTTAAGGGTGTGCATAATTAAAACAGCAGCGTCATTGACCATGTCACTGGGTTATTTTATAGCCAGAACTTCTCGCAAAATTGTGGTAGGAAAAACCAACCACAAGAATAGCGAGCAGTTCATACCCTGGTCGATGTACTCGATTAATCTAATAAATAGCGGACATGACGTAGGATGCGAGCGGCCAGGGGGCGTAGTTTTCCAAAAAACGACCGCAAGTTTTGTTCGCTCGTTCAGACATAGAGGCGTGAACAGACCGCAAAGAGCGAACGGTTCATTTGAATAGCCACCCCTATTTTCTGAACGAGCGAGCGCAAATAGCGTCCGGCTCTGAATCAGGCCCTAAGGCTGAGTAGGTCACAAATTGGTCATAATTTACGTGAAAAAAGCAGCATGTAAAAGTATTTGCGACAATACGCTGTCACCCATGCAATTTTTTGATGCCAGTGTGACTTTTTGCTATTCAATTAGAAAACTGCATTAACGCTGGTTTCAGTGGGTTCCCAGAGCTGGTGATTTTCTATAAAAATATACAATATGGTGTAGTACCCCTAGTAAAACCCTTCCTGTTTGATTATAGTGTATTTCAAGGTGGTTAAATATTAAATATATAATAAGCAAGAAAGTGTGTGTGTGTGCCTGTCTGTCATTTATGCACGGCTAGAGGGCCTGATTCATTTAGGATCGCTATTTCGATTGCAGCTCCGTAATCGCATGCAGGTCTGCTGCGAAAATATGCTAATGAATGCCGTCGCACTGCCAGCATAGAGACGCCCACTGCCTCTTACTACCACTATCTCACATCCATAATACCTTGCACACTTCCATAAACATCGGTAACATCGAGTACCAACGCAGAATTATAGCAGCCCTGACCTTACTTAGAAATTACTAACCTCGTTGCATGCAGTAAGTACTGTACTCAACCTGTGTATGCAATCGCAATGGCTAATTTATGCACGCCCATGCAACGGCATTCAAATGGACAGGTACGCCTGCATTTCTCCGACCACTCCCCTGTCTCCACCCCCCAAACGCTCACTGTCTGTCAAGTTTGCTCAGGATGTCTTCCAATGCCTAAAACTGCACTGATCTGGAGGGGATCAACTATCACACTGCACCTGCACTGACAGATACTCGTTTCCTCCAAGCACAGTTTTGTATGCCATCTTCACTGTACATATGGACACTAACAATCTTCTACACTGTGCTTATGGTTACTAACTGCCTCCTGCACTGTTTCTTATGACCATAAATAGCATCCTACACTATCCTTATGGTTACTATCTGCCTCCTGCACTGTTCTTAAGATCATAGACAGCATCCTACACAGTCCTTATGGCCACTAGCAGCCTTGTACACTGTGCTTATTGCCACTAACAGCTTCCCTCACAGTCCTGATAGACCCGTGGTACTATCTTATTTTACCCTTTTTGGGAGTTCAGGAAGATTTCCCCACTTTTTCATGTACATACTTCACATAGATCGACACCAGCGACTTGACTTTTGAATTGTATGCACAAGCTGTTCCAACTGTATTGGCAAATACTGTATATCATGTGACATGCGCAGATTGTTAACGTACAACTCCGCAATGTGGAACACATGGCTAATTGGAAGTGCTTCTAAAGGCAAAACAGTAAACACAATTTTGCTATTGGTTTCCTTTTTCAGTTTCCGTCTGTCAGTACGCCATCAGTATAATGTCAGTACATCTGTGCTACACTGAAAATCTTTTATCATCTTAAAAGTCTAAAAACTGCACTTTAGAATGTGTTAGTGTGCAGCACATTATTACATTAAATAACACTATATTTGAATGCAATGCAACCTATTTTTGGGGGAAGTAGATTACGCAATACTGTACAGACCTGTTCATGTCATCTACTGACTGGAAATAGCAGGGTCTTGTAGGAGTGTAAAGGGATCACTTATGAATTCTGTTTCTGTCTTGTACTGTTTATATGACTGTGGGTCAGATTTTATGCTACTTTCTTCTCTCTGTTTTCTCAAGCTATCAAAAGTTTAATAACAGCTATATCTCATGCACTAACTTTCTCAATTGTTCAGAGTGTATTTTTGAAATTGGCAAGAGGTACAAACACCAAAATATCCCATTTTCTTTGGCGGTCTGCAGACTTTCTAAGCCATAAATGATGTATTGCTCCCGGTCTCCTTAGAAAATCTCAGACAAAAGTTTACATACTGTAGGGGAACTTTACCTTGTGTGGACAGTTATCTGCTATGGTCTGATGGCTACTTTACCGTTCGCAGAGCGTAATCTTGCACGTTTTCAAACTGTGCATAATCCAGAACTGAGGGCCTGATTCAGAGCCGGACGCTATTTGCGCTCGCTCGTTCAGAAAAAGGGGCCGGCTATTTAAATTGAGGGCTCGCTCTTTGCGGTCTGTTGACGCCTCTATGTCTGAGCGAGCGAACGAAACATGCGCTCGCTATTTTGTAAAGACGCCCCCTGGCCGCTCGCATCCTACGTCATCTCCGCTATTTATTAGATTAATCGAGTACATCGAAAGGCGTCTGAACTGCTCGCAGTGCTTGTGGTTGGATTTTCCTACCGCAATCATGCGAACAGTTCAGGCTAAGAAACAACCAAGTGACGTGGCCGATGACGCTGCTTTGTTAATTATGCACACCCTTAAAACGCCCGTTTTGACCGTTTGGCACGCCTGCGTTCGGATCTCCACTCCCCGTTTTCAAGCACCTTCCCCTGTTACCACCCACAAACGCCTCATTCTGTCACTCAAATTAGCAGGCATTCGCTATTGAATTGCAGGCCATTTAGATTTGGCTGTAAGCCCAAAAATTTTCTCAGACAGTGGCGGAACTCCTGGAGACAATGGAAGCATTGGCCTCCGTGCGCCAGCTGTAAGGAGGGCACAAGGGGCACAGATAGATCTTTCTCTAACTGCCGCCTGTGCCCTACTGATAACTGCAGCAGCGCAGGCAGCAGTTATAGATGGATTTATCTGTGGGGTCCCCGGCGCTGCCTCTTCTGTCTCTCCAGCACACCCCAGTGTCTCTCCAGCAAGCCTCCTTCTGTCTCTCCAATCCTGCTGTGTCTCTCCAGCAAGCCTCCTTCTGTCTCTCCAATCCTGCTGTGTCTCTCCAGCAAGCCTCTTTCTGTCTCTCCAATCCTGCTGTGTCTCTCCAGCAAGCCTCCTTCTGTCTCTCCAATCCTGCTGTGTCTCTCCAGCCAGCCTCCTTCTGTCTCTCCAGCCCCAGCATCCCTCCGGCTGCAGCCCGTAGACACTTACCTTCTTTGGTGTCAACTGGGTGGCTGCTCCTCTTTGTGCTGCGCCTCCTCTGTCAGCGGTACGGCGTAAAGTCATACAAGTTTCACATATCACATTAATCAGTGCAGTTCCTTGGTGTGTCCTCGTCACAACGCATTGCGGCTAAGACACATTTTCTGCAAGAAAAGACGCAGACTTGCATGGACCCCTGCAGCTCACTCACACCAGGCATCTCGAGCTGCGTGGCGTATGGAGGCTAGATGTATACACAATATAGGATACATATGTACATAATATGCGCTGCAATCAGATTCCCCACAGTCAGTACCCACACAACGGGATTTTACTAGGTGAACATCTATTTGCTTCACGGGACATTAATCCATAATTATTCCTATATAGCAGGATTTTTATTCATTAATACAGATATTTTTTTATTTACCTTAACGTTATTTTTGGTGATGGTGCTCCAGTATCTACTGTATATTTTATGCACAGAATTTTATTCACTTGACACATTTTATTTATATTGGAAGGTATTAACATTTAGCGCCTGATTCTGGTCGATGATTTTCAACTACGCATGCGTCTAAGCTAGCAATGTGCTCCAACCCCCATGTTTTAATTTTGGATCCGGATTCATCTTTGTGTTTCGGTTTTGGAAAACCAAACTCTTGTGTTTTTTTTTTGGGGGGGGGGTTTTGATCTGTATTTTTTTAAATAAATAAATAAGAGCAGCTAAAATGTTGTACAGTAATTTTACCTGTTAGCATGCCACCCAAAACCCGAGTTTAGTTTTAAAATCCCAGTTCCGAACCACGGGAAGGACCAACCTGAGACTTGGTTCAACTCGTTACCCCAAAGTGATTCTGAACGCAGACTCGGTTCGACTCAAAATCCCTAAATTCGGTTGTAGTCGGTTCTCTGGGAACCGAACTTGCACATTTCTAGTCTAAGTAGCTAAAAATTTGCACAGTGCACGCCCCCACGGTGTGTAGAGTGACATACAGTCGCTATAGCAAGTGAGACGAGCAGTCTCGGAAATGTATTGGGCGGTGACTAGGCGGTGGCTATTCAGGCACACTGAGATGCACTGACTGATGGGAGTGTCATGGGAGTGTCATAGGAGTGTTCCGGGCGGGTCATGGGAGTGTCCCGGGTGGGTCATGGGAGTGTCCTGGGCGGGTCATGGGAGTGTCCTGGGTGGGTCATGGGAGTGTCATGGGAGTGTCCCGGGTAGGTCATAGGAGTGTCATGGGAGTGTCCCGGGGAGTTATGGGAGTGTCCCAGGTAAGTCATGGGAGTGTCATGCGAGTGTCCCGGACGTCTCATGGGAGTGTCATGGGAGTGTCCCGGGTGGGTCATGGGAGTGTCCCGGGTGGGTCATGGGAGTGTCATGGGAGTGTCCCGGGCGTCTCATGGGAGTATCATAGGAGTGTCCCGGGTGGGTCATGGGAGTGTCCCGGGCGTCTCATGGGAGTGTCATGGGAGTGTCATGGGAGTGTCATGGGAGTGTCCTGGGCATGTTGCTTAACTTGTTACGAACTCAAACGCTTAGTCACTCGCATTGGAGGCCATTTTCTCTGATGGAGACTCTGCACTTAGCAAGGGGCTGGTGCAAGTTTCAATGGTGCGAAAAGATGCACCAAACGGTATCACAGAATCTAAAGATGAGACTCTGAATCAGCTCCTTATTGTTATATATTATTACATGTGTTATCATATAATATTATTTATATAGCAATTATCAATGTCGATATTCTTTTCTAACTGTATTTATATAAGGGCGCCACCAATCACGCAAGTTCTTGTATAATATATCAGCAAAACTAAAGGTTTCCCAATAAATGAGAACATATTGAGTAATTGCACAGTAAGCGACAGTACTGTACTAAGGGCATCCAGCAATGCACACTAGTGTCGGGAATCTGCGCGGGCGCAGTACAGGTCCTGTGTGTTGGCACGCAGTCCAGCAGCAGACTCTCAGTGATTGACAGTCTGCTGTCATTTGTGGGTGGGAGGGGGAGGCGATGGCCTCTGGTTCCCGAAACGAATGTGTATCGCCGCAGTTGTGGGGGGGGGGGGGGGTGAGGGAAGAGGCCAGGATCTCCGTTGGCTGACGGACATTTCCTGGCTTCTTTGTTGTATCTGCGGCGGCCGGTTTGCTTGACCCCATGGGTCACTCAGCCGGCAAATGGTATCGCAGATTAGCCGTTGCTGCCTCCTGCTGCGTTACCATAAATGCAAGGACGGAATTGCAAAGCTGCTTGTGCACATCTTTGCAATTCCGTCCTGTGCTGAATCCGTATGTAATTGAAGTCACTTTACTTACACTACTTGGAATTTGATAAGCAGGGACCTACTGGTTACCAGTCTACTGACCAGTAAGTAAGAGGACCTGAAACACAGTTTATTTTATTTCCTCTAGCAGTGTTCTAGTTCCAGTGTTTTGTTGTCTCAATATACTTTTTCTCCTGACGGCTCTAAAACCGGGACTGACCATCTGCCTCATTAGGCAAGAAGTTTATTTTTTAAATATACCACTCAACAGTAGGTCCAACACATCCTCCCCTCTCATATATTTATTCATTTCGCTGCTTTAGAAAAATACAATTTTAAACTAAGCAAAACCCTGATGGTATTGTGAAAAGTCTCTGCCACGTCCAGCAATAATTGGCCAGCTGGTAAATTTCCCTAGAGGCAGCTGGGAGAATATATTTCTTATCTGGAAATGGAAACATCATATTTAATGCTCGTTACATCTGCGGATGGCATAACCCAGAGCACACTGTAGCCTGAACTTTTAATCACTCTCTCATGCCAGGAAACATCTACTGTATATTGTAACTGCTTTGTCTCCTGTTTCTCATCAAAATAAATACAAGACAATGATGCAGGACAGAGTTGCGAGGGAAATTCACAGAATCGCTCAGCTGGCTGTTTGAAGTATAATAATAGTATAGTGCACATGGCTTGTTTAATTAGTGCTAGCGTGAGGCAAGGCAGAATAGGCTTGTGCCTAAGGGCCCGAGCTTCAGAGAGACACTGTGAGCCAGGGGTTGTCCTAGTTTGATAGCACGCTCTACAATGTTAACTTTTAAAGACCCTTGGAGGGCTTTTTAAAGAACTTTGGTGCCAAAAAAAAATCCCCACAATTATAAAGCAAATTGTTGTTTAGTTGATGGTAATTATATATATATATATATATACACGTAACCAGAGTCTAAAATTTCCATTTGCTGTTGATCAAGATGAGTCCTTACCAACCTATCCTCAAATCGTGCCAAATAGCCCCATTTGGTGTACCACAAAAAATATGACTAAGCCGCGCCATGCATCTTGTTTCACAGTAATTTTTATTGAATGTGCATCTGTTTTCTACTGCAAATGCGATAATAGCAATAAGGACACTAATCTGAGGAAAAAGGCGAGAGGCTTAGCTGCCCTATGCATCTGCCATGCAGCTTCATGCAAAGTCCTCAGTACACTACACCGCAAACCCACAAATCCGCCCCTAGCACACCCCTACCACGAGCCAGATCTCACGCCAAATCATCATCTCCCCATCTTCTTCACCACCAGAGGTCCAAAGAATCAGCACCTCCTGCACTCCACCCTCCACCGGAGGTCCCATGATTCGGCACCACCCCTGCCGTGGGTCTCGCTAATCACAGCAGGAGAAAGGGCAGCACAGTTGGTGTAATGGTTAGCATTATTTCCTCACAGCACTGAGGTCGTGGGTTCGATTCCCACTACGGCCCTAACTGTGTGGAGTTTGTATATTCTCCCTGTACTTGCATGGGTTTCCTCCGGGTACTCCGGTTTCCTCCCACATTTCAAAAATATACTGGTAGGTTAATTGGCTCCTAATAAAAATTAGCCCTAGTGTGTATGTGTGTGAACTTGCGGTAGGGAATATAGATTGTAAGCTCCACTGGGGCAGGGACTGATGTGAATGGACAAATATTCTCTCTGTAAAGCGCTGCGGAATATGTGTGCGCTATATAAATAACTGGTAATAAAATAATAAATAAAATAAAGAAGGTCCTCCAGATTGGCACCTAATGCACCATACAAAAGGGCAATGTCAGCAATAAGAGTAGGGAGAAAGGAGAGGGCGATCGGGGGGAATAAGGGACAAGAAAGATGGGACAAAGAGGGGAGAGGGAGATAGGAGGGGGGATACTGAGAGAGAGAAGGGAGGTAGAGAGGTAGATGCACTAAACCTTGGAGAGCGATAAAGTGCCAACCAATCAGCTCCTGTCTGTTTACAGGCTGTGTTTGAAAAGTGACAGTGAAGAGCTGATTGGTTGGTACTTTATCTCCATCCACTTTATCTTTCTCCAAGACTTAGTACATAGACCCCACTGGGAGAAAAGACGTTTAATGCCAGCCAATGATTATATAGGATCGGAGATTGATGCTTTAGTTTAACTGTAACCCATACACACTGATGGACGCTTATGACAAGCTTTACTTGGTGCTTATTTTAGCTGTCAATCTCGCACATTTCTTGACCTCCCAGGAGACTCATATCTGGGCAGCCTAGAGTTTTGCTTAGCAATATCTCCACGCCACCTTGCAGTTTTTGTTCCATGCTCTGTAGACCATCTATGGACAACTGTACATAAGCAAAACAAAACAAGAAGATGCCCCAATAATTTAGATAAATCTTAGGGTGGACACCTGTCAGAATTGTGTCAGTTGGCTTCTTATGTGTGCCGTGTGAATCCGAATCAATGTAGTAGCATCTACATTAGACAGACACAGAGGCCTGCAGCTATTATTATTATTAGATTATTATTATCATTTATTTATATGGTGCCACAAGTGTTCCGCAGCACCTTACACAGTACATAAACAAAAAGGTAACCAGTGACTTACAGTACAATACAATACAAAGCAGGACATGGACATGTATAATAAACATTGTTATATTAGCGACCTTTACGCCCACATAAGCAGCTGAGTGTTAGTTGCCGTAGTGGGGGGTAAGAAATAAATTAAAATACAGTAGGGAGAAGCACAAGAGGGCGGTGGGCCCTGCTCGAAAGAGCTTACATTCTTTAAGGGAGGGGCAGACAAACAGGAGTGACACAGATGGGGTAGGCGGAGAGGAAGGAAGATGTAGCAGCAAGTTAGGATGAGAGCTGGAAGAGTTTGATGAAGTAGTGGGTCTTAAGAGCTTGTTTGAAAGATTGTAGAGTGGTGCAGAGTCTGATGGGGAGAGGGAGGGAGTTCCAAAGGTGGGGAGCAGCACGAGCAAAATCTTGGAGGCGGGAGTGGGAGGAAGTAATCAATTAGCAGAAGAGGTGGCGTGTATTAAGTGAATGAAGAGGGCGGACAGAAGAGTGAAGGGAGATGAGATCAGAGATGTAAATGGGAGAGGAATTGGTGAGGACTTTGTAAGTGAGTGCAAGGACCTTTAATTGGGTTCGGAAAGGGAAGGGGTGCCAGTGGAGGGCTTGTAGGAGAGGGGAAGCAGATGCAGAGTGTTTGGAGAGGAAGATGAGCCGAGCAGCAGCATTGAGCACAGACTGGAGAGGAGAGCGTTGGGACTTGGGAAGGCCAGATAGGAGAAGGTTACAGTAGTCCAATCTGGAGATGACCGGTGAGTGTATGAGGGTTTTGGTGGCATCCTGGGTGAGAAAGGGTCTGATCTTGGAAATATTCTTGAGATGGAAATGACAGGACTGCGAGAGGGTCTGAATATGTGGTTTAAAGGAGAGGGAAGAGTCCCGGATGACTCCAAGACAATGCACTTAGGGACTAGATTAGATAATTATTCCATCTATTGATAAAGAAATAGTGGGACATGATGTAATGTGGGAGGGTGGAAAGACGATCAGCTCAGTCTTAGACATATTAAGTTTGAGAAATCGCTGGGACATCCAGGAAGAGATAGCAGATTGGCAGTTGGAGATACGAGTCAGTAGAGAGGGGGAAAGATCAGGTGAGGAAAAGTAGATCTGAGTATCATCAGCATGGAGATGATAATGGAGGTCAAAAGAGCGGATGAGTTTACCTAGAGAAGACGTATAGAGAGAGAATAGGAGAGGTCTAAGAACAGAACCTTGGGGAACATCTACTGTAAGAGGCTGTGGGGGGGGGGCGAAGAGGAGTTGTGAAAGGAAACAGAGAAGGATCGGTCAGAGAGGTAGGAGGACAGCCAGGAAAGGGCAGTGTCATGTAGACCAAGGGAGTGAAGGATTTGCAGCAGTAGAGGGTGATCCACAGTGTCAAAAGTAGCAGAGAGGTCAAGGAAAATGAGCAGGGAGTAGTGGCCCTTGGATTTAGCAGCAAGTAGATCGTTGCTGACTTTCCTGAGGGCAGTGGAGTGGAGGGAGCGGAAGCCAGACTGAAAAGGATCAAGGAGGGAGTGGGAGGAAATATATGTGGTGAAGCGTTTGTAAACAATATGCTCAAGGAGTTTGGAGGCAAAAGGGAGGAGAGAGATTGGTCGGTAGTTAGAGAGAATGTTAGGATCAAGGTTAGGTTTTTAAGAATGGGGAGACAAGGGCATGCTTGAATGCAGAAGGAACAGTGCCAGAAGAGAGGGAGAGATTAAGGAGGTGGGCAAGATGGGAGCAGGCAGAAGGAGAGAGATAGCGGAGGAGGCGGGAGGGGATAGGGTCGAGGGGAGAGGTGGAAGGGGGGGAGGACTGGATAAGGGACTTAACTTCCTCTCCAGTAACAGGGAAGAAGGATGTCAGAGTCGGTAAAATGGATGGGGAGGGGTGATCTGGGAAAGGTGGAGAGGTGGAGAGCTGGGAGACTGGTTGGATATGATGTCCTGACATATGGAATCAATTTTGGATGTAAAATAGGTAGCAAAGTCAATGGCAGAGAGCAAGGAGTGGAGACAAGGAGGGGGTGGGCAGAGGAGGGAGTTGAGGGTGGAAAAGAGACGTTGGGGGTTTGAGGACTGGGAGTTCAGATTTTTGAAATATGACTGTTTATAGAGGGAAAGGGCAGCACTGTAGGATGACAGGAGGAATTTGAAATGTTGAAAATCTGCCTGAGTTGCAGGTATCTGGTGCATTTGGAATGCAAGGGTTGAGGTGTGGATCTGCGACGGTGAGCAGTGATCGCCGGAGCAACAGAGTTAAGAGCAAAAGTAAGGGAGGCATTGTACAGGGAAGCAGCTTGTTCAGCGCAGGAGAAAGAGAGGATGGGGAGAGAAGTCAGTCAAGTAGGAAAGAAAAGAAAGCAGTGTAAATAGCTTCAATGTTACGCTTAGTGATGGTGGCTTTCAGAGGTAGTGGAGGGGAAGGAGAGAGGGATAGGTTAAAAGAGCGAAGGTGATGGTCAGAGAGGGGGAATGGGGAATTGGAGTAGGCAGAAATACCGCAACGGTGAGTGAATACCAGATCAAGCAAATGGCCACTCACATGGGAGGATGAGGTCCATTGGGAGAGGCCAAATGAGGACGTGAGGGTGAGTAGTTTGGAGGCAGCGGATTCTGTGGGGATATCAATTGGAATATTGAAGTCACCTAAGATAATGGAGGGAAGGTCTGAAGAGAGAAAGTGAGTGAGCCAGGAAGCAAAGTTGTCAAGGAACTTGGAGGGTGAGCCAGGGGGATGGTAGATGACAGCTACTCTGAGGTGTACTGATTGGAAGAGGTGTATAACATGAATTTCAAGTGAGGAGAGTGTAAGGGATGGTTCTGGGGGTATGAGTTAGTATTAGTAACCAGGGGATAAAAGGACCCCAACACCACCCCCATGGCGACCCCCAGGCCTGGGGGTGTGGGAGAATGTGAGGCCCCCATAGGAGAGAGCTGCAGGAGAAGTGGTGTCAGAGGGTAAAATCCAGGTTTCAGTAATAGAAAGGAGATTCAGGGAGTTGGAGATGAAAAGGTCATGGGTGGGGGCCAGTTTGTTACAGACTGATCTGGCATTTCAGAGGGCACAGGATAGAGTGACAGAGTTGCTAGGAGAAATGTGAATGAGATTATCAGGGTTGCTAAAGCATGGAGATGAAATTACTTTGGGAGACCAAGGTGAGTAGAGTGTAGGGATCATGCGGGCTCCTGTGCTGGGACTCTGTAGGAAGTGGGCAGGGAGGGAAATTAAGGAGACATGGATGGAAGTGGGGTGAAGTGACAGGGACAGAAGTAAGGCAGGATAGATTAGCAATGGGGTAGTAGGATCCTGTGGGGGTATAAGAGGGAAAAAAAGGAGTAATGGGAGAAGAGGGGGAGGAAGCCAGAGAGAGAAGGGGAGATAGGAGAAGGTGGAGAAGACCAAGGGAAAAGTATTGAGGTGGAATCAAGGAGCAGAACAAAAGATTAGGTAGAACCTGAGTGAAGGGAGGAGTTGAAGATAAGATGGTCATGGTAAGGATGAGGTAAAGTGTCTGCACAACAAAAATATTTTATTGAGTATAGAAAAAGTGGAGATTAGTAGGGAGCAGAAATTGAATTTTGGAGTAGAGAGTAGACAGTGGTAGTAGCTAGATGATAAAAGACTAGGCAAAAGAGCTAAGGTAAAATATATTATTGGAGAAGTAAGCTGACATTAACAGTATTCATTAAGATTATCTGTTAAGCACAGAGGCAGCACAAATAGTAGCAAGTGAATCAAAAAGTTTTTGTAGCAACCAAACAAAGTCCAGTGATGACAGTCCTGGTTATGGAGTCAGCAGGATCTTGTAGCAGTGAGAATGTGGATTCACCTTTGTCGATGATTTTTTCTCCAAAACTAGATTAGGTTGTTGGAAGTGAAGAAAGTTTGTTTCCCTTCCGTTTCAACGCCGGTCTAACGCCAGTATTAATCTTACAATGCACTTTTGTTTTGTGCACTTTTGTTACAGGGCACTTCCAGCCAGGCTATTCCAGCCTACTTATGACCCATACATAGGAGACCTGGCATGTGAACTTACTGATTGCTAACAAGCCCAGCACCCTCCCACTAATATAGCTAGCAATAAATTGAGTAAAACAAACAAACAGCACATACCACTAGGCTAAAATCAGGCTCAATGAGCTAACTAACAAAGAAACACAAAATAAGCAGCAAACTAATATATTATGCAGTGATATGCTAAATAACATTGTTTATCAGCAAAAGTCTGAGACTTGTAGTCCGATTACCTAAAGTTCTCAGGCTGACCAATATATATTCAGTATAGCAAAAGTCTGAGTGGTCTATTTACTAAGCAGTGTTAGGAGACAGAGTGAAAAGTGATAAAGTGCCAGCCAATCAGCTCCTAAATGCCATCTCACAGGCTGTGTTTGAAAAATGACAGTTGGGAGCTGATTGGCTGGTACCTTATCACCTTTCACTCTGTCTCCTAACACTGCTTAGTAAATAGACTCCTGAGACTTGTAGTCTGATTACCTAAAGTTCTCTGACAAAGGGATACATCATTCTCTGGTGTGTGAAAACCAACAATGTCTGCAACCAAGGCAACCTTAGGACAACATTCCTACTCAGGGCCGGATTAAGGTCTGTGGGGGCCCCTGGGCTACAAACTTGTGGGGGCCCTTATATACCACCGTTTCTTGTCAACCTAGAAATTTTTTTTCCATTGTATTCACCTTAATACCCCCAGTAGTTATGCCCCTTATGCATTGCCCCCAGTAGTAGTCCCCCTATGCATTGACCCTAGTAGCGGCCACAATATACAGTGCCCCGTGTAGCAGCCCCCTCCCCATGCAGTGCCAGTGCCCCTTCCACACACACAAAAAAACCCCACAACTTACCTGAATCCCAGCTCCTGACACGTCCGCCGAGTCCAGGCTCATCTCCTGTACTATGAGAGAGACATCATGATGTCTCTCCCATCACCCGCTGCGGGGGGAGCCGGAAGTGAGCTCCAGCCGGCTCCCTCCGTTAAACGCAGCAGCCAATGAGAGTCTGTCTGACGGCAGCTGTGTGTTTGTCACTGTATAGACCGCGCTCAGTGTGGTCTACACTACACTAGAGGCGGGTGCAGACAGCGGACCCAGGTGCAAGCCACCTGCTAGTGGGGGCCCCTCCGTGTGTGGGGGCCCAAGGATGATGCCCCCCTTAATACGTCCCTGTTCCTACTACCTGCCTGAAGAGTCATCGGGACTCTGGTTACTGCTAGATGGGCTTTTTTTAAGATCATTGTGCAATTGTCCCACTGCGGCCGGCTCATGTAATCCAGCATCTGTATGTTCTATCCTCGCTAAAATCTTCCCTTTGGCCTGATTGAAATTAGACAGACAGCATAACCACTAAAGTACTACTTCTAATAATCTAACCTAGAGATGAAGATGTGAAGACTGGTGTTTATTGTACTAGTAGAAGAAAACGGTAAAACTGTAACACAAGCAAAAACTGTTGATATTGTATGTGTGTACTATTTGGCAATGGTATGCAGAATAATGCAGAATAAATAGTATACACCAGTGGATTCACCAGATGTACTAGACATCACAATTCTTGGGAAATTGCCATGTTCTAGTCCTGTCTATGGAGAGTTTGGCCGATGGTGTATTTATTTCTAGCTGTGTTTTCACTCTATTTCCAGAGTTTTGCAGAGAGTTTCATGATTTCTCACCCGAGTTTCCCTTTAGTAAATTTCCGAGTGATAAAAAATGGGCAAACATACCCATGATTGACATCTTCGTAAACTGACCCCTTACCCCAGGTTCAGACTGCTGGGCAGGATTCCATTATATAGGCTGGTTGTCAATGATATTATCAGGGAAGGTGTTACGAGCTACAGGACTACATGTGCGCCATAAACCCTACCATCCAGTTTGTGGGCAGAACTTGCAGGTGCAACGGTGGGCTATGGCGGTGAATGGCAGGCTATGGCGGTGAACTAACGCAATTTGTAATGGCAGCCACACTGCCCAAACCACCAGAAAACATCCTCGGAATGCCCACAGGATTCTTAGGATACATATTGAGACGATCTGGACCAAGGTGAGCAAGGACAAGGCTCGTGGCAATCCTGGTCTGGTGTCTTGTTTATCTGACACTGAGTCATTCTTGAGCTGCATTTCTTGAGAGACTATTACCAAATATATCTAATTGCTCGGTGAACTTCTCCTCTCCCAATATATACAGCAGTCCCCAGCAGCTGCCTGTTTCCCCTGATTGATTCTTATGGTTTGAACTTGACTTCCTATTTCTGCTATTGTTACCTGGGTAATGAACCAGCTTGATTACCCATGCTGTGATGGGTTGGGTATGCGATTCCCATTGTCGGGTTGCCGGCGGTCGCAATAACGACAGCAGCAGTCCGACAGTCGGAATCCCAATGCCCAAAGTTAAGTTTACTAACCCACCTTTCCTGCAGCCTAACCCTTACCCTCCCCCCACCGCAGCTTAACCCTATCCCCCCACCGCAGCCTAACCGTGACCCTCCCGCTAGTGGATAACCCCTAATCCTCCCTATGTGTTCTGCTCCTGCTTCAAGTAGGCAGAATTTACCATTCTCTACCGACAAAGTTGAGAAAAATAATTTTTTATGCTACATCTTCAAAACCAGACATAGAATTATCATTTTCAGCCTATTTTTGAAAATTGCTGGAATTTAAGCCCTGTTCTCGAGCGGAGCCTAATCATACAGCTGAAGCAGTACCGCGCAGGGGATAGTTACAGTAATTCATCTTTCCATCTGAAATAGCGCACATTCGGGCAGTAAAACGTCACATAACAATTCTATGTTTTATGTTCTATTTTGTCTGTATATTTGTGAAATATAAGAGTGTAGACTGAGAAGGCATATATCCTGTTACAGTACAGAACGCCACGAGACACTTCATGATAAGGCGGCTGGTGCATGTGTTTCCTTTACAGCTGGACAATATAAATGTTATTACATGGGAAAAGCAGTTGTCACTATTCTGTGTATCAGACACGGATAACGAATGATCAGTGGTCCCGATGCTGAGCTGTACGCTAGCACCAACGCAGCTACGTTCCCGTACGCAGCAGTTGTGTGAAAATATGCAAAAGTAACAGAGGCCGAGAATGGCGACTGCGCGACAATTTGTAAAGTCTCCTCAGGCCATGCGTTCCACAGAATGTACGGACAAAGGGTCTGATTCAGAGATGGACGATGATACCGCTGCTGTGCGAAAATATGCAAATGCTGGAATGGGATGCGGTCAATATCCCGACCCCTAGGGTTCTGGGCGTCAGAATGCCGACACCGGAATCCGTACACTTGCGGGAATCCCAGCACTGGCGACCTGACCGACAGAATGCCGAGGATAAGTAGCGGGGTTGGGGGGAGGGTTAGAGTTAGGCATTAAGGGTGGAGGGTGAGGTTTAGGGTGCAGAAAGGGGGAGGTTAGGTTTAGGGTGCAGGAAGGGGGAGGTTAGGTTTAGGGTGCAGGAAGGGGCAGGTTAGGTTTAGGGTTCGGGAAGGGGGAGGTTAGGTTTAGGCACTAGGGGCGAGGTTAGGGTATTGAGAGGGGGGAGGTTAAGTTTAGGCACTAGGGGCGAGGTTAGGGTAGTGAGAGGGGGAAGGTTAGGGTTAGGCACTAAGGGGGGAGGTTTAGGGTGCAGGAAGGGGGAGATTAGTGTTAGACACTGGGGGGAGGTTTAGGGTGCAGGAAGGGGGAGATTCGGGTTAGGCACTAAGGGGGAGGTTTAGGGTTCGGGAAGGGGGAGATTAGGTTTAGGCACTAGGGGAGAGGTTAGGGTGCAGGAAGGGGGAGATTCGGGTTAGGCACTAAGGGGGGAGGTTTAGGGTGCAGGAAGGGGGAGATTCGGGTTAGGCACTAAGGGGGTGGTTTAGGGTTAGGGAAGGGGGAGATTAGGTTTAGGCACTAGGGAAGAGGTTAGGGTTAGGATAGTGAGAGGGGGAAGGTTAGGGTTAGACACTAAGGGGGGAGGTTTAGGGTGCAGAAAGGGGGAGGCTAGTGTTAGGCACTAAGGGGGGAGGTTTAGGGTGCAGGAAGGGGGAGATTCGGGTTAGGCACAAAGGGAGAGGTTTAGGGTTCGGGAAGGGGGAGATTAGGTTTAGGCACTAGGGGAGAGGTTAGGGTTAGGGTAGTGAGAGGGGGAAGGTTAGGTTTAGGCACTAAGGGGGGAGGATTAGATTGAACTTGCAGGAAGGGGGAGGTTAGGTTTAGGCATTAGGGGGAGGGTTAGAGTAGGGAGAGGGGGAGGGTTAGCGTTAGGCGAGTGAGAGGGGGAGGGTTAGGGTTAGGCACTAAGGGGGAGGGTTAGGGTAAAGGCGAGTGAGAGGGGGAGGGTTAGGGTTAGGCACTAAGGGGGGAGGGTTAGGGTTAGACACTAAGGGGGGAGGGTTAGGGTTAGGGGAGTAAGAGGGCGAGGATTAGGGGAGTGAGAGGGGGGGGTTAGGCACTAAGGGGGGAGGGGTAGTGTTAGGGGAGTGAGAGGGGGAGGGTTAGGGTAGTGAGAGGGTTAGGGTTAGGCTCTAAGGGGGGAGGGTTAGGAGAGCAAGAGGCCGAGGATTAGGGGAGTGAGAGGGGGAGGGTTAGGGTTAGGCACTAAGGGGGAGGGTTAGTGTTAGGAGAGTGAGAGGGGGAGGGTTAGGGGAGTGAGAGGGTTAGGGTTAGGCACTAAGGGGGGAGGGTTAGGCACTGAGGGGGGAGGGTTAGGTTTAGGGGAGTGAGAGGGGGAGGGTTAGGGGAGTGAGAGGGGGAGGGTTAGGCACTAAGGGGAGAGGGTTAGTGTTAGGGGAGTGAGAGGGGGAGGGTTAGGGGAGTGAGAGGGTTAGGGTTAGGCACTAAGGGGGGAGGATTAGGGTTAGGGGAGTGAGAGGGTTAGGGTTAGGCACTAAGGGGGGAGGGTTAGGTTTAGGGGAGTGAGAGGGGGAGGGTTAGGGTTAGGCACTAAGGGGGGAGGGTTAGGGATAGGCAAGTGAGTGGGGGAGGGTTAGGGTTAGGCACTAAGGGGGGAGGATTAGGGTTAGCCACTAAAGGGGGAGGGTTAGGGGAGTAAGAGGGCGAGGATTAGGGGAATGAGAGGGGGAGGGTTAGGCACTAAGGGGGGAGGGTTAGTGTTAGGGGAGTGAGAGGGGGAGGGTTAGGGGAGTGAGAGGGTTAGGGTTAGGCACTAAGGGGGGAGGGTTAGTGTTAGGAGAGTAAGAGGGCGAGGATTAGGGGAGTGAGAGGGGGAGGGTTAGGCACTAAGGTGGGAGGGTTAGTGTTAAGGGAGTGAGAGGGGGAGGGTAAGGGGAGTGAGAGGGTTAGGCACTAAGGGGGGAGGATTAGGGTTAGGGGAGTGAAAGGGTTAGGGTTAGGCACTAAGGGGTTAGTGTTAGGCACTAAGGGGGGAGGATTAGGTTTAGGGGAGTGAGAGGGGGAGGGTTACGGGAGTGAGAGGGGGAGGGTTAGGCACTAAGGGGGGAGGGTTAGTGTTAGGGGAGTGAGAGGGGGAGGGTTAGGGGGAGTGAGAGAGTTAGGGTTAGGCACTAAGGGGAGAGGATTAGGGTTAGGGGAGTGAGAGGGTTAGGGTTAGGCACTAAGGGGGGAGGGTTAGGTTTAGGGAAGTGAGAGGGGGAGGGTTAGGGGAGTGAGAGGGGGAGGGTTAGGGTTAGGCACTAAGGGGGGAGAGTTAGGGTTAGGGTAGTGAGAGGGGGAGGGTTAGGGTTAGGCACTAAGGGGGAGAGTTAGGGTTAGGGTAGTGAGATGGGGAGGGTTAGGGTTAGGCACTAAAGGGGAGGGTGAGGGTGCCGGAAGGGGAGGTTAAGTTTAGGCACTAGGGGGAGGGTTATTGTAGTAAGAGGGGGGAGGGTTAGTGTAGTAAGAGGGGGAGGGTTAGGGTTAAGCACTAAGGGGGGATGGTTAGGGTACGGGAAGGGGGAGGTTAGGTTTAGGTACTAGGAGGGAGGTTAGGGTAGGGAGAATGGCAGGGTTAGGGTAGGGACAGAGGGAGGGTTAGGTTTAGCACTAAGGGGGGAGGGTTAGGGTGCGGGAAGGGGGAGGTTAGGCTTAGGTACTAGGGGGGAGGTTAGGGTAGGGAGAAGGGGAGAGTTAGGATAACGTCAACAAAGTGTCAGTATTCTAACTCTGTTGGGATGCCGGCATCGGGATTCTGACCGTCGGGATCCTGAACGCCCGCATCCCGTACCCGACCCACAGCAGCCACCGAGTTTTATATTAAGACGCTCACCGGCTGCTTCGCAAATCCAAGTGACAACTGATGAAGATGCAGCATGGATCGCGGATCAGTCAGTAACCCTATGGTCGTACAGAATGGCTGCATGTACTGAGACGCCAGAGCCATGTTTCCTGTATATGGGATCGCAGACATGGGATGTGTCATCCCCCGAAATCCTCACTGCGAGAGACTACAGTAAAGCGCACAGTAATGCGCAGACCACTGATAATCGCTCCACTGCGTAAACATCGGTCTCTGTATCAGGAAAGCTTTGCCCATTGAGGTGCCCGTGTAACAGCCCGACAGGTGCAGTAAACATGTGATGTGAGGTCTCTGACCTTGGCTCAGAGCGGTAAGGAGGGTTATCACATACACATACAATGATTTACTGTGCAGGAACGCTGGAACTTAGGTCTCGCAGGAGGAATGTGTGGTTAGTTCAGCAGAACTCTTACTACTATGATTACACAGTAACACTTTACAATGTAACAGTTTATTGTACAGTAACCCCGGATCTGGTGCTATTGGAATTCAAATGTTGGTATCCAAGAAAGGCAACAATTACACACAGTGACATATTACCTGCTGTGATACTGTCACATTCTACGTAAATACTTTGCAACATTTAATTCAGTTTCGTACCATCTATACCTCCTAGGTGTAATCAGTATGAACTCTGGGCCTGATTCAGACCCGCTCACGAGCGCTGAGCGCTGGCAAGCGGGTCGAGGTTGGCCCAGTGCGCATGCACACGAGGGAGTCGGCTCCGTCGTGCGCATGCGCGAGACCCGCCTAGCGACGGGCAAGCCGTCGCTATGGGTCTCGCAACAAAGGGGGCGTGCTGTCAATGTTGAGTGACAGCACGCCCCCTTTGGTGGGCGTGCTGGGGGCATGGCTGGCCAGATGGAGGCGTTCCCATGGGAGCGCCTACCGTCTGGGGCCGGCCCCACTGACATCACAAGTGATGTCAGTGGGAGTGCTCTCGGCTCTGATAGAGCCAAAAGCACTCCAGGGCTTACGGCAACGAGACCCTACCACAAGGGTCTCATCGCAAGCCCGATGGTCGCAATGGTCTTGACCATCGCGACCATCTTTTTGACTGCTCACTATAGCTATGCGAGTGGCCAGGAGGCCGCTCAAAAAAAATAGAGGGCCGGCCCTGATTCAGAGCGAGCGCTCTGTCAGAGTGTCCGGCTCTGAATCAGGGCCTCTATACGCTGTACTCCTATCAAAAGAACTTAGGGCCTGATTCAGAGCCGCTCGTGAGCGCTGTGCGCTCTCAAGCGGCCCGATGGTTTGCGAAAGCGCATGTGCGTGCTTCGTTCTGCGTGTGCATGAACTACTCTGTGCGATCACAGCCCGCTCGCTCGCCCAGCAAAGACAGCCAGTGAAATGAGTGACAGGAGAGGCCATTTGTGGGTGGTAACAGGGGCAGGACACTAATAACTGGGGGATTGGAGATGCGAACGCAGGCATGCCTGAGTGTTTCAACACCATTTTCAGAGGCGTGCATAATTAACAGGCAGCGTCATAGTACGCATCACTTGCCTTTTTTTTACCCTGATTTCCAAGCACTGCGTTAGCATACGATGGTGCGCGATGTACCAATGTTTTAATACAATTCCAGGAGATGACGTGTGCAAATGGGCGGCTCTGCTTTTGCAATTGGGCATACGCTCATACAAAGTGACCACTCGCTAAGACATGGTGGGCGTGCTTATGCCTTGGCGAGCGATCGCTTCCCGTGGCGTCACTTTGAAAAATTTGTATACGCATCTAGCGAGTGTACGCAGATAGCGACCGGGTCTGAATCAGGCCCTTAGTCCGGACTATACTAATTCCCCAATAGAGTTTATACTTGTCGGCCAATGATGCTGTCGTCGCTGCACATACGATGAAGTCAGCAGATTCGCAGTTCGGGGAGATTTTAGCTCAAATAAACTTTGTTGTTTGTGAAGTTTGTTTCCTGACCTCTTTTACGATCTGAAGGTTATTATGGGAATGATACTTGTCTGTCCGGAGGTACCCCTTATTAGGACTTATAGGGGCAGCTCTGGCTGGTCTCACTAAGCTGAACTGGTTCTCCTTTCTATGTGAGTGCAGCTTGATAGGGTTATATGCTCTGCTACCAGTAGTTTGTTCAGGGTGGCCGATGGCCCTTGCTACTGGCTAGCAGGGCACCTGGAACGGCACCCTGCAGCCAGTTACACTTTGGCAGTGCCACCCATAGCATTCTTTGGATGGTACAGGCAGGCACCCTTCAGTCGGTAATGCTTTGGCAGTGCCACCCATAGCGTCCTTTGGATGGTATGCAATGCCGTGTGTATAGCTACGCAACGTGTGCACTGCCACACTTCCGGGTGCTGGCTGGCCCCGCCCCCTATGTGCAACATCATGACATCACACATAAAGAGGGTAGGGCTGGAACAGGGCACATTAAAGCTCTGCTATGGCACTGGCGCAGACTGGGAAGTGGCCAAATAGAGGCATGAAGATGGTCCTGGTTATGGGTCTCGGGATTGTTGCAGGCGTGTCGCTGGCGTGTTTGCGTACACAGACGCTCACTCTTTTACACTGGAGGCCATTGGGTGAAGGCCCACCACCACCACCTCAGCACTTCTTACATGCGGGCATACAGTCATTGGTAACCAAATACTCAAAGGGCCTGGTTCAGTGCTGGACACAGCCGCGTCCGTGTCTGGGTCTTTTAGCGGTCACCTGTCTGTGACTTTGTGCAAATGCCGCTAAAAAGCCCTTCCCTGGTGTACATTCGCGCATCTGAATGTGCAAGTACTGAGACGCCCACTGCCAGCGTCCATAGACAGTGATATACCGATTGGTGCACCTTTTAGATGTCATTAACAGTCGCATCATTGTAACTTGCACCATTGCTATCGCAGGCGCAGTTTCTCTGTCCAAGTACTGTATGGCCACTTATGTGAGCAGTTTAGTGTCTCTATACACAGCTGCCTTCAGTGACATGCCCCCGATACTCCCATAACACGCCCATAAGATCCGACTCTGTACGCACGCTATCTGGAATCATGCACAGTGTCAACATAAGGCATGCACAGAAGAAAAACAATCACTGCACTGCGCCCGGTATCAACAGTGCCTGCGACTCAGATTCAGCACCTAGGTCAGATGAACTATAACCAGCACAGGTGCACAGGAGAGGGACCCAATAATTGTCTAGAATCGAGCTGGATGTTCAGCCCCTGAAATTACATGGACAAAGAGCTAAACAGCGGCGTCCGTGATGTTTCCTGAAGCAGAAGAGCAGCTGTTGCATAGCTGAATAGCTGATTGACGGCTGAATGTCGCCGTTTTCGCGTCTTTTGTAATTGAATATGGTGAATAGCGGGGGCGCGCATGATAAGTTTCCGCAGCCAAAAGACGCGTTGTAGGCGAAAAGTCCAGCAGGCGGAACTTTATCACGAGTGCAAAACTAATTGAATACGGGCCTTAGATGGTCAGTTCCAGCAATATAATAAAAATCACATAGTTGAGACATAGGCCCTCATTCAGAGCCACTCGCTATTTTGCGAGCACATGAATTTCGGCCGCACTGACTGGTTAGCGCATGCGTATAACGATCCGTACGCATGCGCAGTTGGGCTAACATCGCTCGGAATGAACGAGCGGCCGCTTACGAGCGGCTCTGAATCAGGCCCTTACTCAACACAGTCCCGATGTCACCGTTATTATCAGGATTCCTTTAAGACTAGAATCAAATTCAAACAAGCAATAATTTACCCCTTTCCCCATCTGCAAAGAGAAAGCGCTGGTTAATTTATGTACTGTATATGTTATTGGTTAATATATAGACACATTTGCATAAATCTATAGACTCTGGGCCTTTTTCAGACCCGCTCGCGAGCGCACAGTGCTCGCAAGCGGGTTGATTCTCCCCCACTGCCGGAGGCGGTGCATGCACGAGCCCCAGTTCCATCGCTCCGGGGCTCACTACAAGATGGGGCGGCTGAGTAACAGCTCGTCCCGTTTTGTAGGCGGGGAGGGGGGGTGGCTGCACAAACGCAGGCGTTCCCTTAGGAATGCCTGGTGTTTGTGGGCGGCCCTACTGACATCACTCGTGATGTCAGTAGTGGACTTCCTGCTCTATTAGAGCAGGAAGTCCACTCGGCCTTGCGGGAGCCGAGACCCTCCCGCAGGGTCTCGACGCAAGGCCGGTGGTCGCGATAATCGCGACAATCGCCAGGCCGCTCGCACTAGCCAAAACAAACAAAAAAAATGCCCTGATTCAGAGCGAGCGCTTGCAAACCATAGTTGCCTACCTTTCAGTTGCTCTTCCCGTGAGAAGCCCGGGTAAGAGAAGCAGCAGGGGGGGGTGACGGGGGCGGGGCCTGACAAATCGCGTCATTAAGCCCCGCCCCCTCGCGGTAAAATTGCCGCGATTGGTTAAAATTTACATAGGGGGCGGGGCCAAACAACGTGATTCATGAATAATCACGTCTTAAGCCCCGCCCCCTACACGGAGACCCGCGATCGCCGCCAGAATTCTCCTCATTCTGCCCACTTCACTAGGAAGTGGGCAGAATGCGGGAGAAATGCCTACCCTTCCGGGAGTGCGGGGGGTTACCCGAAAAATCGGGAGCCTCCCGCGAAAACCGGGAGGGTAGGCATGTATGTTGCAAACAGCGAGAGCCTCTGAATCAGGCCCTCTGCGCTCTTCCATCCTTGCAGTTAGTAAATAGCCTTTAATGTCTTTCAAACAATAATTTCAAATGTATGTACATATTTTGGAATCTACAGGCAGCGCTAGAACAGTTTTATCCCGGACATAATGTAAGTAACGCACTCTCTAAGCTCTATGACCACGCCACCATGATGAGTTTTTCGGGTCTCCACCCGTGGCCTCCATATGATGACACAGAAGTTGATGGTCATACTTACATCTCTTCCGATGTCTCTCTTTGGAAGAGTATCAATACATAGATGTCATCCAGGGCTGTACTGTACGGTATGTACCAAATAAGCGAACTAAGCATCTTATTAGGGCAACACAGTATAGAGGAAGCAATGAACCTGATAATGCTGATTTGTAATATTTTTTTCACTAGTAGGTATTTACTAATCACCCATCTGGCCAAATAAATCTAATGAAGATAGTTCTGCCGAGTATTGGGCATAAGCATTCATTTAGGGCATACGTTGAATCAAAACTCCTAAAAACAAACAGAGGCTGGGTATTGGGGAACAAGAGGCTCCTAAAATAACGGCAATCAAATAACAAGGGAATAGCGTAAGCCTGGGGATACGTAAGGGTACGCGGATGGGAATCTCTATTCATACACATATAACGGAGGTTAGGAATAGAGCCGACGGCACATAAACTTCTAGTCAGGGATAGAGGGGTTAATAAAGTTAAAAATGTTTGTTGACAGTAGTAGGCAGATGCGATAGGACGTTAGGTTAGGGGCGGGGTTAGTGAGAGGGTGTAGAGAATCTACTGTGGTAAAATCTGCCTCTTTGAATTGATCTGCGACCAGGAAAGTACTGTTCTTTCTTAGCAGATCTGTCTGTTGGAATAAAGGTTCTTTATTCATCCCTACTTTCTCTTTCCCTACTTTATATCTTTCCCTACTCTCTTCTCCATACTTTCCCTATATCTACACTCTTTTTTCTTATCTAACTTTACTTTCCCTTCCAGTTGCGCTCCTACCTCCTTGCCTTGACTGTGTGGAGCAACATGAGCCGTCCCCAGCGCGCGCTCTCGGTACCCGCCCGTCTGTCAGACGGTGTCGGGTGCGGTGCGCTTTATCCCCCTCTCTCTCATGTCCTGCCCTCCCAGCGTTCGGGAGGGTCAGGTAAAGCGGCCCCCTTACAAGCAGCAAGCGCTGCGGTCCCGGGCGCGCGGCCGCGGCGGTGCCGCGAAACCCCTCTGTTGCTGTCTCCGCCTGCCCATGGTGCCCCGCTGGTCGCCAGTACTAGTGCGGCCGGGGACCAGGGCGGGCGGGGATCAGAAGCGGCCGGGCGTACTACAGCGCCCGCGGGAGTCGCGGGTGCGCGCTCCGGCCGTTCCCGCGGACATCAGCGGGCAGTCACACCGCCCGTCCCTTCTCCCCCAGTGGCCGCTCAGAGTGAGCCGGCTGAAGTCCGGGGGGAAGGGCGGCGGAAAAAGCCACATAAGCGTGCAGGCCGGATGCCTGTCATGGCGCCGGCTCTAACATTAATACAGGCGGGGGGCGGAGATGAAGGGGGCGGAGCCAACGCCTGCATAGTGACAGGCAGGTTAATCCGCCCCCTCTTCTGCTGCCCCCTGTTTATGCTGATAATGGCGACTCAGACATGGGGTCCCCCATGTCTGCAGCAGCCAGCTCCTCCAGGCCTGCGGGGGTGGCAGCTGCTCAGGCGTCTGCTATGCCTGCAGGGCCTGCGGCACCAGGGAGTGCTCCTTTGCTGGATGCTGGTGCCATAGCCGGACTGCTGGTGTCTGTGGTGGGTGCACTGACACCGCTTTTGACCCAGCAGCCCGGAAACGCTGACACGGGAGGCCCTTCTGCGTCGGCGGCGTCCGCCGTGCAGACGCAGCTTGGCCCGCTGGTGCAGCAATTAGGCAGGATTTGCGGTCTTTCCCTCGCTCCCATGCCCGCAACTCCTTCCGTTTCTTTCTCTCCCTCTGCCATCTCCCTTCCTCAGCCCAATCTGGCTACGGGCACAGAAAATGCGCATGATGCTGCTTCAGTCTCTTCTTTTACAGACGACAGTCTGGAGGAGCTAGCAGTGGTCGCAGCCCCGACCAGAAGTGCGGCGGCTGAAGTCAGAGCTAACGCAGGCGCTGGAGTTACCAATGCCCTTGCCAGTGCTTCTGGTGAGTGTGACAGTACATCTGACTGCGGGTCTACTTCCATTTCCTCCTCCTCTTCAAGCGATAGTTTGCATAAGGCTAGGCATAAAAGGGCAAGGAGGTCTCGTAGACGTCGCTCACGTCGTCATAGGCATTCTAGCGAACGGTCCTCCGGCAGTAGTACCAGTGTAGATCGCGGAGCGAGTCCGGAGGATGTTGTACACTGCGCTAATACAGCTGTCACTCGAGGTATGCGTAGCAGGGTTAAGCAGCGGATCAAAAAAGGGCGCTACGTAGATATGTTCACCCTTACAGCTACGGCGAAGAAAGCTGCTGCGACCGCAAAGGCAAAAGGAGGTATTGGTCTGGAGGCCTTTAAGTCTTACACGAATTGGTTATCTGGGTTCTGCGTGTTCTCAACTTGCTATCTCAAAACCAGGCCTTCCGAGTACCTTAATGTAATACGATATTTACACCTGATACATGGCCTATTCAAGGCCTCACGCAGTACGGCGTGGCGTCAATACGACGAAGAGTTTCGTCGAAAGGAAGATCGGGTCAAGGTCATGGAATTGGGTTGTAAAGATGTTGAGGTGTGGATGGAGGTGACACAGCCTACACGCGTCCTTGCTGATCAGTCCCCTGGGCGGCCAGTTCAACCCTCGTCCCCCTCGGCACCAAGGACAGCCAGTGGAGGGCAAAACAAGCGGAAGTGTTATGCATACAATAATGGGAATTGTACCCTTGGTAACAGGTGTCGCTTTCGACACCAGTGCCTCCGCTGCGGCGCGGCACACCCCAGTAAGGACTGCTCCCGCGGTCCAGGAGGAGCTCAGGCCTCCGCTGCGACACCCTCTGCCAAACGGTTAGGGGCCGGGACTTCGAAGTAAAGCGTCAACTCCCATTCGTCTGGATGCCATGGCAAAATGGTTAGACTGGTATCCTGTGCGGGACGACGCCGCCTTTTTGAGTAAGGGTTTTGCAGAGGGATTTTCGCTTCCAATAATACGGCCTGTCGCTTCCGGGTCCCCTAGGAATTTACGCTCGGCCTGCGATTTACCTCACGTGCTAAGGGATAAAGTTATGAAGGAGGTCGGGCTGGGTCGCATGATTGGACCTTTCCCGCAGCCTCCGATACCCGATCTGGTCCTTTCCCCTGTGGGTGTTGTCCCCAAGAAGGCCCCCGGGAGTTACCGTTTAATTCAGCACCTGTCACATCCGTCAGGCGCGTCAGTTAACGACGCCATAGATGTTGAGGTCTGCCGCGTACAGTACCAGTCATTCGAATCTGCGTTAGCGTTAGTTCGCGCAGCGGGTCCGGGTTCTTTCATGGCAAAAGTGGACATTGAGTCCGCCTTCAGATTGTTGCCCCTGCATCCTGAATCATTTCGCTTCATGGGGTTTCGGTTGCCGGATGGCTACTACCTGGACAAATGTCTTCCGATGGGTTGTTCGATTTCCTGCGCGTTCTTCGAGCGTTTCAGTTCCTTTCTCCATTGGTGTGTCACGGTGGGGTCTGGGGAGACGAGCGTAGCCCATTACTTGGATGACTTCTTGTGCGTAGGTCCAGCCGGTTCGCGTCGCTGCAATCGTCTCCTTTTTTCTGTGCAAGCACTCTTCTCGGAATTTGGTGTACCTATTGCGCACGATAAAACTGAGGGCCCAGCCACTAAGCTGGTTTTCTTGGGTATTGAAATTGATACCTTGGAGGGTCTTTGCCGGCTGCCGCCGGACAAGATTCGTCGTTTGCAGGATACTATCCTCCTAGAATTGGTAGGAGGAAAGGTAACTCTTCGTCAAGGTCAATCCCTGCTCGGGCTGTTTAACTTCGCGTGTCGAGTTATCCCGATGGGGAAGATTTTTTGTCGGAAGCTACAGAGGGCTTTGGTAGGGCTACGTCAACCGCACCATTTTCTGCGGCTGTCGTCTGAACTAAAGCTGGACCTGGCGGTTTGGGAGACATTTTTGGGCGATTTTAATGGAGTGCGCGTCTGGCCTGCAGATCCTCAGCCTAATGCTTGCCTGCAGCTCTTCACGGATGCTGCTGGATCATCAGGTTTCAGATCTTTTTTGGGGGGAGATTGGTGTTTTTCAGTTTGGCCGGCGGAATGGGTGCAGGCAGGATTGACCAAGAACTTGCTCCTACTGGAGCTGTTTCCCATAGTGGTGGCATTAGAGCTATGGTGTCAGCGGTTGCGCGACCGTTCCATAGTTTTTTGGTGCGATAACCTGGGGGTAGTACATGCGATCAATAACCAAAGATCGTCGTCGCTACCAGTGTTGCGGCTTCTTGCTTGGCTGGTTCTGCGCGCTTTGCAGTTTAACATATTGTTCACAGCTCGTCATGTGCCGGGTACTGATAATTCCATTGCAGATGCGCTCTCCAGACAGGATTGGCGGAGGTTCCGCGAATTGGCCCTGTACGCAGCATTAAAAGGTGAGCTTTGTCCATTTCATTGTTGGCAGATCATCAAACCAGAATGGAAGATCTCACACGTCGGTCCGTGGCCCCACGGACGTTGACGGCCTACCAAACATCTTGGCAACAGTGGGAGAAGTTTTTGCAAGGACGGAGTTCGTCAGGTAGCTCTCGTTATACTAATATGGTTGCTTTTGTTTGTTTCTTGTTCGATTCCGGCAGGTCGCGGGCTTATGTTGCCCAGAGGCTTGCTGGGATTTCATTCTTTTTGCGCCTAGCTGGGCAGAGAGACATAACTAAGGGTTTTTTAATTCAAAGGGCCCTTAGGGGTTGGTCTCGCGTCAGGCCTGCCACGGATGACCAGCATCGTCCTATTGGTCCTGATTTGCTAGCGCGTCTAGGTGAAAGTTAGACGGGCATTTGTTCTTCGCAATTCGAGGTTCTGTTATTCCGCCTCGCTTTTGCGATGGCCTTTCATGGGGCTTTTCGCATCAGCGAGCTGGTAGCGTCTTCGCGCCGCGCTCAGCCCCCTCTGCTTCATTGTCACATTTTGCTGCGTGATACGCTGTTGTGCCGTATTCGGCGTTCCAAGACCGATCAGATGGGTAGAGGTCGCTGGGTGTCCCTGAAATCCTGTCCTGATGACGGGATTTGTCCGGTTCACTTGGCCTCCCAATATACTCTTTGCAGGCCAATGCAGCCGGGGGCTTGGCTTATGCATGAGGATGGATCTCCTCTGACTAAATTCCAATTTAGCTCGGTCTTCCATCGCTGCATACGGCACCTCGGGCTTTCCCCTTCGGATTACGGCACCCATTCTTTTAGAATAGGTGCCGCCACTTTTGCGGCCTCCTCGGGTCTTTCTTCACAGGAGATCCAGGCTCTCGGAAGATGGAAGTCCAATGCCTACAGAAGTTATGTTCATCTGGAATCATAAATTGTTATACTTTATTCGTTTGGACTTGAGTGCCTTGGCCAACTCGCTGCCTTTCCGGCGGGGGTCCCGAGAGATTTTGCCCTGTTTTTTGCCCTGCTTTGGGCATTGATCGCTTAGCTTAATATAATATTAATATGAACGAAAGAAACATAAAAAAGATCCAGCAGGTTTTTTGTAGGTTTTCACCTCGGGTCAAGTCTTCCTCCCCCCCTCCCACCCTCCCACTCCTCCTTTGTGATTTACATGCTGCATATATACTTATCTATTTTATTTCTGTATATTTACAGGTGTCCAGGACGCTAGGCCCATTTGGTTCATTGGTCACTCTTTTATTTTTTGGGCCGGGCAGTCGCGCTTTGCTGTAGATGCCTCCGTGTTCCCACGTTGGGAGAGTGTTAGGTGGTTGGGGCAGAGGGGCATGCTTTGGGAAGCTTTGTTGCGCAACTTGCACAGGTCAGTAACTGAATTTGGTTCCCCTTTAGTGCTAATTATACATCTCGGGGGCAATGATTTGGGCCAACAAACTTCCTTAGAGTTGCGCCATGCGATTGTTCGTGACTTGACAGAGGTGGTTCGGTTATTGCCTAACTGCCTTTTGGTGTGGTCCCCTATCATCGCCAGGCTTTCATGGCGATATTGCTATAATAGTGTGGCTTTGGACAGGTCCAGGAGGAAGGTTAACAAATGGGTGGCTAGGCACGTGCTGGAATTGGGAGGGTTGGTGGTGCACCATCCTTTAATTCGGATTCAGGATGCCCACCTTTTCCGCAGGGATGGAGTTCATCTTACTGAGGAGGGAAATTTTTTGTTTCTAGAAGATATTTTTGCAGTTTTTAAGGGTTTGGTTGTTTAGCATGGTGGCGGGGCTGCTTCTCTCCTGAGAGCCGCTGTGGCGGGAAAGACCGGCAATACTGAAGTGTCCATCTTGCAGCAGTAATAGCGGTGCGCACCCCTTCAATGCACTGGTAGGCTGATTTCACCCTATTGGGGTCAGCGGCACCTCTCGACCGAGCAGGATGAATGGTGCATTGGCATGGGTGTTGGGGCCGCATCACTTGCTCTGAAAGGGATAGTTGGCCCTTGCAAGTTTTTAAGATCACCCTACCCTTGTCTGGGATAGTTGGCCCTCACAAGTTGTGATTTACTTCCGGCCTAAGACAAGTGGACGCTGGTTAGTTGCCGTTCTTTCTCCTGCCACCATGTCTACCTTGTAACCAAATAAAGCTGACCAGTTAATTTAAACGGCATAACTTGGTCTCCTGTGTTTATTTTAGTTAAGTTTAGTTTAAGTTTATGGGTCACATCTATCATCTGACGATAGAAGTTTATGTTTTAGTTGGCAGTGTTTTGGTTAATATACTTTGGATGCAGCCTGTCGGCGTAATCCTGGCACTCGTCGTCTCTGCCAGCTCCTGTGCTGTGTGATTGCAGACATGCTGCAACAATGGTAATGTGACACAAATCAAATTAGGGTTATGCAAGAATATGGCCGCCTAGGGAGAATTACGCAGGAGTGTCAGAAAACAAGGTAATGTATGTGCACGAGGCTGGCCACAGGTAGCAAACTTCATTATACTGTATCACTCTCATCCAGAGGAACAAATCCTGCACAATAACATCCACACTTCACTATATTCTCCATCTACTTCTTTACAGATCTCATGTGACAACTCCGACAATCTTCACAGGACTGAACTAAGGGCCTGATTCTGACCCGCTCACGAGCGCTGTGCGCTCGCAAGTGGGTCGATGGTGCCCTAGTGCGCATGCGCACGACGGAGGGAGCTCCGTCGTGCGCATGTGCGAGACCCAAATAACGACGGGGTGGTCTCGCACCAAAGGAGGCGTGCTGTCGATGGTGAGTGACAGCATGCCCCCTTTGGTGGGCGTGCCGGGGGCGTGGCTGCCAGACGGAGGCGTTCCCATGGGATCGCCTACCGTCTGGGTCCGGCCCCACTGACATCACTAGTGATGTCAGTGGGAGTGATTTTGCCTCTGATAGAGCCAAAATCACTCCAGGGCTTGCGGTCACCGAGACCCTACCGTAGGGTCTCGTCGCAAGCCCGATGGTCAAGACCATCGCAACCATCATCATGGACACTCGCATAAGCTGTGGGTGGTCACCCACAGCTATGCGAGCGTCCAAGAGGCCGCTCCAATGTTAGGTAGGAGGGCCCTGATTCAGAGCGAGCGCTCTGGTCAGAGCGTCCGGCTCTGAATCAGGCCCTAACTTCAAACCTTTTGTTTTCTGTTATGTATTATTTCATCCTAAGGGTTAAGGACCAGCACCATAACCATTTAGGGAATTAAATCCGGCCAATTGGAGGTGTTTGCTGCCTTGAGAGGAGAAGAAGAAATCAGATTGTCTTCAACAGAATTCACTCTAGACAAAGGGCCTTACCCATCGCAACTGCGATTATGGCCGATTGTTGCATTCAGTGGCAAACGCAGGATTTTGAAAGGGGGTTTTCCAAATAATTGGTTACAGAGCCAATGACAAAGAAGTCTAACCAGAATAAGCCTGCAATGTACACTTTGGGCCTGATTCAGACCCACTCGCGAGCGGCTGTCCGCTCGCAAGTGGGTCGATGTTCTGGACTGAGCATGCGCACGACGGAGGGAGCTCCGTCGTGCGCATGCGCCAGATGCGACGAGCGAAGGAAAGTCCTTCGCTCGTTGTGTCCGATCAAAGGGGGCATGCTGTCAATGTTGATTGACAGCACGCCCCCTTTGGTAGGTGTGCCGGGGGCGTGCCTCCCTGATGGGGGCGTTCCCACGGGAACGCCTCCCATCAAAAGCCGGCCCACTGACATCACTAGTGATGTCAGTGGGAGTGATTTTGGCTCTGATAGAGCCAAAATCACTCCGGAGCTTGCGGTTGAAAACCTCAACCGCAGGCTCCGGCTCGCAATTTCGATGGTCGCGATGGTCTCGACCATCGCGGCCATCAAAATGCACGCTCGTATAGCCTGTGGGTGGTGACCCACAGCTATACGAGCGTCCAGAAGGACGCTCCATTTTCATGGAGGCTGGCCCTCATTCAGAGCGTGCGCTCTGCTCAGAGCGTACGGCTCTGAATGAGGGCCTTTATTGTGTAAGTGTATAAGTGTTTTAATATAAATAATATAAATAACAAGGCACCTGGGCATAAAACTTGCACAATGTGATTTGTAGCAACTGCACATGTGCTAGAACTTCAGAAAGCCAGGACGGCAAATGTGCTTCCCTGAGTGTACACACAATGATGCTGATGCGATCGGATCAGATGGTATTGCAAATGGTGCGGTGGAGTGATGGGCGTTCCTGGGCATGTTATGGGGGTGTTGTGGGGTCATCAGTGACAGCTGCTGTGTTCTCAGATCCAGAGCGGCAGCTACAGAGGTCATGTTTATACAGAGAAACTGTGCACTATACATTTTGCCCGCCACCTGACAGTTTCTGGCGCCCTCCCCCCATGGCATTTTGCCAATACTAAAGCAGGCCCGTTTCTAGGCAATTTGGCTCCCAATGCGGACAGTTAAAAAATGCACCTCCATCACCCATAGACAGTTTACATAATAATTTGTCCTCCTTATAGTAATTCCCAGTACACATTATGCTAAACACTGTAATCCCCATTACGCATAATGCTACACACTGTAATGCCCATTACACATTATGCTACACACTGTAATGCCCATTACACATTATGCTATACACTAATGCCCATTACACATTATGCTACACACTGTAATGCCCACTACACATTATGCTACACACTGTTATGCCCATTACACATTATGCCACATACAATTATGCCCCTAACACCATTTTATGCCCCATAGTAAGGCTTCAAATTACTTTCAATTACCTGCTTGTTGCCAGGGGTCTCATGCTCGTTGCCAGGGGTTTCAAGCTCGTTGTCAGGGGTTTCATGCTCGTTGCCAAGGGTTTTATGCTATGGGTTTACATGCTCGTTGCCAGGGATCTCATGCTCGTTGCCATGGGTTTCATGCTCGTTGACAAGGGTCTCATGCCCTTTGCCAGGGGTCTCCTGCTCGTTGCCATGGGTTTCATGCTCGTTGACAAGGGTCTCATGCTCTTTGCCAGGGGTCTCCTGCTCGTTGCCAGGGGTCTCCTGCTCGTTGCCAGGGGTCTCCTGCTCGTTGCCAGCTTTCTGCATCTTCTCCCTGCGGCTTCAGCGTTCCATGCACTTCCAGGTAACACAGAGCTGTGTTCCCTGACAGACACTAGAGGTCAGGTAGCACCTCAAACGTCTGTCTCCACCTAGGCGGCGGCCATTTTTGGAGGGCATTTTCAGCAGATTCCATGCGGACGGCTAGTCCGCATGGAATCTGCTGCCCAGGGTCCCTTACCTGTCGGAAGCTTGGCAATTGAGCAGTGGCAGCTTGGCAATTGAGCAGCCCGAGGGGCACAATGCACTCTGCCCCCCTGGCCAAGCCCGCCACTGAGCCAGGGGGATTTCCAGGTACTCGGAAACCCCCCCTCTGTGCGTGCCTGGCATGCGTATGCATGGATTGCAGGGCATGTGCGGGAACTGGCCGCTGCTATTGGGACTGCGATCGCAGTGACTACGCAGACCCATCGCAGAGTGACTGACAGGAAGTGCCATTTGTCAGATGTGAAGGGGGGGTGGTCGGCAAAATGCAGGTGTGCCAGTGCGTTTGAATGCCGCTGCGTGGGCGTGCATAAATTATCCACTGCAATGCCGTACGTGGTCTGAGGCATCATAGCATGCGACGAGGTTAGCAATTCCTGAGTAAGGTCAGAGCTTGTGCAAGTGTGCGTAAGGCTGCGATGGTACTCCATGTTACCGATGGTTTTGCAGTATTGCTAAGTATTACGAATGTGTGTAAGGTAAAGTGGGCGTCCTTATGTAGTGCTGCGAAGGCATAGCGATGGCAATGGATTAGCGTGCGTAATCGCTATTGCAGTCGCAGTTGTGATCCGTAATGAATGAGGCCCAAAGTCCTTTCTGGTACAGTTTCCCCCAATTTAAAAGTCTGTCTAAAAAATAAAGTATTTATTAAGGATTTATCACAGATCGTAGATTCAAAAACATTTGTGTCTTAAAACGCGACATTTCTATCTTTTGTTACGCATTTCACGGGACCGCTGCCAGCTATTTCAGAGAGTTTATGCCTATTACAGTATTTAATGTTTAACCAGTTGTCTCTGTGTTGCTATAGGCAACATGATAGAAGAGGCTGCTCCTGGTCACAGATATATGATTTTCTGCTCAGCGCAATTAGGCTTAACTGCAGCGCAACATTTCCCAAAAATGGAAGAACCGCGAATCAGAGCAAATCTGCAACTCACAAATGAAAAGAACAAACATGAAACCCTCCTCCCCACTTCAAGGCCAGTACTGGTTAACAGGACAGGGGCCGTTTAAAGAAGAGAAAAAAGAGTAGAATAATTACAATTCATGGCAGCCCCCAAACATTACTAGATGGGCTGGGCTGATAACAAGTAATCCACGAGCATACTGTAAGGTCCCACTACCATTTTGACATCCAACCATAGGCTGGTCATGCACAAATGATGCTCCAGTATGGGGACACAAATAGAAGCATCTCCCACTCCCAGATGCCAATCTGATAAATGGTGGATCTCTACCTGAACCCTCTAGATTATCAGGGCCAAGATTAGCTAAATTTTACCACCCACATGGTTCCAGCACAATTGGGACCACTGTACGTTATACCAAAAAAGTTTGAAAAAAATTGCCCAAACCAAGTTTGGAAAACATCTTATTTATGAGTCTCCAGACTCCCCAACTCCACATCCACCAGTTTATTTAAGTAATAGAACACTGTTTTTCTTCTGTCTTCTCCCTTGACCATAGTACAAATGAAATACAAACAAACACAATTTCTGAATAATCCTCATAAAAAGAACCCTGCACACACCAATGCCAACCAACAGCTGATTGGCTAAAATTGGGACTTACTGTACCGTAAAAGTGTTTGTGATTGGTTGCCTAGTTAAGGTAAGCCCTTACCTTAACTAGGCAGCCAATATCAAACACTTTACCACCATGGCTGGTGAATGGGAATCCCAGCTATAATTGTTTTGTGCTATTGTGTAGGGTCAATTTTATAGGAATTTTTTGAGGGGACTTTTTGTTTATTTTCTAGACGATACAGGGAGAGGGAGGTCCAAGTAGGCAGGGTGATGTGTAATGCAGAGAAGAAGGTCATCGTGGCCCCATCCACCACAAAGGTATTCTGTGATTCGCGTAATTATATTGCGGTGTGGCGAGGGTGAGGCATGCTGATGAGATTCCCGATGATCTGCCTCATCTCAAGTGGATAAGAAGCAGGATGGTAAATATAATGAAACGTACTGATATAAATAATGCTGAGCTCCAGGGGCTGGCTGGCAACTTTTAGCCTGGGGGGCAAATGCATGCAGGCGGCCCTGGCAGAGGAGTAGCGTGTAGCCAGGATGCCCGAAGAATATGCTTGATACGGCGCCCCCCTCCCCCCCCTAAAGTGTTCCATGGAGGAGGTGGGTCCATATGGGATTAATGTAAGGTAAAAATAAAGATTAGGGCAGCCCCCTGTCGTAGTGCCCATATGCAGTGCCCCGTGTGCCACAGGAGAGAACACCCTTATGCAGGCCTCCAGTAGTGCCCCTAGTAGTGATCCCCCTATGCAGTGCCCCTTGTGCCCCAGTAGTAAGCCCCTTATATAGTTCCCCCAGTAGTGGTTCCCCCGTGCAGTGCCCCTTGTGCCCCCAGTAGTAAGCCCCTTATATATTGCCCCTAATAGTGCTACCCCCTATGCAGTGCCCCTTATATAGTGCCCCAGTAACAGTCCACGCCCCATGCAGTGCCCCCAATAGTGGTAACCCTTATGCAATGCCCCTTAAATAGTGGCCCCAGTTGTAGTCTCCCCCCTATGCAGTACCCCCAGTATTTCCCTTTACATAGAGCCCCTAGCAGTGGTCCCTCGATGCAGTGCCCCCAGTGGAAGTCCCCTCCCCTATGTAGTGCCCCTAGTAGTAGTCCCCTCCTGCCTATGCAGTGCCCCTAGTAGTAGTCCCCTCCCCTTGTAGTGCCCCCAGTAGTAGTAGTCCCCCCCTTTGTAGTGCCCCCAGTAGTAGCAGTACCCCCCTTGTAGTGCCCCCAGTAGTAGTTGCCCCCCTTGTAGTGCTCCAAGTAGTAGTAGTCCCCCCCTTGTAGTGCCCCCAGTAGTAGTCCACCCAGTAGTAGTCCCCCCTTGTAGTGCCCCCAGTAGTAGTAGTCCCCCCTTGTAGTGCCCCCAGTAGTAGTCCCCCCCTGTAGTGCCCCAGTAGTAGTCCCCCCCCTTGTAGTGTCCCCAGTAGTAGTAGTCCCCCTTGTAGTGTCCCCAGTAGTAGTAGTCCCCCCCTTGTAGTACCCCCAGTAGTAGTCCCCAGTAGTAGTAGTCCCCTCCCCCTTGTAGTACCCCCTGTAGTAGTAGTCCCCCCCTTTGTAGTGCCCCCAGTAGTAGTAGTCCCCCCTTGTAGTGCCCCCAGTAGTAGTCCCCCCCTGTAGTGCCCCAGTAGTAGTCCCCCCCTTGTAGTGTCCCCAGTAGTAGTAGTCCCCCCTTGTAGTGTCCCCAGTAGTAGTAGTCCCCCCCTTGTAGTACCCCCAGTAGTAGTCCCCAGTAGTAGTAGTCCCCTCCCCCTTGTAGTACCCCCTGTAGTAGTAGTCCCCCCCTTTGTAGTGCCCCCAGTAGTAGTAGCCCTCCCCTTTATAGTGCCCCCAGTAGTGCCAGACACCCTCCCCCCCAGTAGACACACGTAATACAAAAAACAAAGTTAAAAAAAACACTTACCTGAATCCCCGCTCCCGCCGCCGCCATCTGCGTCTGTCCTCCCGGGCTGGGCCACTCTGCATTATGGGAGAGACGTCATATGACGTCATAACGCCTCTCCCATTGCCCACTGTGGGAGCCGGAAGATGGAGCGGCTCCTGCAGTGGGCGCAGCAGCAGCAGCTAATGAGAGTCTGACAGACTCTCATTGGCTGCTGCTTACAACAAAAACACAGGCGGCGGCTGTGTGTTTGTCAGTGTAGCGCTGACCGAACTCCGTCCGGTAAGCGCTACACACGCGGTGCTGTCTGTGTCACAGTGACACAGACTGCACCGGCCCGTGGCCCGCACATGGCACCCTGCTCCCAGCCCAGCCCGCCACTTCTGAGCTCTACCATCAATGTCAGTGATGTCACTTCCAGAGAGCTCCAGCATAACACACATCTACAGTCTTCAAACACTGCTGTTGGTTTCTATACTTACTTATCACATAGCACATTAAGATGGTAACACAGACACCCCTGAAAGTCACCCAATAATATCTGAATTACTTCCAACTTTTGTTTATATGGCACCACAAAGTTTATGCAGTGCCGTACAGAGTAGACATACAAACCATTCACACAGTGGGATACCATAGCAGAAATACTGTACCAAACATTAATATCACACCACAGACTGGGTAAGACAGATGATGGGGCATGGGTTGGGCACCTCACTGAAGCTAGTCACAGGTGGAAATCAAATGAGTACTCAGTGATCCTGTACCCAAATAATGGGCCAAAAGGCAAAATGAGAGTCGGTGAAGCAGGAGACAAGGGAGCAGAACACACTGGTGGGGCATGGAGAGTGCTAGGGAAGAACGAGGAGCAGGACCTTACTGATGAGAGTTTACATACTAAGGGAGGTACAGTTGAAATGTGAACTGGGAAAGATAAATGAATCAATATAAGAGTAGGGCTGATATGCTTTAATAAAATGGTATGTTGTTATATAAAACTGTGGAGGCTGGTAAAGAGTCTGGCTGAGCGAGTTCCAGAGGACGGGGTTGCCTGTCAAAAAATCTTGGAGACAAGAGTGAGAGGCAGTAACAGGACTGGAGGATAAGCATTGGACAGAGGAGGAAAGGAGAACGATTAAGGGAATGGGAATAGAGAAGAGTTCGGAAACGTAGGGAGGGGAGCACTGGTTTAAGGTAGTGTACAGTAGGAGAGGAGTTTGAACTGCATAATTGGGGCAAGGGGAGCCAGTGAAGCATGTTGCATAAAGGGAAGGTCTAAGCCTTATGGGGTGAGATTGGAAATAACACGAGCAGCAGCATTAACAATAGTGGGTCGAGGAAAGAGAGAGGGAGGCCAGAAAGCAGGAGGCTAGGCAGGAAATTATGAGAGCATGAAGGAGAAATTTATTGGCATCGGGAGGAAGGGTTGAGTCCTTAAGAAACCCCCGATCTCATGCCACATGGCTTATTCAGGCTAGAGGACTTATCTATATGCAAATAAATAATGATAGGGAATATATCTATCTTTCTTTATCATATCTCTCTATCTCATATCTACAGTAATTCTATCTATCTATCATATATCTATCTAGCTCTAATATATATATATATAGGCTCGCCATCCATTTAATTTGGGATACATGACAATTACACAGGCTGTACCTGATTAAAACCAGGTGAAATGGAGACTTGAAGTCAGCCAGCACAGAATCTGTGTAATTCATAAATGTCCCAAATTAAAGGGATGGTATGGTAATCCTATATATCATGCAGCGGGGGCACTCTGGGACTTGGTACAGGAAAGAGTAAACTGTATTTTAAAGAGTTTTGAACATTCTGGTTTTATTTAAAAGAAATTATAAAAGATGGGTACTAGGTGCAAGAGAGGAGAGACAGATCAGGGGGTTAAGGTTACAATTACCCTACAGTCCGGATTTGGGATCAGGAAATTGTGAGATCCAAAAAGAGGAGAGCTGGGAAGGGATGAGACTCACAAAAGAGCCAGTAAGTCTGAGAACCACCATATGGAGAATCCAGGAGTAAGGACACTGGTGTCAGGTCCAAAGTTCCAATGGGTAGTGGAGGGATTCATGGCAAATAGTGGAGGGAAGCATGACAGCAGTGATGGCTATGGGAGAGCAGCAGCAAGTAGCGAGATCCGGTGACCGAGGGACGACAACAGCAACCAGTGGGATCTGAGCACTGCGAGTGACCAGCAGAGAGCAGCAATTGGATAGTAGCAAGGCAGCAACAGTGAAGGTCTGCGGAGGGCCGAGTATAATTCCGACCAGTGGAGGCTCCATGGGTGGGGCTGCAGCACAGTCCAAAATTCAAATATGGGAGCCACACCAACTGCCAGTGAGTCCCAGCCATCTATGTATGGCAGCACTGGAAATGGAAGTTGGTGTGGCTCCCCTATTTGAATTTTGGACTGTGCTGCAGCCCCACCTCTGGAGCCGCCACTGATTCCGACCGTGTAAGTCATAAAACCACCAGAGTCATCACAACCAAACATGTATAACAGTTTAGAAGAAAGGGAATAAGCACAGGGATGCACCGACCACATACCAAGAAGAAAGGAAAGGAAAAGGTGAGGACATCCTATCAGGCCACCCACATCGCCCACTGGCTCGTGACACATGACCCCATCAGTGCCGACCTGGCTGCCCCCACCTGGAGGGATTAGTTCAAAGGTCGGCAAGTATGCTATAAATTTAAAGGTCCTGTACTTTAAGCTTTTGTGCACGCCATGCTCTAAGGGCCTGATTCAGCAGAGGACGGAATTGCAAAGCCGCACAAAAGCAGCTTTGCCATTCCGTCCTTGCTAAAATGCAAAAGCAGCATGAGGTGTCTGACACTGCGATCCCAGTGCTGCGGCCATGGTCACGATGTTGGCCTCAGCTTACGTAGGCGGGCCGGCATGCGAGGCCAGGAATCTGCGTCCATGGACACAGATCCTGGCCGAAAAATGGGGATGACACGCCCCCTTTTCCAGGAACGCAGGCCGTCCCCACCCCCTGCACCGCCCCGTAAATGCCTCTGCCTGTCAATCAGGTGTTCACGGTTTAATTAGGCCCTAAAACCCGATCGCTAACCCCCTTACCTATTTAAATTGCTGGAGATTAAATGGGCAAGAGGGTTAGTTCTGTAGAGTTACACCCCCTTGCCCATTTTCCAAACAAGCCATGACCAATCACTGTCAAAAGCCGTGACTGCAATCGATGCCAGGAGGATGTGCACTTTCCTTATAAAACCGTTTACCCCACTTTCTTTCTCTTTTTCTAAGTTGCTGGAAGTGAAGCTCTTCTGTACAAATGATAAGTCTGGCACCAATACAGCTGATAGAAGGCATCGGGTATACAGCTGTAATCCCTGGTTCTGCCGGATACAGCTGCCAGCAATGGCTACACGAGATCTGGATGGACTGTAAGTGAGCATTGCAGGTTTCAGCTGCCGCTGATCAGGGCTGTGTGTGCTGGGAGTATCCTCCCCGGCCCTCTGCATCTGTTATTTTCTGTGTTCATGTGGAATGAAGCTCCGGATATTAGTGCACTAGAAAATCATCCTCACAGCTACCAGCTTGTCTCCTACATCAAAACAACCTCTGCCGAATGCATGGCTGACCTGCCGCTCATCACTTCTGGCTGCTCGGCCAAAGCCTCATCAAAATCTAATGAGAAGTCATAAGACTTCTTCTGCAGGTACCAGAATGTTCAAAGCAGATATTTGAGAACAAGATAAGGTGGAAAACAAAACTATATAGGGGATATCCATTGGGCTCCATTCATAGGGACTGATGCAGAGTACTGCAGCTGATCACATAGCCTAACTTGTGGGAAATCACTCTGCATATACAAGCAAAGCAAACGCACTCATCAGCATGTTTGCAGGCCTGCACGTACCTGGCACAGGTACCGAATGGGGGAGGGTAGGGGAGACCTGAGGCTTGCCAGATACTGTATTGGTGGGTACACACTGGGCGATATTACTGAGTGACTGCACGATTACGACATCGTAATCGTGCAATCGCTCAGTAATCGTGCACAAATCGTGCACTTTTATGTCGGAAACGACCAGCAATGCGCACTCCCGCTGGTCGTTTCCGACATTGTCCATCGCCTGAACATGCAGCGCAATCTGACGACCTCGTCAGGTTGCTGCATGTCAGGGAATGGGGGAGAGAGCCCGGCGCTGAATGATATCGTTAATGATATCGTTCAGCGAATGTGCTCAATGTCATGAACGACATTGAGCACACCCAGCCGGGGACAACACTACACGATATCGCTCAGGGAGCATATCGTGTAGTGTGTACGCACCTTAAGTACATAAGTGCAGGGAATTCATATGAATGTCCGTCGGTTGGGATGTCGGCGGTCAGAAGACCGACAGTGGCATCCCGATGTTCAGAATCCCGACAGCGTACGGTAAGTAGCCTAACCCTCCCCCTCTCCCGCCCTAACCCTCCCTCCAGTGGTCCCTAACCTCCCCCCCTGGTGGAACCTAACCTCCTCCCAGTGGTGCCTAACCCTAACCCCCCCCCCTTCCTGCACCCTAAACGCAACCCTCCCAGGGTGGTGCCTAACCCTAAGCTCCCCCCGGTGGTGCCTAACTCTAACCTACCCCTGGTGGTGCCTAACTCTAATCCCTCCTCCCAGCAGTCTAACCCTCCCCGGTTGGTGCCTAACCCTAACCACCCCCTGGTGGTGCCTAACTCTAATCCCTCCTCCCAGCAGTCTAACCCTCCCCGGTTGGTGCCTAACCCTAGCCTCCCCCTGGTGGTGCCTAACTCTAATCCCTCCTCCCAGCAGTCTAACCCTCCCCGGTTGGTGCCTAACCCTAACCTCCCCCTGGTGGTGCCTAACTCTAATCCCTCCTCCCAGCAGTCTAACCCTCTCTGGTCGGTGCCTAACCCACCCAGGGAGGTCCCTGAACCTAACCCCCCCATCCGCGGCCTAACCCTAACCCGCATACTTACCATCGGGATGCCGGCAGTCAGGATGCTGATGTCGGTATCTTGATGTCTTCGGGGTGGCGGCATCGGCATTATGACTGGCGTCAGGTTTCTGGCATCGGTATATTGACACCCAGCATCCCATCCGCCGGCAGCCTGACTGCACCCCGAGGGCAGCTCATGCAGACCCATGGATACGTCAGGCTTGCCTAACCTCCCGATTTGGCCGGGAGCCTCCCGAATATCGGGAGACGCTCCAGGCCCCCCCGGAAAGGCAGGCAAGCCTCCCGGTTGCTGCCTGCCCCCCCCCTCCCCCAAACTACTAGTAGAAACCCTTGCAGCGGGTGGGGGAGGGTAGGGTGAAGCGATTCACGCTGCACCTGGGTGACTCTCTCTGTATTGCTGGTGCTCTTTCCAGGAGCAGCAGGTGTGTGGGTATTGGAGGGGAGGGGGGATGCAGGCAGGGGGGTGTCATTAATAAATTATATCAGCTGTATTTATTTGCCATCACCTATTTTTATTTCCTCCCTCCGCCTTACCCCTGGTATCAGTACCCCCAGGTGTCTCATACTACGGCATCAGTCAGTGTCTGCAGCACTGGGAGGGGTTGATGTCTGGCTCTTCCCATGACACGACTCCCTGTAGTTACCACTGTACTGTGTTATATATGTATAGTGTGTTAAGGGGAATTACTGTGTGGCATAATGTGTAAGGGCCATTACAGTGGCATAATGTGCTGTAAGGGGCATCACTGTGGCATAACCGTCCTCTGTTTTGTTTTGGTGGAGGGGGTGCCAATTTACTGCCTGATAAAAATCCTAGTTTCCGCCCTGGTTAAACGATCACATTTTCTGTAATCTCACCCGATTATATTTGGCCATTCAGCTGTTTTTATCGATTTTTAATTGATTTTAAAATTTTTATCTGAATCCAAAACCAAAACACGGGGGTCCGCACACATCTCTAGTTACAATAATTCAATCAAGACATGACACTCACTGCCCTACAATCTGTATTTGCATTATATTCCAGTGACCAAGTGAAAATAAAGCATAAAGAAATATTCCTGTAGGTATTCCTCATTTGCATATGTCTTCCCACAAATCCTTGCTGCTGTAAACCCATTTGCGTCATCTCGTGTGGAAATGCCCGGCGACAGGCAGGAAACATGTCGGGCGTGATCCTGTACACGAAGACTTGGGCTCTTTTCTGTCCTATCACAATCGCTGGTGGAAATATGGAGGTGCTATGGTACTTTAAATAATTCATGCTGATCATTAAGAGGCAAAACACATCTGCCCGTTCTTGATAGGAGCGTGATAACTGTGGCTCTGTTGGCGATGGATCGTGCAATATGGAGCCTTCTGTATCTGACAGCAGTATAATTATCTTCTTACAGATTATGCCGCTTTTTCATAAAAAACCATCCACTGGTTGTGAAAGGATATTACTGTTGCTATCAAATATCACCTAAAAGTTCATAATTTGAAAACTTTGATATTAAAGAATTTCTTTTCTCTTTTAAAAAAAAAAAAAAAAACCACGATACAGTAGGTTAGGGATCTTGTCTGGATAATCCCCATCAAGCATAATAAGGAAATAACACACAACCAGTCTCTTGCTGACAGCCGAACATAACTGTGGCGGTTTCACGGACTGTTGAGTTTCTGTAGCAAACTAAATAGAAGTTCCCACTTGCAAGCACTGGGGTTATTAGATTAGTAATAGCTAATGACCACTATAGTTTGTTTAACTAAAGATGTTGAGTACTTATAAATATTATATGTGTGTTTGTGTATTCACACAGTGGCCGAATAAATACAAAATATATTTACAGATGTGCTCTCTTACAACTATCTGTTATGCGCCATGTGGCGTGAGATGATTTGCGTGACTTAGATGCTTCGTCACGCAGTGGCAAACGCAGGCTGTTTTAGAGGGGGGTTTCCAAATGCTTGGTTTTATAGCGAGTGTGGCCAGTCCATGAATTGGGCATAGTTAGCACTTATCCAGCTTTAATAAGCGTCACACAAAGGGCTCTATTTACTACAATCCGCATATTGAATGCGGATTGTAGTGTGATATTACCGAGTGAATTCGCATTGTGAATTCAGGCAATATCACAGGGATTTACTATAAATCCCTTGCAGGGACAGAGCTTGCGATAAAGCTCTGTCCCTGCGGATCCCATCCGCACTCTAGTCGCAGTATTTTCGGAAAAAATACCGCGACTAAGAGCCCGCCTTGACCGCAGCCGTCCGCTCCTCTCTGCACTGTGGGAAAGACATCATGACGTTTTTGGGGGCAGTTAGGAGGGAGAGCACCCAAACAAGGCAGCAGCCTCTTGATAAATGACACAGGCAGCACCCCTGACACACACACAAAAAAAAGATTGATTGAATTATTTTTTGGGGGGCACTTGGGAGGGAGAGCAGCAGCCTCTTGATAAATGACACAGGAAGCACAGCACCCCTGCGACCTACGTTGCTGATAAATGTGGCTAACACGCACACACAAAAAAATTGTTTTTATTTTTTTACACTGGGGTGGAGAGCACTCCTGATAGACAGGGCACCCCCTGTACAACACAGCAGAACAGCCAGCCAGTCCCTATGGACTACAGCCAGCCAGCCCCTATGGACAAGACAACAGCCAGCCAGCCCCTATGGACAACAGCCAGCCAGCCCCACAATTGAATTATCATGCACAACAGCAGCACAGCACACCTCCCAGCTTCCTCCCTCTTCACTCTCCACAGCCGGAATGAAAAATGGCGGCAATCGCGGGACATTTATACAGAGATGCCGACATTCTAGCAGTCAGATCGGCAAAATCGGGGGGCGTGGCCGGTGGTTGTGGGCGGAGCGGGGAGCGTGGCCATGCGATTGCATCATTTTGGCCCCGCCCCCGCTACACAATGCCAATAATTCCCCCCGCTGCCAGTGATTCTCATGTAATCCCGGGGGGGAGGCAGGAGGGGTCGGCAGCTGCCAGGAGGCTTGCCTGCCTTCCCAGGAGGCCAGGAGTGGCACCTGATTTTCAGGAGGCTCCCGACCAAATAGAGAGGGTAGGCAGGTATGCCTTTATACAATCCAAAACCCGAGAGATCCGAGTCAGGTGGGAAAACCCGAGCCGACTGGGATCTGACTCGGATCCCCTAAGTTCGGGTGGGTTCCGAACCCGCTCATCTCAAGTTATGAGTCATGTTACACATGGCATTTGAAAGCTACGAGCTACTATTCGACTCAGCCGTGCTGTGTGTCCTATTTGCCGCAAATGCATCTTCTTCGTATTGCAATGAGAATAAGATGTACAAGCAGACTTTGCTAATTAATATGATGTGCGGCATGTGTATGTTCTGCATGCGGCCCAGTCTGCAAAATCATCACAATGGAAAATGGGGCTTGATTCTGACCCGGTTGCAAGCGCTGTGCGCTTGCAACCGGGTTGATGGTGGGCCAGTGCACATGTGCACAACGGAGCCGGCTCCGTCGTGCGCATACGCGAGAGCCGGATAGCGACGGGCAATCCGTCGCTCCGGGTCTCGAACCAAAGGGGGCGTGCTGTCGATGTTCCCATGCGAACGCCTCCATTTGGGGCCGGCCCCAATGACATCACGAGTGATGTCAGTGGGAGAGATTTCGGCTCTGTTAGAGCCGAAATCTCTCTGGGGCTGGCGGCAACGAGACCCTACCACAAGGGTCTCGTCACAAGGCCGATGGTCGGGATGGTCTTGACCATCACGACCATCTTCCTGGCCGCTCGCTATAGCTGTGGGTGGTCACCCACAGCTATGCGAGCGGCCAGGAGGCCGTTCTATAAAAAAACAAAAAGAATGGCTCTGATTCAGAGCGAGCGCTCTGTTAGAGCATCTGGCTTTGAATCAGGGCCTTGGTTTGGGAAACAGCCTCTGACACTGTAACATAGCATTTTCTTTACAGATACAGCTGCAGTCACACATAGAGCACACACATGCCACATACACTGTAACATAGCATTTCCTATACAGATACAGCGACAGTTACACACAGAGCACACACATGCCACATACACTGTAACATAGCATTTCCTATACAGATACAGCTGCAGTCACACATAGAGCACACACATGCCGCATACACTGTAACGTAACATTTCTTATACAGATACAGCGACAGTCACACACAGAGCACACACATGCCACATACACTGTAACGTAGCATTTTCTATCCAGATACAGCTGCAGTGACACACAGAGCACACACATGCCGCATACACTGTAACGTAGCATTTCCTATACAGATACAGCTGCAGTCACACACACCATAGACATGCCTCATACACTGTAACGTAGCATTTCCTATACACATACAGTGACAGTCACACACAGAGCACACATATGCTGCATACACTGTAACGTAGCATTTCCTATACAGATAAAGCTACAGTCACACACAGCACACACATGCCGCATACACTGTAACGTAGCATTTCCTAGTCCGATACAGCTGCAGTCACACACAGAGCACACACATGCCGCATACACTGTAACATAGCATTTCCTATACAGATACAGCTGCAGTCACACACAGAGCATACACATGCTGCATACACTGTAACGTAGCATTTCCTATACACATACAGCTGCAGTCACACACACAGAGTATACACATGCCGCATACACTGTAACGTAGCATTTCCTCTACAGATACAGCAGCAGTCACACACACAGAGCACACATCTGCCGCATACACTGTAACGTAGCATTTCCTATACAGATAAAGCTACAGTCACACACAGCACACACATGCCGCATACACTGTAATGTAGCATTTCCTATACCGATACAGCTGCAGTCACACACAGAGCACACACATGCCTCATACATTGTAACGTAGCATTTCCTATAGAGATACAGCTGCAGTCACACACACAGAGAATACACATGCCACATACACTGTAACATAGCATTTCCTATACAGATACAGCTGCAGTCACACACAGAGCACACACATGCCGCATACATTGTAACATAGCATTTCCTATACAGATACAGCTACACTCACACACACAGCACACACATGCCGCATACACTGTAACGTAGCATATCCTATACAGATATAGCTGCAGTCACACACAGAGCACAGACATGCCGCATACACTGTAACGTAGCATTTCCTATACAGATACAGCTGCAGTCACACACAGAGCACACACATGCCGCATACACTGTAGCATAGCATTTCCTATACAGATACAGCTGCAGTCACACACACAGCATACACATGCCGCATACACTGTAACATAGCATTTCCTGTACAGATACAGCTGCAGTCACACACACAGAGCACACACATGCCGCATACACTGTAACGTAGCATTTCCTATACAGATACAGCTGCAGTCACACACAGAGCATACACATGCCGCATACACTGTAACGTAGCATTTCCTATGCACATACAGCTGCAGTCACACACAGAGCACACACATGCCGCATACACTGTAACGTAACATTTCCTATACTGATACAGCGACAGTCACACACAGAGCACACACATGCCACATACACTGTATCATAGCATTTCCTATACAGATACAGCTGAATTCACACCCAGAGCACACACACATGCCTCATACACTGTAACTTAGCATTTCCTATACAGATACTGCTGCAGTCACACACAGCATACACATGCCTCATACACTGTAACATAGCATTTCCTATACACATACAGCAACAGTCACACACAGAGCACACATATGCTGCTTACAATGTAACGTAGCATTTCCTATACAGATAAAGCTACAGTTACACACAGCACACACATGCCGCATACACTGTAATGTAGCATTTCCTATACAGATACAGCTGCAGTCACACACAGAGCATACACATGCCGCATACACTGTAACGTAGCATTTCCTCTACAGATACAGCTGCAGTCACACACACAGAGCACACATATGCCGCATACACTGTAACGTAGCATTTCCTATACAGATAAAGCTACAGTCACACACAGCACACACATGCCGCATACACTGTAACGTAGCATTTCCTATACCGAAACAGCTGCAGTCACACACAGAGCACACACATGCCTCATACACTGTAACGTAGCATTTCCTATACAGATACAGCTGCAGTCACACACACAGTGTATACACATGCCACATACACTGTAAAGTAGCATTTCCTATACTTATACAGCTGCAGTCACACACACAGAGCACACATATGCCGCATACACTGTAACGTAGCATTTCCTATACAGATAAAGCTGCAGTCACACACAGCACACACATGCCGCATACACTGTAACGTAGCATTTCCTATACAGATACAGCTGCAGTCACACACAGAGCACAGACAAGCCGCATACACTGTAACGTAGCATTTCCTATACAGATACAGCTGCAGTCACACACAGAGCACACACATGCCGCATACTCTGTAACATAGCATTTCCTATACAGATACAGCTGCAGTCACACACACAGCATACACATGCCGCATACACTGTAACATAGCATTTCCTATACAGATACAGCTGCAGACACACACACAGAGCACACACATGACGCATACACTGTAACATAGCATTTCCTATACAGATACAGCTGCAGTCACACACAGAGCATACACATGCCGCATACACTGTAACGTAGCATTTCCTATACACATACAGCTGCAATCACACACAGAGCACACACATGCCTCATACACTGTAACGTAACATTTCCTATACAGATACAGCTGCAGTCACACACAGAGCACACACATGCCGCATACACTGTAACGTAGCATTTCCTATACAGATACAGCTACAGTCACATTCAGAGCACACACATGCCTCATACACTGTTACGAAGCATTTCTTATACAGATACAGCTGCAGTCACAAACAGAGCACACACATGCCGCATACACTGTAAAATAGCATTTCCTATACAGATACAGCTGCAGTCACACACACAGCATACACATGCCGCATACACTGCAACATAGCATTTCCTATACAGATACAGCTGCAGTCACACACACAGAGCGCACACATGCCGCATACACTGTAACGTAGCATTTCCTATACAGATACAGCTGCAGTCACACACAGAGCATACACATGCCGCATACACTGTAACGTAGCATTTCCTATACACATACAGCTGCAGTCACACCCAGAGCACACACACATGCCTCATACACTGTAACTTAGCATTTCCTATACAGATAAAGCTACAGTCACACACAGCACACACATGCCTCATACCCTGTAACGTAGCATTTCCTATACAGATACAGCTGCAGTCACACACAGAGCATACATATGCCGCATACACTGTAACGTAGCATTTCCTATACACATACTGCTGCAGTCACACACACAGCATACACATACCACATACACTGTAACGTAGCATTTCCTCTACAGATACAGCTGCAGTCACACACACAGAGCACACATATGCCGCATACACTGTAACGTAGCATTTCCTATTCAGATAATGCTACAGTCACACACAGCACACACATGCTGCATACACTGTAACGTAGCATTTCCTATACCGATACAGCTGCAGTCACACACAGAGCACACACATGCCTCACACACTGTAACGTAGCATTTCCTATACAGATACAGCTGCAGTCACAAACACAGAGTATACACATGCCGCATACACTGTAACGTAGCATTTCCTATACTTATACAGCTGCAGTCACACACACAGAGCACACATATGCCGCATACACTGTAACGTAGCATTTCCTAAACAGATAAAGCTGCAGTCACACACAGCACACACATGCCGCATACACTGTAACGTAGCATTTCCTATACCGATACAGCAGCAGTCACACACAGAGCACACACATGCCTCATACACTGTAACGTAGCATTTCCTATACTTATAGAGCTGCAGTCACACACACAGAGCACACATATGCCGCATACACTGTAACGTAGCATTTCCTATACAGATAAAGCTGCAGTCACACACAGCACACACATGCCGCATACACTGTAACGTAGCATTTCCTATACCGATACAGCAGCAGTCACACACAGAGCACACACATGCCTCATACACTGTAACGTAGCATTTCCAATACAGATACAGCTGCACTCACACACACAGCACACACATGCCGCATACACTGTAATGTATCATTTCCTTTACAGATACAGCTGCAGACACACACAGAGCACAGACAAGCCGCATACACTGTAACGTAGCATTTCCTATACAGATACAGCTGCAGTCACACACAGAGCACACACATGCCGCATACACTGTAACATAGCATTTCCTATACAGATACAGCTGCAGTCACACACACAGCATACACATGCCGTATACACTGTAACATAGCATTTCCTATACAGATACAGCTGCAGACACACACACAGAGCACACACATGCCGCATACACTGTAACATAGCATTTCCTATACAGATACAGCTTCAGTCACACACAGAGCACACACATGCCGCATACACTGTAACGTAGCATTTCCTATACAGATACAGCGACAGACACACACAGAGCACACACATGCCGCATACACTGTAACGTAGCATTTCCTATACAGATACAGCGACAGACACACACAGAGCACACACATGCCACATACACTGTAACATAGCATTTCCTATACAGATACAGCTACAGTCACACAGAGCACACACATGCCGCATACACTGTAATATGGCATTTCCTATACAGATGCAGCTGCAGTGACACACAGAGCACACACACGCCGCATACACTGTAAAGTAGCTTTTCCTATACAGATACAGCTGCAGTCACACACAGAGAACACACACGCCGCATACACTGTAACATAGCATTTCCTATACAGATACAGCTGCAGACACACACACAGAGCACACACATGCCGCATACACTGTAACATAGCATTTCCTATACAGATACAGCTGCAGTCACACACAGAGACCACACACGCCGCATACACTGTAACGTAGCATTTCCTATACAGATACAGCTGCAGTCACACACAGAGAACACTCACGCCGCATACACTGTAACGTAGCATTTCCTATACAGATACAGCTGCAGTCACACACAGAGAACACACACGCCGCATACACTGTAACGTAGCATTTCTTATACAGATACAGCTACAGTCACACACAGAGCACACACATGCCTCATACACTGTAACATAGCATTTCCTATACAGATACAGCTGCAGTCACACACACAAAGCACACACATGCCACATACACTGTAACATAGCATTTTCTATACAGATACAGCTGCAGTCACACACACAGAGCACACACATGCCGCATACACTGTATCGTAGCATTTCCTATACAGATACAGCTACAGTCACACAGAGCACACACATGCCTCTTACACTGTAACATAGCATTTCCTATACAGATACAGCTGCAGTCACACACACAGAGCACACACATGCCGCATACACTGTAACGTAGCATTTCCTATACAGATACAGCTGCAGTCACACACATAGCAAACACATGCCGCATACACTGTAACGTAGCATTTCCTATACAGATACAGCTGCAGTCACACACAGAGCACACACATGCCGCATACACTGTAACGTAGCATTTCCTATACAGATGCAGCTGCAGTGACACACAGAGCACACACGCCGCATACCCGGTAACGTAGCATTTCCTATACAGATACAGCTGCAGTCACACACAGAGCACACACATGCCGCATACACTGTAACATAGCATTTCCTATACAGCTGCAGTCACACACAGAGCACATACATGCCGCATACACTGAAACGTAGCATTTCCTATGCAGATACAGCTGCAGTCACACACAGAGCACACACATGCCGCATACACTGTAACATAGCATTTCCTATACAGATATAGCTGCAGTCACACACAGAGCATACACATGACGCATACACTATAACGTAGCATTTCCTATACAGATACAGCTGCAGTCACACACAGATTATACACATGCCTCATACACTGTAACGTAGCATTTCCAACACAGATACAGCTGCAGTCACACACACAGAGCACACACATGCCGCATACACTGTAACATAGCATTTCCTATACAGATTCAGCTGCAGTCACACACACAGAGCACACACATGCCACATACACTGTATCGTAGCATTTCCTATACAGATACAGCTGCAGTCACACACACAGAGCACACACATGCCTCTTACACTGTAACATAGCATTTCCTATACAGATACAGCTGCAGTCACACACACAGAGCACACACATGCCGCATACACTGTAACGTAGCATTTCCTATACAGATACTGCTGCAGTCACACACATAGCAAACACATGCCGCATACACTGTAACGTAGCATTACCTATACAGATACAGCTGCAGTCACACACAGAGCACACACATGCCGCATACACTGTAACGTAGCATTTCCTATACAGATGCAGCTGCAGTGACACACAGAGCACACACACACGCCGCATACACTGTAATGTAGCATTTCCTATACAGATACAGCTGCAGTCACACACAGAGCACACACATGCCGCATACACTGTAACATAGCATTTCCTATACAGATACAGCTGCAGTCACACACAGAGCACACACATGCCGCATACACTGTAATGTAGCATTTCCTATGCAGATACAGCTGCAGTCACACACAGAGCACACACATGCCGCATACACTGTAACATAGTATTTCCTATACAGATATAGCTGCAGTCACACACAGAGCATACACATGACGCATACACTGTAACGTAGCATTTCCTATACAGATACAGCTGCAGTCACACACAGATTATACACATGCCGCATACACTGTAACGTAGCATTTCCTATACAGATACAGCTGCAGTCACACACAGAGAACACACACGCCGCATACACTGTAACGTAGCATTTCCTATACAGATACAGCTGCAGTCACACACAGAGCACACACATGCCTCATACACTGTAACGTAGCATTTCCTATACAGATACAGCTACAGTCACACACAGAGCACACACATGCCTCATACACTGTAACATAGCATTTCCTATACAGATACAGCTGCAGTCACACACACAAAGCACACACATGCCACCCACATACACTGTAACATAGCATTTCCTATACAGATACAGCTGCAGTCACACACAGAGCACACACATGCCTCATACACTGTAACGTAGCATTTCCTATACAGATACAGCTACAGTCACACAGAGCACACTCATGCCTCTTACACTGTAACATAGCATTTCCTATACAGATACAGCTGCAGTCACACACACAGAGCACACACATGCCGCATACACAGTAACGTAGCATTTCCTATACAGATACAGCTGCAGTCACACACATAGCAAACACATGCCGCATACACTGTAACGTAGCATTTCCTATACAGATACAGCTGCAGTCACACACAGAGCACACACATGCCGCATACACTGTAACGTAGCATTTCCCATACAGATGCAGCTGCAGTGACACACAGAGCACACACACGCCGCATACACTGTAACATAGCATTTCCTATACAGATACAGCTGCAGTCACACACAGAGCACACACATGCCGCATACACTGTAACGTAGCATTTCCCATACAGATGCAGCTGCAGTGACACACAGAGCACACACACGCCGCATACACTGTAACATAGCATTTCCTATACAGATACAGCTGCAGTCACACACAGAGCACACACATGCCGCATACACTGTAACATAGCATTTCCTATACAGATACAGCTGCAGTCACACACAGAGCACACATATGCCGCATACACTGTAACGTAGCATTTCCTTTGCAGATACAGCTGCAGTCACACACAGAGCACACACATGCCGCATACACTGTAACATAGCATTTCCTATACAGATACAGCTGCAGTCACACACAGAGCACACACATGCCGCATACACTGTAACGTAGCATTTCCTTTGCAGAAACAGCTGCAGTCACACACAGAGCACACACATGCCGCATACACTGTAACATAGCATTTCCTATACAGATACAGCTGCAGTCACACACAGAGCATACACATGACGCATACACATGACGCATACACTATAACGTAGCATTTCCTATACAGATACAGCTGCAGTCACACACAGATTATACACATGCCGCAAACACTGTAATGTAGCATTTCCTATACAGATACAGCTGCAGTCACACACACAGAGCACACACATGCCGCATACACTGTAACATAGCATTTCCTATACAGATACAGCTGCAGTCACACACACAGAGCACACACATGCCGCATACACTGTATCGTAGCATTTCCTATACAGATACAGCTACAGTCACACAGAGCACACACATGCCTCTTACACTGTAACATAGCATTTCCTATACAGATACAGCTGCAGTCACACACACAGAGCACACACATGCCGCATACACTGTAACGTAGCATTTCCTATACAGATACAGCTGCAGTCACACACATAGCAAACACATGCCGCATACACTGTAACGTAGCATTTCCTATACAGATACAGCTGCAGTCACACACAGAGCACACACATGCCGCATTCACTGTAACGTAGCATTTCCTATACAGATGCAGCTGCAGTGACACACAGAGCACACACACACGCCGCATACACTGTAACGTAGCATTTCCTATACAGATACAGCTGCAGTCACACACATAGCAAACACATGCCGCATACACTGTAACGTAGCATTTCCTATACAGATACAGCTGCAGTCACACACAGATTATACACATGCCGCATACACTGTAACGTAGCATTTCCTATACAGATACAGCTGCAGTAACACACACAGAGCACACACATGCCGCATACACTGTAACATAGCATTTCCTATACAGATACAGCTGCAGTCACACACACAGAGCACACACATGCCGCATACACTGTATCGTAGCATTTCCTATACAGATACAGCTGCAGTCACACACACAGAGCACACACATGCCGCATACACTGTAACGTTGCATTTCCTATACAGATACAGCTGCAGTCACACACATAGCAAACACATGCCGCATACACTGTAACGTAGCATTTCCTATACAGATACAGCTGCAGTCACACACAGAGCACACACATGCTGCATACACTGTAACATGGCATTTCCTATACAGATGCAGCTGCAGTGACACACAGAGCACACACGCCGCATACACTGTAACGTAGCATTTCCTATACAGATACAGCTGCAGTCACACACAGAGCACACACATGCCGCATACACTGTAACATAGCATTTCCTATACAGATACAGCTCTAGTCACGCACGGAACACACACATGCCGCATACACTATAACGTAGCATTTCCTATGCAGATACAGCTGCAGTCACACACAGAGCACACACATGCCGCATACACTGTAACATAGCATTTCCTATACAGATATAGCTGCAGTCACACACAGAGCATACACATGACGCATACACTATAACGTAGCATTTCCTATACAGATACAGCTGCAGTCACACACAGATTATACACATGCCGCATACACTGTAACGTAGCATTTCCTATACAGATACAGCTGCAGTCACACACAGAGTATACACATGCCGCATACACTGTAACATAGCATTTCCTATACAGATACAGCTGCAGTCACACACACAGAGCACACACATGCCACATACACTGTAATGTAGCATTTCCTATACAGCTACAGCTGCAGTCACACACACAGCACACACATGCCACATACACTGTAACATAGCATTTCCTATACTGATACAGCTGCAGTCACACACAGAGCACACACATGCCTCATTCACTGTAACGTAGCATTTCCTATACAGATACAGCTGCAGTCACACACAGAGCACACACATGCCGCATACACTGTAACGTAACATTTCCTATACAGATACAGCTGCAGTCACACACAGAGCACACACATGCTGCATACACTGTAATGTAACATTTCCTATACAGATACAGCTGCAGTCACACACAGAGCATACACATGCCGCATACACTGTGACGTAGCATTTCCTATACAGATACAGCTGCAGTTACACACAGAACATACACATGACGCATACACTGTAACGTAGCATTTCCTATACAGATACAGCGACAGTCACACACAGAACATACACTGTAATGTAGCATTTTGTATAAAGATACAGCGGAAGTCGCACATAGAACACACACATGCCGCATACACTGTAACGCAGCATTTCCTATACAGCTGCAGTCACAATACAGCGGAAGTCGCACACAGAACATACACTGTAACGTAGCATTTCCTATACAGCTGCAGTCACAATACAGCGGAAGTCGTACACAGAACATACAAATGCCGCATACACTGTAACATAGCACATCTGTAATGGCTGAAACATTGCATCATTTTATGAGGTAAATAGGATTACAGTTTTAATATTTAAGGACAACTGTGTGGCCCGCTAGGCGGATGGTTATCCTCATGCTGTCGTGATGATGGGCCTATTTTTATGTGGAGGCCTGGAGCTGTAGTCCCATCAGTCCCATTGTTATTTTTGCCATGCTCCTGCGCCTTTTCTGACTAGAGCACCCAGCCATTCACTCAGCGTCCAAAACTAAAATGCCCTGATTGCCTGAATTGCCTGCTTAACTCCTATATTGCCAGATCATTTATGTAGACAGATGGTGGCTGCAGGTGTTGCTGGTAACTTATAAAATGCAATATAAAGCTCTCATCTTTCTTTGTACAAAGTACCACAGTTTGGTGCTCCAATTACAAACAGATTGCTGCAGGGATTTTAGTTCAGCAGTGTCAGCGTATCAAATTGATGATCTGCCCTGATAGACCACAAGTTTCAAACTAAAGCATCGAGATGTGCGCTGACCCCTAAGTTTTGGTTTTGGATCTGGATTCATCGTTCTGTTTTGGTTTTTGATCTGTATTTTATTTTATTTTTTATTTAATATTGACCTGTTAGCATGCAATCCAAAACCCAAGTTCGGTTTTAAAATCCAAGTTCCGAACCGCAGGAAGTACCGAACTGGGACTCTGTTCGATTCGTTACCCCAAAGTGATTCCGAACTTGGACTCGGTTTGACACAGAACCTCAAAATTCGGTTGTTGTTGGTTATTTTGGAACCGAACCCGCACATCTGTAGTAAGGCACCAACATTAATAAAAGCGATTTATCCAATGTGACCAATAAACCCTCTCTTGTGCTTGGACAAATATCAAAGTGTCATTCAGGGGTGTAGATCAGCCCTGGCAGTCCCACCTGTACGCGCGTCAAAGGCGCTCTCGCTCGTAAAGGGAGCGTGGTTAAGTTTTAAGGGGGTGTGCCTCGAGTCATGGGGGCCTGGCCTCGCAGCACATCCCCATCTCTTCCCGGCCAAGCATAGCGCACTGGACCTTCACTGCCGCCACCCCTTATCTCCCCCTGAGCCAGAGCCGTAACTAGACTTTTTGGTGCCCTTTGCCAGAGAGAGCATTGCCCCCCTCATTTTCTAAATAGGGACATAAGATAGTGCACCTGAAAAAGGGCCATGGTCTCATGGGGAAGAGCCAGGGAAGAGATAGGGGAGGCCAGGAGATGCTGGGGATAAATAGGGACATAATATAGTGCACCTGAGAGAGGGCCATGGCCTCATGGGGAAGGGCCAGGGAAGAGATAGAGGAGGCCAGGAGATGCTGGGGATAAATAGGGACATAATATAGTGCACCTGAGAGAGGGCCATGGCCTCATGGGGAAGGGCCAGGGAAGAGATAGGGGAGGCCAGGAGATGCTGGGGATATATAGGGACATAAGATAGTGCACCTGAGAGAGGGCCATGGCCTCATGGGGAAGGGCCAGGGAAGAGATAGGGGAGGCCAGGAGATGCTGGAGATAAAAGAAGAGGAAGCTACAAGTGAGAATGATAATAAACAGGAAAATGACAGGCCCAAACAGCGCCCACTGCCCTGCAGTGCCCTGTGCCATGGCACTTATCGCACTACCCTAGTTACGGCGCTGCCCTGAGCTCATACAATGACCTGCGGTGGGGAGCTGGGACACATCCGAAGTCCGGAAAGTGCACTCCTTGAGCCTGCCCTGAGGCCGTCAGCCGTTCCGGCATTTGCCAGAAGTGCCATGAGGCCAGTCCGGCCCTGGTGCCATTGTGAGATACCTGCCGAGTCGTTGGCTGGGTTTGGAAAACAAGGGATCTACCCTGGTGTCAGCAGACACCTTGGGCCAAATATAATAGGGTGAGAGTTTAGAGAATGTGAGAGATTAGCAGTAACCTCTGACACTTTTTAAACTCACCCAATGTAATAGAGAACAGGCAAAGTCGTCTGTTTTTGGGCTAAAAAAACTGTCACGATTTAAACTCTCATCCAGATGTTTTCCCATTTTGAAAATAAAAGTGGACCAATGTGATAAAGTCCTACTGCTAAACTGTCACATTTTCTGAAAGCTAGAGACGGAACCATAAGAAATAATGGATGGGTCCGTCCTGGCCGTTCTTAAGTAAAATCTCTGCTCCCTTTTCACTTCATGCTATTTAAATTGGTTATTTCTTATTTTCATCCGTGAACTTTTATCGGCCAGAGAGAGAGGAAATAATCCACTTAATGCTTAAAAAGGTCTCTTCATCATCACTTAGGGAGGTATGTGCTTTCGCGTTCGCAGAGACCGATTCACGCAAGTGCACTGCGGTGCATGTGCATGCGCAGAGCGCAAAACATTGATCGGGTGCCTGCGAACGCAGATGTGCAATCCAAGCTGAATGAGGCCCACTGTTCCACGTGCTCAGTGTAATGTGCTCAGTGTTTCACATGCTCAGTGGTCAGTGTTCCACGTGCTCAGTGTAATGTGCTCAGTGTTTCACATGCTCAGTGGTCAATGTTCCACGTGCTCAGGCCCTGATTCAGAGCCGGACGCTCTGACAGAGCACTCGCTCTGAATCAGGGACGTCCCTCTGAATTTAAGAGCGGTCTCCTGCCCGCTCGCATAGCTGTGAGTGACCACCCACAGCTATAGCAAGTGGCCAAAATGATGGTCGCGATGGTCAAGACCATCGCGACCATCGGGCTTGCGACGAGACACTTGTGGTAGGGTCTCGTCTGCCGCAAGCCCTGGAGTGCTTTTGGCTCCAGACGGTAGGCGTTCCCATGGCTTGGTTGTCATTATTCGGGTCTCGCGCATGCGCACGACGGAGTCGCCTCTGTCATGCGCATGCGCACTTGGCCAACACCGACACGCTTGCGAGCGCTCAGCACTCGCGAGCGGGTCTGAATTAGGCCCTCAGTGTAATGTGCTCAGTGTTTCACATGCTCAGTGGTCAATGTTCCACGTGCTCATTGTAATGTGCTCAGTGTTTCACATGCTCAGTGGTCAGTGTTCCACGTGCTCAGTGTAATGTGCTCATTGTTTCACATGCTCAGTGTTCCACATACTCACTGGTCAGTGTTCCACATGCTCAGTTGTCAATGTTCAATGTGCTCAGTGTAATGTGCTCAGTGGTCAATGGCCCTCATTCAGACCCACTCGCGAGCGGCTGTCCGCTCGCAAGTGGGTCGATGGTCCGCACTGCGCATGCACACGACGGAGGGAGCTCCGTCGTGCGCATGCGCGAGACCCGACGAGCGAAGGACTTTCCTTTGTTCGGAGTGTCTCATCAAAGGGGGCGTGCTGTCGATGTTGACTGACAGCACCCCCCCTTTGGTGGGCATGCCAGGGGCGTGCCTGCCAGACGGAGGCGTTCCCAAGGGAACGCCTACCGTCTGAAGCCGGCCCCACTGACATCACTAGTGATGTCAGTGGGAGTGATTTTGGTTCTGATAGAGCCAAAATCACTCCTGGCCTTGCAGTTGAAAAACTCAACCGCAGGCTTTTGCTCGCAGTTTCGATGGTCGCGATGGTCAAGACCATCGCGACCATCATCCTGCATGCTCGTATATGCTGTGGGTGGTGACCCACAGCTATACGAGCGTCCAGGAGGATGCTCCATATTATTGGAGGTAGGCCCTGATTCAGAGCGAGCGCTCTGGTCAGAGCGTCCGGCTCTGAATCAGGGCCAATGTTCCATGTGCTCAGTGTAATGTGCTCAGTGGTCAGTGTTCCACATGCTCAGTGTAATGTGCTCAGTGGTCAGTGTTCCACATGCTCAGTGTAATGTGCTCAGTGGTCAGTGTTCCACATGCTCAGTGTAATGTGCTCAGTGGTCAGTGTTCCACATGCTCAGTGGTCAATCTTCCACGTGCTCAGTGTAATGTGCTCAGTGGTCAGTGTTCCACACACTCAGTGGTCAATGTTCCACATGCTCAGTTGTCAATGTTCAAGGTGCTCAGTGGTCAATGTTCCATGTGCTCAGTGTTCCACATACTCACTGGTCAGTGTTCCACATGCTCAGTGTAATCTGCTCAGTGTTCCACGTGCTCAGTGTAATGTGCTCAGTGTTCCACGTGCTCAGTGTAATGTGCTCAGTGTTCCACGTGCTCAGTGTAATGTGCTCAGTGGTCAATGTTCCATGTGCACAGTGGTCAGTGTATGCTAGCAATGCAGTTTTGTCACTTCCAGTTCTTTTAAATATGCAAATCAGATGCACATATTGAGCGGATAAGACGGTCGGCACGTCCGATTTGCACTGGACCTGGCGCGCAGAGAGAAGGTATTTTGCACAAGGTTTTGATAAAATCTCTCTTAAGGATCCCCAGAATGTATGTATGGGGACCGCTGCAGAAACCGGAGAGATCTGCTGCAATCCCTTATTGTCGACCACAAAAGCAGGCTTCATGGGTTTGTAAGGGGGCGGCTAAAATGTAAAATTTACCATGCCAGACTGCAAAGCATTCCGGATCATGGCCCCCAGTCACTAGAAACATCTTCAGTTTATAGACTAATAAAAAAAGATTTAGCGCTCCAGAGGGAATTCGTTTTTGTTTTGCGTTTTGCGGGAGCAGCTTGGCAAGCGCGTAGTCCCTTCTCACGTGATAATACTGTTAAGAAGGAGTTATGTCAACCGCTGCACCTCTAAAGGAAATGTGTCAAAATTTGTATGCTTTAATTGAAAGAATTGTATCTAATAAAATGTACAACAATATTGCTAATATGAGGAAGAGATCGTGTTTCATTGAGTTCTGGGGTACATCCTTTAGCAGTGTCAGCTGTAATGCCTCGCAGGGTAACACACCCTATGGGAGATTTGTTCACTGTGCGTGTCCTCAAATGACACAAACAATCGTGTATCAAATTAGAATCTTTACTAATTATAATGAAGCAACATGCATCTATAGAATGACAATATGGTATTACAAGGGTTAAACTTTATACATCTGTTAGCAGCTAAATGCGGAATCGGTATGATTTACCGTCCGGCGGTTGGAATCCCGACAGCGTCTGCCCGACATGGGTGAAAATCCTGATTGTCCCTAAGGTAAGTATTGACTAACCTAATTCCCTCCCCTAATCCTAACCCTCCCTTAGGGGTGCCTAACCCTAACCTTCCCCCCAGTGCCTAACCCTAATCCCCCCTCTAAGTGCCTAAACCTAACCCTCCCTTAGGGGTGCCTAACCCTAACCTTTCCCCCAGTGCCTAACCCTAATCCCCCCTCTAAGTGCCTAAACCTAACCCCTTCTTCCCCGCCGCCTAAACCTAATTACCCCGGGGGGGTGCCTAACCCTAACCCCCCCTTCCACTAACCTAAACCTAACCACCCGGGGGGGTGCCTAACCCTAAGTCCCCCAAGGGAACCCTAAACCTAACCCTCCCCCCCATGGCTTTCCGCACTCAGCGCCCGGCGTCCCTTAGATCGGGATGCTTCGGCATATCGACGCCTGTCTTTAGACACTTGCCGGGATATGACAGTCGGGAAGCCGGCTGTTGGGATTAGGTTCGCCGGCTTCCCGACTGCATACCTCTAAATGCATCCACAATGCTGTCCAATAGAGGTATTTAAAATGATCGATAGAATGAATTTAATGTCTCTCTATATAAAGTCAGTGGCCGCGTGTGTCCTGTGATCTCTTTGGGATAATAGTTGCTGTGCCGATATATGAAAAGTTGTTGGTGCTTTTATCTTGATCCTTAAAAAAGTGACTAACGATGCCCGGGTTATCTTCAGGCAGGAGGGGGGACGGGTGTGCGCGTGACCGGTGTCTCATCCCCGGGCAGTGCTATCCGCAAAATAGATCAAAGGTGGTGTGCTTCTGATAATTTGGGTATTCAGCTGTCTGGGGAGGGAGCAGCTGCAGCTCAGGTCGTTGGACCGTAGGCCGGGCGCTCCCTCCTCACCCTGGGGAAACTTACCTGATCTATCCACTGTTCACGCCGTACTCACACCTCCTATGGATGCCCGCTTGGTTCCGCCCCGTGCTCTGCTCTATGCTTCTTCTTGGAAGTCCTGGTGTTCATTGTGTTGCTCTGCTCACTGTCTTATCCTGGGTCACGTGACCGGGTTTTCAAGTGGTTGCGGATGCTAGAGTGAATGCTGCTAGCAGATGCCTGTAGGAAAAGTGTCACCAACGCGTTTCAGCCTTGTACGGCCTTTGTCAAGGATCGTGAAATGCATTGGTGACACTTTTCCTACAGGCATCTGCTAGCAGCATCCACTCTAGCATTCGCAACCATTTGAATCTGCGGAAAGGTAAGTATAACTAGTATGGGTGCAGGGTGTGTGGTGTGGGCCCCCCTGGGCCCAGTGGCCCATGTACACCGCACACCTTGCACCCATTATAAATGGAATGGATATGTAATGCCGGCTGTTGGGATGCCTCCTGTCACAATACCGACAGCGGAATCCCAATGGTTGGTATTCCGACAGGGGTCATGTAAGTATACTTACCCTCCGCCCTTCTCCCCCTAACCCTAACCCTCCCTTCTTGTAGCCTAACCCTCCCTGTTAGTTCCTGAACCTAAGTCTCCACCCTTTGTGCCTAACCCTAACTCTCCGCCGGCCTCTTAACTACATAGAAATACGCCCCAGCATGTATATAGTTATCACAACACTCAGTGTTCTAGTTTTTCTGTTTCTCAGTATATCATATAATTAGTGATTTGATTATACATTTTTTCACAGTATTCCAGCAATATAGTCACTGGGGAGTTTTGTCCATGATTTGCGATCTTGTACTTTTTGCTGTACGAGTATTCAGTAACCCGATACAGAAAATTCTAAAAAAAATGAAATATAAAAAAATACATTGTTATTTTTTTTTATTGCACTGTAATATTCGTTAGGGCTAAAATTACAGACATTATGAAATATTAAATTACTTTAATTTTAAAGAATAGCAATGAATGTACCTTGTTCACACTAATTATCCTGATTGGAGGAGCTCAGATTTCTTTACAAATTCCAGGACAGGTTCCCCCGAGAACAGCTATCAAGAGACTCAGAGGATGAGATTCAGCAGGTGCTTGTTGTAATCAGTGTCCATTTATTTCTCTATAATGATAGTTCCATTCTGCCAGAAATCACTGTCTGTCCAAGAAGGAGACTGGAGGGTGTGATAAGGGCTCAGCCGAGCACTCAGTGCTGCCCAAACCAGCTGTTCATCTTGCCTACAACAAACCCGTCTAACATGCTCATATTAATTCTCCATTCGCCGGCCGCAAAAATGGCAACGCTGGCTCCTGAAATGATAAAACAAAGTTCTATTCAGAGGTGGACGCAATACCCGGTGCTGCTGCTGAGATCCCGTAAGCAGCGTATCTAAGAAGTTATGCAAATGACACAGCCGCCGTCTTTTGTACAGAGACGCCCACCGCCTGCATCTCAGATCCTGGGGGAACATTCAGATAAGTAGACAGGGCACATACAAACGCCACACACATTTATTGAATGCAATGCTAAGTTTAACCATTTATAAACATTTTAATCAAACGAAGCCTGCACAGATCATAATGATCATAGTGATCTGTGCAGGTCTTCACCCAAACTCGCCTGACACAGGCAGGTCTATTGCATGGGCGGTTTGTCGTCGTTTTATGGTTAGTTTTCAGTCGGGCAGTTCTGCAGGTCAATGCTCAGTAAATATGCGGTTTGTATAATTGTTTATGTAAAATAATTGATAGTTGGTCCGATGTTCTAATGTAAATCATTTGGTCGTTTTCCCATTGGTTTTGCCATTAATAGATTGGCAGATGGCAAAACCAATAACAAAACAACCTAATTAACCTTTAGTAAATTTACTTTGCAGGGCCATATTCAATTTGAAGCGAAAAGTCCGTTGCCAGACTTTTCGCCGTCATCTGAGGTTTTCAGGTTGAAAACTTATCGCGCTTGTCCCCACGTATCCCCATATTCAATTCCAAATCAGCGAAAACGGGACCCGGCGAAAAGGAAAACAGCAAAAAATCCTGTCATTTTTGGGGAAATCAGCCAGACACCCCCCAAAAGATGCTCTGACATGGGGGTTCACTATGGGTACCCCCGAATAGCCCTGCTAATGGTATTTGGGGTCTTTAAATGGTCTCAATAGGTGCTATTTAGCGTCTTTGAGCAAGAGGTGAAGAATAGCATTTACCACTGTTTTTCTTGGTTAAAATAAGTATTCCCATCAAATTTGGGGTACATGAAAATGGGTGCAAGCATATTTAAAAATCGCTAAAGTCAAGCATTAAATAGCGCATTAAAATGCACCTTCAGCAAGCACCTGTAATCAACAGAGCACCTCCCCCAAAGACTATTTCGCTAGTTTTTGAATTTGTACCACCATTTTGAACTTTTTCGCCCACATTTTCAATGTGCTTTTTTGGGGTGTCCTTTTTTTTTTTAAAGATTTTTTTGATGCAGTTAGTGTCAAGGGGGGTATACAAAGGTTGCAGAGTGGTTTCCGCACCTCTGCACCCCAAAACCGCAATTCTGCACTTTTTTCCGCTGGGTACTCATAGGCAAAACTTTTTTGCCTATTACATTGCATTGCGTTTTCGCACCGGCAAACAGACGCTACAATTGAATACGGGGATAAGTGAGAAATGCGAAAATAACATCATCGGTGAAAATGTTTAGCTGATAACGGCTTTTCGCTCCAAATTGAATATGGCCGGTAGTGTCCATTTGTGCCATCGCTGGCCGCCTGTGGCAATCCCAAATTTTTATGTCACTTACTGTATCTGAAATTTGTCTCATGTCCTTCTCGCGGGGGTTCCCTGCCATTCTGGACTATGGGGGCGCCGTCTTCTTGGACAGTCTAATTCAGAGATTGGAAGGAATTGCAGAGCCGCACACAGACGACTGTACAATTCCGTCCATCTCAAAAGCAAATACAGGCAGAGGTGTATTTAGGAAACAGACACCACCTTGCTGCAAATTCGTGATTCCAGCGCTGCGGCCAAGGTCACTATTGTTGTCCCTTTGTCCAGGCTGCGGTAGCTGAAGCTCACTGCAGCCTGATTGGGTCCTGGAGGCTCGCGAGGCCAGAAAGTCTGCATCCATGGACACAGACCCTGGCCTCAGCACTCCTAGAAAACGGGGGTGACATGCCCCAATTTCCGGGAACGCTGGACGCCCCTGCCCCCGCATCTTGGGGGAACTGTACGCTATCGCAGGATCCATTCTGTACATGCGTAGAAAACATTGGAGATGTGCGCTTACCATCGGGTTTTTAGCGTGCATCTCTGCCAACCAGCTCTCAGCAACTCCGGTTACATTTTCCACTCAGCCCATCAGCAGTACAACTTCTCTGATAGAAGATCTAGGGGTAGATGTATTATCCAGTGTAATTGGGTTTAGTGGTATCAGCGCACATTAGAGGCCTGATTCATTACAGATCGCTATTTCGATCGCAGCAGCGATTACGCAGGCAGATCCACTGCGAAAATATGCTAATGTCTTCAATCGCAATGCCGTCACAGCCCAACATAAGGAATCCCACTCCCCCTTACTCTCATCCGTAATACATTGCAAGTCTGCAAAACCATCGGTAACATCGAATACCATCGCAGCCTCACACACACTTGCACAAGGTCTGATCTTACTCAGAAATTGCTAACTTCATCATGCGCAGTGAAAGCCCAAGCTGTGTACGCCATCGCAGTGGCTAATTTATGCACGCCCCTGTACCAGCATTCAAACACACTGGCACGCCTGCGTTTCTATGCCCTCCTGTCACTATCAGCGCTGCTATCTAAAGATGGCACGCTGATGTGCCGGGCAATGTATGAATGGTCAGTGGCACTGACAGCTGCAGCTATCGATTTCTACAGCTACAGCTGACATTGCCCTAACACCACAGCAGGGACAGCACTGCATCTGGCTGCGGCAGCTGGCGCGCTGCATGTGAGAGCTCGCGCATACTCAGTGGAGGCGGCCATCAGGGGAGACACAGGGCCTGATTCAGAGCCGCTCGTAAGCGGCCGCTCGTTCGCTCCGAGCAATGTTTGCCCAACTGAGCATGCGTACGGATCGTTATACGCATGCGCGAACCAGTCAGTGCGATCGAAATTCATGTGCTCGCAAAATAGCGAATGCCTGCTATTTTGAGTGACAGAATGAGGCATATGTGGGTGGTAACAGGAGAAGGTGCTTGAAAACGGGGAGTGGAGATCCGAACGCAGGCGTGCCTAAAGGTCAAAATGGGCGTTTTAAGGGTGTGCATAATTAATACAGCAGCGTCATTGACCACGTCACTGGGTTATTTTATAGCCAGAACTGCTCGCAAGATTGTGGTAGCAAAAACCAACCCCAAGAATAGCGAGCAGTTCATACGCTGGTCGATGTACTCGATTAATCTAATAAATAGCGGACATGATGTAGGATGCGAGCGGCCAGGGGGCGTATTTTTCCAAAAAACGACCGCAAGTTTTGTTTGCTCATTCAGACCTAGAGGCGTGAACAGACCACAAAGAGCGAATGGTTCATTTGAATAGCCACCCCTTTTTTCTGGACGAGCGAGCGCTAATTGCGTCCGGTTCTGAATCAGGCCCACAGCGCACTAGCACTAGGCTGATGCGCTCTGTGCAAACTCCGTCAGCAGATGAGATGTTTATACATCTCATTACTAATGCTGCCTGCTTCACCTCGGTAAAGAGGCAAAGCAGGAAGAGTTATAATGGTACGATCCATCCTGCTATAATACATCTCCGCGTAGTACCCTGGCTCCTGGTTCTGTTTTGCTTCCAACATTCCATTCCAGTTAGAGATGTACGGGTCCAGATTTCTGAATTCTGAATTCGTACTCACTTTTCTGACCTGGTACACAATGCGAGCGCTTGCTCTGAATGAGGGCGGCCGCTTCACATTTTAAATCCGGCCTCCTGGCCGCTCGCATAGCTGTCAGTGACCACCCACAGCTTTAGCAAGTGACCAGGTTGATGGTCGCCATGGTCAAGACCATCGGACCATCGGGGCTTGTGACGAGACCCTTGTGGTAGGTTCTCGTCTGCCGCAAGCCCCAGTGAGCTTTCAGCTCTAATAGAGCCGCAAGCTCACTGACACTGACATCATGAGTGATGTCAGTGGGGCCGCCCCCAAACGGCAGGCGTTGTTTGGCCATCCACCCCCCCCACCCCGCCTACAAAACTGTGCGAGCTGTCACTCACCAACGACAGCCGCCCTTTGTAGTGAGCCCCGGAGCGACACAATTTCTCTCTCGCTCCAGGGCTTGCGCATGTGCAGTGCGGCCGCTGCACGTGCGCAGGGCCTCAACATCTACCCGCTTGCAAGTGCTCAGCACTTGCGAGCGGGTCTGGATGAGGCCCTGAGTCCCGGTTCGGATCTGTTGTAGGTTCGGAACTAGAGATGTGCGGGTTCGGTTTTACTCGGTTTTACTCAGATACAGTATGTTCAGATCTCAAATATGGCATTTCATTGGCTATCAGCTATCAGGTGTTTTGTATAGCCAATAAAATAAATCCGAACTAATCCGAACTTGCAATATTTTGGTGAAAAGAACCGAGTAAAACCGAACCCGCACATCTCTAAGTAAAACCAAAACCGCATATCTCTATTCGGAACTCGGATTTAAAAACCGCAGGCGGTTGGAGGTGCAGTTACTCATCCTGCCAAGGACTTAAACGGACTCTGCCTGTAAGTGTCCAAAAACAGGGTGTTGTCCAGAGCCCTTGCTATTTAGACCTGGAGTGACACTCACAGCTACCTTATGGTAGGAACTATCCATATATTTTATGCTCCCTGCTTGAGCTAATTTTACATGCTTTTATACTTGTAATGTATGCACTTTATGTTTTTATGAAGAAAGTATATTTGCTTTTATATTAAATTCTTGTTTTTATATTAAATCTTTTATGTTACACCGTTAGCGCTGAGATCACTTTCATTTCTTGTATACATTTCTGTTGTTTTGGGTAAAGAGGGATACCCTAAAAAGTGACTACCAGCTGCTCAGTAGGGGTGGTGCGCTAAGGAACTTGCCATATTCCAAAAGTATGCAACAATCGACCGATTGCGTGCGTATAAGCAACTTCGTTACTGGCTGAATCAGGTCCAGAGTGCAGTCTGCACTACACAGTAACAAACACATTATCGCCGGGGCCGTGTAGTACACTCATACTACCTGGCGGTGGTGTGTTTGCTTCAGTAGCCAATAATAGTCAAACAGACTCTCCGATAGTGCAGAGTGGAAGGATGGAGGAGTGGACTGTGGCAGGTGCAGGAGCGGGGAATCAGGTAAGTGTTGTTTTTGGGTTTTTTTGTGTGTGTCTTTATATTACTGTATATATGTAAGGGGCCCTGCATAGGGGGACCAATACTGGGGACACTGCATAGGAGGGCCCACTACTGGGGGCAATGTATAAGGGTCACTACTGGGGGGGCCACTACTGGGGGCACTGTTTAATGGGCACTGCATAGGGGGGACCACTACTGGGGGCACTGTATAAGGGGCACTACCAGGGGAACTGCATAGGGGAGACCACTACTGGGGGCACTGTACATAGGGCACTGCATAGGGGGGACCACTACTGGGGGCACTGCATAGGGGGAATACCACTGGGAGTACTGTATAAGGGGCACTACTGGGGGCACTGCATAGGGGGAATACCACTGGGAGTACTGTATAAGGGGCACTACTGGGGGCACTGCATAGGGGGAATACCACTGGGAGTACTGTATAAGGGGCACTACTGGGGGCACTGCATAAGGGGCACTACTGGGGGCACTGAAGAGGGGGGACCACTACTGGGGGCACTGCATAAGGGGCACCTGTATAGGGGGACCACTACTGGGGGTATTGTATAAGGGGCACTACTGGGGGCACTGTATAAGGGGCACTATTGGGGGCATGGTATAAGAAGCACTGCATGGGGGGGACCACTACTGGGGCAACTGCATAGGAGGACTACTACTGGGTGCACTGCATAGGAAAACTACTACTGGGGGCACTGTATATGGGGCATTGCATAGGGGGGACCACTTCTGGGGGCACTACATAGGGGGGACCACTACTGGGGCACTGTATAAGGGGCACTACTTGGGGCTCTGTATAAGGGGCACTGCATATGGGGGACCACTACTGGGGGCACTGCATAGGGGACTACTAATGGGGGCACTGCATAGGGGGACTACTACTGGTGGCTCTGTATATGGGGCATTGTATAGGGGGAACTACTACTGGGGGCCCTTTATAAGGGTGCACTACTGGGGGCACTGCATAAGGGGCAATGTATAAGGGTGCACTACTGGGGGCACTGTATAAGGGGCACTGTATAGGGAGGATCACTACTGGGGGCACTGTATAAGGGGCACTACTGCGGCCACTGTATAAGAGACACTACTGGGGGCACTGAATAAGGGGCACTACTGGGGGCACTGAATAAGGGGCACTACTGAGGGCACTGCTACTCGGGACATTGCATAAGTGGCATTACTACAGTGGACATTGCAAGTAGGGATTAGTGGGTTTGGTTCCCTGAGAACCAAACCCGCCCGAACTACGGGGATGCAAGGCAGATCCAAGTCAGCTCGGGTTTTTCCGCCTGACTCGTATCTGAAAATGAGGCAAAAATGTCTTCATCCCATTGTCAGATTCTAGCGGATTTAGGATACTAAAAAGGTCCCGTGATTGCCGCCATTTTTCATTCCGGCTGTGGAGCATGAAGAGGGAGGGAGCTGGGATCTGTTGCTGATGCTAATGCTAACCATAGGGGCTGGCTGGCTACTGTTGTCCATATTGGGGCCAGCTGTTGTCCTGTCAATATGGGCTGGCTGTTGTCTATCCTGTCCATAAGGGCTGTTGTGTCTATAGAGGGGCTGGCTTGCTGTTGTCCTGTCCATAGGGGCTGGCTGGCTGTAGTGCTGTGTTGTCCAGGGGGTGCTTTGTCATTCAGGGGTGCTCTTCACCCACCCCCAGTGTGAAAAAAAAATACAAAAAATTCTGTGTGTGTGTTAGCCACACTTGTCATCGGTGTAGCTGTACAGGGGTGCTATGCTGTGCTGCTCCTGTCTGTCAAGGGGCTGCTGCCCAAAAAATAAATAAACATTTTTTTGAGTGCATGTTAGCCACACCTGTCATTGGCGTAGCTGTACAGGGGTGCTATGCTGTGCTGCTCCTGTCTGTCAAGGGGCTGCTGCCCAAAAAATAAATAAACATTTTTTTTGAGTGCATGTTAGCCACACCTGTCATTGGCGTAGCTGCGCAGGGGTGCTATGTTTCTGTCTGTCAAAAAACTGCTGACCAAAAAATAAATAATGAAATTTTTTTGTGTGCGTGTTAGCCAAACCTGTCAGTGGCGTAGCTGTGCAGAGGTGCTGTGATCCTGTCTGTCAAAGGGCTGCTGCACAAAATATAAATAAACAATTTTTTTGTGTGCGTGTTAGCCACACCTGTCATCGGCGTAGCTGTGCAGGGGTGCTGTGCTGCTCCTGTCTGTCAAGTGGCTGCTGGCCAAAAAATATTTTTTTGTGTGCTTGTTAGCCACACCTGTCATCGGCGTAGGTGCGCAGGAGTGCTGTGCTGCTGTCTGTCAAGGGGCTGCTGCCCCCCAAAAATAAAAAATAATTTTTGTGTGCGGTTGTGTGCGTAGTAGGTATGGAGGACAGTCACATGACCGGAGAGCAGGATCCACATACCAGTCTAGTAGCTGCCGGAAGCAGTCATGATGATGATGCAAGGCCATAAACATCATCTATGAAGGCCGATGTACCAAGGTTTTAATCAGGCCAAAAAGTCAGGCTAAAAAAATCAACTTTTACCCTGTTAAAGCACAAAAATGTTAAAGCTAAGTCAGCTTTAGAGGAACAAAAAAATGGCAATATGCCATTCACTACACAAAGTGGCAAGGAAAGAATAAAGCTGGCCACACACTAGACCAACTTACATCCAACCATCCAACTAATTGATTGGTTGGAATGAAAATCTGGTAAGGGATGAAAGCAAATGACAATCAGCAATTTGCTCCCAAATGCCGGAAAATGGACTAAAAACTGTTGTTTGAACAAATTGTTTTGATCAAACATTTAACAAACTTGTCTAACGACCATTTTCATCTGTTTTCTGGCATTTAGGAGCAAATTGCTGATCATCAGTTACTCCCATATGTTACCGGATTTTCATTCCAACCAATCAACTAGTTGGCTGCTTGGATTAAAGTTGGTCTAGTGTGTGGCCAGCTTAAGGCATTGGCCTGTATTTATGACTGATGGTTCTAATGATAATTTAAGCCCCTCTGCTTGTAGGAGAGGTATAAAAAAAATTAAAATTGTTAAGACGAGTAAGACATTGAAACCAAATGTGTGCTCGGAAAAATCACAAATCCCCGAGGAGAGTTCAAGTGTGTCCGCAGTTGCCATGTGTAAGCCAGACCTATCTAATACTGTTCTTGAAGAGGATCCTCCTTCCACCATTTGTGTGCCTTCTGAGTCTGATGTAGAAATGGAGGATGCATCTGTGGAATTGCACGAGGAGGATGAAGAGAATATTTATCTAGTTGGTGATAACAACAAGGATGATAAGGATGTTGATGATGATGAGGATGTTTTTGTAAAAACTGTAAATCAGGCAATAGTTGTTGCCCATGGTGGGGAAAATCCCACTGTTATCATGCCTGGGAAAAGGACCAAAAAATCCACTTCCATTGTGTGGAATTATTTCCAGACTAATCAGAACAACCTTTGCCAAGCCATTTGTAACCATTGCTACGTAACAGTGAGTAGAGGTAAGGACCTTAATCATCTCGGAACCTCCTCCCTGTTATGTCACATGCAGCGCATTCATCAGATTGGAAAGGGTATTTCAAATTCAAAAACTTTGGGGACAAAGAAACGAACAACAATCAGTCCAGTGTCACCTAGCTGCTCCTTTCTATCTGGATCCAAGCGCCTGCAATCTCCTCACCAACACCTGCATCATCATCAACAATATCCTCATTCATGATTGGAAGTACAATTGTCCTGCATTCAATTTCATAAGCATGACTGACTCCTATCCGTGATTCCTCAGAAGGCTCCTAGAGTGCTACGCCAGTTGCTGTGGGTAGATCTTCATCCCAGAAAGGGACCAAGAAGACTACTACTAGTAGTTTAAAAAAACAATTGACTATTAAACAGTCCTTTGATAGAGACAGTAAGTATAACAGCTGTCACCCAGTTTCACAGCAGATCACTGACGCCATGACGGCTGTGCTAGTATTAGATGGTGAAATAATAAAAAAATGGGTATGATAGTGTAGAGCACAGGTTCTCAAACTTTGTCCTCAGGACCCCAAATGGTGCATGTTTTCCAGGTCTCCATACTGAATCAAGTTAAATAATTAGACCTTTTAAAATGTGTCAGTGAGTAATGATTACGCCTGTGCACCTGCTGGGTGACCTGCAAAATGTGACCTGTGTGGGGTCCTGAGGACCAAGTTTGAGAACCACTGGTGTAGAGGAAGTGCAAAAGGAGGTTGAGGGGGAAATTTGTGTCCTATCTGACGCTAATGTGGATGTTGATGATGAGGATGTGGTTTGCGTAAATCAGCCACCAGTGGCAGCAGTTCTTGCTCATAATTAATCTAAATTCTGACAACAGTTGTGAAGGTATCTGTTCCATTTGTAAAGCCAAAGTTAGCAGAGGAAGGGACGTTACCCATCTAGGCACCTCCTCCCTGTTATGTCATTTGTAGCGAGTTCATGCAATTTGTTTAACAAAATTATAATAATTTGCAAATTAATAACAAGCAGTCCAGTATCAGCTACCAGCAGATTGGACCAGCACATGCAATCTCCACCACTAATTGAAGGTAGTCCTTCCAAATAATGTTTTGTGGGGCCCAAACAAACCAAGGAGTTCAGCCACGAAAGTGTCAGTCCTAGTGGCTAAAGTGCTTGGTTTGTTAAACTGTGCATGTCCTTTTTAATATCCCACATAAGAGTGGGTGGGAGGGACAATTCCATCTTGCACCTCTTTCCTTTACATTTGGCACAATTTTGGGCATTGCCGACTGACATTATTACAGTTTATTAAACTGCCATCCTGTCTGCCACTGTTGTGGCAGACAGGATGAACACAGATGTGACCATAGTGTCAAGCAGTGGGGAAGGGGGGGGGTGCACAAGTTTGGGAAGTCTCCCTCTCACCTGCTGCTCTGCATTATGCACTGCATCCATACATTATGTAGAGGGAATAGGTGCAGTCCAGAAGCTTAGGGAGCATGAATGCCGCAAGGCCACGCTCCTTCGGCGCACACAATGTCCCACTCCCAAGCACCTCACTGTTGGTATGTATGTCCATTGCATGTGTGACTCTGCTTATTTGAGCTTCTGAATGTGTGACCCTGCATGTATGACCTTGCATGTGTGACCCTGAATGTATGACTTTGCATGTGTGACTCTGTTTTTCAAAACGTGTTAAGTATATATTTGTTTGTGATGGAATTGGTCCAATGACTCTTTAATATTTACCACATACTAGTAACTCTGGGCCTGATTCAGACCCGCTCGAAAGCGCTTGAGCAATCGCGAGTGGGTCGATGGCGTGCTCTGCGCATGTGCAGCAGCCGCACTACGCGTGCGCAAGCCCCGGAGCGAGAGAGAAAATCTCTCGCTCCGTTGCTCACTACAAAAGAGGCGGCAGTCGATGTTGATCGACAGCTCGCCCCATTTTGTAGGCGTGGCAGGGGGGTGGCTTCACAAATGGAGGCGTTCCCAATCGAACGCCTGCTGTTTGTGGGCGGCCCCACTGACATCACCAGTGATGTCAATGAGAGAGCTTCCGGCTCTATTAGAGCCAGAAGCTCTCTGGGGCTTGCGGCCATGAGACCCTACCACAAGGGTCTCGTTGCCACCCCGATGGTAGCAATGGTCTTGACCATCGCGACCATCATACTGGCCGCTCGCAATAGCTGTGGGTGGTCACCCACAGCTATGCGAGCGGCCAGAAGGCCGCACACAAAAAAATGCCCAGATTCAGAGAGAGCGCTCTTTCAGAGAGTCCATCTCTGAACCAGGGCCTCTGTCATTAACTCTATATTGTGAATTATGACTATGCTGTTAATTTTTGACCATCGGGGGCCTCCCTGTTTTAAGTGGCCTGGTCATTCAAAATCCCTTAATCCAGATCTGCTTCCAGCACCCAGTTCCAGTATATTCCTGCAGCCGGCTCCAGTTGTGTTCCAGCACCCTGTTCCAGTTTTTTCCTGCAGCCGGCTCCAGTTGTGCTTCCAACACCCAAATCCAGTATATTCCTGCAGCTGGCTCTAGCTGTGTTCCAACACCCAATTTCAGTATATTCCTGCAACCTGCTTCAGTTGTGTTCCAGCACCCTGTTCCAGTATATTCCTGCAGCCGGCTCCAGTTGTGTTCCAGCACCCAGTTCCAATATATTCCTGTAGCCGGTTCCAGTTCTGTTCCAGCACCCAATTCCAGTATATTCCTGCAGCCGGCTCCAGTTGTGTTCCAGCACCCAGTTCCAGTATATTCCTGCAGCCGGCTCCAGTTGTGCTTCCAACACCCAAATCCAGTATATTCCTGCAGCTGGCTCTAGCTGTGTTCCAACACCCAATTTCAGTATATTCCTGCAACCTGCTTCAGTTGTGTTCCAGCACCCTGTTCCAGTATATTCCTGCAGCCGGCTCCAGTTGTGCTTCCAACACCCAGTTCCAGTATATTCCTGCAACCTGCTTCAGTTGTGTTCCAGCACCCAGTTCCAGTATATTCCTGCAACCTGCTTCAGTTGTGTTCCAGCACCCAATTCCAGTATATTCCTGCAGCCGGCTCCAGTTGGGCCTCCAGCACCCAGTTCCAGTACATTCCTGCAGCCTGCTCCAGTTGTGCTTCCAACACCCAATTCCAGTATATTCCTGCAGCCTGCTTCAGTTGTGTTCCAGCACCCAATTCCAGTATATTCCTGCAGCCGGCTCCAGTTGTGCCTCCAGCACCCAGTTCCAGTATATTCCTGCAGCCGGCTCCAGTTGTGCTTCCAACACCCAATTCCAGTATATTCCTGCAGCCTGCTTCAGTTGTGCTTCCAGCACCCAGTTCCAGTATATTCCTGCAGCTGGCTCCAGTTGTGCTTCCAGCACCCAGTTCCAGTATATTCCTGCAGCCTGCTTCAGTTATGTTCCAGCACCCAATTCCAGTATATTCCTGCAGCCGGCTCCAGTTGTGCTTCCAGCACCCAGTTCTAGTATATTCCTGCAGCCTGCTTCAGTTGTGTTCCAGCACCCAATTCCAGTATATTCCTGCAGCCTGCTTCAGTTGTGTTCCAGCACCCAATTCCAGTATATTCCTGCAGCCGGCTTCAGTTGTGCTTCCAGCACCCAGTTCCAGGATATTCCTGCAGCCTGCTTCAGTTGTGTTCCAGCACCCAATTCCAGTATATTCCTGCAGCCTGCTTCAGTTGTGTTCCAGCACCCAATTCCAGTATATTCCTGCAGCCGGCTCCAGTTATGCCTCCAGCACCCAGTTCCAGTATATTCCTGCAGCCGGCTCCAGTTGTGCTTCCAGCACCCAGTTCCAGTATATTTCTGCAGCCGGCTCCAATTGTGTTCCAGCACCCAGTTCCAGTATATTTCTGCAGCCGGCTCCAATTGTGTTCCAGCACCCAGTTCCAGTATATTCCTGCAGCCGGCTCCTATTGTGTTCCAGCACCCAGTTCCAGTATATTCCTGCAGCCGGCTCCAGTTGTGTTCCAGCACCCAGTTCCAGTATATTTCTGCAGCCTGCTCCAGTTGTGCTTTCAGCACCCAGTTCCAGTATATTTCTGCAGCCGGCTCCAATTGTGTTCCAGCACCCAGTTCCAGTATATTCCTGCAGCCGGCTCCAATTGTGCTCCAGCACCGAGTTACAGTACATTTCTGAAGCCTGCCCCATGTCTGAGACCCATTTTTAGGTCTCCTGATAACTGTAAGGCTTATTGGTGATGGGACAATATTGACATATCCTGCACTTTATCTAGGAGACAGGGAAATACTGTATAATTTTGTGTTCTCTTAGACCAGAAACTTGTTCTAAAATATAATAAAACTTTGGAAAAACTCACAGAAACTCCATAGTAACAGGGATAACTCTGAGGGGATTTCGATGAGGGAAGCTGTATGAGATTTATAAGAAAAAGCTGCTCTAAGGCCTGTATAGTATCCTGCGCTGGATCTGTGGCTGTGCTGGATCAGGTGCAGAGTGTGTAGGGAACAGAATAAGTTGCCAGAACCGTAGAGTATAAATCAGACAGGACGGTTTTATGTTTTAGGGCTGCAGGAAGACCTGACACTGAGTGATGTGCTCAGCACTGGCCACTGGACTCCAGAACACCAGTAATTGCTCTTACAAAGAGGCAGCAAAGACAGAGAGATATAATGTCAGTCTGGAAGGATTACAGCAAGTTAATAAAAAATACGTAAGTACCGTATGTCAGGTAGCCGGAGATAGAATAGGACAAAGAGTCTCATTTTCGCCCATTTGTAAAAATATCTTGTTCTGGACTTTCCGATGCTCCAGCACCACAATCTCTCCCAGACGTGAGCAACGCAGATTCCTAATAGTCGGGAATCTGCGCAGGTGCCGGACCCATGTGCAGTACGAGTCCTGTGCGATTGCACGCAGAGCCGTTTGTGGGCGACGGGGGTGGCAACGGCCTCCATTTCCCGAAATGGAGGCATGTTGCCGCCACTGGGGGGAGGGAAGAGGCCAGGATCTTTGTTGTAACTGGTGCGGCTGGCTTACGGGACCCCATGGGTCACTTAGCTGGCCGATGTTATTGCAGATTATCTGATGCTGCATCAGAAAAAATACTGATTACAATTTAATTTATGGTGCTGAACGGTATGACACTATTTTCCAAAATAGACAAGATTACAGAAGTGCATATTAGCCTGTGTTAAGAGATGAAGGGGCCTGTTTTCATTCTCTGTCCGGGCCCCCCCCCCCCTCCCGGGGGCCCGTGTGCACCACACACTCTGCACACATTATAGAGACGCCCCTGCAACCACATCAGTTAGATGGTTAAAAGACAAAAAAATATATATCAGTTATTTTGATTTAAAAGTTTAGCGAGTGCTTGACCCCCCTTATCTTTAATAGATGTGCAAGCCGTGAGCAAGAAGTCAGTAATGGGGTGACAGACAGACTATATGTGAAAAACATGGGGAGGACAAGACAGGGGTTGCAGGTTGGGAAGGGGAGCAGAGGCGACAACACTTATTTTCAAATCTGCCGGGAAACCTGGAGTATGTACAAGAACCTCATTCAATGACTGAGTCTTCATCACTGCCACACAGAGAAGGGGGGGAGAACGCCAATGAGGGGAAGTGGAGGAGGGGATAGAGCCGCAAACAAGTCTTGTAGCCAGGGGCTTATCAACCCTATTAAGGTGGCCAGAGCCGTAACTAGACTTTTTGGTGCCCTGTGCCAGAAAGAGCATTGGCGCCCCCCTCATTTTTCAAAGGGACATAATGTACCAAAAAAAGGGCCATGGCTTCATGGGGAAGGGCCAGGGAAGAGATAGGAGCGCCCAGGAGATGCCGGGGATGAAATAAGAGGAAGCTACAAGCAAGAATGATAATAAACAGAAATTTGACAGGCCCAACAGCGTCCCCTGACCTGTGGTGCCCTGTGCGATGGCACCGGCAGCACTACCCTAGCTACGGCCCTGAAGGTGGCCATTTATTAATGATGGCATGTGCAATGTGATCTGGGCATGACATTACCGCCCGTGATCACATTGCAAGATGCAACCATATCTCTATAATGTATCACCCGGCACTTGCAGGGAGAGGGGCTCTGAAAGAAGCCCACCCCTGCAATGGGCCCGGAGTCTGCGCATGCGCAGTCCCGCTGACTGCATATGAACAGCCGCCATTACCGGGGAGGGTTCCACCGGAACCATCTCCCAGCTAATTATGTGAAGCGTAGCCCATAGCCTACAGCAGCTAACACCACGTTCAGACGGCGGAAAGAAACCTATGGGGGATGTGGCTGCCAGCGGGAATGGAGGGATCATAGCCGGTATCGGTGTCCTTCTATCATACATATGGGGGGAACGTAATATTTGCAGTTAACCCACAAATATACAATGATAAATGGGCCCTTTAATATAGTAAGCAGCAGCAGCACATTGCGCCCCTGCCCCTGGCATTTCACCTACTCATAAATGATGAGGGGGGCCTCGGTATCGCCAGCCTCCACCCACCCCATTATTCTTCCACCTCTCTCTGATGTGTGGCGCCTCGCTGGGGACTGAGGGCCTGATTCAGAGCCGGACGCTATTTGCGCTCACTCGTTCAGAAAAAGGGGCCGGCTATTTAAATTGAGCACTCACTCTTTGCGGTCTGTTGACGCCTCTATGTCTGAGCGAGCGAACGAAATATGCGCTCGCTATTTTGTAAAGACGCCCCCTGGCCGCTCGCATCCTACATCATCTCTGCTATTTATTAGATTAATCGAGTACATCGAAAGGCGTCTGACCTGCTCGCAGTGCTTGTGGTTGGATTTTCCTACCGCAATCATGCGAACAGTTCAGGCTAAGAAACAACCAAGTGACGTGGCCGATGATGCTGCTTTGTTAATTATGCACACCCTTAAAATGCCCATTTTGACCTTTAAGCACGCCTGCGTTCGGATCACCACTCCCCATTTTCAAGCACCTTCCCCTGTTACCACCCTCAAACGCCTCATTCTGTCACTCAAATTAGCAGGCACTCGCTATTTTGCGAGCGCTCGATTTCCGACCGCAATGACTGGTTGGTGCATGCGCATTACAACCCATACGCATGCGCAGATGTGCGAACATCGCTCGGAGAGAACGAGCGGCCGCTTACGAGCGGCTCTGAATCAGGCCCACAGTCTGTAACATGACAGAAGCTGATTGGTTGGTACTCTCTCTACTTTATCTCTATTCCGCAAAATGTGATAAATCTCCCCCCCCCATGTGTGGCCCATCCTGCTAACCGGGCTACAAGTGGCACACCTAAGACTGTGCTACATTACCCCAGGGTGGCACACAGTTTGGGAGCCACTGTCCTTTCCATTAAAGAATCCGTAAATAAGTTCACCAGTCCGGCACTCATTAACCCATTCCCCTCAAGAAGCCATTAATCAATTCACTCCCCCCAGCACTCATTAACCCGATCCTCATCAAGTATTGATTAATCAATTCACCCTCCTAGCCCCAATACAATACATCGATACATTTTATCACTTAGATTAATTCTTTTTTTTGAGAATTTCTTACACCCAATTTGCAGCCAACTGAGCATCAGGCCTGAAACAGCTTAATCTGCTAAAATTAGTATTTGCAAAACAGTGGCACCATTTATGATGCAATCAACGTTAAGGACAGGTCAAAAAGAAACACGGAGATTGTTAATTAATGCAGCCATAATTTGCAAACAGGATATAAGTGTGATGGATATTTAGTAAGTTTATGCAGCTCCTGTTTTCTTTTGTTGCCGAATAATGTTAGCTGCTTAGAGGTAATATAAACATTTATGCTTGTATTGTAATATTGAATAATCCTCATAGTGTTATACAACAGAGTATTATTGTGCAATACCGTGTGTATGTAAGGTTGTGGACCTGTTGTGTTGTGCTCTGACTAGTACCGCAGTGCATTGTATGTAGAGTTACCACTCAGCATGCCCCTTAACATGACTCAGAGCCCACATCTGACCCTTAATATGCCTCAGCCCTGCCTCTTAATATGCCTGGGAGCCCTCTTATGCCTCTTGATATGCCTCAGAACCCCCATTTGCCCTTTGATATGCCTCAGAGCCCCCTTATGACCCTTGATATGCCTCTGAGTCCCGTTAAGACCCTTGATATGCCTCAGTGCTCTATTATGCTTCCTGATGTGCCTCAGAGCCCTTTTATGACCCTTGATATGTCTCAATGCCCCCTTTTGACCCTTGATATGCCACAGAGCCCTTTTATGCCTCTTGATACGCCTCAGTGCTTTCTTATGCCTCTTGATATACCTCAGAGTCCTCTTATGACCCTTGATATGCCTCGTAGCCCCCTTATGACCCTTGATATGCCTCAGAGCCCTCTCATGCTTCTTGATTTGCCCCAGAGCCCCCTCATGTCACTTTACATCCCTTAGAGTCTCCTAATGCCCTTATATTCCAGCCCAGAACATTATCTTTAATATTTACCCCACATCCTTATGTTATTAATATGGTCCTTTTATTTAATTTTTTAACAAAATTAATATATTAATATTTCTTATCATTAATGTTACACATGTGGAAACGCATTTGTAATGGGCCCATTAAAATAAATGGTGCAGGAGCATGTGCGGACTGTTAGGCACTTGCACTGTGCCACAGTCTATTGTGCATATTTTTGAATATTTTTTGCATATTGTGCTTCACTGAAATGCCTGGTAACTGGCTGCTCACTGGTTCCAAAGCCAGGGCTGCCTTGATAGAAGACCGGTGAACTGCCATGCGCTCCTTTCTGTTTTACCAACGTAATGTCGGCCACACGGACAGCTGATGAGATAAACTACAAATTTAGCAGTATAAGTCACGCTTTGCCGAATCCTGAATCTCTTACCGTTTCAGTGAAGCCAAACATAGCTTGGCATTATTGTACACAACCCTGCTCCACCAAGACGGGGTTATCGATCTCTCATGTTATTGCACGCAGAAAGTCGGTGGATTCACCGTCTTGATACATTGTCCTCTAAAGGACTAAATGAGCGTTTGGGTCTTTCTTGTTGACATATAGGGCCTGATTCAGAGCCGCTCATTAGCGGCCGCTCATTCGCACTAAGTGATGTTTGCACAACTGCTCATGCGTACGGTTTGTAATACGCATGAAGCGAACCAGTCAGTGCGGCCGAAAATCGTTTGTTCGCTATATAGCGAGTGCCTGCTACTTTGAGTGACAGGATGAGGCGTATGTGGGTGGTAACAGGGAAAGGTGCTTGAAAACGGGGAGTGGAGATCCGAACGCAGGCGTGCTTAAAGGTCAAAACGGGCGTTTTAAGGAAGTGCATAATTAATACAGCAGCGTCATTGACCACGTCACTTGGTTTTTTTTTATAGTCAGAACTGCTCGCAAAATAGTGGTCGAAAAAACCAACCACAAGAATAGCGAGCAGTTCATACGCTGTACGATGTACTCGATTAATCTAATAAGTAGCGGACATGACGTATGGTGCGAGCGGCCAGGGGGCGTATTTTTCAAAATTTCGACCGCAAGTTTTGCTCGCTCGTTCAGGCTTAGAGGCGTGAACAGAGCGCAAAGTGCGAACGGTTCATTTGAATAGCCACCCCTTTTTTTAAAACGAACGACCACAAATAGCGAGCGACTCTGAATGAGGTCCATAATCTTTTATTCATAGTATGCATTTTTTATTTACCTTTTGTCATAAAATGACGCGTGCCAAATTTTTTTTTTTTGGTATCGGGCACTGGATGTTTAATATTGTATTAGATTTATTTTCTGATTTCAATTGTGTTTCTGTTTGCAGTATTTTTTTGTACTTTTCTATGTGTTTTCATGTTGTTTATCTGGTTGCTTAGCAACTAGTCTCTCTGCTATAGGCTGTCCTTGTTCACGTGGTGCGGCTCTCTCCGTGTCCCTGCTTGATGCTTCGCCGTGATGTTAGTTCCCTGCGCCAGTGTTTGTGGCGGGCGGAGACATGGACGGTCCCACAGGTATCTAGTTATGTTATTTACATTCACTTTGTATCTTGCATCCTGCTGAAAATACAGGACCAAATACAGCACTGAAACGTTGGTAACACCCTGTGAGCCTGTTTTATTCCTGAGTGCCGCCAGCATGTATGTGATATATATATATATATATATATATATATATAATGTGACAGGAGCACCACAGATGGCGATGGTGAGCCATAGATTCTGTGTGGGGCTGGAAGGATCTACCCACGCAGGGTAGTTAAACTAATTTTTTGCCACACCTAGGAGCTGCCTTGTGGGGAGAGTCCAGGTGTGGGCTGATGAGAAGGCAGACCAGTTGGGCTACCATCAGAGACAGTCTAAGTGGAACTGTGGCAGCCAGAGTGCCCAGTGAAGCTAAGCCAAGCCATTGGGGGCCAAGGGGCCTGAGTTCAGACCTGTAGGAGGCAGGAAGGACCACAAACCTCTCAGACTGTGTAATGTAAAAGCAGCTAAGCTGCAGGCTAAGGAAGCCAGTGTCCATACCTGCAAGAGGCAGGGAGGACCACAAGAGAAACTTTGTGTGAAAGCCAGGCCGGAGCCTGTGATAGACTCTGCAGGAAGGAGAGAGAGACTTTGGACTTTATTTGCAGACTAGCTGCCCAAGGTTAGTCAGGGGCAAAGGAGTGAGTCAGTGGCCGTTTGGGGCTAGGCATTTGTTGTTTTTGTTCCCAGATTTATGCTGACAGTAAAGTACTGTTGTTTTATTTATATACCTGAAATGCTATGTGTGGACCCTGATTCAAGCACCTAACACTGCACCAGCTACCAGCTAATTACCCCTGTGTTATCACAATTACTGGTGAATGAAATAAATATTTTCAGTGAGGGACAATCCAAATACTGTACAATGCATGCCCACACATTATTGTGCGGATAGTTACAATTACACGTCTACAGGTATAGCGGGTTATACAGATTAATTCTCTCATAAAAAACGATAAAATCTGATGAGAACATCTGTTGTTTCCTCTTCAGAAGTGAAACCTCTTCAGGTCTATATAATTATACTACAGCTGATCACAAAGGAATTTATAGACCAACAAACAACATCTGACACAAGAGGCATCACACAGACTGAGTAAATAATGTAAGAGATACAATGTAAATGAACGATCTTCCTTACTTCAAGTGAAAACTCTTCTGAACTTGTGTTCATGTTATTATTTAATGTAAGAATCTCAGGAACACGTTCCCCCACTGCGGATACTGTATGTCAGTACTCTAGGTCACAAATGTATCGCGCCCTCTAAAGCTCAGACTGATTTCACATTTCCGAGATTTACTTCTCACACAACCTAAACAAAAATACAGTAAATAGGAGTTTGTTTAATAGACGTCGACAAAGTAAAAACTGTAATGTGATAATTGTCACATGGAAAAAAAAGGGACTTGGGACCTCATTCAGACCCGATCGCTAAGTTGCGCTCACTCGCTCTGAGCAATTTTCGTCCGTCTGCGCATGAGTATAATTCGCAGTGTGCATGCGCCAGCCAGTCTTTGCGATCTTTTTTAGGTTGCTCGTAAACCACTATTAGTTCGCTACTTTGAGTGACAGATAGCGCCGTTTGTGGGTGGCAACTGGGGAAGGTGCTTGTAAACGGGGGAGTGGTGTTGCGGATGCAGGGCTGTCAGGCCGCCAAAACGCTGTTTAAAGGGCGTGCATAATTAGCAAAGTAGCGTCATTGTACACGTCACCTGCAAGTATTTCAGGCCACACTGATCGCTGTGCTTGCGGCGGGTTAAGGCAACCTCAAAGGCTGCGAGCAGCTCCGATGGTTCGCGATGGTCCCGATTAATAGATTGTAAGCTTGCGAGCAGGGCCTTCCTACCTATATATCTGTCTGTTATTATCCAGTTTTGTTCTATTAATGCTTACAATTGTAAAGCGCAACGGAATATGCTGCGCTATATAAGAAACTGTTAATAAATAATAATTAATCCTACAGTTCCCGGAGATGACGTGTGTTGCAAGTGGCATGGGGGCGTCTATATACACTTGCGAGCGCACTTTGCCGTAGCTCGCTAAAACACAGTGGACGTCCTTACGCGATGCAGTGCGAGCACTTCATTTAAATATCCGGCCCCTTTTTGCCAGCGAGCGGCCACAGCTTGCGAGCGGGTCTGAATGAGCTCCATGGCAAGGACTAGATGATTGTGAATTATAACCCACAGATTTGAAGGATGGTATATTAGATATGTCGCTCCCAAAGTAACGCATTAGAAAACGTTGCAGGGAGATTTGCACTACCCAATAAAATTGCAACATATTACTTTTTAATAACTTTGCCATTGACGGCAGAGTATCGGGTTTTCCAATTTCTACCCAAGTACGCAGATGGCTTATTTTATACTTCTTTGTAGTTAATAATACAGTCATACTGTACCTTTCATTTGTGTGCTCATTTCTATGCATTGTTGAGAAAAAATAAATAAATGTATTATTTAAGCTTAATCTGCTTATTCAGCTATTTTCTGTCCTGGTTTATGGGTAACCTTTCTCAGCAACACCAAGAGGAGAAATGAAAAGAGGCCTTTTTACTATAAAAAAATTAGTGGGTAAGACCTGCCAAGAAGCGCATAAAGATATTGTATTTTCCTTCTCACCGTTCATCAATCTTCCTTCCTTTGTAAGTGAAAGATACTGTACCCATTCATGCATAACTTGGTCATTTCCTTCTGAACACAAGTGGCTGACTTTTTTTTGGCGTGCAAGCTGCAACACAAGAGCTGTTTATTGCTACAGTAACACCGTACAGTTTTTTAAAATTGAAAATCAGCAGGACATCTTAAATAGACGGCATAAATTAGCAGGCGGCTCGATGGCAGGATGTCTTTTTAGGCTTTGTTTTGTCGTGTTCGCATAATTGAAGAGCAATGGCCTGTGGAATATGATCGGGGTGTAGAATGATACATAGAGCCAAAGGTGGGGCACAGAGGTAAAGGACAAATGGCCACTTTGGCCCAAGGTACTGTACGAGTGGTTATCGAGGATAAAATATTCTGAGCGTGTTGCCTGCATGGGAGGCCAGAGAGCTCCACTTAGAGAGTAGTTGTGAGAGAATTTCTGGTTTGAAAATCAATTAAAATCTCTAGAATTTTTTATTTTGAATTCAGACGTGGGTCATGGGCGAGGCAGGAAAGGCAGGCACAGTATAGTAGCTTTTGTTAATGTCATCAAGTCAATGCTACACATCATGGCATGACACTGCAGGGGAGATGGGGCCAGGATCGCCCGTAAGGTAGGACAAAAATGTTGGCAAGCATGGTCTACTGTGTATGGTATGCGTTCCCACGCTGCGCACCTTGCACCCATTCACATTACTTACCTGTCCGTGTCAATGCTGCAGACAGGGGTGTATCTATAACAGGTGCAGGGTGTTCGGTGCACACGGGCCCCTGGGTCCAGGGGTGGCCCACACCGCAGACCCTACACCCATATTATCACTTACCATGTCGGGTGTCTCAGACCTGCTCCAAAACATCGGAAAATGGCCGCTGCAGCATTTTTTATTCATCATTTTGCACATGCGCAGTGAGGAAATTGCCGGGAAAATGGCGACCGTGCCAGTTTCAGTGACCTGCGCATGTGCAGTAGACTCTGGACACAGACTAGTGCCCAGAGGGCCTGATTCAGAACTGGTCGCAAGCGCTGAGCGCTCACAACCGGGTCGATGGTGGCCCAGAGCGCATGCGCACAACAGAGCCGGCTCCGTCGTGTGCATGCGCGAGACCTGGATGGTGACGGGCAATCCGTCGCTCCGGGTCTCGCACCAAAGGGGGTGTGCTGTCGATGTTGAGTGACAGTACGCCCCCTTTGGTGGGCGGGCCGGGGGGGTGGCTGCCCAGACGGAGGCATTCCCATGAGAATGCCTACCGTCTGGGGGCGGTCCCACTGACATCACAAGTGATGTCAGTGGGAGAGCTTTCGGCTCTGTTTGAGCCGAAAGCTCTCTGGGGCTTGCAGCCATGAGACCCTACCACAAGGGTCTTGTCGCAAGCCCGATGGTCGCGATGGTCTTGACCATCGCGACCATCATCCTGGCCACTTGCATTAGCTGTGGGTGGCAATCCACAGCAATGCAAGCAGCCAGGAGGCCGCTCCATAAAAAAAAAAGACGCCCTGATTCAGAGCGAGCGCTCTGTCAGAGCGTCCGGCTCTGAATCAGGGCCAGAGTCCACTGATGCTGCGGTCACCAGTCAGCCGCATCAGTCTGCTGCCGGCCACCGGGGAGAGAGTAGGGGGCCCGGATGGGGAATGTGCAAGGGCTCCCTCCTCTCTTAATACGCCCCTGGTCGCAGATATTGCCGGAGATTGGTACATACAAAATAGACTCTAGCACAGTGCCAGAGTGTACAGAGCTCATCCATTGGTGAAAGAGGGGGCCCACATGGAGTCTGCACACGTGCCCTCCCCTCTCTTGAGCCTCTATTGCTACACAACAGTGCAATGTGGTCCTATTATGTAAGCTATGTTGGTAAGGGACTGCGCTACTGTGCGGACTCCATTTTGTTCCTCCTGGGAGGCTTCATTCCCTGTTCCAAGATTGCAACTAAGATCAATACTGCACATGTATGGCATCATCTTGAAACTGTGTAAGAGTGACACAGAGGCAGATGGACGACTCCCACTTGGCTCCCTTTGAGACCTGGTATATTGTCACTCTCACCAGTGTTCCAGCATCCTGCAACGCTACCCACTAACAGTATACACTCACCGGGTGCTAAGCGGTAAGCCGGGCAGTGAGCGCGGGGGGGGGAAGGGTTAGGTGTAGGGCTCCAGGGAGGACTTAGGGTTAGGCACCCCCCCTGGGAGGGTTAGGATAGGGGAAGGGAGGGTTAGTGTCAGGCACCCCCCCCGGTAGTCTTAGGTTTAGGGTGTGGGGAAGGGGGTGTTAGGTTTAGACACTTACAAGGGGTGTTAGGGATAGGCACTAGGGGGGAGGTTAGTGTTAGGCACCCCTATAGGAGGGTTAGGAGGGTAAGGGTTAGTAATAATTAAAATACTTATGATCAGGATTTTGTACACTGCCGGTGTTCCGCTGTCGGTATTTGAACCGTCGGACATAGGTCCGGCGGTCTTTCATACCAATCCCGTTATTTGTGCTGACCCTGCAGTTGCTGGACATCTTGTGAACTTTCTGACTGTATCTAACCTCCTGCTGTTGTGGAGTTACTAACGTTTGCATATACACTGTCCACAACACTAATCCAGTGTTGGCTACACAGAAGCCATCTGAACAGGTTAGAAGTTACGTTCTGTATGATGCTGTCTGTCTACCTGTTTCCATATATATGTGACCCCCTGCTACAGGAATTCAGCTTGTTCAGTATAGATGCAAACTCTGGTATCCACGTGACAGTCTCTGTCTAATTTCCAGGGTGTTTTTCTTTAGTTAAGGATAATTAGAAAAATGATCCATTCAGTGAAAATTAGAGATGAGCGGTTCGGATTCTGTGGAATCTGAACCGCTCCGAACATTGTGGATCCGAGTCCACCCGAACCCTGTTCAGGTGTTCACCGCCTGACTCGGATCCCCGTTCGGGGCCGAACGGCGGCTGCCTGATGTCGGATTCTCGCTAGAGAATCCGACATCAGGGCTCCTAGAGTGTAGGGCAGACCGCTGTGATAGCTCTCTACCCTACACAGAACAAACACACAGCCGCCAGCGGCAGCTGTCCGTTTGTTACAGCAGCCAATGAGAGTCACACAGACTCTCATTGGCTGCTGCACGGAGGGAGCCGGCTGGAGCTCCCTCAGGAGCTCCGTCTTCCGGCTCCCTCCTCAGCACGTGGATCCAGAGCGGACGGCGCGGGAGCGGGGATACAGGTAAGTTTTTTTTTTTACTTGTGTAAGGGCCTGGGGCGCTACTGGGGGGGTCTGCTACTGGGGGGGTCTGCTACTGGGGGTGCCGGGGGGGCATACTACTGGGGGGGCCTGCTATTGGGGGGGCCACACTACTGGGGGGGTCCTGCTACTGGGGGGGTCTGCTACTGGGGGGGGCATACTACTGAGGGGCCTGCTACTGGGGGGGCCTACTACTGGGGGGACCTGCTACAGGGGGGGCCATACTACTGGGGGGGCCATACTACTGGGGGGCCTACTACTGTGGGGGGCCTGCTACTGGGGGGGCCTGCTACTGGGGGGCCATACTACTGGGGGGGCCATACTACTGGATGGGGCCTACTACTGGGGCAGCCTACTACTGGGGGGGCTATACTACTGGGGGGCCTACTACTGGGGCGGCTGCTAATGGGGGACATACTACTGGGGGGGCCTGCTAATGGGGGGCATACTACTGGGGGGGCATACTACTGGGGGGCATTCTACTGGGGGCACTGCATAGGGGACCCTACTACTAAGGGGACTGCATAGGGGGCACCACTGCTGGGGGCTTTGTGTAAGGGACACCACTACTGTGGGCATTGTGTAAAAGGGGCACTACTGTGGGCATTATGTAAAAGGGTCAATACTGTGGGCATTGTGTAAAAGGGGCACTACTGTGTGTCATAACATAAATAAGAGACACTACTTTATGGTGTAATGTGAATCAGGCCCTATGTGCGGTGTAATGTGAATAAGATTGTGCACTGTGACTCCTTCGGCCGTAGCCCACTATGTAAACAAGTACTGTGACTCTGCTGGCCGTACCCCACTGGGTGAGTGCACTACTTTTCATTTCTGCCACTGCTGTGTGGCAATGTGTCATAGATGTGCTTTATACTGTGGTGTCTGTGTCGTTGTGCCGCTGCTTTGTCGCTTAGTAACCAGTCAGCTCACTACAACCTTTGGCCAATAATGTTGAAAACAATATTATAAGCTGTGATATGGTCTAAATTGACTGGAAATTAATGTTATTGAGGGTAATAATACTCTAGGAAGAAAAAAAAGACCAATTTATGTGATTTTAGCTTTTTTTGTCAATTTTTGTAAAAAAATCCAAATCCAAAGCTTGACGACAAATTAGAACCAAATCCAAATCCGGCAAAAATGGTCCGGCGCACATCCCTAGTGAAAATATAATAATAGTTTTAATTTAAGATAATTCCATTTGCTATTGAAAACCAGTCGGAATTTGCGTATAAAATGCATTCCCCAGACAGGACTCCACTTGTGCGATGTGGCTGTATTTATCCAAGTCTCGGTAATGAGACATCACTTTGAAGTGTAAATGAGAAAAGTACACCTCACCTGCAGCTGTCGGATCTGCTAAAGTTTTCATCAAGACCGTGGGCTAAAGTTGAGCCATCAGATTAGAAAATCCTGATGATAATTTTGCTACTCTATAAATTTTGTTTTTGTCTATTTATTTTTCTTTTTAATATACTGTTTTTTTGTTTTTGTTTTATTCATTTAAAGGACTACTAAATCTATAATGGAAGATGACATATACCAAACAAGGTACTAAAACTTTCCTAATTCTCAAATATAATTAAAGGTCTCAAGAGCTCCTCAGATAAATATATTTTAGCTATAACGGGCCACGTAGAAGTTGCAAACCATGCAGACCTGTTACTCCCTTAAGTGCAGATTTCAAGGTTGATGCTCCTTTCTTAATCCTGGGAACGTCCAATCTTTTTCACTTTGGGGGAGAGATGTACTTTAGCTCTGGAAAGTGATACATTGAAGAGTAATAAACTACCAACCAATCAGCTCCTAACTGTCAGTTTACAGGCTGCGGCCCCCGTTTAACAACGAACATAAATGCCAGCGGAAATTTTAGTTTAGTATCACTGTGATACTAACGAAAAATTCACTGGTATTTATCAATACTTACCCCTGCGGCGAGGTCCCGCAAAGTCCTCCACTGGGCTGCTGTGCACATGCGCAACGGCCCATCTGCGCATGTGCATGACACGGGGACCTGGCACTGCCTAAAAGGCTTCGTCGAAGCTGCAAAGGCACTGCCGGGTCTCCATTGCCGGCAATGGGGACCGCGTCGCTCTTGCTATCTAAAAGATGGTGAGAGCGATGCTATGACAAGCAGCGGTAATCTTAACCCCTTTAGCAAGCACAGGCCCCCATTTACCTGTATGCTTCATTGGTAAATGGGGGCCTGTGTTCACTTTCCAGAGTTTAGTACATCTGCCCCATAGAGTTCAGTGATGGGCGGGAATCCGTGTGCTAGAGCTGCTAATAGCGGATTCAGGTGCTTGTGGCTGGTGGGAAGAAGAGGCAGAGCTGTTAGCCAGCGACAAGCAGGGTCGTTCCTTCAGTGAACAGTATGAGAATCTCATCTTATGCAAGTCAGCGCACTGCTGGTGGACTGACTGCTGGAACCAGTATCATACTGTGCTTCCTCCTGATGTCATTGTTGCTGGATGGTCACGAATGGCCTAATGCGGTAAGGAAGGCAGGAGTACCATCATCTTGCCCGTAGTTTTGGCCCTGGTACATTGCCCAGTTCATGGGCAAAATGTCATTAGCGCTGCTGGACAGTGGCGTAAGTTCATCCCAGACGCCCCCCGTCACAGCCGTTGACACTGTAATATAGCTTTTGCAAGCAGATACACCCGCAGTTGCACACAGCATATAGGCATTCCATGGAGGAGTGGGACAGAGAGTTGTAGGCTGAGGAGCAGCAACACCAATGAGTAGGGACAGTCAGACTATAGAAGATGGAAGCAGCAGCTGATAGTCTGACATGGAGCTCTCCACTAGTGTATGGTGGCTTCTCAGGTGCCGGGAAGAGGTGCCATGTATTGGGCGGCTGTGACGGTACACCCTGGGTACATAGTTACAGCCCTAAGTGGGGTGAATATATTGTGGACAATGGAGGAGGTGCCCCTTCAGTGCTGGAGCCCGGCGGCAGGCGCCTCCATTGGCTCCCATAGTTCTGCCCCTGCTGCTGGATCCCATTTTTTGCCTTTTAAATGAGAATAAATGTGAAGAGGGGCAAAGGAATGATGACAAATAACTCTAATAATGTAGGACTAAATGAAATGTGATATAAGAATATAACGTGACCCCAGTGTAAGATGGTAATCAGTCATTCTTACATACAGTATAGCTGCAGCCAGAGCTAGTAGACCATCCGCGCAGAGCTAGACATGAAGCCACATACATGATGCACTAAGAGAGCGCTGTGTTGGTGTCAGACGGAGAACTGGTACATAATAGCAGAGTATAGCAGAGTGTGGCTGGGAAAGCCACTGGGGTCTGTAACTTAATAGATGGTATAATGTAAATATTTGTATATAGCCACAGACAGTACACTGGGCCCTGGGTGTACAGGATGTTAAGTGAGCTGCGTAGCAGAGGCAGTGGCAGAACTTGTGAGTGGTGGGCCCAGGTGCAAATATGTGGTCCCCCCTCCTCTTCCCTACTCCAAGTTCAAAGTGCAGTGGGTGACAGGGAGAGGGAAGAAGGTGACAAGGAGAGGGAGACAGGGAGAAGCAGTGGGTGACAGGGAGGGGGAGAGAGTGATAGGGAGAGGTGACAGGCAGTAGTGACAGGGAAAAGCAGTGGGTGAGAGGGAGAGAGTGACAGGCAGTGGGTGACAGGGAGAGGGATGGGCAATGGGTGACAAGAAGAGGTGACAGGGAGAGGGAAGAGGCAGTGGGTGACAGGGAGAGGGTGATAGGAAGAGGTGACAGGCAGTGGGTGACAAGGAGTTGCAGTGGTTGCCCGACACATTATGCCACACTATAGTGCCCACACATTATGCCACACTATAGTGCCCACACATTATGCCACCTGTAGTGCCCACACATTATGCTACACTGTAGTCCCCACACATTATGCCATCTCTAGTGCCCACATATTATGCCACACTATAGTGCCCACACATTATGCCACCTGTAGTGCCCACACATTATGCCACCTTTAGTGCCCACACATTGGGGGGCGATTTAATTCAACAGGAATTGAATAGCGCCGGGAGAGAGCTCCCGGCGCTATTCAATTCAGTGCGCTGCGTGGTCGGAGAATGGCGGTTATCGCGCTTATCGCGATTTAACAAGGGTGTTAAGGTGCGTTAACCATCACTCTGTGGCCAAAGTGCCAGGTGCACGGCTGTAAGCGCTGCACTATGCAGATAAACAGCTGCGCGCCCGGCACTTTGGTCAGATTTCAAAATCCTTAGCGCGCCCAAACAGCGATGTTTATTGAATAGCTTCGGTAGCTCATTGGAATGTGCAGAGAGGTAAATATGTATTAACTATGGGTGCAGGGTGTGCGGTGTGGGATCCTCCTGGACCCAGGGGCCCATGTGCAAAACAAATACTCAATGCTCAAATAATAATTTAGAGATATAGGGCCTGATTCATTACGGATCGCTATTGCGATTACACACGCAGACGGCCAATTGTTGCGCACTGCGCATGCATATGCATTGCAGTACGCATGCGCAAAACTTCCATTGCAACGGCACTGCAGTGACCACGCAGACCCATCGCAGAGTGATTGGCAGAAAATGAGGGTTTGGGGAGGGTGAGGGGGGGGTGGTGGTCAGGGAAATGTAGGCGTGCCAGTGCGTTTGAATGCCTTACAGGGACGTGCATAAATTAGCCACTGCGATGGCATTCGCAGCTTGTGTACTCACTGCGTGCGATGAGGTTAGTAATTCCTGAGTAAGGTCTGACCTGTCGTAAGTGTGCGTGATGTTACCGATGGTTTCGCAGACTTGCAAAGTATGACGGATGTGAGTAAGGGGTTGTGGGCATCTATGTTGTGTTGCGATGACATTGCGATTGCAGACATTAGCATATTTTTGCAGTGGGACTGCGTGCGCTATCGTAGCTGCGATCGGCATAACGCTCTGTAATAAATCAGGCCCACAGTTTGCAAATAATAAGCTATAGCTGCTCCTCCTGTAAGATCCGAGCCAGCGATGGATCTAAAAGACAAACATAAAACAGCAGAACCGGAAGGCGCTTATAGTGTAGTAAGTAAGATCCCAAAACTTGGCACGTACAAGGTATTATGTGTACTTCAATATAAAATCAATAGGCTTTTCTGAACCAATGAAGCTTGTGAAATAATCCTCTTTCAGGAATTCTGGTCCATCGCATCTGATGTTAACAGAATCTGGAAGATAGCCCAGCACCAAACATACCAGAGAGACTCGTAGTGTAATATCTTAATAATTTAATATTTGAATCAATTCGATTACAACACGTACAATATAAAAACTTGACATATCACGATGGAATGGATAAATCACTCAAGTTCTTTGGAAGAATGTCCATTGCTGGCTGTGTTCAGAATGACAGGAACGGACAATAGTACAGGTACAGTAGCTCCTAGGTACAGGATCGGCCAATGCATTTCATTTGAAGATAAACTTCTTCAGGGATAAAGTGCCTGTACCCAGGATGGTGCTTAAATAGAGATAACAGTTAACTAGAGCCAATTATCTCTAGTCTGAAAATAGCAACCAAAATAACTAAATGTATTATAATAATATGGTATGACTACAATAAAATAGGCCACCAAGCTATTATTGCATAGTGTAATAAATAACGGGCTCCATTCAATTCAGCGAGTTTTTCTGAATAGGCCCTGGAGGGAGCTCCCGGAGCTATTCAATTCACAGCGCTGTTTGGTCCGACTAAAGGATTTCTTCTCACACCCCCCTGAGGGTACGTGGAGAAATCTGACAAAAATGAGCTAACAGACTCATAGCTGGCACTTTAGTCGGAGAATGCCGGTTCCCCCATGTTAAGTCACGAGAACCGACATTATCCAACTTACCTGGCAACTGTCGGAACCAAACAGCGCGGTGAATTGAACGGCTTCGGGAGCTCACTCCTGGGGCTGTTCAGTATCACGCTGAATTGAATCGAGCCCAATGTGTCTGAATAGTAAAAGAACTAAGAAAAATAAATACAAGATCATTTTATTATTATCTATGAAGTGCATTAAATACAAACTATAAATTTACTGATATTCCCTTAATATATTAATTTATGGATGATTTAAGACCCACCAAAATGGCATCCGGGCTTTGGAGACATATATATGTATGTGCTGCACTGCAACATATAATTCATGTGCCCCTGCAATTGGCACCATTCGCTGTTGTTGCATGTTTACTTATAGTGTCTGTGCCAGCCACTGACTCTGCTACAATGCCTGAACTAGTGGACACCTCCTCCACTGAAAACAACCAACGCTGGCTCCTCCCTATGTGAAATGACAAGTGACGCATCACCCACAGCTAAGGATGCCCCATATATATCCTTATAACTCACTTTCTCAGTTATGTGCAGTGACACATGGACCCGTGACCACTTCTGGGAATGAGATTGTATACTGAGGATTGAATTAATGCAGGGGTGTCCAACCAGTCGGATGCAAAGAGCCCCAAAACATCTGTATGTATGTCAAAGAGCCGAGATCATACGTGCTCCGAAGGTGCACATGCAAAAATGGGCGTGGTCAGCTATGTCACACTCCTGGTACAATGTTTTGTAGGGATGTTTTGCGTGCGCATGCACACAATCACCGTGGAGGCAACTATAAATGGGAAACAAAAAGCCAGAACAATATAAAAAAACATTGAAAAAAACAGATCCACATAAAATGCACTGATAAAGCCACATCCACTAAAAAAACAAAAACATTCACATAATACAATCCCAAACCCCCGTGTGTCTGCCAGCAGCCCCCATGTGTCACTCCAGCAGTCCCTCATGTGTCACTCCAGTAGCCCCCCATGTGTCACTCCAGCATCCCCTCATGTGTCACTCTGGCATCCCCTCATGTGTCACTCCAGCATCCCCTCATGTGTCACTCCAGCAGCCCCTCATGAGTCACTCCAGCAGCCCCCCATGTGTCACTCCAGCAGCCCCTCATGTGTCACTCCAGCAGCCCCCATGTGTCACTCCAGCAGCCCCTCATGTGTCACTCCAGCAGCCCCCCATGTGTCACTCCAGCAGCCCCTCATGTGTCACTCCAGCAGCCCCTCATGTGTCACTCCAGCAGCCCCCTCATGTGTCACTCCAGCAGCTCCCCATGTGTCACTCCAGCATCCCCTCATGTGTCTCTCTGGCAGCCCCCCATGTGTCACTCCAGCATCCCCTCATATGTCACTCCAGCATCCCCTCATGTGTCACTCCAGCAGCCCCTCATGAGTCACTCCAGCAGCCCCCATGTGTCACTCCAGCAGCCCCTCATGTGTCACTCCAGCAGCCCCCATGTGTCACTCCAGCAGCCCCTCATGTGTCACTCCAGCAGCCCCCCATGTGTCACTCCAGCAGCCCCTCATGTGTCACTCCAGCAGCCCCCCATGTGTCACTCCAGCATCCCCTCATGTGTCTCTCTGGCAGCCCCCCATGTGTCACTCCAGCATCCCCTCATATGTCACTCCAGCATCCCCTCATGTGTCACTCCAGCAGCCCCTCATGAGTCACTCCAGCAGCCCCCATGTGTCACTCCAGCAGCCCCTCATGTGTCACTCCAGCAGCCCCCATGTGTCACTCCAGCAGCCCCTCATGTGTCTCTCCAGCAGCCCCCATGTGTCACTCCAGCAGCCCCTCATGTGTCACTCCAGCAGCCCCCCATGTGTCACTTTAGCAGCCCCTCATGTGTCACTCCAGCAGCCCCCCATGTGTCACTCCAGCATCCCCTCATGTGTCTCTCTGGCAGCCCCCCATGTGTCACACAGGCATCCCCTCATGTGTCACTCCAGCATCCCCTCATGTGTCACTCCAGGAGCCCCTCATGAGTCACTCCAGCAGCCCCACATGTGTCACTCCAGCAGCCCCTCATGTGTCACTCCAGCAGCCCCCATGTGTCACTGCAGCAGCCCCTCATGTGTCACTCCAGCAGCCCCCTCATGTGTCACTCCAGCAGCTCCCCATGTGTCACTCCTGCAGCCCCTCATGTGTCACTCCAGCAGCCCCTCATGTGTCACTCCAGCAGCCCCCATTTGTCACTCCAGCAGCCCCTCATGTGTCACTCCAGCAGCCTCCCATGTGTCACTCCAGCAGCCCCCCATGTGTCACTCCAGCAACCCCCCATGTGTCACTCCAGCAGCCCCTCCTATGTGCCACTCCAGTTCCCCCACCCCCAGACCAATCCACTCCAGCCAACTTCTCCCTCACGCCATCCCACTCCATGGGCCACTCCAGCCCCCCACATGTCACAAATATAATGAAAAAATAGATTGGCTCTATCGTCTGTAACCGCATCCTCCTTGTGGCTGCAGGTTCAGTCATAAGTTGAGCACTGCCTCCTGTTTACGGCGTGACATCAGCACATGGCCCATACTGTACATGCCTCCAGAGTGGGAAATACTGCTGCAACAAAGGACGAGCCTCCTCTGAACAGTTGTCAGTGTCAGTCAGGGGAGCCGCTTTAGAACAATGGAAGAGCCGCATGTGGCTGAAGAGCCATCAGTTGGCCAACGCTATATTAATGCTTCAACTAATAATGATGCTAAATTTATTTGTGACTACGGGAGGAAATGTAAATAAAGTGACGTGTGGAATCAAATGGGAATTGTGATAAATGCTTCATGTACTAAAATATTAGGATTGTTTTCCTATATCGATAAATAATTATTTGACCCTACAAACATGGATGCTAGGCACCATTTTGTGGGAGATAATTAAATAAGTGTTCCTAAATAAAAAATTAAGTGACCCTACAAATATGTCTACATGGTGCTATTTTGTAATTTAAATAATTATTTTGAGATCTATAAATGAATACTGATAAGAGAGTGACTATCTATTTCTTAGTGACACTAAGAGCCCGATTCAGACCCGCTCGCTAGGATGCATTCGCACGCAGCCTGCCGATGTTTGCATTCTGCACTCGCTCGCTGCGCATAGCCACCTCACTAGAATGAGTGACAGGAGAAGTCATTTGTGGGTGGTGACAGTGGCTGGTTGCTGGAAATGGGGGAGTGGTGGTGCGAATGCAGGCATGCCTAAGCGTCTTAACGCTGTTTCAGAGGCGTGCATAATTAAGAGGCAGCATCTGGTGATTGATGCACTATGCCGCGATGCGTACGCACGCATCGCGGCAATAATGTACATGGCTACATCTGTAGATGATGAGGAGGTTGCAATGGTGATGCTGCAAAATCTTATGCCAGTGTATCATTTTATTGTAGTAGCTTTGGAGTCATGAGCTGCCAAGCTATCAACGGAAATTGTACAGGCCAAGCTGATGCAGTTTCAAGAGCACATTCCTGTTGAGACCAATGCTGAGAACTCTGGCTTGCTATCCAATTGAGCAAAACCCAAAAAGCACCAGTACAATTGCTTCAAGTGTCACAAGATGGGATATAACACCTCAGAACACAGAACAAGTGAAAAGATTAGAGCTTCATCATGAAAGCATGACAAAATAAATTAAATGCATTAAATGTAGCCAACAGTCAAAATAAAGATCACTGGTACAGTACATAGACTCAGGAGCCACAAGGAACTTCAGCTGCAATGAGAGTTGATTCAATTCACTAAAGTCATGTGATTCTATAAATGTCAGGGTAATAGGAGATAAAGTCCTAAATGTCACGAAAAGTCAGGACAATTACTGTGCATTTAAGGATTAAGGTCAAAACAATTGTCACAGACATTGAAGATGTACTATAGTGCCAGCTCTAGAAACCAATCTGATTGGCATCAGTGTACTGGAGAATAATGGATACAAGGTCAAACTGACAAAAGGACAGTGGCCCTCATTCAGAGGCGGTCGCAAGAAGCGATCGCTCTCTCTGAATGAGGGCAGTCGCTTCTTTTTTTTGTGCGGCCTCCTGGTCGCTAGCTAAGCTGTGGGTTGCCACCCACAGCTTAGTGACCAAACAGGGTGATGGTCGCGATGGTCAAGACCATAGCGACCATCAGGGCTTGCAATGAGACCCTAAAGTTGGGTCTTGGCAGCTGCAAGCCCCAGGGAGCTTCCTGCTCTGATCGAGCAGGAAGCTCCCCACTGAGATCACTGCTGATGTCAGTGCGGCTGCCCACAAAACGGCATGCATTCCGTCAGGAATGCCTCCGTTTGTGAAAACACCCCCCCCCACGCCTACAAAACGGGCCAAGCTGTCGATCAACATCGACAGCCGGCCCTTTTGTAGTGAGCTCCAGAGCGAGAGGGTTTCTCTCTCGCTCTGGGGCTTGCGCACGCACAGTGAGGCTGCTGCACATGCGCAGGGCCTAACCATTGACCTGGTTGCGAGTGCTCAGCGCCTGCGACATGGTCTGAATGAGACCCAGTGTGTTGTGTATAATAAAAGAGGGACTGTAATTGCATCAAGTGTACACCCTAGACCCTGAGGAGAGTTGTGCAATGGTGGCTTCTGATTCCAACCAGTCCATGGAGCTGTAACATAGGAGACTGGGTCACCTAGTGTATGCAAATAAAAAGTATGGTGGTCGCTCACATCAGCTTAATGATATAGCACAGGTGCTTGTAAAGGGCGGGGTTTACACTGAACACAGAAAAAAAGGGATATTCCCTCCAGCACACTGCAGCAATATCAACAAAAATACTTGAATCCTACATAATAATAGAAATTCAGAGGTATTAGTAGCATACATTTGCAAATATATGATTAAGCGCCAGGCCAACGTCAAGGCTCCTCTATACCGGTGTCCCTAATATTAAAGGGTTCACGTCCGAGGTGCAAGGCACCCCAAAATAATCCAGCCAAGGACCATCCCCAGGGCATGACACAAAAAGGGAAAAAAGGTGATAGTGAAGTGTAAAGTATAGATGTGTAAAGATAATACAATAAGTGTTAATATAATGAGAAAGAATTAAAATTACATAAATAATGAACAAACAATAATAAAAACTGCTGAGCTCTGACAATGGTGGAGAGATTATGAGAACAGAGATCTTGCTATCTTTCTAAAGAGGAATGGCATCCAACACCAAGTAACAATTGCCTACACACCTGAACAGATTGGAGTGAGTGAAAGGGCAAAGAGAACAATCATTAAGAGAACATAGTCTACAGTATGTTAAGTGGTCTGGGTCTGGATAAGAATTATGGGAAGAGGCCATCATAACTGTTGTGTACCTCAAGAGTTGAGCACCTACACTGGCTATCAATAGTAAAACACCATTAGAAGCGTGGTCCAGTAAAAATAAAAGCCAAGTGTCAGTCACCTTCGCATCTTCGGGTGTAAAGTATATGTCCATATTACTAAAGAAAAGAGTCAAGTTGTATCCCAAGTCCATCTCCTGTATTATGCTTGGAAATTTTCAAGAGAGCAAAGGATACAGATTGTGGGACATTGACAACTAAAAGCTTGTAAAGTCAAAATTTGTAGTGTTCCATTAGACAGCTAGATATGCCGGCAGCTGAAAGCAGGCAGAGATTGAGACCACAAATACAAGTGATCAATCACAAAGCAGGAGCTCAATGAGGAGAAACAAAGGCAAAATGCCTAAGAGGTACAACAAGGAATTTTCTAACTTAGTCTGCTGTGTGAACCTGAAATCATACGAAAAGCAAAGTCAAGCAGCGACTGGGAAAAGTTTAAGGGGGGAATTCAAATACCCATGATAATTTGCAGCTAGTTGATCCCCCAGGGCTATTTATCTAGCCCTGAAGGCAGCCCACAGGCTGCTTTTAACGGGATCTTTTTTCGGGACTGATCAGACATGAAAAGATATCCCCGATAAGTAGCGTGTTAACGGATGAAGACACCCTGTTAATGCATAGATCTGTGAGCTTATCAGGGATTCTATGTGTTAATGTAAATTAACACGTGTTAATGCCCATTAACATGTCAATTTAACAAGCATTAAATAGAGTCTTGGGTGAAAAAGGGACTGGAATTGAATAGCCCCAGGCGTTAAAGCTCAAGGGTATCACCCTTTTTCACCCTCTTTAAATTAACAAGGCTAATTGAATTCTCCCCATAGTCAGCAATGGACAAGAAGCAGAGACAGATTTAGACCTCATGGGGCCCTAGGCAAGATACCAATTTGGGGCCCCCTCCCTCAAACACATAGAGAGAGGGTCTAGGCGGCACTCACAGGTCTTAGTAGCAATAGTAGTAAATAAGGAGACACTACTCCATATAGGACAAGGAAGGCTGGCAGGACTAGGAGGGAGACAGGGAAGGATGGCAGGACTAGGAGGGAGACAGGGAAGGCTGGCAGGACTAGGAAGGAGACAGGGAAGGCTGGCAGAGCTAGGTGGGAGACAGGGAAGGCTGGCAGAACTAAGAGGGAGACAGGGAAGACTGGCAGAGCTAGGAGGGAGACAGGGAAGGCTGGCAAAGCTAGGAGGGAGACAGGGAAGGCTGGCAGAGCTAGGAGGGAGACATGGAAGGCTGGCAGGGCTATGAGGGAGACAGAGAAGGCTGGCAGAGCTAGGAGGGAGACATGGAAGGCTGGCAGGGCTAGGAGGGACACAGGTAAGGCTGGCAGAGCTAGGAGGGAGACAGGGAAGGCTGGCAGGGCTAGGAGGGAGACAGGGAAGGCTGGCAGGGCTAGGAGGGAGACAGGGAAGGCTGGCAGAGCTAGGAGGGAGACAGGGAAGGCTGGCAGGGCTAGGAGGGACACAGGTAAGGCTGGCAGAGCTATGAGGGAGACAGGGAAGGCTGGCAGGGCTAGGAGGGAGACAGGGAAGACTGCAGATCTAGGAGGGAGACAGGGAAGGCTGGCAGAGCTAGGAGTGAGACAGGGAAGGCTGGCAGGGCTAGGAGGGACACAGCTAAGGCTGGCAGAGCTATGAGGGAGGCAGGAAAGGCTGGCAGAGTTAGGAGGAAGACAGGGAAGGCTGGCAGGGCTAAGAGGAAGACAGGGAAGGCTGGCAGAGCTAGGAAGGAGACATGGAAGGCTGGCAGGATTAGGAGGGTGACAGGGAAGGCTGGCAGGACTAGGAGGGAGACAGGAAAGGCTGGCAGAGCTATGAGGGAGACAGGGAAGGCTGGCAGAGGTAGGAGGGAGAGAGGGAAGGCTGGAAGAGCTAGGAGGGAGACAGGGAAGGCTGGCAGGACTAGGAGGGAGACAGGGAAGACTGGCAGAGCTAGGAGGGAGAGAGGGAAGGCTGGAAGAGCTAGGAGGGAGACAGGGAAGGCTGGCAGGGCAAGGAGGGACACAGGTAAGGCTGGAAGAGCTATGAGGAAGACAGGGAAGGATGGCAGGACTAGGAGGGAGACAGGAAAGGCTGGCAGAGCTAGAAGGGAGACAGCGAAGGCTGGCAGGGCTAGGGGGGACACAGTGAAGGCTTGCAGGGCTAGAAGGGAGACAGGGAAGGCTGGCAGAGCTAGGAGGGAGACAGGGATGGCTGGCAGGGATAGGAGGGACACAGGTAAGGCTGGCAGAGCTATGAGGAAGACAGGGAAGGCTGGCCGGACTAGGAGGGAGACAGGAAAGGCTGGCAGAGCTATGAGGAAGACAGGGAAGGCTAGCAGGGCTAAGAGGAAGACAGGGAAGGCTGGCAGAGCTAGGAAGGAGACATGGAAGGCTGGCAGGATTAGGAGGGTGACAGGGAAGGCTGGCAGGACTAGGAGGGAGACAGGAAAGGCTGGCAGAGCTATGAGGGAGACAGGGAAGGCTGGCAGGGCTAGGGGGGACACAGGTAAGGCTGGCAGAGCTAGGAGGGAGATAGGGAAAGCTGGCAGGACTAGGAGGGAGACAGGGAAGGATGGCAGGGCTAGGAGGGAGACAGTGAAGGCTGGCAGGTCTAGGAGGGAGACAGGGAAGGCTGGCAGAGCTATGAGGTAGACAGGGAAGGCTGGCAGGGCTAGGAGGGACACAGGTAAGGCTGGCAGAGCTATGAGGAAGACAGGGAAGGCTGGCAGGGCTAGGAAGGAGACAGGGAAGGCTGGCAGGGCTAGGAGGGAGACAGGGAAGGCTGGCAGGGCTAGGAGGGACAGGTAAGGCAGGCAGGGCTAGGAGGGAGACATGGAAGGCTGGCTGGACTATGGGGGGAGCAGGGTAGGGATAGCTGGCTGGACTGGGGTGGGGGGAGAACAGTGCTAGTTCAGGAATTAAGTAATTAGCAGGGTACCTGTTTTAAAATTTCTTCAACTGCAGACAGCCACCCAGAATCAGCGCCAACAGAATTTAAAATATTGAGAGAGTGGGGGCTCGGGGGCTCTGGTATTAGTGCTGCATCAACATTTCAAATATGGTGCGTCCACGAGCTAATCACAGCTTGCGGACCGCCTGCCAATCAGGAGCGGCCTCTCCGAATGGCTGCCGGTCCGCGAGCTCAGGCTGGCTCGTGGCCGGCACCATAAATGACATGCAGCCTGCATTGTATTTCAATTCTATGTTGCTGCCAGTGCAACACTGCTGCACCCAGGCCCCCCTTCTTTCCCTTGTCTCTGGGCCTGGTACTCGAGACCTGCCAGTCCCCCCCTGATGGCGGCCATGTGCCATGAGTCTGTTAAGGGGGACACATGCACAAATTAAAAACAGAGCACAAGAAAATTTTTTAAAAAAACACATTATCCCCCATAAGTAACTAATAAAACACATGAAGTAAATAATAAAACCGACACAGAAAAATAAAACACACATTGGCCCCCACATAAAAAATAAACAAATCGGTCCCTACAGAAAACAATAAAACAAACTGGCTCCCGCAGAAAAGAAAAAGTCAAAAAACACATTGTCCCCTGACAGGTAAAAAAAACACAAACACGCATTGACCCCATCAGGAAAAAATAAAAACACATTGGCCTCCACAAGAAAAAAATTGGCTGAGCAGTGTACTTCCCTGGGGCTGTGGGGTATGGTGGGTAGCATATGTCCAGGGCCTGGGGGGGTACTGTATGTCTAGGGGGTCAGGGAGTAGGGTATGATCTGGAGGCTGGGGGTAGGGAGGGTTACAGTATGTTCCAGAGGCAGGGATGGTAGTTAGGGTGGGTACTGTATTGTGAGGGCATGGGGTAGTCTGGTTAGTCAATCAGGGGGCAGGATGGGAGTAGTAGTGGGAAGTGGGAGTAGTTTAATGCGGGCTGGTTTGGAGTAATAGCATTGCAAATCACGGGGCAGGCTGGTAATAGTAGTAGTAGGGAACAGGGGGGCAGGTTGAGAGCAGTAGTGTGGAGCAGGGGGCAGGTTGGGAGCAGTAGTATGGAGCAGGGAGCAGTAGTGTGGAGCAGAGGGGAGGTTGGGAGCAGTAGTATGGAGCAGGGGGCAGGTTGGGAGTAGTAGTGTGGAGGAGGGGGGCAGGTTGGGAGCAGTAGCGTGGAGGAGGGGGGCAGGTTGGGAGCAGTAGTATGGAGCAGGGGGGCAGGTTGGGAGCAGTAGTGTGGAGCAGGGGGGCAGGTTGGGAGCAGTAGTGTGGAGCAGGGGGCAGGTTGGGAGCAGTAGTGTGGAGGAGGGGAGCAGGTTGGGAGCAGTAGTGTGGAGCAGGGGGCAGTTTGGGAGAAGTAGTGTGGAGCAGGGGGGCAGGTTGGGAGCAGTAGTGTGGAGCAGGGGGGCAGGTTGGGAGCAGTAGTGTGGAGCAGGGGGGCAGGTTGGGAGCAGTAGTGTGGAGCAGGGGGGCAGGTTGGGAGCAGTAGTATGGAGCAGGGGGGCAGGTTGGGAGCAGTAGTATGGAGCAGGGGGCAGGTTGGGAGCAGTAGTGTGGAGGGGAGCAGGCTGGGAGCAGTAGTGTGGAGCAGGGGGGCAGGTTGGGAGCAGTAGTGTGGAGCAGGGGGCAGGGTGGGAGTAGTAGTGTTGAGGGGAGCAGGTTGGGAGCAGTAGTGTGCAGCAGGGGGTCAGGTTGGGAGCAGTAGTGCGGAGGAGGGGGCAGGGTGGGAGTAGTAGTGTTGAGGGGAGCAGGTTGGGAGCAGCAGTGTGCAGCAGGGGGTCAGGTTGGGAGCAGTAGTGTGGAGGAGGGGGGCAGGTTAGGAGCAGTAGTGTGGAGCAGGGGGGCAGGTTGGGAGCAGTAGTGTGGAGCAGGGGGGCAGGTTGGGAGCAGTAGTGTGGAGCAGGGGGCAGGTTGGGAGCAGTAGTGTGGAGCAGGGGGGCAGGTTGGGAGCAGTAGTGTGGAGCAGGGGGCAGGTTGGGAGCAGTAGTGTGGAGGAGGGGAGCAGGTTGGGAGCAGTAGTGTGGAGCAGGGGGCAGGTTGGGAGCAGTAGTGTGGAGCAGGGGGGCAGGTTGGGAGCAGTAGTGTGGAGCAGGGGGCAGGTTGGGAGCAGTAGTGTGGAGCAGGGGGGCAGGTTGGGAGCAGTAGTATGGAGCAGGGGGGCAGGTTGGGAGCAGTAGTATGGAGCAGGGGGCAGGTTGGGAGCAGTAGTGTGGAGGGGAGCAGGCTGGGAGCAGTAGTGTGGAGCAGGGGGGCAGGTTGGGAGCAGTAGTGTGGAGCAGGGGGGCAGGGTGGGAGTAGTAGTGTTGAGGGGAGCAGGTTGGGAGCAGTAGTGTGCAGCAGGGGGGCAGGTTGGGAGCAGTAGTGTGGAGCAGGGGGCAGGTTGGGAGTAGTAGTGTGGAGGAGGGGGGCAGGTTGGGAGTAGTAGTGTGGAACAGGGGGCAGGTTGGTAGCAGTAGAGTGGAGGAGGGGGGCAGGTTGGGAGTAGTAGTGTGGAGCAGGGGGCTGGTTGGGAGCAGTATTGTGGAGGGGGGCAGTTTTGGAGCAGTAGTGTGGAGCAGGGGGCAGGTTGGGAGCAGTAGTGTGGAGGAGGGGGGCAGGTTGGGAGCAGTAGTGTGGAGGAGGGGGGCAGGTTGGGAGCAGTAGTGTGGAGGAGGAGGGCAGGTTGGGAGCAGTAGTGTGGAGCAGGGGGGAGTTACACAAATTTCGGAAGTACAGCAGCTGGTGTCGACCAGGGCTGGCCGTCCAGCAGAGGAGTTCATGGGACCGGCCCAGGCCGCAGACAGCAGCACGGACTCTCTGGGAGTGGAGGCGGACGGCGTGACATCATGGGAGCGCTGTGAATGGCCGCCGTGCCTTAGGTAAGCGCCTAAGATGCCTAGTGGGAAATCCGGCCCTGACAAGAAGCTTACAGTTTTAAATTTCAATGATAAATGGGCCATTGTTTCCAGGCAGAATGACCATATAACATTAAAAAAACAAGTCGATTTTCTCCAACAAGCTAAACACCGATGGAATCTTGCTTGCTACAAAGCCTGACTTGTTGCCCAGAGTTACACCCAGAAATCAGGCATTGGCCATGGAGAAATCTTCTTGCTTGTTGCAAGGTACAGTATATTGCATAGGATTATTGCTATATTTACTGTGTATGATTTGCTACTGTACCAACTGGTCTTTTAATGCAGCCTTGGTAAATGTCGAACTAATAGTGGAAATGAATATGGAGCCTCCTGAACACTAGAATGTTCCTGCATTCAAAGAGGGAAAAGTATATTACAGAAATCATTGTATGAGCTAAACAAAGTTGCCGGTCCTGTTACTGTACATCAAACTAGTCAATGTATTGTTAGAAATTCACTTTACATTCTAAAACGGATTATTGCTTATCAGAAGTGTCTGAACAATATAATGTTGCTGGGGCAACATAAAATCGTTCCGGCACGCCCCCCCTCCCATTGCCTCCATCTTTCCTATGTGGCAGCCGTGGACTGTCGGGGCTGTGCAGCCTTATAGTAATAATTAAGTAGGGGTGAGCGGGTTCGGATTTCAGAACCTGAGGCCGATCCGAGTCAGGCTCGACTTTTCCCGCCTGACTCGGGTCTGAAATCGAGGCAAAACGTCATCATCCCGCCTTCCGAGTCTCGCAGGTTTTGGATCCTATATAAGTTACCCGCGTCGGCACCATTTTCTCACTCGGCTGTGGACAGTGAAGAGGGAGGGTGGGAGTTAGGGCTAGCTGGGCTGTGTAGTGTAGTGTAGTGCAGAGTAGTGTTGTGCTGTGCTGTGCTGTGCTGCGCTGTGCTGCTGTTGTCCATAGGGGCTGTGTCCACTACTTCAAAGTCCATAGGGGCTGGCTGGACTGTGTTGTGCAGTCAGTTGTCCATAGGGGCTGTGTCCACTCCAAAGTCCTGTGCAGTGTCCCAGTCCTAAAGGGGTGCTGTAGTGTTGTCCAGGGGGTGCTCTGTCCATCAGGGGTGCTACCCCTGAAGTGCTAAAAAAAAAAAATATTTTTTCTGTGTTTGTGAATTGTGTGCGCAGTAGCCGCACGTGCATCAACAAAGTAGTGCCAAGCGTGCGCCTGTGTCATAAGTAAAGGGCCGGCTGGCTTGACCGTTAAAGGGTGCTGTAACCCTCAAAGTACACACCAAACCAAATAAAAAAATATTTTCTGTGTTTGTGAATTGTGTGCGCAGTAGCCGCACGTGCATCAACAAAGTAGTGCCAAGCGTGCACCTGTGTCATAAGTAAAGGGCCGGCTGGCTTGACCGTTAAAGGGTGCTGTAACCCCCAAAGTACACTGCAGTCCAAACCAAATAAAAAAATATTTTCTGTGTTTGTGAATTGTGTGCGCAGTATCTGCACGTGCATCAACAAAGTAGTGCCAAGCGTGCGCCTGTGTCATAAGTAAAGGGCCAGCTGGCTTGACCGTTAAAGGGTGCTGTAACCCCCAAAGTACACTCCAGTCCAAACCAAATAAAAAAATATTTTCCATGTTTGTGAATTGTGTGCGCAGTAGCCGCACGTGCATCAACAAAGTAGTGCCAAGCGTGCGCCTGTGTCATAAGTAAAGGGCCGGCTGGCTTGACCGTTAAAGGGTGCTGTAACCCCCAAAGTACACTCCAAACCAAATAAAAAAATATTTTCTGTGTTTGTGAATTGTGTGCGCAGTAGCCGCACGTGCATCAACAAAGTAGTGCCAAGCGTGCGCCTGTGTCATAAGTAAAGGGCCGGCTGGCTTGACCGTTAAAGGGTGCTGTAACCCCCAAAGTACACTCCAAACCAAATAAAAAAATATTTTCTGTGTTTCTGAATTGTGTGCGCAGTAGCTGCACGTGCATCAACAAAGTAGTGCCAAGCGTGCGCCTGTGTCATAAGTAAAGGGCCGGCTGGCTTGACCGTTAAAGGGTGCTGTAACCCCCAAAGTACACTCCAGTCCAAACCAAAAAAAAAATTATTTTCTGTGTTTGTGAATTGTGTGCACTGTGGCTGCACGTGCATCAACAAAGGAGCAGCGCCAAGCGTGCGCCTGTGTCCCATAAGTAAAGAGCCGGCTGGCTCATTTCTTAAAGGGTGGTGTAACCCACAAAGTGCACTACTCTCCAGCAAAAATAAAAAAATATTTTCTGTGTTTGTGTGCGCTTTAGCCGCAAGTATATAGCAATATAACATAAATGGAGGACCAAACTTTCTCTGATAAAAATAAAATAGGGAAAGATCAAGAACCACTTCCTCCTAGTGCTGTTGCTGCTGCTGGGAGTTATTCATCTTCCCAGAGAGGAAGTAGGAACACCACTACTTTTACTAAACAATTGACCCTCCAACAGTCCCTAGCGATGAGGATGAAGTACGACAGCAGTCATCCTGAAGCAAAACGTATAACTGAGGCCTTGACTGCTATGTTGGTGTTAGACGTGGGTCCGGTATCCGCCATTAGTGCAGTGGGATTTAGACAATTGATGGAGGTAGTGTGTCCCCGGTTCCAAATCCCGTCTAGATTCCACCTGCATCCACAAAGCAGCAGCGACAAGCGTGCGTCTGTCTGTTAAAGGGTGGTGTAACCCTCAAAGTGCGCTCCACAAACAATAAAAATATTCTTCTTTTTTTTTCTGTCTTTGTGAATTGTGTGGGCTGTAGCTGCACTTGAATCCTCAAAGCAGCAGCGACAAGCGTGCGTCTGTCTGTTAAAGGGTGGTGTAACCCTCAAAGTGCTCCAATAAATAAAAAACTATTTTTTTATGTGTTTGTGACTTGTGTGCGATGTAGCCGCACGTGCATCAACACAGTAGCAGCGCCAAGCGTGCGCCTGTGTCATAAGTCAAGTGCCGCTTTGGACATCTGGTCCGGACTGAAGGACGTGCCAACAATTTCTGACAAGTCTACTGTCACTGCATATGATACTGTCCTCAAAGCAGCAGCGACAAGCGTGCGTCTGTCTGTTAAAGGGTGGTGTAACCCTCAAAGTGCGCTCCACAAACAATAAAAATATTCTTCTTTTTTTCTGACTTTGTGAAGTGTGTGGGCTGTAGCCGCACCTGCATCCTTAAAGCAGCAGCGACAAGCGTGCATCTGTCTGTTAAAGGATTACATCGGTGACAACATCCAAGTAGGCATGTCAGACAGTCCGTACCTGTACTGGCAGGAAAAAGAAGCAATTTGGAGGTCCCTGTACAAACTGGCTCTATTTTACCTGAGTTGCCCCCCCTCCAGTGTGTACTCCGAAAGAGTGTTTAGTGCAGCCGGGAACCTTGTCAGCGAAAGGCGTAGGAGGTTGCTTCCACAACATGTGGAGAAGATGATGTTCATAAAATGAATTATCAACTCTTCCAGGGAGACCAGCCTCCAGAACGTACAGAGGGACCTGTGGTTGTGGATTCCAGCGGGGACGAATTAATACTCTGTGAGGATGAGGATGTACACAACACTGAAGAGGGTGAGGAATCGGTGGATGAGGAGGATGAGGATGACATCTTGCCTCCGTAGAGCCAGTTTGTGCAGGGACAGATTAATTGCCAGCTTGTTTTGTGGGGGCCCAAACGAACCAATCATTTCAGCCACAGTCATGTGGCAGACCCTGGTGCTGAAATGATTGGTTTGTTAAAGTGTGCATGTCCTATTTATACAACATAAGGGTGGGTGGGAGGGCCCAAGGACAATTCCATCTTGCGCCTCTTTTTTTTCTTTGCAGTATGTACTGTTTGGGGCCTAGTTTTTCAAACTGCCATCCTGTCTGCCACTGCAGTGTCACTCCTAGATGGGCCACGTGTTTGTGCCGCCCACGCGTGTCGCTTAGCATAGTCATCCAGCTACCTCGGTGCAACCTTTTGGACATAAAAACACTATTGTGAGGTGTGAGGTGTTCAGAATAGACTGGAAATGAGTGGAAATTAAGGTTATTGAGGTTAATAATAGCATAGGAGCAGAAAAACCCACAAATTCTGTGATTTTAGCTGTTTTTATGCTTTTTAAAAAAAAATACAGATCCAAAACACAAAACCCAGAATCCAAAACATGGAAGGGTGGTTTTGGCAAAACCAATCCAGATCCAAAACACGAAGATAGATCCAGATCCAAAACCAAAACACTAAACACGAAAAGTGGCCGGTGCACACCCCTATAATTAAGGATTAATTATTTAAGGATTTGCTAAATGTGAATGCCGGGACTGTTACCATAGACAACCACGGGTGCATTGAAGCAATGATCTTCAATTTTGGAATGGCGCACACCAATTGCCAAGGGTACAAAAACAGAGAATAGAGGAAATTATAAAATGTCCTTATCAAAGTGCCATTGGAACTTTACTGTATACCAGTATTGGTCCAGACATCACACATGCAGTCAGTCCTATTAGCCAATCTGCAACCAACCCTGGAAGGGAGCGTTGGACGGCTGTAAAACGTATCCTTAGATTCTTAAAGGGTACAATATCCTTAAAGCTAAAGTTAGTAAAAACTGAAAGTTTGGAGTTTTAAGCCGTCTACGGTACCGTTTGGGGAGCAGATGATGACGGTAATCATTATTATACTGTAGGGATGTGCGCCGACCCCCGTGTTTTAATTTTGGTTTTGGATCTGGATTGGTTTTGCCAAAACTTCACCTACGTGTTTTGTTTTTGGGTTTTGGTTTTGGATGTGGATTTGTTCTTAAAAAAAAAAACAGCTAAAATCACATAAAATGGGCGTTTTTTTGTTCCTACAGTATTAATAACCTCAATAACATTTATTTACAGTCATTTCCAATCAATTTTGACCACCTCATAATATTATTTGCTTCATCTACTTAAGGCCAAAAGGTTGCATCCAGCTAGCTGGCTGACTAAGCTAAGTGACACAGTGGGCGGCACTAAAATGTGGCAGTTCAGCTTCTAATTTCCAACACAGATACAGTGTGATATACAGTGTGGGTTGGATACACCAATAGTGCACTTACTGTGACAGCAGTGTCGGCAGAGCAGGATTGCTGACGGTGTCCTCAGTACATGGAATGGCAGTGCAGGTTTGGTGGCTATGTCGGCAGTGCAGAGGTTGCTGATGGTGTCCTCAGCATGGAATGGCAGTGCTGCGGTGCTGGCAGTGTCCTCAGTGAAGGGTACTGGTGATGTCGGCAGTGCCAGTGGTGTCTTTAGTGCAGGTTTGCTGACTATGTCAGCAGTGCAGTGGTGTTCTTAATGCAGGGTGCCGGCGGTGTCGGCAGAGCGGGGGTGCAAGCAGTATCCTCAGTGCATGTGTGCTGACAGTGTTGGCAGTGCAGGGGTGCTGGTGGTGTCCTCAGTGTGGGAGTGCCGGCAGTGTCGGCAGTGTGGGGGTCGCTGACAGTGTCCTCAGCACGTGGGGCAGCAGTGCAGGGGTGCTGGCAGTTTCAGCAGCGGAGGTGTTGGCAGCGGGGGTGCTGGCGGTCTCAGGCAGCAGGGGATGGCAAGCGCCATCTTCTTTTTTTTGCTTCCTGACTGGGTGCATAATGGTCTTAACACTGATTGGCTGAGAACCGTAACAGACGGCTCTCTCAGCCAATCAGTGTTAAGCCTACTACAAAACCTCGTGACCCGACAGCAGGATTGCAAGGTTTTGCCTTGTATGAGGGCAGGCAGGGAGATCCGAGCTTGGCTTGGATCGCCCCGGATCCCCGAAATTCGGGTGGGTTCGGTTCTCTGAGAACCGAACCCGCTCATCCCTACTATACTCCCTACTATACTGGATACCTATTTGATTTGGTGCAGCCGTCAGCTTGGCAAGCAAGAAACAGCCTAATGTTTCCTTGTCCACTAAGTACATGCACTCACAGAACAGCCAAAGAGGCATTGTGGCTGAAGGAGACTTTGGGGTAAATGCAACAGGGTGCGGAGTTCTGACATCGGCGAGTCACGTGCGAGGCTGCCCGATGTTTAAAGTAGCAGTTATTTAACAGGCAAAATCAACATCGGACAGTCTTGCACGTGACTCGCCGATGTCAGAACTCCGCACCCTGTTACATTTACCCCCTTGTGTGAGTTAGGTCTTCTTAGTACAAAGGACCCCACCAGCATTACATGTGACAACAAAGGTGCAACTGACTTGTCTCCCAGCATCAAACACCATAGCCGGTCTAAGCACACTGCCATAAGACACCATTCTATAAGAGAGCTGGTAGATAGCACTTTAGTCAGCGTGAAATATGTATTAAGGCCCTCATTCAGAGCCGCTCGCTATTTGAGTTCGTTCGTTCTAAAACAAGGGTTCGCTAATTGCGGTCTGTTCACGCCTCTAAGTTAGAACAAGCGAGCAAAACTTGCGGTTGTAATTTTGAAAAATACGCCCCCTTGCCGCTTGCACCATACGTCATGTCCGCTATTTATTAGATTAATCGAGTACATCGAACAGCGTATGAACTGCTCGCTATTCTTGTGGCTGGTTTTTTCGACCGCTATTTTGCGAGCAGTTCTGAGTAAAAAAAACCAAGTGACGTGGTCAATGACGCTGCTGTATTAATTATGCACTCCCTTAAAACGCCCGTTTTGACCTTTAAGCACGCCTGCGTTCGAATTCCACACCCCGGTTTTCAAGCACTTTCCCCTGTTACCACCCACATACGCCTCCTTCTGTCACTCAAAATAGCAGGCATTAGCTATATAGCGAACAAACGATTTTCGGCCGCACTGACTGGTTTGCGCATGCGTATTAAAATTAGGGGTGTGCACCGGCCACTTTTCGTGTTTTGTGTTTTGGTTTTGGATCTGGATCTTTCTTTGTGTTTTGGATCTGGATTGGTTTTGCCAAAACCACCCTTCCGTGTTTTGGGTTCTGGGTTTTGTGTTTTGGATCTGTATTTTTTTGAAAAAAAGCATAAAAACAGCTAAAATCACAGAATTTGTAGGTTTTTCTGCTCCTATGCTATTATTAACCTCAATAACCTTAATTTCCACTCATTTCCAGTCTATTCTGAATACCTCACACCTCACAATAGTGTTTTTATGTCCAAAAGGCTGCACCGAGGTAGCTGGATGACTATGCTAAGCGACACGAGTGGGCGGCACAAACACGTGACCCATCTAGGCGTGAAACTGCAGTGGCAGACAGGATGGCATTGAAAAACTAGGCCCCAAACTGTACATAATGCAAAGAAAAAAAAGAGGTGCAAGATGGAATTGTCCTTGGGCCCTCCCACCCACCCTTATGTTGTATAAACAGGACATGCACACTTTAACAAACCAATCATTTCAGCGCCAGGGTCTGCCACACAACTGTGGCTGAAATTATTGGTTCGTTTGGGCCCCCACAACACAAGCTGGCAATTTATCTGTCCCTGCACAAACTGGCTCTACGGAGGCAAGATGTCATCCTCATCCTCCTCATCCACCGATTCCTCACCCTCTTCAGTGTGTACATCCTCATCCTCACAGAGTATTAATTAGTCCCTGCTGGAACCACAGGTCCCTCTGTACGTTCTGGAGGCTGGTCTCCCTGGAAGAGTTGATAATTCATTTTATGAACATCATCTTCTCCACATTTTGTGGAAGCAACCTCCTACGCCTTTCGCTGACAAGGTTCCCGGCTGCACTAAACACTCTTTCGGAGTACACACTGGAGGGGGGGCAACTCAGGTAAAATAGAGCCAGTTTGTACAGGGACCTCCAAATTGCTTCTTTTTCCTGCCAGTACAGGTACGGACTGTCTGACATGCCTACTTGGATGCTGTCACCGATGTAATCCTTTAACAGACAGACGCACGCTTGTTGCTGCTGCTTTGAGGATTCAAGTGCGGCTACAGCCCACACAATTCACAAAGACAGAAAAAAAAAAGAATATTTTTATTGTTTGTGGAGCACACTTTGAGGGTTACACCACCCTTTAACAGACAGACGCACGCTTGTCGCTGCTGCTTTGAGGATGCAAGTGCGGCTACAGCCCACACAATTCACAAAGACAGAAAAAAGAAGAAGAATATTTTAATTGTTTGTGTAGAACACTTTGAGGTGTCACCACCCTTTAACAGACAGACGCACGCTTGTCGCTGCTGCTTTAAGGATGCAGGTGCGGCTACAGCCCACACATTTCACAAAGACCAAAAAAAAAAGAACAATATTTTAATTGTTTGTGTAGAACACTTTGAGGTGTCACCACCCTTTAACAGACAGACGCACGCTTGTCGCTGCTGCTTTAAGGATGCAGGTGCGGCTACAGCCCACACAATTCACATAGACAGAAAAAAAAAGAACAATATTTTAATTGTTTGTGTAGCACACTTTGAGGGTGTCACCACCCTTTAACAGACAGACGCACGCTTGTCGCTGCTGCTTTGAGGATGCAAGTGTGGCTACATCGCACACAAGTCACAAACACATTAAAAAAATAGTTTTTTATTTTTTGGAACACTTTGAGAGTTACACCACCCTTTAACAGACAGACGCACGCTTGTCGCTGCTGCTTTAAGGATGCAGGTGCGGCTACAGCCCACACATTTCACAAAGACCGAAAAAAAAAGAACAATATTTTAATTGTTTGTGTAGAACACTTTGAGGGTGTCACCACCCTTTAACAGACAGACGCACGCTTGTCGCTGCTGCTTTAAGGATGCAGGTGCGGCTACAGCCCACACAATTCACATAGACAGAAAAAAGAAGAATATTTTTATTGTTTGTGTAGCACACTTTGAGGGTGTCACCACCCTTTAACAGACAGACGCACGCTTGTCGCTGCTGCTTTAAGGATGCAGGTGCGGCTACAGCCCACACATTTCACAAAGACCAAAAAAAAAAGAACAATATGTTAATTGTTTGTGTAGCACACTTTGAGGGTGTCACCACCCTTTAACAGACAGACGCACGCTTGTCGCTGCTGCTTTAAGGATGCAGGTGCGGCTACAGCCCACACAATTCACAAAGACAGAAAAAAAAAGAACAATATTTTAATTGTTTGTGTAGCACACTTTGAGGGTGTCACCACCCTTTAACAGACAGACGCACGCTTGTCGCTGCTGCTTTAAGGATGCAGGTGTGGCTACAGCCCACACAATTCACAAAGACAGAAAAAAAAAGAACAATATTTTAATTGTTTGTGTAGCACACTTTGAGGGTGTCACCACCCTTTAACAGACAGACGCACGTTTGTCGCTGCTGCTTTGAGGATGCAGGTGAAATCTAGACGGGATTTGGAACCGAGGACACACTACCTCCATCAATTGTCTAAATCCCACTGCACTAATGTCGGATACCGGACGCACGTCTAACACCAACATAGCAGTCAAGGCCTCAGTTATACGTTTTGCTTCAGGATGACTGCTGTCGTACTTCATCCTCATCGCTAGGGACTGTTGGAGGGTCAATTGTTTAGTAAAAGTAGTGATGTTCCTACTTCCTCTCTGGGATGATGAACAACTCCCAGCAGCAGCAACAGCACTAGGAGGAAGTGGTTCTTGATCTTTCCCTATTTTATTTTTATCGGAGAAAGTTTGGTCCTCCATTTATGTTATATTGATATATATACGTGCGGCTAAAGCGCACACAAACACAGAAAATATTATTTTATTTTTGCTGGAGAGTAGTGCACTTTGTGGGTTACACCACCCTTTAAGAAATGAGCCAGCCGGCTCTTTACTTATGGGACACAGGCGCACGCTTGGCGCTGCTCCTTTGTTGATGCACGTGCAGCCACAGTGCACACAATTCACAAACACAGAAAATAATTTTTTTTTTGGTTTGGACTGGAGTGTACTTTCGGGGGTTACAGCACCCTTAACGGTCAAGCCAGCCGGCCCTTTACTTATGACACAGGCGCACGCTTGGCACTACTTTGTTGATGCATGTGCGGCTACTGCGCACACAATTCACAAACACAGAAAATAATTTTTTTTTTGGTTTGGACTGGAGTGTACTTTCGGGGGTTACAGCAGCCTTAACGGTCAAGCCAGCCGGCCCTTTACTTATGACACAGGCGCACGCTTGGCACTACTTTGTTGATGCACGTGCGGCTACTGCGCACACAATTCACAAACACAGAAAATAATTTTTTTTTTGGTTTGGACTGGAGTGTACTTTCGGGGGTTACAGCACCCTTAACGGTCAAGCCAGCCGGCCCTTTACTTATGACACAGGCGCACGCTTGGCACTACTTTGTTGATGCACGTGCGGCTACTGCGCACACAATTCACAAACACAGAAAATAATTTTTTTTTTGGTTTGGACTGGAGTGTACTTTCGGGGGTTACAGCACCCTTAACGGTCAAGCCAGCCGGCCCTTTACTTATGACACAGGCGCACGCTTGGCAGTACTTTGTTGATGCACGTGCGGCTACTGCGCACACAATTCACAAACACAGAAAATTATTTTTTTTTTGGTTTGGACTGGAGTGTACTTTCGGGGGTTACAGCACCCTTAACGGTCAAGCCAGCGGGCCCTTTACTTATGACACAGGCGCACGCTTGGCACTACTTTGTTGATGCACGTGCGGCTACTGCGCACACAATTCACAAACACAGAAAATAATTTTTTTTTTGGTTTGGACTGGAGTGTACTTTCGGGGGTTACAGCACCCTTAACGGTCAAGCCAGCCGGCCCTTTACTTATGACACAGGCGCACGCTTGGCACTACTTTGTTGATGCACGTGCAGCTACTGCGCACACAATTCACAAACACAGAAAATAATTTTTTTTTTGGTTTGGACTGGAGTGTACTTTCGGGGGTTACAGCACCCTTAACGGTCAAGCCAGCCGGCCCTTTACTTATGACACAGGCGCACGCTTGGCACTACTTTGTTGATGCACGTGCGGCTACTGCGCACACAATTCACAAACACAGAAAATATATTATTTTTTTAGCACTTGGGGGGAGCACCCCTGATGGACAGAGCACCCCCTGGACAACACTGCAGCACTCCTTTAGGACTGGGACACTGCACAGGACTTTGGAGTGGACACAGCCCCTATGGAGAACTGACTGCACAACACAGTCCAGCCAGCCCCTATGGACTTTGAAGTAGTGGACACAGCCCCTATTAACAACAGCAGCACAGCACAACACAGCCAGCCCCTATGGACTTTGAAGTAGTGGACAACAGCAGCACTACACTACACTACACTACACAGCCCTAACTCCCACCCTCCCTCTTCACTGTCCACAGCCGAGTGAGAAAATGGCGCCGACGTGGGTACCTTATATAGGATCCAAAACCCGCGAGACTCGGAAGGCGGGATGATGACGTTTTGCCTCGATTTCAGATCCGAGTCAGGCGGGAAAAGTCGAGCCTGATTCGGATCGGACTCGGATCGGGGGGGCTCGGGGGGGTTCGGATTTCAGAAATCCGAACCCGCTCACCCCTAGTTTGTACACGGACCTCCAAATTGCTTCTTTTTCCTGCCAGTACAGGTACGGACTGTCTGACATGCCTACTTGGATGCTGTCACCGATGTAATCCTTTAACAGACAGACGCACGCTTGTCGCTGCTGCTTTGAGGATTCAAGTGCGGCTACAGCCCACACAATTCACAAAGACAGAAAAAAAAAAAGAATATTTTTATTGTTTGTGGAGCACACTTTGAGGGTGTCACCACCCTTTAACAGACAGACGCACACTTGTCGCTGCTGCTTTGAGGATGCAAGTGCGGCTACATCGCACACAAGTCACAAACACATTAAAAAAATAGTTTTTTTATTTTTTGGAGCACTTTGAGAGTTACACCACCCTTTAACAGACAGACGCACGCTTGTCGCTGCTGCTTTAAGGATGCAGGTGCGGCTACAGCCCACACATTTCACAAAGACCGAAAAAAAAGAACAATATTTTAATTGTTTGTGTAGAACACTTTGAGGTGTCACCACCCTTTAACAGACAGACGCACGCTTGTCGCTGCTGCTTTAAGGATGCAGGTGCGGCTACAGCCCACACAATTCACATAGACAGAAAAAAGAAGAAGAATATTTTTATTGTTTGTGTAGCACACTTTGAGGGTGTCACCACCCTTTAACAGACAGACGCACGCTTGTCGCTGCTGCTTTAAGGATGCAGGTGCGGCTACAGCCCACACAATTCACAAAGACAGAAAAAAGAACAATATTTTAATTGTTTGTGTAGCACACTTTGAGGGTGTCACCACCCTTTAACAGACAGACGCACGCTTGTCGCTGCTGCTTTAAGGATGCAGGTGCGGCTACAGCCCACACAATTCACAAAGACAGAAAAATGAAGAAGAATATTTTTATTGTTTGTGTAGCACACTTTGAGGGTGTCACCACCCTTTAACAGACAGACGCACGCTTGTCGCTGCTGCTTTAAGGATGCAGGTGCGGCTACAGCCCACACATTTCACAAAGACGAAAAAAAAAGAACAATATTTTAATTGTTTGTGTAGCACACATTGAGGGTGTCACCACCCTTTAACAGACAGACGCACGCTTGTCGCTGCTGCTTTAAGTATGCAGGTGCGGCTACAGCCCACACATTTCACAAAGACAGAAAAAAAAGAACAATATTTTAATTGTTTGTGTAGCACACTTTGAGGGTGTCACCACCCTTTAACAGACAGACGCACGCTTGTCGCTGCTGCTTTAAGGATGCAGGTGCGGCTACAGCCCACACAATTCACAAAGACAGAAAAAAGAAGAAGAATACTTTTATTGTTTGTGTAGTACACTTTGAGGGTGTCACCACCCTTTAACAGACAGATGCACGCTTGTCGCTGCTGCTTTGAGGATGCAAGTGCGGCTACATCGCACACAAGTCACAAACACATTAAAAAAATAGTTGTTTTTTTTTTTGGAGCACTTTGAGAGTTACACCACCCTTTAACAGACAGACACACGCTTGTCGCTGCTGCTTTAAGGATGCAGGTGCGGCTACAGCCCACACATTTCACAAAGACCGAAAAAAAATGAACAATATTTTAATTGTTTGTGTAGAACACTTTGAGGGTGTCACCACCCTTTAACAGACAGACGCACGCTTGTCGCTGCTGCTTTAAGGATGCAGGTGCGGCTACAGCCCACACAATTCACATAGACAGAAAAAAAAAGAACAAAATTTTAATTGTTTGTGTAGCACACTTTGAGGGTGTCACCACCCTTTAACAGACAGACACACGCTTGTCGCTGCTGCTTTAAGGATGCAGGTGCGGCTACAGCCCACACAATTCACAAAGACAGAAAAAAGAACAATATTTTAATTGTTTGTGTAGCACACTTTGAGGGTGTCACCACCCTTTAACAGACAGACGCACGCTTGTCGCTGCTGCTTTAAGGATGCAGGTGCGGCTACAGCCCACACAATTCACAAAGACAGAAAAAAGAAGAAGAATATTTTTATTGTTTGTGTAGCACACTTTGAGGGTGTCACCACCCTTTAACAGACAGACGCACGCTTGTCGCTGCTGCTTTGAGGATTCAAGTGCGGCTACATCGCACACAAGTCACAAACACATTAAAAAAATAGTTTTTTATTTTTTGGAGCACTTTGAGAGTTACACCACCCTTTAACAGACAGACGCACGCTTGTCGCTGCTGCTTTAAGGATGCAGGTGCGGCTACAGCCCACACATTTCACAAAGACCGAAAAAAAAAGAACAATATTTTAATTGTTTGTGTAGCACACTTTGAGGGTGTCACCACCCTTTAACAGACAGACGCACGCTTGTCGCTGCTGCTTTGAGGATGCAGGTGGAATCTAGATGGGATTTGGAACCGAGGACACACTACCTCCATCAATTGTCTAAATCCCACTGCACTAATGTCGGATACCGGACGCACGTCTAACACCAACATAGCAGTCAAGGCCTCAGTTATACGTTTTGCTTCAGGATGACTGCTGTCGTACTTCATCCTCATTGCTAGGGACTGTTGGAGGGTCAATTGTTTAGTAAAAGTAGTGATGTTCCTACTTCCTCTCTGGGATGATGAACAACTCCCAGCAGCAGCAACAGCACTAGGAGGAAGTGGTTCTTGATCTTTCCCTATTTTATTTTTATCGGAGAAAGTTTGGTCCTCCATTTATGTTATATTGATATATATACGTGCGGCTAAAGCGCACACAAACACAGAAAATATTATTTTATTTTTGCTGGAGAGTAGTGCACTTTGTGGGTTACACCACCCTTTAAGAAATGAGCCAGCCGGCTCTTTACTTATGGGACACAGGCGCACGCTTGGCGCTGCTCCTTTGTTGATGCACGTGCAGCCACAGTGCACACAATTCACAAACACAGAAAATAATTTTTTTTTTGGTTTGGACTGGAGTGTACTTTCGGGGGTTACAGCACCCTTAACGGTCAAGCCAGCCGGCCCTTTACTTATGACACAGGCGCACGCTTGGCACTACTTTGTTGATGCACGTGCGGCTACTGCGCACACAATTCACAAACACAGAAAATAATTTTTTTTTTGGTTTGGACTGGAGTGTACTTTCGGGGGTTACAGCACCCTTAACGGTCAAGCCAGCCGGCCCTTTACTTATGACACAGGCGCACGCTTGGCACTACTTTGTTGATGCACGTGCGGCTACTGCGCACACAATTCACAAACACAGAAAATAATTTTTTTTTGGTTTGGACTGGAGTGTACTTTCGGGGGTTACAGCACCCTTAACGGTCAAGCCAGCCGGCCCTTTACTTATGACACAGGCGCACGCTTGGCACTACTTTGTTGATGCACGTGCGGCTACTGCGCACACAATTCACAAACACAGAAAATAATTTTTTTTTTGGTTTGGACTGGAGTGTACTTTCGGGGGTTACAGCACCCTTAACGGTCAAGCCAGCCGGCCCTTTACTTATGACACAGGCGCACGCTTGGCACTAATTTGTTGATGCATGTGCGGCTACTGCGCACACAATTCACAAACACAGAAAATAATTTTTTTTTTGGTTTGGACTGGAGTGTACTTTCGGGGGTTACAGCACCCTTAACGGTCAAGCCAGCCGGCCCTTTACTTATGACACAGGCGCACGCTTGGCACTACTTTGTTGATGCACGTGCGGCTACTGCGCACACAATTCACAAACACAGAAAATAATTTTTTTTTTGGTTTGGACTGGAGTGTACTTTCGGGGGTTACAGCACCCTTAACGGTCAAGCCAGCCGGCCCTTTACTTATGACACAGGCGCACGCTTGGCACTACTTTGTTGATGCACGTGCGGCTACTGCGCACACAATTCACAAACACAGAAAATAATTTTTTTTTTGGTTTGGACTGGAGTGTACTTTCGGGGGTTACAGCACCCTTAACGGTCAAGCCAGCCGGCCCTTTACTTATGACACAGGCGCACGCTTGGCACTACTTTGTTGATGCACGTGCGGCTACTGCGCACACAATTCACAAACACAGAAAATATATTATTTTTTTAGCACTTGGGGGGAGCACCCCTGATGGACAGAGCACCCCCTGGACAACACTGCAGCACTCCTTTAGGACTGGGACACTGCACAGGACTTTGGAGTGGACACAGCCCCTATGGAGAACTGACTGCACAACACAGTCCAGCCAGCCCCTATGGACTTTGAAGTAGTGGACACAGCCCCTATTAACAACAGCAGCACAGCACAACACAGCCAGCCCCTATGGACTTTGAAGTAGTGGACAACAGCAGCACTACACTACACTACACTACACAGCCCTAACTCCCACCCTCCCTCTTCACTGTCCACAGCCGAGTGAGAAAATGGCGCCGACGTGGGTACCTTATATAGGATCCAAAACCCGCGAGACTCGGAAGGCGGAATGATGACGTTTTGCCTCGATTTCAGATCCGAGTCAGGCGGGAAAAGTCGAGCCTGATTCGGATCGGACTCGGATCGGGGGGGCTCGGGGGGGTTCGGATTTCAGAAATCCAAACCCGCTCACCCCTAGTTTGTACACGGACCTCCAAATTGCTTCTTTTTCCTGCCAGTACAGGTACGGACTGTCTGACATGCCTACTTGGATGCTGTCACCGATGTAATCCTTTAACAGACAGACGCACGCTTGTCGCTGCTGCTCTGAGGATTCAAGTGCGGCTACAGCCCACACAATTCACAAAGACAGAAAAAAAAAAAGAATATTTTTATTGTTTGTGGAGCACACTATGAGGGTTACACCACCCTTTAACAGACAGACGCACGCTTGTCGCTGCTGCTTTGAGGATGCAAGTGCAGCTACAGCCCACACAATTCACAAAGACAGAAAAAAGAAGAAGAATATTTTTATTGTTTGTGTAGCACACTTTGAGGGTGTCACCACCATTTAACAGACAGACGCATGCTTGTCGCTGCTGCTTTAAGGATGCAGGTGCGGCTACAGCCCACACATTTCACAAAGACCGAAAAAAAAAGAACAATATTTTAATTGTTTGTGTAGCACACTTTGAGGGTGTCACCACCCTTTAACAGACAGACGCACGCTTGTCGCTGCTGCTTTAAGGATGCAGGTGCGGCTACAGCCCACACATTTCACAAAGACCGAAAAAAAAGAACAATATTTTAATTGTTTGTGTAGCACACTTTGAGGGTGTCACCACCCTTTAACAGACAGACGCACGCTTGTCGCTGCTGCTTTAAGGATGCAGGTGCGGCTACAGCCCACACATTTCACAAAGACCAAAAAAGAAAGAACAAAATTTTAATTGTTTGTGTAGCACACTTTGAGAGTGTCACCACCCTTTAACAGACAGACGCACGCTTGTCGCTGCTGCTTTAAGGATGCAGGTGCGGCTACAGCCCACACAATTCACAAAGACAGAAAAAAGAACAATATTTTAATTGTTTGTGTAGCACACTTTGAGGGTGTCACCACCCTTTAACAGACAGACGCACGCTTGTCGCTGCTGCTTTAAGGATGCAGGTGCGGCTACAGCCCACACAATTCACAAAGACCGAAAAAAAAAGAACAATATTTTAATTGTTTGTGTAGAACACTTTGAGGGTGTCACCACCCTTTACCAGACAGACGCACGCTTGTCGCTGCTGCTTTGAGGATTCAAGTGCGGCTACAGCCCACACAATTCACAAAGACAGAAAAAAAAAATAATATTTTTATTGTTTGTGGAGCACACTATGAGGGTTACACCACCCTTTAACAGACAGACGCACGCTTGTCGCTGCTGCTTTGAGGATGCAAGTGCGGCTACAGCCCACACAATTCACAAAGACCGAAAAAAAAAGAACAATATTTTTATTGTTTGTGTAGCACACTTTGAGGGTGTCACCACCCTTTAACAGACAGACGCACGCTTGTCGCTGCTGCTTTGAGGATTCAAGTGCGGCTACATCGCACACAAGTCACAAACACATTAAAAAAATAGTTTTTTATTTTTTGGAGCACTTTGAGAGTTACACCACCCTTTAACAGACAGACGCACGCTTGTCGCTGCTGCTTTAAGGATGCAGGTGCGGCTACAGCCCACACATTTCACAAAGACCGAAAAAAAAAGAACAATATTTTAATTGTTTGTGTAGCACACTGTGAGGGTGTCACCACCCTTTAACAGAAAGACGCACGCTTGTCGCTGCTGCTTTAAGGATGCAGGTGCGGCTACAGCCCACACAATTCACAAAGACAGAAAAAAAAAGAACAATATTTTAATTGTTTGTGTAGCACACTTTGAGGGTGTCACCACCCTTTAACAGACAGACGCACGCTTGTCGCTGCTGCTTTGAGGATTCAAGTGCGGCTACAGCCCACACAATTCACAAAGACAGAAAAAAAAAAGAATATTTTTATTGTTTGTGGAGCACACTATGAGGGTTACACCACCCTTTAACAGACAGACGCACGCTTGTCGCTGCTGCTTTGAGGATGCAAGTGCGGCTACAGCCCACACAATTCACAAAGACAGAAAAAAGAAGAAGAATATTTTTATTGTTTGTGTAGCACACTTTGAGGGTGTCACCACCCTTTAACAGACAGATGCACGCTTGTCGCTGCTGCTTTAAGGATGCAGGTGTGGCTACAGCCCACACATTTCACAAAAACCGAAAAAAAAAGAACAATATTTTAATTGTTTGTGTAGCACACTGTGAGGGTGTCACCACCCTTTAACAGACAGACGCACGCTTGTCGCTGCTGCTTTAAGGATGCAGGTGCGGCTACAGCCCACACAATTCACAAAGACAGAAAAAAAAGAACAATATTTTAATTGTTTGTGTAGCACACTTTGAGGGTGTCACCACCCTTTAACAGACAGACGCACGCTTGTCGCTGCTGCTTTGAGGATTCAAGTGCGGCTACAGCCCACACAATTCACAAAGACAGAAAAAAAAAAGAATATTTTTATTGTTTGTGGAGCACACTATGAGGGTTACACCACCCTTTAACAGACAGACGCACGCTTGTCGCTGCTGCTTTGAGGATGCAAGTGCGGCTACAGCCCACACAATTCACAAAGACAGAAAAAAGAAGAAGAATATTTTTATTGTTTGTGTAGCACACTTTGAGGGTGTCACCACCCTTTAACAGACAGATGCACGCTTGTCGCTGCTGCTTTAAGGATGCAGGTGTGGCTACAGCCCACACATTTCACAAAGACCAAAAAAAAAGAACAATATTTTAATTGTTTGTGTAGCACACTTTGAGGGTGTCACCACCCTTTAACAGACAGACGCACGCTTGTCGCTGCTGCTTTAAGGATGCAGGTGCGGCTACAGCCCACACAATTCACAAAGACAGAAAAAAGAAGAATATTTTTATTGTTTGTGTAGCACACTTTGAGGGTGTCACCACCCTTTAACAAACAGACGCACACTTGTCGCTGCAGCTTTGAAGATGCAAGTGCGGCTACATCGCACACAAGTCACAAACACATTAAAAAAATAGTTTTTTATTTTTTGGAGCACTTTGAGAGTTACACCACCCTTTAACAGACAGACGCACGCTTGTCGCTGCTGCTTTAAGGATGCAGGTGCGGCTACAGCCCACACATTTCACAAAGACCGAAAAAAAAAAAACAATATTTTAATTGTTTGTGTAGAACACTTTGAGGGTGTCACCACCCTTTAACAGACAGACGCACGCTTGTCGCTGCTGCTTTAAGGATGCAGGTGCGGCTACAGCCCACACAATTCACATAGACAGAAAAAAGAAGAAGAATATTTTTATTGTTTGTGTAGCACACTTTGAGGATGTCACCACCCTTTAACAGACAGACGCACGCTTGTCGCTGCTGCTTTAAGGATGCAGGTGCGGCTACAGCCCACACAATTCACATAGACAGAAAAAAGAAGAAGAATATTTTTATTGTTTGTGTAGCACACTTTGAGGGTGTCACCACCCTTTAACAGACAGACGCACGCTTGTTGCTGCTGCTTTAAGGATGCAGGTGCGGCTACAGCCCACACAATTCACAAAGACAGAAAAAAGAACAATATTTTAATTGTTTGTGTAGCACACTTTGAGGGTGTCACCACCCTTTAACAGACAGACGCACGCTTGTCGCTGCTGCTTTAAGGATGCAGGTGCGGCTACAGCCCACACAATTCACAAAGACAGAAAAATGAAGAAGAATATTTTTATTGTTTGTGTAGCACACTTTGAGGGTGTCACCACCCTTTAACAGACAGACGCACGCTTGTCGCTGCTGCTTTAAGGATGCAGGTGCGGCTACAGCCTACACATTTCACAAAGACCGGAAAAAAAAGAACAATATTTTAATTGTTTGTGTAGCACACTTTGAGGGTGTCACCACCCTTTAACAGACAGATGCACGCTTGTCGCTGCTGCTTTGAGGATGCAAGTGCGGCTACATCGCACACAAGTCACAAACACATTAAAAAAATAGTTTTTTAATTTTTGGAGCACTTTGAGAGTTACACCACCCTTTAACAGACAGACGCACGCTTGTCGCTGCTGCTTTAAGGATGCAGGTGCGGCTACAGCCCACACATTTCACAAAGACCGAAAAAAAAAGAACAATATTTTAATTGTTTGTGTAGCACACTGTGAGGGTGTCACCACCCTTTAACAGACAGACGCACGCTTGTCGCTGCTGCTTTAAGGATGCAGGTGCGGCTACAGCCCACACAATTCACAAAGACAGAAAAAAAAAGAACAATATTTTAATTGTTTGTGTAGCACACTTTGAGGGTGTCACCACCCTTTAACAGACCGACGCACGCTTGTTGCTGCTGCTTTGAGGATGCAGGTGGAATCTAGACGGGATTTGGAACCGAGGACACACTACCTCCATCAATTGTCTAAATCCCACTGCACTAATGTCGGATACCGGACGCACATCTAACACCAACATAGCAGTCAAGGCCTCAGTTATACGTTTTGCTTCAGGATGACTGCTGTCGTACTTCATCCTCATCGCTAGGGACTGTTGGAGGGTCAATTGTTTAGTAAAAGTAGTGATGTTCCTACTTCCTCTCTGGGAAGATGAACAACTCCCAGCAGCAGCAACAGCACTAGGAGGAAGTGGTTCTTGATCTTTCCCTATTTTATTTTTATCGCAGAAAGTTTGGTCCTCCATTTATGTTATATTGATATATATACGTGCGGCTAAAGCGCACACAAACACAGAAAATATTTTTTTATTTTTGCTGGAGAGTAGTGCACTTTGTGGGTTACACCACCCTTTAAGAAATGAGCCAGCCGGCTCTTTACTTATGGGACACAGGCGCACGCTTGGCGCTGCTCCTTTGTTGATGCACGTGCAGCCACAGTGCACACAAGTCACAAACACAGAAAATATATATTTTTTTGGTTTGGAGTGTACTTTGGGGGTTACAGAACCCTTTAATGGTCAAGCCAGCCGGCCCTTTACTTATGACACAGGCGCACGCTTGGCACTACTTTGTTGATGCACGTGCGGCTACTGCGCACACAATTCACAAACACAGAAAATAATTTTTTTTTTGGTTTGGACTGGAGTGTACTTTCGGGGGTTACAGCACCCTTTAACGGTCTAGCCAGCCGGCCCTTTACTTATGACACAGGCGCACGCTTGGCACTACTTTGTTGATGCACGTGCGGCTACTGCGCACACAATTCACAAACACAGAAAATAATTTTTTTTTTTGTTTGGACTGGAGTGTACTTTGGGGGTTACAGCACCCTTTAATGGTCAAGCCAGCCTGCCCTTTACTTATGACACAGGCGCACGCTTGGCACTACTTTGTTGATGCACGTGCGGCTACTGCGCACACAATTCACAAACACAGAAAATAATTTTTTTTTTGGTTTGGACTGGACTGTACTTTCGGGGGTTACAGCACCCTTTAATGGTCAAGCCAGCCGGCCCTTTACTTATGACACAGGCGCACACTTGGCACTACTTTGTTGATGCACGTGCGGCTAATGCGCACACAATTCACAAACACAGAAAATAATTTTTTTTTTGGTTTGGACTGGAGTGTACTTTGGGGGTTACAGCACCCTTTAACGGTCAAGCCAGCCGGCCCTTTACTTATGACACAGGCGCACGCTTGGCACTACTTTGTTGATGCACGTGCGGCTACTGCGCACACAATTCACAAACACAGAAAATAATTTTTTTTTTGGTTTGGACTGGAGTGTACTTTTGGGGGTTACAGCACCCTTTAACGGTCAAGCCAGCCGGCCCTTTACTTATGACACAGGCGCACGCTTGGCACTACTTTGTTGATGCACGTGCGGCTATTGCGCACACAATTCACAAACACAGAAAAAATTATTTTTTTTGGTTTGGACTGGAGTGTACTTTGGGGGTTACAGCACCCTTTAACTGTCAAGCCAGCCGGCCCTTTACTTATGACACAGGCGCACGCTTGGCACTACTTTGTTGATGCACATGCGGCTACTGCGCACACAATTCACAAACACAGAAAATAATTTTTTTTTTGGTTTGGACTGGAGTGTACTTTGGGGGTTACAGCACCCTTTAACGGTCAAGCCAGCCGGCCCTTTACTTATGACACAGGCGCACGCTTGGCACTACTTTGTTGATGCACGTGCCGCTACTGCGCACACAATTCACAAACACAGAAAATAATTTTTTTTTTGGTTTGGACTGGAGTGTACTTTCGGGGGTTACAGCACCCTTAACGGTCAAGCCAGCCGGCCCTTTACTTATGACACAGGCGCACGCTTGGCACTACTTTGTTGATGCACGTGCTGCTACTGCGCACACAATTCACAAACACAGAAAATAAATTTTTTTTTGGTTTGGACTGGAGTGTACTTTCGGGGGTTACAGCACCCTCAACGGTCAAGCCAGCCGGCCCTTTACTTATGACACAGGTGCACGCTTGGCACTACTTTGTTGATGCACGTGCGGCTACTGCGCACACAATTCACAAACACAGAAAATAAATTTTTTTTGGGTTTGGACTGGAGTGTACTTTGGGGGTTACAGCACCCTTTAACGGTCAAGCCAGCCGGCCCTTTACTTATGACACAGGCGCACGCTTGCCACTACTTTGTTGATGCACATGCGGCTAATGCGCACACAATTCACAAACACAGAAAATAATTTTTTTTTTGGTTTGGACTGGAGTGTACTTTCGGGGGTTACAGCACCCTTAACGGTCAAGCCAGCCGGCCCTTTACTTATGACACAGGCGCACGCTTGGCACTACTTTGTTCATGCACGTGCAGCTACTGTGCACACAATTCACAAACACAGAAAATAATTTTTTTTTTGGTTTGGACTGGAGTGTACTTTCGGGGGTTACAGCACCCTTAACGGTCAAGCCAGCCGGCCCTTTACTTATGACACAGGCGCACGCTTGGCACTACTTTCTTGATGCACGTGCGGCTACTGCGCACACAATTCACAAACACAGAAACTGGAGTGTACTTTCGGGGGTTACAGCACCCTTAACGGTCAAGCCAGCCGGCCCTTTACTTATGACACAGGCGCACGCTTGGCACTACTTTGTTGATGCACGTGCGGCTCCTGCGCACACAATTCACAAACACAGAAAATATTTTTTTTTTTGGTTTGGACTGGAGTGTACTTTCGGGGGTTACAGCACCCTTAACGGTCAAGCCAGCCGGCCCTTTACTTATGACACAGGCGCACGCTTGGCACTACTTTCTTGATGCACGTGCGGCTACTGCGCACACAATTCACAAACACAGAAAATAATTTTTTTTTTGGTTTGGACTGGAGTGTACTTTCGGGGGTTACAGCACCCTTAACGGTCAAGCCAGCCGGCCCTTTACTTATGACACAGGCGCACGCTTGGCACTACTTTGTTGATGCACGTGCGGCTACTGCGCACACAATTCACAAACACAGAAAATATATTATTTTTTTAGCACTTGGGGGGAGCACCCCTGATGGACAGAGCACCCCCTGGACAACACTACAGCACCCCTTTAGGACTGGGACACTGCACAGGACTTTGGAGTGGACACAGCCCCTATGGAGAACTGACTGCACAACACAGTCCAGCCAGCCCCTATGGACTTTGAAGTAGTGGACACAGCCCCTATTAACAACAGCAGCACAGCACAACACAGCCAGCCCCTATGGACTTTGAAGTAGTGGACAACAGCAGCACTACACTACACTACACTACACAGCCCTAACTCCCATCCTCCCTCTTCACTGTCCACAGCCGAGTGAGAAAATGGAGCCGACGCGGGTACCTTATGTAGGATCCAAAACCCGCGAGACTCGGAAGGCGGGATGATGACGTTTTGCCTCGATTTCAGATCCGAGTCAGGCGGGAAAAGTCGAGCCTGATTCGGATCGGACTCGGATCGGGGGGGCTCGGGGGGGTTCGGATTTCAGAAATCCGAACCCGCTCACCCCTAATTAAAATCCGTACGCATGCGCAGTTGTGCGAACATCGGTCGGAACGAACGAGCGCCCGCTTACGAGCGGCTCTGAATCAGGCCCTAAGTCAGGAGAATCTGCTTGATTTGTTGACCAAAGGTCTGATGTCACATGTACTAATGCCTTTCTACATAAAGGTGGACTGGAACTCTTATCAAATGTTAAAGTGTTACATACTTACCGACTTTGAAATTTTCCTCTCCAGGAGTTGTCCGGAGAGTAGACACAAGTGGGTGGCGATGAGGGGGCGGGGCCAGATGATCGTTAAGTCCTGCCCCTTGTGGTAAATGCCGGGAATTTTGCATATTTGACTAGTGGGTGGGGCCAAGTGATACGATTCTCATAGAATCGCGTCATTAGGCCCCGCCCCCAACTCACGGACCTGCTGATCCCTGAGAAAGGTTCTGAGAAAGTGTTATGCTATGTACTGATTTGTATATCACCCAGTGTTTTTGGTTACAGGTAGAAATGTGCGCGGACCCCTGTGTTTTGGTTTTGGATTAAACCTTATGACACCTATTACCATCATAGGTTCTACCAATAAGATAGATATTTCATGGATGAATAGCTAGTTAGATAGATAGATAGATAGATAGATAGATATGACATAGATAGATATGAGATAGATAGATAGATATGACATAGATAGATACAGGGCCAGATTAAGGGGGGGCGACAGGGGCGGTCGTCTCTGGGCCCCCACACACAGAGGGCCCCCACACAGGGTCGGTGTGACCCTGCCGAGAACAGGTGACGGTGGCACCTGTTCCCGGGAGGAGGGCGCTCTGCAGCTGCGGCCATTCTACTGCATGCAGCGGCACAGTCAGTGCTGCTGCATCAGCTTGGGGCAGGGTGGTAGTGTGGAATACACATAAGTGCCGTCCACACTACACAGC